>OU342431.1:3085353-4335353 GCA_910589575.2 Carcina quercana
GACTTTAACACAAAAAGGATTGGGTTGGTTTTTCTGCGTAATAGTACTGATAAATAGTATCGCTTTAAAGTAGGTCGTATTCGATATAAGATCCTTTATTAAGGGAATGAAAAATGAAACCGGGTTTATTAAAGACCTCCCGAACGATTCCTGTAGACTGACTTTTTCTTTAGACTTGTGAAAATTATCGTTATTTAAATTATAAACGAGACAATTAAAACTAGAACAGGATTTACAGGACGAACGAATTTTCAACTACAAACCATATTGATTAAAAGAAAACATTTTACTCGTTTGATGCATAAATTGAAACTAATTCTTTAAGGAAAATGACATGTATGTTTCGTTGAAAATATTTGTTTGCCCTCAAATTTAAATTGTCATAAAAATTAGCCTCCAAATGTTATTGCGTAAAATAAATACGATGGGTTTTGTACTTGAATTTTGACGTGACAACGTCTTATAAATTGGTTTGCCGGGTTACACTTCAAGAAACTGCGTTACGCTCCGCTCACGTTATGCGCTCACAATGAGAGCGAGTGAGAGGCACGCGTCCCTTCCACTCGGGCATGGTTAGCCCGCCTAAGAGCGAGAGAGACAGACATAAAAAGTGAAAGGCACGCGTCCCTTCCACTCGAGCACAGTTAGCCCGTCGTTGTCACGTAAAGCTTTCGCCCGTATACCGACTTTACAGGCAACCAATTTTTTATCTTACCCAATGACAAGTGACGAGCCTCAAAATTATGGGGCGCTTGCTTTGATTTCTTTCATACCGGAACATTACACTACAGTGCTATTAACAATGCTGTTTTGAAGCGGATTTAAGTACCTTGGTGTTGGTGGTAGCTAGGTAGAGTAGCAGAATCAAAACTAGAATGAAGAAATAAATCAAGGATTGGGAAAGTAAGAAAACTTTATAGTGATCTCCCTCACAGACTACTACGTCAACAAGGATTGGCGATCGCACTAAGATGTTGTAGTTACCATGGGTATCTGTAAAAAAAACAATAGCTGATATATAAACTTTTCTCTTAAGATATCATTACTTAAATATTATTGATTAAGTCATCAAGCCAAGTCATTCTAAATAAACACTAGCCCTTGTCATTCATTTAGAAAACTGTTTTGAAAAAGTCAACATGGCACGCAAAAATAAAAGCCCTTATTAAAATAATTACCTGTTAGAGACTGCCTATTAAATTCATACACATAAAAGCTTTTTTTCGTTGCCTTGAACCATATGTTGACAACCGCAATGCATATTATCTACGTATGAGTGCTTGTACAACCATGACAGACTAGTTTCAAGACATAATGAGTACTAATTTAAATACAAGTGTATTGATTTTTTTTGTACTTGATTTTGCCCGCGACTTCATCGGCGTGGATTTCAGATATTATGCCAGATGAACTGTTTATTTGATAGAGGTTTAAATATATTATATCACTTTTTGACCCTTGAACTATCTTTACACAAATGAAAAACAAACAAACTCACTTAGGTTATTTGCTCGATACAACTTGCATACTAAATTTTGGTTGCCATATTTTTTTTAAAAAAAATTAATATCTAGCTGACATGCTCCAGTAATTATCTAAAAATAGGACATCTGATACGTTTGGATTATTGTTTAAAGCGCCATCTAGGGACCATTATCTGCGTAACGGCTATTGTAGCTAATTACTATAAAGTTTTTACGTTAATGATATTCATTTCGCGACACTACAATTCCATACCCTATTTTTAGGTAATCACATATCAAAGCCAGCTATTCTATTTTAATAGATTATGACAACAGAAATTTAGTATGGAAGCATTCTAATCCGAATCCCGTTAAGAAATATTAATATAATTTTGGAGTATGGAATAAGCGTCATCCTGATTTTTAGAAGTATCACTATACGTCAGCGTGCATCGTGTTGAAGGCAATGAAATAATTGGTAGTTGGTTGCATGAAAGTTGAAAGCAATGAGGTATTTTAGAGGCGTCTGTCAATTTTATTGTGTACTCAAAAGTGCCAATAGATGGCGTGGGAGATGTAGAAGTTAATATGTCATAAAACATCATGGCAGTCTACACATCCCAAGAAAGGTTTGTTAACAATTTTGACAGAAAATACACGGCAGCTATATTCTCTTTGGTAGGTGTATGATAGTAGACTTTAATGGCTTTGTATCAAGGAATTTAGTGTATAACGTCCATGTTATTCATTTATACAAAAAATATACACATTTGCCAGTCAAATTTTGCTGCTATCCATAAATAAGGAACTTTTTTAAGTGGATCTTCATTATGTATCACTGTCACCTACTCATACAATATTTAGAATAATTTCTAGATGTTTTAATAAATTTACCGTAGTTGGTTTTTGCGGTATGTGCATAACTTCATAACCATCTTGATAAGATTTGTTGAAGGTTAGAAAGTTGATGATTTTTCCAGTGTTAATTTAATTTAGACGTGTAAAAAAATCGCTGGGTTTTACATGTCTCCGTGTGCAGATCGTCTTTCAAGTCAGATGGGCGTGAGATTTATACGTGGTGTCTTAGCTAGTGAGCCGATAACGTCTACACTAAACCTGACTTCATACAGTCTCTCCCTGTCATCTCTTCAGTCCAGTGAACCAGACGGCCTCCAAGTCCTCCAACCCTGTATCACCCAGCCCGAGGTGTCTCTAACACCATTCTACTTTAGCTACCGTATTTTTAACGATAACGTCAACTTGGCACTCAATAAAAAATAATCCTATACAACAAAGCAAACAAGACAGTCCACATAGCATCACAAAACACATTGCGCACCTACAGAACAGAACAAATATTTTATTACTTTAATTTCCTCTTACAAAGAGCAACGACGTAATTAAAAAGAGAAAAACAGCTACGTTTCAAATACAAAGCGTTCTCGTTAAGTGCCCGTTTACGTTTTTTCTTCTCGTCAGAACTAAACAACCTTTCTTTGGCGTTCACACGCAAATTCGAAATTATATCCCTTTGTGTCACGGAGCACGGTGGAGTTGTGCCGGCAGACATTGGATATTAATTCAAGTCTTTTGTTACAGTGTTTTGTTGCTATAGGCGCATTCGGAGATGTTATTTTGATTACGCGATGGATTTGGTGCGTTAATTTTACTAATGTTTCGCGTGCATGCAGAGTCAATGCATTTTTCACCCTGGTATCATTTAGTGTTTAACCTCTACTTTCTCACTGTAGCTATAAACTTGAAATTTGGAGTAGTTATGGGAAATGGTATAACAAAAGTTTCACACGTAAATAATTGAAAATTATTTTGTATTTTTGAGTAGCAAAAATAGGAAAAGTGGTCGAAATTTCAAATTAGAGTCCCTTGGTCAAGTGAGGTATCGTAATATAAAAAATGGCTTTGTTTGTAAATTGTATAACAGATTTTTCCCGTTTTGAATGATTATACATAAAAATAAATACAAGTGACGATTATAATAATTATCGTACCCAAGCGCAAGATAACTTGACTATTTTAAATCAAAATTTTGAAGCCAGTTTTCTGTAGTTGTTAGAGATCGTTTGGTTCCTTTATTTTTACAGTATATCGTCTGACTGGACACTCCTTGACATGTGCTATCGGAACTGTTTGCAGTGGGGCACCACAATCGCACACCGCTTACTCCTTAAGATCTCACTTGTGGAGGTGGCAGTTACAATGGGCAACCCGTGTCCGATGCGGTTGATATACAAGATACAGCATTTCTTTTTCGATATTTTGTTTAGAAACCTTTTATAGTTATTTACGACATTAAAATCAGGAAAGTATAGAAAGAAACTTGATTAGTCAGTTTTTAAAGGGTGTGATTTATAGTTTCTGCTTGAGTCGAACCCCAGTCTTCTGGATTGTGCTAGCGCGCATTGCGGTGCAGCGAGTTGCGGTTTTCTAACCAGTGCGGTTTTTCTACCGCAGTGCGCGGTACAAACCATGCGGTGGCACAACACAACAAATCTGTGGCAAATCACAGATTTTTAGCCGCCTGCGGTTAAACAACCGCAGTGCGTGTATCTCCACTATGATTCATACATCAAAGATTTTGCGAGAGCCAACCGCACCGGTTGCTGTCGCAGTGCGCGCGGGTTTTAGTCCTAAACGTTAAACCGCAGTTTCAAACTTATAGTATGCTGAAAATGAGTAAATTGAATATACTGTACTTTAAATACGTCGAAATATTTGTAGTACCAGCCGACACAACGAAACCGTGTAAAATATTCAAGGCAAAGTCAACCATACGGCGCACATCCGACCGCTGCCTTCAAGTCATTCCTCATCCGTAAATTACATTCGCACACTCAGCCGAATAATGTACGGGCTGATGTGTTATTTATGTACCGAAAAAAGCGTGGTTTGTTCTAATAAAGAGTTGAAATGAGCTCTCTTTGTTGGTTTTCCTTATGCTTATAATAATGAAGCTGTCAACATTTATTTTTTATCTGATTTCGCTGAAAGAAGGATAACGTAATTAACGTTTATATTATAGAGTCTGAAATTTCGGTCTAAAGAATAATTTGTTTCTCAAAAGAAATTAACATTTCACTTACAGAGAAATTAAGACTATATGTATATATATAATTAGAGTATGTAACGAAACAGTAAAAGGGCATGCAGAAATTTACATTATAGCAATTTATATTTAAAAAACTAATATTTATCCTTGGATATGATTTAACAGAACTTAAACTCTAACAGTTTCAGTTCTTGTAGTTCCTTTGGAAGATCATTGAACAGCTAAACACCTTCAAACAAACAAAATACTCCTTTTTCCGTAGCTGGTTCTCGGTCCTCGCAGTTGTAAATAGTTTTTGTTTCGTAGGTTACGGTTGTAAGTTTGTTTGTTCAGTACAATGTTTGTGTGGATGTTTTTTGTTATAATTTATTATTATTAATAATATACATATATATTTTTGTGCATTAATTTACTTAAACTAACAAAAACCATTTAATATATAGAAGTGAAAGGCTTTATTGAAAATAATTATAATCTTGAATTTTTAATCATCCAAGTTTTATATTATAGACCGACCGCTTAAATGAGATCTCGCCCGCGCAGTACGAGTACAGGGGTATGGTGACAAAGCATGCATGGGGGCCGAGCAGACAGCTACTCACGTTCTGTTAGAGTGCGGAGGAGTGGCAACGCTACGGGCAAAGCACCTCGGAACCAGGCCGGAGGTCGCTCGCAGAGGCCTTCAACAACACAAATAAGCTGTTGTGCTTTCTGCTGGAGCTGGATTGGTATGAGTAAGGCACACCACCCCATTATGCAAAATAGGCGCATCTGACGTCGAGTTGCGGAAACCTGCCCCGATAACGAATACGAATACGAATGGTGACAAATAAAAGGAGATCAAGAGAGGAGCGGGCGGCAGGACACTATGCGCGTCTGTACCATTTGTCGCCGTACCCCCGCGCCCCTGTACCGCGCGGGCGAGGACTCATTGAAGCGGTTTACTTATAGGTATGTTTTTTTGTTACTAATTTCTATTTTGTCTTGTCGGTAAAGGCGTGTTGCTTATAATTATTATTGAATGAGCCTGGTAACTATAAGTTTCTGTCTATTTAAAATCTCACGCTTTAGTTCTTTAGCAATTGATAGTATGTTTACGTCTATCAACGATAAATGTTCTTCATCTCAGTATAATTTTAAATACGATTTCGAGCGTTCTCATCTGCAAGTCCATACTCATTCAAATATAAACTTTATCTCTATGATATAAAGAACACACTGCAGCCACATATCCTCCACATCTTACATGGAAATATTGTTCCTCTATACTCCAACAAGCAAAATTATCTTTTCATTACATGCCGTTTTCCTCAAGATGTTTTTCCTCAATATAGAGCGATAAACATCATAATGGAGCTTTTTATTTGAGTACTGATACTTGATTATATTTAAGTAGTACGAAATTATTTGTCGTTATTTTCCTTCTAGGTTCATTTTTGAGTGTTACGATATTTGGCAATTTTATGTGAAGGTGAAATATTTTCATCTTATGTTGGCCTTTGTACCAATAAACATCAATTACCGACATTTATACAACGTTGAAATTTGAATACTAATTACCTGATAATTACTGCCGGTCGAAACGGAAGGTCAGAATGACTTTATTTAGTAAAAGGATAGCTGAAGGGCCAGAAAAGGACATCGGCTACTTTTATCCGGGGGCCGTTCAAGTGTTACGTAAGCACTGTAGGGGGCGGGACGGATACTTTTCTTTGCTTATTTTTGCTGAAATAATATACATAGATAGATAGATAGATATAACATTTATTCAACAGAAAACACAGATACAGAGAAGAAACATAAACAGAAATATCCACAAACACACACATAAACAATACATCATCAGCCGACATTGGTCACGTAAGTGCCGTATCCTGTGATCTGTATTTCTGACGAACTGGTCCTGACTCAGCATATGCTGCAGACAGAGCTGCAGCGCTGATCTTCCGTCAGAACCAAAAGGGAATTGGTTCACTCCTCGAGACGGTGAATCGTATAGTAATATATGTATTTATAAATATATAATATAGTTTATAATATGAAATATAATAGTAATATATGTGTATATATAAAGTAGCATAGTTAAACAGTAAGTAATATAGATAGGTGAATAAAATATGAGATACATACTAAACATAATAACAAATGAGAGCAACAGGTTATGTGACGTTCTGAGCTTCGATTAAATGTAAACGGAAATTATTTTTAAATGTGTACTTAGACTGGAGGCTTCGAATGGGTGGCGGCAAATCATTCCAGCATTTAGACGCACGATATTTGAAACCACCACGAAAGGCTGCTGTGTGATGTCTTGGTACATGTAATGGAATGGAACATGAGCGATGTTCACCACGACGGTCATCGTGCCGCCAACTAAGTTTTTCATAAAGATAACTTGGCTGTTTAGTTTTAGTTTAGTTTTTAGTTTTACATGTTATAGGTACTCGCTTAAAACCGATTAGGGGAATTACCGCGCGCTATTCACTTGTCTAAATTATTTCTGCCAATTTGTTGTTAAAACAGAACACATCTAAAAATGCATATGCTAATGTTTACGTAAGCATAATGGGAGGGGGTAAGAGCTTTGATTACTTTTGTGAAAAGGGGGAGGTAAATGATTGTAGTAAATCTCCTTACGTAATTTTATTTTATTTATTTTATTTATTTTATTTTACAATTTTTGGGAAGACTAACAGTTTATAGTATATAAATAAATAATGTATCTTATGAGTAGCTATAAACTAATAATAAGTCTATAATAAACTAATAATGCTCAATAATAAGATCGAGCAAAAAGTTTACATGGAATACTTTCTGAAGTACGCGGACGAAGCCGCGGGAAAAAGCGAGTGCTTCATGCAGGTTTTCATATTTCATCTTTTTAGTACAGGTTACTATTGTCTCACCTGCTATTAACAGATGTAGTATTTCTCTCATGGTTATTTGCTCGATAAAAGTTTTCATGCTACATTTTTGTTGCCATAATCTTTTACAATAGAATAGCTGACTTCGTGCAGTAATTATCTAAAATTAGGTCATCGGCTTATAATACCGCGAAATGACATAAACATCAAACTTCCTATGGTCACAATTTAAAATTTTTTAAATGCTGTTTTTCAATTATTGTTTAAAGCGCCATCTAGGTACCATTAGCTGCATAACGGCTATTGTAGCTAACTATAAAGTTGTACATCAATGATATTCGTTTCGCGATACTATCTTTCTATTTTATATTTTTAGTTAATTATATATTAAAGTCAGCTATTCTATTTTAAAATCCCGTTAATACATAATCAGAAAATTTTACTTACGTAATACGAATTGTGTTGCTCCACCCTATATGAGATACTCGGATATCCACTCACATCAGAAACGAGAAATACAGAGAAAAGCGCTAAAGCGCTTTTTGCTTAGCTATGCATTCTTCCATCGCAGATTTTGTGCCGTGCACGCTCGCTGCAACAGATGTTAGGCTAGCCGTCTAAAGGTCGCTCGTGCTAACATTAGCGTCAGGCGAAAGAACCAAGATTGATGTGTACATCTGTCAATGTCACGCGAGTTGCGCGAAAGGGGTGCATGAATGTCAGGGGAAAGACGACCGATGTGTAAGCGTAAGCGACCGTTCCTGGCAGTTCTGACGTCATTACAATAGCGTAGATCCTGGAGTTTGGATAGATTTGTCACGTTTTGTCGGCCAATTATAATTACGGCATGGTTTAACCTTGACTTGTAATATTGATATTATTTACATGTGTATTTCCATGTGCATCTTAGTTGTGTTAATATAATTATTACTACCCTCCAAAGTTTTTTTTTATCTGTGTTACTCAGATATTTGTAGACTATCTAGACGATATTTTCTTCTTCTGTTTATATAACAATATTTCCTGACTGAATGATAAAGATATCAACTGAACACCCTGTCTAAACCAGTTTTAATGAAGTACTAAATCTACTACTAGTAGTACCACTTGGTAGATGTAAGTAAGTAAGTAGGTAAGTACATTAAACAACAATAACTTAAATTTTTTGTCATTCTATACTAAGGGCAGGGCAAAAAGTATTTTTTTTATTGCACATAATAATAATTACAAAGTAAATCTAAATATATATATAAAATGCTAATGTGCGTAAGTAAAGACAGGGTTTTCTCTATCACCACCAATTCCAATCAACTTCCTGTTGGGGTGGTAAATACCCCTTGGTCTCCCGGTGGGAATAAGGGAGTTTGGTCGCGGTGGGTGGAAGTGGGTGGTTGTGGGTGGCGAAAATGTGAAATAATATATATCTGTCCTTTTCTAACTCATGGGAACTTTTAGAAAGGCTAATGTGCGTAAGTAAAGACAGAGTTTTCTCTATCACCACCAATTCCAATCAACTTCCTGTTGGGGTGGTAAATACCCCTTGGTCTCCCGGTGGGAATATGGGAGTTTGGTCGCGGTGGGTGGAAGTGGGTGGTTGTGGGTGGCGAAAATGTGAAAAAATATAGATCTGTCCTTTTCCAACTCATGGGAACTTTTAGAAAGTTCTAAAAATTTCTGGAATTTCGGGAATAATCTAGAAAACTCCAGAATGTGTACAACTGTAACAATCGATCTAGAATGTTCGAGAATGTTCTAAAAATTTCTGGAATGATCTAGAAAGTTCCAAAATTGTGTGTGACTGCTAAAATCGGTATGGAATGTTCCAGAAAGTTCTAAAAATTTCTAGAATGATCTAGAAAGTTCCAAAATTGTGTGTGACTGCTAAAATCGGTATGGAATGTTCCAGAAAGTTCTAAAAATTTCTATAATGATCTAGAAAGTTCCAAAATTGTGTGTGACTGCTAAAATCGGTATGGAATGTTCCAGAAAGTTCTGAAAATTTCTAGAATGATCTAGAAAGTTCCAAAATTGTGTGTGACTGCTAAAATCGGTATGGAATGTTCCAGAAAGTTCTGAAAATTTCTGGAATGATCTAGAAAGTTCCAAAATCGTGTGCGACTGCTAAAATCGGTATGGAATGTTCCAGAAAGTTCTGAAAATTTCTAGAATGATCTAGAAAGTTCTAAAGTTGTGTGTGACTGCTAGAATCGGTATGGAATGTTCCAGAAAGTTCTGAAAATTTCTGGAATGATCTAGAAAGTTCCAAAATCGTGTGCGACTGCTAAAATCGGTATGGAATGTTTCAGAAAGTTCTAAAAATTTCTAGAATGATCTAGAAAGTTCCAATATTGTGTGTGACTGCTAAAATCGATATGGAATGTTCCAGAAAGTTCTAAAAATTTCTGGAATGATCTAGAAAGTTCCAAAATTGTGTGTGACTGCTTAAATAGGTATGGAATGTTCCAGAAAGTTCTAAAAATTTCTGGAATGATCTAGAAAGTTCCGAAATCGTGTGCGACTGCTAAAATCGGTATGGAATGGTCTAGAAAGTTCTAGAAATGTTTGGAAAGATCTAGAAAGATTCAAAATTGTGTGCAAGTGTAAAAATCGATATGGAATGCTCTAGATAGTTCTATAAATGACTAGAATAATCTAGAAGCTTCTAGAAAGTTCCGAAATGTGTGCAAGTATTGAAATTAATCGGGACGATCCATATCATAATTAAGTACATCGGAATGTTCTCGAGTTTTCTGATACTAGAAATTTCGATTTCCAACGGTATATAAACCGAAAATCAGTGACTTTTTGTCAGTTGAACCGTGTTTACAGTCGCGAAAAGATCAATTGAAGCCAAGAGTGAACGGTGATTACATAAATTCAAGTGATTTGAACAAATGAAAAAGTAAAAACTATTTGACTATTCTAGAGTGTTCTGATACTAGAAATTTCGATTTCCAACGGTATATAAACCGAAAATCAGTGACTTTTTGTCAAAACATAAATTTTCCATTTACTAAGCCGTTTTTTTTATTACTTAACTTATAATTATTTCAATTAGTTAATTAATTAAATATACTTTCTATACACCGCATACTTAATGATCGACTAAGTCTTTCAATATCTAAGATAGAAATCTATATTATCTACGTTAAAAAATGCATCCTCAAATATTTTTTATACCATGAAACATGCGATGTATTTTAACCCGAGCAACGCCGGGTTTTGCAGCTAGTTATAACTAAAATTGTACAATTAGAGTGGCCAATCCCTAACAAGAGATTTCTCCCGGCACTCACACTGGAGCTTTCAAAAAATAAATATACTGTAAGTAGACCTACATACATGTACATAAACAAACAAAAAAGTATATATTAGAGAAGAAGATAATGTAGAAAAAAAAGCTTAACAATAAATAAAAACACGATTTATATAAATTATAAATAAATATATACATACATATAAACTGCCTATTATTTAAATGAGTGATAAATATTTTTTATGGTCAAACCCTTGACAAAACTTCTATTAGATGCAACATTTACTTATATCCCATTTAAAAGGTACTGTCACTCCCTTTCGTAGTATAACAGTCGGACGGTCACCTCTATTGCACTCTGAAGCGATGTGATCGTAAAATTCAGTGCAACGCGTCGGTTTTTCATGATCGATACAACACGCGCTTGCTTTGTTTTGCTTTCGGTGCTTTGTTTTCTAGAATTGTGGTTTCAATATAGAGCAACTTGTATGTACAGTACGGTTACAAAAAGCAAGTTGCATATAGTCATTTTTGTCAGAAATCGTTTTCTACCCCAAGAGAAGCAGATTAAATGACAGAGTGTAACGGAGGTATCACATTATACGCTTTAAGTTACTGGTTGAGATTGCAATGTTTTGTTACAATATCTATCAGAGACCAGCAATGAACATCGTTTAAAATCACATCCATTATTTGCCTCGGCTATTCCAACGATATATTAACAAACTCCTAAGAAATTATCGGTAGGACTTTACATATGAATTTTTAATAATTAACGCATTCAATCAGAACTAGAAACAGAATTCAGCTGCCCTAAACGTCTACAATATTGATCCCTAAAATGTTCACCTTTAGAGGTAAAACTATCTGGGTATTGTTTATTTTCTCAAAAAGCACTAAATCAATTTTGATAAATCGTACTCACACTAATATTGAAAATCAGTCCGGTTTTTTAAATAATGTATATGTTTGTATGTCCTGTCACGTCACAATGGACAATCAGTTTTGATTTTTTTATAATAATGATATCAAGAAAAACCTTAAAACTTATGTAATGGAGAAACGTTATTATGATTTAAAAGACTTCAATTATTTGTAAGCTAGATATATTTTGGACATTTATATTATATTTAAAGCTTGATTAGATAAACTTACCTTCAATTTTAATACTTTATTTTGACATTTAATTATTATTATTTTTTGACATTATTTCTAATTTTATATTGGTATGCTCATAGTTAGTTGAATATTGTGAAGCTGTTGTATGTTACGAACTATGAACCACCTGTAATATTTACCAATATTCACAAATAAATGAATGATTGATTTTTGTATAATAATAGTCAAGCGGTTGGAAAAGGAAATAGGCTACTCGCGATCAAACAAGTGAAAAAAAACAAGTAATTTACATACAAACAAGCAAACCCAGTACTAGTTAGGAATCGACTTCATCTCGAATCACGGAAGTAGATCGGAACGGATGAACCCATGAGCGGTTACATAGCATCCATTCATTAACATGGCACTTGAAACATCGCTAGCTCTAAACACAAGCACACAAGCGTCAGTATTTAGGCCTAACGATCGCAGAGCCAGCTGCCCATTAAATCATACCTCCGAAACAGGGCGGTATCGGAGAGAATTTACCACCACTTTGCACTAGTTAGTGTAGCACCTAGTCGATGTGGTATACTCGTATATTATATCATACAAGGATTGTATGTGAATAATGGATCAGGTTAATGCTTTAATTTGATGCGTATAGTCGTTCCTTTACTTTGTGTAATCATTGATATGATCTCTTTATTTAGATCTAGCGTCCCGCCTTCCGCCCTTGTCGCGCACGAGTGAAGTGTACTAATGTGACATAGCTAGGCTTTTGCATAGGCAACGTATGAATATTAAAAATGCACCACACAGTAATAACTACTTGCATAAATTGCATTATATATATATATATATATATATATATATATATATATATAGATTTGGCTTCTATTATTCTTGTACATGACTCTCCTTTATATAATAGAATACAATATCATTTAAAAATTCCAAATTCTACATAAAACAATAATTATTGTCTAAATTAAATGCACTGGAACAAGGTTAAATTTATAAAAAAAAACAGCCATGTGCGAGTCGGGCTCGCGCACCGAGGGTTCCGTATAAGAAAATGAATAATTGTCATACTGAAAATCATATTTTATATGAATAAGTGTTGTCTGGCTAAAAATCACGAGCAATTAAACACATTAAAATACAAATTACGTTCGGTGCTTGAAGTTTGTCATCAGAATAGCTATGAAAAACAGTATACTTTCAGATTTATTCTATAGATTGTGCTGTAAGATGCTTCTTGACAAATTTCAGGATTCTAGGTCAATGGGAAGTACCTTATTGGTTTTGATGCGATTTCAAGGGAAATCGTCAAAATGTACGGAATAATTTTTATTGCGTTGATTTAGAAGCTTCATTTTTTTTCTCACAAAGACTGCAGATTTCAGTTTTTGACAATAATTTCAACTTGATACCTTGACGCGTCCCTGAGCATAATAGTCTTGACAGACAGACAGATCGACAGACGGACAACAAAGTGATACTAGAAAGGTTTATTATATCATTTTGAGGTACGTAACCGTAAAAGGACGATCTAAAAAGAAAATTGAGATCTCACGGAACAAAAAATGGGACGGAAACATGGCCATGCTAGACGACGCACCCACCCGAAACTAAAGTTAAAGGATCATACTCTTAGTTCACTCGAATAACGACTTCATGTGTATTGCTTTAGCCGTTTTTTACTTACTCTGGGTCCTGAGAAGTGTAGGTGATCCTGTTTTAAATGCAAGACCACGCGATTTTTGCTTGTATTTTTTGTAGGATAATAACTAAATATAAAATTCCGTCTAGAAATAATAAAAAGTATATAATATGTTAATTTGAGCTTATACAAACTTATATAATATATACATAAAACGGTTACGAACGTAAAACTAAAATATTTTTGCTTTTAAAAAGTCGTAAAGTTTATGAAGAGAACAGGCGGATAATTCACCTAGCTCCGCTACGAAATCGCCTTCATCCAACCCAAGTACATGAACATTATTTCAAAAATATATAGTCATAAAATATTATATGTCCGTCAGGTAGCGAGATAGATAAAATAAAGAAAATCTAACCGCCTCCGTGGCCTAGTTGATATTAAGATGAACTCACCGTCCGGAGATCTTCGGCTCGATTTTCAGAGCGGTCTGGTTGGTGGTATTTTTGGTGTGTATACCATGGACTACGTACATAACGCACATTCACCACCTCCTACCGATCCATGATACCTCACCTCACCTCGAAAGAAAGTGACCGGTTCATGTACCGGAAATATGGCGCGCGCGAATTACACGTGCACGTGTATACAAACGTCATCCGTCCGATGTATGGGAATAGGAACCGATATTATATTTGCTCGAAGTGTCCGACCTGGGCCACAGTGTTGTCTAAACAAGAAAAAAGAATTTTTAGATTTTTGTGTTAGGTAATTAAAAATTACGTAGCTAACGCCTCATTAACTTGATGTCTTTGGGTGAGGCTTTCCCTCCATCGCATTTATCATTACTTACCATCAAGGCATATGAAGAACAAACCCACAATATTCTTAAAAAACCACTGATTAACATATGTATGCCCATTTTTTACAGCGAGAAACAAGCCAGTAAGAAGTGATTTTCTTTTATCACTACGCCTGGGGTTGGTAATAGAAGTAAGGTATCAAGTGCTACGAAGATGGACTGTGATAGTTTTCCTGAAATTTTTCCTTAGTCTTTTTTTAGTTCTACACGTGCTAAAGCAGAAACCAGTCATAGACATAAAAAAGTGCGCCCAAAAATAATAACAAATGAGTTTTCACTTTACACTTGACCTTTATTTCGCACAATCCGTTGATGGAAACCTTGGTCACCCATGAGCCCGGATCTGAAACGTTGACTCTGCTACCTGTCATACGGGAACGCTACAATAATATTTACAATGCTGTTTGTCTTTATTCTTATGAAGCATGATGGTATATAGACAGAGGACATAGAAAAACATAGGTACCCTGCTGGCAATCGAATCTGACATCTCAATTGTGAGTCAATTTGTGTAGCCATTGGACCACGGAGGCAGTCAAATTGTCGTGTTAGGTGTCCTAACGCTACAACTGACTCTTGAGTGGTTCTGTTCCTCCGCCTTCCTTGTTAATATTCCAACACCCTTGACAGAGGATATTTTATTGAAATAAATGTCCTCGAAATACTTAAACCACAGCTTCTACCTAATAGTCAGTAAACACGCAAACTAGGAAATACTTGGAATTTTAAAAAATTAAGCTGTCCGTAATATTTCTAAATGATAATGATCTTCATTTACGTTGAAATGGTTATGGTTGCCGAATTTCTTAGATTGTTTATTCCAATATTTTCGTGCAATCCGCTAGGAACAACCATCCTTAACCTCAACATTGGCTGACAATATCAAAATCGAATGTTAACAAAATCATCCTCGAGTCAAGAGGATGTTAATGTTTGTCTTTAGTGAATTCGCACCTTGATGAAAAGACAATTGAAAATAATGTAACAATGTAATTTTGAAATGGGATGATACTGACAATATTATACGTCAAAAGGCAAGTTGCATAGGAACAATACTATATACGTTACAAGAACTCTGTACACCTGAAGCTGAAACAATAAATGATTTGAATTTGAAGTCTTCTCCGCAGACACACAGCAGACTTTTCGTGGCTGGTGTAGATTATCCATAACCATCTTTCGTGATGGTTTAGTATCCCATACCTACGAGTATGTTTGTAATTATACGTACATTATTATTTGATGCCTTTTTACTTTTTATTTATGTGTCATTGTATCCCTTCGTTGCATCTGGATCCACAGGTTGCGATCCACTTATTAAAGCCAATTCAAAGTTAAGTGCAAACCGATCCATACATATACTATAAATGGGAACGTGAATTTGATGGTTTTTCATTTAAGTCGCAACGGAGAGTCATAACGACTAGTTTTTTTGGTGAAAAGCTCTAAAAGGACATAGACTACTTTTATTCTCGACCGAACAAGTAGTTCCCGTGGTATAATTTCTGAAGTCTCCGCGGATGAAGTCGCGGGCAAAAGCTAGTCATACATTTTTTTTAAATCGTCTAAGCGAAGTATAGTAAGCTTTTTTGGGTCAACTGTGATGTACCTAATACATTTGTGAAGGGAATTTAAGGTGCAACACCAGTAATAAAACGATATATTTTAGAGAACTATTATTATTATTATCCTTGATATCCTGGAAGCGTGCAATTCTCCTAATTCTTAGAGATTTCCTCCCATAAATTAATAAAATATGACAAACAGAAGGGGAACAAAGGTGGCATGGTCACCTCGCGTGTCACAGCAGCTTAATATGGACACGCACCTAACAAAACGTGGGGCGGGGTTTCAAGGGCAGAGGAATAATTACTCGGTATTGTGGTAGCAGCCGCCGGAAACTGCCTTCAATCCTGTAGTAATGCCAGAGATTAAATATAATTACTGCTTTGTTGATAACGCACAAGACGCCTTCCAGTTTGAAGGTGACGACGCAAAGAAAACCTTTGTGCTAATAACCGCCCAAAACTTAAGCTTCCGCATTACATCATAATCTGATGTACCATCTAAATTGTACATTACTGAAACTTTTGTATCAACACTAGTATTTAAAAACGCAGAAAAACTTAAATGTAACTATGAGACAAAAAAAACGCCCAAGTGCGAGTCAGGCTCGCATACGAAGGGTTCCGTACAGAATATGAATAAACATGAATAATTTGATATTGGAATGTAAATAAGAAATGAAAACAAAATAGTAGATTTGAAATATTGTTTAATAGTCCCACCTAATTTATTTTTCTCGTATTTCTTTAATGCTTTGTTGGGATTTTTTTATAATTAGGAGTTACCTTAATTTATTCTTAAATTAGGTTTATGTCTCCTGTTTCAAAATGTCAGTTGTTCAAAAGTTCAGTCAGATTGATCTTGCCGTCATGTCAATCAGGCAGTGAGGAAATATATTATCTGTGTTTTACGAACACACAGTCTGAAACGTTCCAAGTACAATTTGCTGCTTTGAACTGGAACATTATTTCATCTTAGACAGCGAGACAATGAGATTATAAAATCCATTTCAACGGCTGACGAAACAACCTTGTCAGAGTCAATATACAATTCAATTATTGAGAATGAAATTAACTGATGAGCTTGTGCTTTTAGATCATTAAGCGAGTAATGAATATTGAACCTTACGACGGTGTAATAACCATCATCATTACATGGAATTATGATAATTCCACAACAGACATAACTGCTTTCATTATAACAATCTCAAATTAAACTTTTCAATTTCTAAATTCAAAGCAAAAACTCGCATGGGTGAAAGTTAATTGTAATTGAATTTTGAATTAATACTGACGTTATCTAGCCATTTACTCCTAGCGTCTTTATTATGTCACTAACTGACACTTTCATCTGCGTAGACAACTCGTTATTTAAATACAAAACAATCCATATAATATCATTGGGTGGGCTGATTGCAATGAAACGAAACTTAAATGTTGCGTTAGGATGAGATTCATCTATTTATGACAACCTGCTGTCAAAAAGAGTATACAAGATTCCATGCACAGTGGTAAGGACCTGCTTTGCCAAACGTTTTTATGATTTTCTTAATTCAAGAATTTATAACAAGATGGTTAAAAAGTGTGGCATAAAGGAGCAAAGTTCAAGTGAAACTAAATTATTAGTAAAAAAAGCTCCTGACCTTATCCTACTCTGAGACTGAACACATTCTAAAGGTATTAATCTGAACTTTTTTATTTTTTAAAGCATCGGATCGTAAACCCACCAACTTTCCCTTAAACTCCTCCCCCCTTTCCTATTCCTAATTCCAAAAATCCAAACACATTATTTTCTATTCTATTTTATATTTAAATTTCTTATTTCTGTTTAATTGGTATTGTATATAATATAATGTAATTTAATTGTAATTCTTAATACTTAACTGTATATTGTATCTGGTCTCCACGACACAGGCTCAGCCTAGTGTGGAGGCCGCAGTGTATCAAAATGACTTTTTTAATGAGAAAATAAATTATTTGTATTTGTTTTTATTTTTATAAAGTGGTTTAAGCATTATGCGCGTTCAGACAGACAATAATTTTAATAACAGTTTGAATATATTCAGTTAGTTATCTTAAATCGACCTGTTTGATATTTTTTCCAGATATCTTTAATGTAAATAATTTTTACCTTTATAGCCGCTACTATTCATACGTAGAGGATTCATGTTGCATTCGTTCCACTTACATAAATGTGAAAGTAAGTTTGTCTCTTGTCGCATCGAGGGCACAACTAGTCCAGATGAAATTCACCGCGCACCTGTATGGCATGTTTTGGGACATCTAATACTGTTTATTCCGGCATGTAGCCGTTAGATATATTTGACATGCATGATGATATTTCTAATTTGTTATTCATGATGATGATAATCACAGATGACAAAGTATTCCATATTATAAACTGTGAAACAACCAAATGTGTTTGAGTTCCGAAAAATATGCGGAGTTTCCCTCAGACAAGTAATCCCTTAACTTACGTGGGTGAAATTTACAAAATGTAATCCGGCCGTAAAGCTGGGCCGGCCGCCTTCGCCGACGCCCAACAATTACGAGTATACTCGTATATCTCAGACGAGATTCACACCAGGGAGGGTGCCAGATTGAATTGATCCGAATAGAATATTGACTGAAAGCTATCTGGAATTTACGAAAGAACCTTCAGAGATTTAGGATACCTAGTGTTTATTTTTTATGTACACAATATGTTTGCTTTTGCTTTAATGTTTCAATTACTAGACTAATACTAAACTAATCTCGAAGACTACAAGTCATACTAGGTTACAATTTGTTGAAGGAAATATATATAGTTTTGAACCGACCAATCCATAACATATAACCGTAAATAAACCATCCTTGACGATTCCAACATGTATTAAATCCAAAGACTTTATATATATTTAAATATCTTTGCTTAGAAGATATCATAGCAGTTGAACATAAATCCACAGATACAAAGGTTTCTAAAATCATAACATTTTTTTTAGCTTTTTAACTTACTAAATCACATAATTTAAACCAACCAGTGTAAGTGCAGTGAAGACTTAACATTTTTGACTAGTGACATGCATTCAAAGCACTGGTCACTTAAATCTAGTTCTTCTTAGTTTTAGATTAAAACTGTTTACGCAACGTAAAGAGAAAAAAACATGTTTGCGAAATATGTCAAATGTACCCTGTGATATACAAATAGTCAGGCGACGAAAAACGCCTAGAACTGTTAAAGGAGCACATATAGCAATATCCCAAAGCTCGCATAGGAAATAATAACACTGGATGGGCTAAAGCTAGCAATAACAGCAGTTGCAAAGTCTGCAGAGGGGCTACTTCGGCGAACTTTATCGAAATTGCTTCGGGATCGAGCTTAGAACATTATCGTTATTCGTATGTAGTGATGTGATAGGAGTTTGGTCTCACAAAGTGAATAGGCAAATGGTATAAAAGAAAATTGGCAATCCCGTTTTTTTGTGTGTAAATAAATATTATAATCCTGACCAGGAGTGATACACTAAGAAAAAAATCATTCAACCACATCTGTGTCGGACGATATCTATAGTTTGCTGGGCAACAAGAATCAATATAGAATGACGTTAGCAAAGACATACAAAGACATATTACAACCGCGGGGTGTATAGATGTTTGTTCTTATAGACCGATCGCTTAAATGTCGCCATTCCCCCGCGCCCCTGTACCGCGAGGGTGAAGACTCATTTAAGCGGTCTACCTATAGTGAATGCGCCCCCAGTAGTAGCCTTGTAGCCATGCCCTTTTTTCCGGAGGGAAACTCTTCTAAAGATACCCGAATCTTAGGCGAAGATGATACTATGAAATTTGTATTCAGTAAAAACATCTCCTAGGATCACACCAGTGGTCCTCTAGCGCTTCGCACTCGGCCTTCCCCTTGGCCAGTCAGCGCACTGGGACCACACCGTACTACCGCTGTCTTCTAGTGGTCCGTGGCCCAGTACTCTTAGACTCACAAACAATAACTGCGGGTTCTATTTCCACGGTACCTATAGCTACTTGGTTTGATTGGCGGCAATGATGCTCTATGTCCGCCTTGCTAGCTACCTCCATGTTACTGAAGTGTGTTGTTAAACAGTTGTATTAATACAACTATTATAATCCAGTTTGAAAGGTAGCAGAGCTAGTGGTTTATTAGAATGAAGCTTCTAAATGAGCACACTTTCCATCCAATATCCTTATCATTACTTTACCATCAGGTTAGATTAAGTCGAAATGGTAGACCCATGGCAGCACTTAAGAGGCTATGCTGTTGTCAAAGCGCCCAAACAAACGTAGTCCAGTCATATTTTGAGTATTAAGCTATGAAAATCTATGAAATTTTCAAGACACAATTTAGAAATAAATATCTGTGTCGGTGGTGAGCCAGATTTTCGTTTAAATATATACTTCCAGAGTTACAGGGCGTCAAAGTATTGTATTTTTCCGTAGTAAAAAGCCCCAACTTTGAACCTGATTTACAAGAGTATGAATCAATTTAGAACAATTTGGAAAAACCACCGACATCTGAAATTTCATTAGTATACTGTATTAAAAAAATGGTTACATAATATACTGTATCCTTCAAATGATCCCTGGACTACGAAACATCCAAATAACGGGTGGATAACATCGCATAATGTATGCTGTCTCACCGTACGCGCTCGGGTAGGATAGGGCTCGGAGAGGGACAGCTACAAAACAATTTGACCTTGAAACCGACCACGTGGTCTTACCAACATAGCCTCTTAATATGTACGACACTTTTTAGCTTTATGCTGAGACTTTTCGGAAAGAAGCTATTATGGCCCAGGCTATTACTACAAGATTTAAGCTCCGGTATTTTTATCCTGCTTTCGTAAACAAATGTATGAAAATTTTGTAATTTAAGTCTGCCGCCAAACAGCAGTGTAAATAGCACTAATGTGTTCCGATATGAAAGGTTACAGAGCCAGCGTTTTGTTAAGTTGAGACTTCAGGGTGAGGACGCTTTATGTACAACTGCCTTATCGTCACTTAGCACCAGGAGAGATGAAGGCCAAGTACAAACGGAAAAAGATAATCAGCTGTGACCAACAGTATGTGATCAACAGTGATCTTACTCGTATTTGAATTTGGAATAAAGGATGGTCGATCGAAAAGATAAAGTACAGTACACGCTCACTAGTTGTTATAAGGTACTCATATCATGTGTTTACTAACTGGAACGTCTGTATGCCTAGTGGTAAATCAATATAATTAACAATTTACTGGAATCGTCATATAAAAGGGGCTGAAGAACGTAGTCTACGTGTGACCCTCATTAAATATGTATTAGGGAAGTGTCGCTATGAATTTTCAACGTTCTTTCAAAAGCAATTAGAATCGATTTGTGTGTTCTGTTTAATGATAGTTTCAGGGGTGAATTGAAGAGTCTTTATAAGGAATAGTTAGTGACCTATTTTTTCAGCACAACGAATAACTTAATTTTATCTTTTATTTTTATTTATTTATTTAACAATTTATTATACACAGAAAAATATAAAACACACAAAAAACAGATAAAATATACACAAAAGGAACAGCTTATTTCTGTAAGAAATTTCTTACAGCAGTCCTGTGTTAAGAGCGAAATAGTTAAGAGAGGAGGGCCAGTCAGGCGTGTACATTTAATATATCCAAATACAATATACGATTACATAAATACAAGATACAAAATATTAACATAAATCTAAAGTCATACATACATACAATAATATATTAACTTATGAACTACTTGTTAGAGACAGACAATGTTCCCTTTTCCTTTCTTACTCCTATAAATTTTGTATACAATTTTATGGCTGCCACAAAAATAAACTCACAATTAGCATGTATTGCGAAATAGCATATAACAGTAGATTAATTTTATTATGTAATTAATGTTAGAGTAATATGGAAGGACGTTTAACATACGAGTAACTACTTTTCAACTGATATATTAAAATACTAAATTAATAAGCTTAAGAAATTATATCGACGGGTTACAGTTCACTAAAAAGAAACATCCTTACAGCCTCATGACTCACGGATATCTTTGCTGAAGTCATCCGATATTGATCCTTGTTATCTAAGAAACTAGAGAGTATCTTCAAGATTTTCGTAAGGTGTGGTTTACATATGTTTGTACTCGGTGAATTGCATCCTGGAAAACGCTGCAGTCTCAAGTCACACGTCGGACACTTCGAACAAATTTCATGATATTGGCACACATCGAACGGATAACGTTTGTATACACGCGCATGTGTGAGTAGCACGCGCGTGCTATACGCAATGGTCACTTTTTGCGCCGGTCTTTGGAGGGGAAGTAAGGTATCGCGGATCGGCGGGAGGCGGTGGACGTCCGTTCTGTACGTAGTACTTACTATATTAATTATGTGCCCAAGTTTAAATAAAACCGAAATTATATTTTTGATCGTCATCAGACGGCAAACGTCCACTGCTGGACTAAGGCCTCCTCCATGATATACCGTCCCGAAACACTTGCATCCAGCGACTCCCCGCAACCTTTCCTCTAGTTCCACTCGAAAACTATTACTCCACATCGGTTATTCGTTCTTCAAGCGATGTGGCTTGCCCATTGCCACTACAACTCACTGACACGTCGAACCCTGTCGGTGACTCTAAATCCTCCTATTTTGTTGTTACTGTAACAATATTGTCATCATTATTTTGAATTCCTAAACAAACGAGACATAATATTAAAATGCTTGTAAAATTACCCAGTTTTCGAGTGGATCGGACAGGGATAAAATTAAATCCAAACAGGATCAAACGGGGAAATTGATCAAACCCACAGGATCAAACAGTAACCACCACTCATTTTATGTTTATATATTTATTATGTATTAATTATTTTGCAGATATGTACACTTTGTATGTGTGTTACGCTACAACTCCGCCAATAGTGAACCAATTTTAATATTATATATTTTTTAGAGTATATCTCAGAGGTGGTCCCATATAAATTTTATCAAAATTGATTGATCGCTCTTTGAGAAAATCAACAAAAACCAAATTTTTAAGGCAATTGAAGTCGGTTTTTAATTCTTTTTGAACGCGTTATTTATGATATACAGAGCCATAAACGACATAATTAAGAACTAAAATTTTACAATTTGGCTTTTAATTTCCGCCGTTTTACAAAACCGGTAATCATTGAGCCGCTACATTGACGAATGCAAAACGTTAATTCAATTCCGCGAGTTAAATTCGTCAGTTCAAATCGCTTAACGTCATTGAGCTGTTTAATGAATCAGCTGGCGGTTATGCAAAAAAGCTTAAGCGATCCAACTGTGACATATACATTATATGCTTGTTTGTAGCTAATTGAAAATCCACAAGTTGCTACGATGTGAAGTATAACAACACCGCCCGCGGTCTGTTGCTGTAATCGATTTGTATACTCTATCACGGATAACTTCAAGGCTGAGTTTAAGATAATATTTGTGATTGTGTAAAATAACACACACGCATCAAAACGTGACATTTGGTAATTTAATGAGGTAAATACAGAGCCCCTGTAACTTTAGTAGAGGCCATTCTGATATCACATAAGGATCTCTTCTTGGGTAGGCTGTAGAATTGTTATACTAAATTTTGGTTCAGCTGTGTTTAAGCGTGATTAAAATCCAACTGCGCTTGCTGTTTTTATTACCAAAAATATTATAAAAATGTCTTGAATAATCACAAAATTATTTCAACAGTCCTATACTATATTAAATCGCTTGTTAACATCAAAGCTATGTGACATCTAACTCCCAAGCTAGAATACTCTGTGTTATGGGAGCCACCATGCATTCAACCTTGACCGCCAACTCTACATTTATATAATAATAAAAACCAGCCAAGTGCGAGTTGCACTCGCGCACTGAGGGTTCCGTACAGAATATGGATAATTAAAATACGGAGAACCATAAATAATGCGCACCGAACAATCTAACAAATGCGCCTCGATTTTCATTCTCGATTTAGTTTTGCACGAGTAGTAGTAGACGAGTACGTCACTAGATGGCGCTACTAATATGTTACATCGCACGTCTCAAAAAATCACGTTTCTTGAATGGGAGTATGTAATTATTTATTTTATTATGTTTTTAGTATGTGTTATTATAGCGGCAACAGAAATACATCATCTGTGATAATTTCAACTGTCTAACGGTTCATGATATACAGCCTGGTGACAGACTGACGGAAAGAAAGAGACAGACAGCAAAGTCTTAGTAATAGGGTCCCATTTGTTACCCTTTGGGTACGGAACCCTAAAAAGAACATTATGTTTCATTACTCAGAAGCACGCTCGAAGTTTCATAATTTACTTAATTATTGTAACAGCTATTCGCTTATTTTAATGTATTTTTTAAAGTAATACATTTGCAAATTGAATCAACAAGCAATAAATTCATAGTACTTTACTTTCACCTCAAACATGCCACACTTAAACATAAGTGAAGAATGTAAGCCTATAAACGTATTCCAATATGGACCTTTTAAAACTTCAGTGAAGTGGCATGTGAAGTGATTTGAGAAACATGGCGAGAATTAGTACCATCCTAGATAAGAAATTCACTCTGTATCAGGGTGTGTTTCACAATAGAAGAACCTCCTTACATCCTCACGTCAAGAAGATGTATTTGCTAACGTCATTCGATATTGGTCCTTGTGCCCTAGGAGACTTCGTCAGCCAAAGTTAAGGATGAAAATCTTTAGTGAGTTGCGCTCCAGATGAAATGCCGTTGAGACGTGATATTATTTTAAAATAACGACAACTTTAATGTCAAAAAAAACCTGTAAACTTATTAATAAATAAAGTTTTAAAGTTACTATAATAATATAATCCAAAGGTCATTTTGACGACACTTTAATGAAATATCTAAATTATTTATATTTATCATTGCTAATGATCAACTTTGTTTTATATTTATTATTGATAAATTTGTGTTTAATTTCAAAGACTCGATTGGTTATTAGAAAAATAACACAAAATAAATTCAGTCTCTCTACCTTATACTTCCCTTTTCATCTTTATTTTTTAATAGTATCCAAGCCAAAGCCCTCAAGGCGTATTTATAATAAAAAATACAGTACAGGAAAATTGTTTTTCACATAGGTAAGTAAATATATAGATAACTGAATGGTATCGACTCAGTAAACAATTCTTTTTTAATCTTAATTGGAACCTCCGAAATTCATGTCATACTTACTTTTATTTTGTTGAACAAAAAGAAATCGTAAAACATAAAATATTTAAAATTAGATCAAGCGGGCGCTTCCTGCAATTTTATAATGCTAATAAAACTTTTTGTAATTCATAAGAAAACATAACTTAATTCGATTGAAGAAGAGTGCTTGCAGTTGGATAGTATATCCCGAGTTGTTTTATAGTGAACATGAAGTTCTTTCACTGACAAAATAAATATATTATTACCATATATGTCATCGTCATTTGTTGTTTCTTTTGACTTAAATAGGCTTAACTCAAAAAAGTCCCAGACATATACATATTTTTTGCAATAGAGTGACTTAACTTTGAACTGTTTTAAATGTTATGTCGAAATATATATTTAAAATACTTTTAAAATTAATATACATAAGAAATGTACATAAGAAACCAATACACTAATTAGCAAAAAATCAAACTATTACAATGAAACGTCGAAGAGATACATTAAAATTAACTTGAAAGATACTTTTTTGAAAACTTTCTTGCTCATTTCCCACAAATTGCAATTTTTGAGTTAGGTCACTTTAATTTTAAGGGTGCGATATAAACAGTTCATAAATACATTAAGGTTTTGAAAAATAAAGCAGGAAAAAATGTTGGTTTAAATTAATTTGTTCTAATATCCGAAATGGTGCTAGATTATTTCACTGGTCAACAAATATTTCTTCATGTTGCCTAAAAATATTTCTGAATTTTCCAAAGTCATTTTTATTGATCAATTTCAAAAATAACATTAACGATGACAGTAATGAACTATAAGTAAAAATCCGTATAAAATAACTTACCGAAAGTTTAAAAATCCAAACACGCAAGCACAATACACTCGAAATTATTTACAAAGTTTGAGTTCTTTCAACTATCTAATCATTGTTATTTAATACTATTAAGTTATCAAGTTATTTACACAAAAACTTACTTTGTAACTAAACTAACTACAAAGAAGCACTCACTGATGATTAAAATTGAGTTTTCAAGGTTCCTATTCACAGGATGTTCTTATTTTCACATCGTCGTTAGCGATCCCTTGACAGGTGTCACGTTCGCGAAACCGGGACGATGAGACCGGAACAAACCGGTGGGCATCAGTTTAGACCGGGCGGCGTTCGGCCAATTACTGAAGTCCGCACGCAAGACCGCGCCAAATCGTCTACTGCGCATGCTCCGCTCCGATTGACACCAAGCTTATGTACAGGAGCGAATTTAATAAGTTAGTTTTAGTTTTGTTTTGAAAGATGTTTCTCAGGGGCACAGCCTGTATAACACCTTGATAGGGTTCATGTAATTATTCACACTGACTTTGCATTTGGCCTTCATCTGGGAGCTTACGTACCACTTGAAGTTTTGATACCTGCGTGGGCTTCTAAAAAACGTATCAATGGAGGACGTTGAACTAGAGATAAGTACTCGATATGTATGTACCTACTCAGCTTTTTTTGGTATTAGGAGATTTTTATGTAACCCTCCGTCGTCTAGTATAGCTATATAGTTGGACACAGTTCGGAGGTCACCGGTTCGATTCCCACTTGATTTTATGTCATGTCCAATCTTGTTAAAATCTTACATTTTAATAGTTCTAAAAAGTTGTCTGTCTGTCAGCGGTCAGTAACTCATGATCTGTTACAGATGGTTACAGGTAGACAGACGGTTGAAAATTTCATAGAATGTGTATTTTTGTTGCCGCTATAACAACAAATCATAAAATATATTAAATTAAATCCCATTTTCATCGACAATTTACGATTACAAAATGTTAACGCCTACAAGAAATAATTCATAATGTATAAATAACCAATTGCACGTGTGATTTTGTTAGGCGTATTGGTTACAGTATTTACGTATCACCTTACCTATTATTTATGATTTTAATACTTTAATTATTCATATTCTGTACGGAACTCTCGGTGCGCGAGTCTGACTCACACTTGTCCGGTTTTTATGATATGTCTGTGTTGATATAGTCGTCCCTATCCACAGACATTTCCCTAGGAATCGTCCCTAGGAAGGCCCGTCACTCTGTTAGCGCCGCCACGCAAACACACGCAAGCAAATGCCACACGCTTACACATGATGGCCGGGAAGTCACCCGTGCTCACCACTATAAACATGCCTGATGCACAGAAGCTTGGCAGCCCTAACACCGCCCTGGACCAAGTGAGTTGTCTGACATTTGTTGAAAGGTTGAATTCTTCGTCTAGTCTCACTAGTTCGGTCATTTAGTTCGTAGACTTTTTAATCTCAAAAATTGGGTGATAAAACACTGCCGAACAAATAAGGCATTGTTTGGGTAGGTGTACATACCACCTCTTTAAAACGTATGTTGCTCTGATACATTTTTACCAAAAATTCCTTAATACTGCAAAGATATTGAACTGATAATTAGCATTTAATTATAAGGTAATAGGTCTACTATTAGTAGACTACTTTTCCAACAAAATTATTTTTGTAGCTGTTGTTGATATGGCGTAAATCAGTGATAATTTTTTTTACAGAGTATAGATCAACGCTTGGCCACGATCTCACCTGATGGTAAGCGACGATGTGGCTTACGATGGTGCGCGTTGGTCTAGAAGGTGCCTGATATACGAATATATATAACGATACGAATCAAGATCAAAAATAATTCGCAAACTGACTACCATAAGATGCGAGTACCAACTCTTTTTAGACAAGATTTTGTTCAGTCTAGTTTTTCTTGGACAGAATATATGTAAACATGAATACGAGTATGTCATACGTAAATACCTACATATCTCTATGTGATGAAACCGAAAGGCTCACTGGGAAATTCCCAAAAGAATACCTTATTGCTACAACAGATGTTTGAAAGAAAACTTCACATCTGTTCGCTGTTCCGGGTTAACATTCGTGAAGTATTTGAGAAGATTTGTTTCCCGCTGTGTGTTGTTTTTGCTGTGTTGTCGTCAATATATTTTGATAACTGTTATTGGTACGATTACCAAGTCGTTGGGTACACAAAATGAGGGTTTTTCCTTAGCCTTAACCTCACCTGACCTAAGGCCGTTGGAAGATACGCGTGCGCACCCTTTTTGGCGGCAGACTTAGGTAACCCCAAACCAAGTACCACCAGTTTTATAATGGACCAATATATAATCATAAAGCGACTGATAAACAAAATAACCTGTAAAATAAGCTCTAAATATTTTAAGGAATCAAGAAGTGAAGAACATTACACCGGAGATTCGTTAGACCTCTCCCTCTACTCCGGTCCCAACGAATTCAAATTGAAATCATCCTTAAAACATTCATCTAACAAATTAAAGACGAAACAATATTCCAAAACAAGAAATTCTGATTAGTCCATTGACGCTGAAATTAATCCTCTCGGCGGGACATCTTTTAAATCGCTAAAAGCTTTAACATCTATTCCCTTTTATCAGAACGATTGTACAAAACCGCCCAACCCTTTTAAACCCCAATCCGAAGTGCGTCCGGTCGTTAGCAGACATTAATGGAATACACCCGGTTGCTCTACCGTGAAAATAACAAGGAACACGGTTTTAGGGTAACAGGGATTCTGTTGTTTTTGATATCACCGCCGCCGACAGATGGATTCTGTTTAATTGAAGACAACTTCGTGCTGTCAATATTGCTCTTATTCATCCCGCGACAGCTTACCAACAGCCTATATATGTACCCACTGTAGGGGCTCAGATTGTATGCGACGCGGGCCCAGTGCGGATTGGTAAACTTCACACACACCTTTGAATTTCTTCTCAGGGCTGCTGATTTCCTGACGATTTTTTCTTCACGGAAAAAACTGTGGTAATGATTTGTGTCATTCGTACATAAATTACAAATAACTAATTGGAACTCATTGGTACGAGTCAGGATCAAACGCAGATCTCAATTGTTCAAGGTCTGAAGCTTTACCTAACTAAGTTACCACGGCTTTTTAGCAACAGCTTAAAACTCAAAACACGTTCGGCACAGTTCATTCCTACCTAACAACATATCAGACCCTGTAGGTGCCTGTAGTCAAGGGTCGTTTGACCACGTTACTTTATGTGTTGTTTTTATGATACTTTGGGACATCTACAGGTTGCATAATATGAGCACAGAATTTCTTAAAAATAGTGACTGATGCAACGCTCACTAAATAATATTTATATTACCTACAACTGATCACACTAACTAAACATAAAAAATTAAGACAAGAGACCAAAAATTGTTCTCCAATTCTTATTTCTTCGTATTCTCGTACGAAAAATATGTACATTTACTTAATACATTCGTATATGTTCTACGTACATTCACTTTTATTAGCAACTATGATGAATGAATTTATGAATCTAACTAGAACTAGAAACCACTCTACCAATCACAGCTGCACTGTTTATTTCCGCACCGACATTTTATTGAGATCAAACTACTTATCGGCGCCAGCTATTTCTTCAACTTACTTCGCAGCTAAGCATGGAATCAAAAGTCTTATCCCTTTGACTCCAGTTTACTTTTCACCGCTTCGGTAGTTCATTCGAGTACCCCTCTCTACGCTGATTGGAAAATCTCTAGAGGAATATGCTTTTTCTTTCGCTGCTGTACAGAATAAGTTTATATTATAGTATAGGTTCAAAATTTGCTTTATTTTACAACATTTAAATGTGTTATACAAGTCAGAATTGGTTATACAGAGCTATAAAAGATTAACTGTGATCTTTTTAGGGTTCCGTAGTCCAACAAGGAACCCATATAGTTTCGCTCTGTCCGTCCGCGGCTTAGCGCAGAGACTCTTACTACTAGAAAGCTGTAATTTGGTACCGGTATACATAAAAATCAAGAACTTACAGCACAAATCTGAAAAGTATAACGTTTCATCACATCCAAATCGCCACTTTACGATTACAAACCGTTGCCGCTTGAACTGTTAACAATGGCTGCTTTATACATTTTATGGGAGATATTTCTTAAATGAACAATAAAGAGTCTGTTTGCCATAGTGATCTGTAAGAGTGACTAACTTTATATAGTGAACCTACGCAGGCGAATGTTATATTTAATTTTAACAATGATCCAATGTAGTCTTCGTCAGACCACATCAGTTTTAAATGTAACAAAATTACTGTCTACAAATATGTGTCAACACAAAATGATCCGTAAAAGATGTTTTGAAAAAAGTATATTAAAATCAGTCACACAATGTGGAAAAGATAATGTATAAATAATAAAAAGTACCAAAATTTTTATACGCAATTTTACACGTGTTCGTTCAACGACCGCGTATTGAATGTTTATGAGTATAAACCTGATGAAGTCCTATTAGGTACTCGTTTGTGTTTGCAGTACACAAAACACAACACAAATGTTTACAATACTCAACATACACGTATTTTCCTCGTATTTATGTCGATATATAATTAACGTTATCTATTAATTCGATTAACTAAATATTGATTTCTCCTTAATTATAATAATAAAAGAGGTTCAAGTGAGAATTTAGACAAGCGTTGAACTGTCTTAAATCTCTTTAATAGTAGTATCATAGAGTAATATAACACAGAAACAGATTGACAGCTGCCGCAGATATTTATTTCGTTCTGCACACACGTCAATCCAACCAGTGAATCCAACGTCAATAAATGAATAGAAATCATTTAAAAGATTTACCAGTAGTTTTTCAAGAATAATACCACTCTAAATCGCTTCTAATCAAACTGTATGTGCATATTACGAGTATGTGCAACTCTCCAGTTTTTTTAAATTGTGATTCTTTTTTTGTTTATTTGAAATACAGTTTCTATTTTTTATTTTATTTTTTTACCTAGCTACAACAATTTGTAAGCGAACACGGCCTTTTCACTCAGCCGGAACCAACTTAAGATGCTGAAACGGACCATCAAGTGCGTCGAGCATAACATACACCTTAGCTAAATGGGAGAGACGACAAAGTCTAAAGAATCTGTAAAGTTACGAAAAAAATGCCCACCCACATCCTCTGTTGCTGTAGCGCTATGCATAAAAACAGAAGTACATCTGAGGCCACTCTGCCACAACAAACAGTCTGACCTCAAAAACCTCCAAACCTATATATCGTCCGGTTTATGATTGTCATTGAGGAGGTTAATTTATCCATATAGGAATATTGCAATAAACCTATTAAGTGTAAGAAATACGACACCACTAATATCCAAAAATAAATAAAACACCTCATGGACTTTCATATCGAATATTTCCAACAATAAATAGACTCACCAATGACAACAAATATCACAAATCAGTATGTGATGGTATAAGTTTGCTCCTACTTATTTACTGTGGCCTTGAAGATATCTACTCCAGCCATTACCAATGAGTCTCATTGTCACCTGATGTTAAGTGACGATGAGGTCGACGATGTTACGTGTTGGTCTAGAAGGTGACTATTTAATGATTGTTTTAAGTTTCACAAATTGTATTTTTTAAATGTAAGTCAATTTAATATCAACTTTTTAGGGGCGGAATCCCGCTGTTATTTTGTTGACCGCGTTAGATGGGAGAAGTTGGAATGAAATCAAGGAGTTTGAGAGCACACTCCGAAATGAACCTATAGTAGACCAAAAAGTTGGCTATTTAACGTTTCCCAGTGTATTGCATTGTAATTTCCTATTCCTTCCTATTCAACAGTTTTCTTCCCTCTCCGCCCATCCTAAACCCTATTATGATCTGTGTTATAATTGGAACCCGGGTATAAGGTAGTAATCATTAACAGAAATATGGATACCAAAAGGTTGATCTCTGCTATATCAAATTTCCCATCACATCAGAAATTAAACATATTCAATAATATGCTCTGAGCGCCCTCTGAGATAAGTTTCCTTTATTGTAACTAATATTAATTTCATCCTACGTTTATTTGAAAATGGGAAATTCCATAGACATTAAAATATATTATTGTCACGGAGCTTCTCGAACAGTCTAGATGAAAAGAGAGGTGGATATTCTATCTCCTTCTTGTGTGTAGCATGGAAACTTCTCGAACGAGTGTGAAAGAGAGACCAATCCATCTATCTCCTTCGTGTCCAGTAGCAAAGTTTGTAGAATGTTCCTGAAGTAAATAAAAGATTGCGATTCTTGAAGATCACTGCGAAGGATCTAGAAACAATACCGGGTATATATGTATAGGCGCAAGCCGAGCTTCGACGATTAAACAGCGATATTAAGTGAAGAAACGGAAACCGGAAGAAGTTGTAGAGCGAAAGTACAGTTCGAGGTGAAAGTGTTAGTGTACTAGTGTGTCACGTGGTGATCTAGAAGCTCGCAACATTATAGACATTAAAAGAATACTACTTACTTCATAAAATAAAAAATTAATAAAATAACGCTACCTTAGTTTAGGCATCTAATTATGTAAGTTATTGCGTGTTTGCCAAGAACTAAGAGTAAACAAATTCATAGCGTTAGGCTTTAATGGTGGTGGAATATTCAACACGTCGCCCACTGCAGTAACACACCTACAGTTTGTCAGACAGAGACTAAGTATCTAGGGTAGACAACCGTCAAACTAATTAAGGTAAAGCCAACTTTTCGTGCATATAGCCTAGTGATACGCAGCAGGTATAAGAGAGCTAAGGTATGCGTACTACGCGTAACAACAGCAGATTTAATAAACTTAGTTGCTATGTTCTCGTGTTCATGTGTCACCGACATAGCAGGACGATTCAGTGAGCTCACATCTCTCGAAGAACGGATAGCCAGAAAATGAGTTCTTGAGTGGTGACCATATACCGGGAAACGTAAACCGGATCGTCCTTCTATGTCTTAGGCTAAAGGTCGTGGGGAATAGCTGGTTGCAATTGACTCGGGACCGGTCGTTGTGATATACCATGGAAGAGGCCTATCTCCAGCAGTGGACGTTTCCTGGCCGTTCATTCTAGTCGTATTTTGACAAATGAGGTACCATTGGAAGTACCATTATCTTTCGAAAATTTACATTGTTATGTATATTTTAATACATTTTATTTGCGATTTAATACGCATGAACTTCACATAATTATCCCAAGGGATATACCGAAAACTCAGGAACTATAAAAATCAAGTTATTCTATCTGTGACGATATGAAAGAAGGACATACAATATGAATCATTTTCATTTCATAACCTTAGTATAGATACTCGTAAGTTCAGTTCTATGCAGTGAACAGTGTACAAAAGCGAAAAAAAAACCCAGAAGAAGAAATAAAGTGAAAGCACAGTTAAACAGAAAAGTGATAGTGTACTAGTGGCACCAAGTGGTGTAAGTAGTGACACACCGGTCAGTGGTGTCAAAGGACTATGTGCGTTGTATAAACTCCCAAACTTTGGACACGTGTTTACTTCGTAAATATTTCTAAACTTTTATATTTTTTCTGTTTCTATTAATATATTCCATAAATTCAAGTCGAACCAAACATGATATGAGTTCAATCATTGGATGATTAAGTATAATGTCTATTGTACAAAATAATTTTCAATGATAGCGATATTTTTTGCATACTCTCCCAAATTCAATTTAATATTGGGCTAGGAGTACGTGACGTGGATTAATTATGTGTCGCGGAGCGTCAATCTTGTTCAAGGCATGCAGTGAAGTGAATATTACTTTACAGAATGTTCTTCGGTTTGCTTGTAATTAAGCGAAGGACGGTTTGACTGAAATAGTACATAATTGTCATAGCCAGAAGTTGAGGTGCAGTCGATGTGCCTCGACTACGCTCAAATATATGTTTGAAAGTGAATTGAGACCATAGATAAATTCCAAAGACTTAATAAACAAATACCCCAGCAAAATGAAACATGAGATACATGTAAGTATTTTCGTGCGGTCACGGTTTTAGAGTAGGATCACCCTGTCTCATTCCGTGGGTGTGGCGACTAAGCTAGGAATAACTGGAAGTATGCAGTAACTTTTTCCTACGTATCAACTACATTAGTAAGTAAGTTGATGATTGTATCAAAGCATCTTTTGGAAAGCGATCACAGTCATGAAGATTATTAACTTAATATAAATATCATACTGTTATTAGATTATGTGTTTAGCTAAATCGTAGATCAGCAACAACAGGCTTAATTGCTGCGTAAGTCCATTTCTCAAGCTGAGTCTGTCTTGAAAGTCTAGATTGGCTATCATAGCTTTAGATATTGGGGATACAAAAATATACCTAACGTTCCATCTTATATAATTTTTCTTTAGTCGCCTCGTACAAAACCAACAGGAATAAATGATCCTTTTTAAAAAAACACTATATTACATAATTATACTTGTTAATTCTATGAAGGAAAACACGCGTAGTTGAGCAAATAAAAACTGTATTCGAAGTATTTTAAAGATATGCACAAAAAGTCTCGCATCCGTGCGGAGCATACCGACCAACTGGCGGTAAAAAAAAGCCTTACCCACATGTTCAATAACTTATACAGCGTTGGTGGGTCATACACATTACTTGGTAAAAATAATAAATTAAACTATGAGTGAGCGCGTTGTTTACAATACTCTTGCAACAGTGGAACTACAGCTGCCTATAGCCTGGGACCGTTGCATTTTGAGTCCAACTGGGGAGCCTGTAACCATGGAGGCAGTTGAACAAAGTAGATGTTAGTTACGTTAGCTGTGCGCTTCATTAAACAGTCAAAATGAACCTTAAACTTATAGATTGTTTGTAATAAGTCCAACGAATTGGTTTTCAGTAGCTGAAAGTACGCTTAAAATATTATGTACTATGTATATATGACCTTATACAGTCATTGACTAGTTACAATTTCATTGAATATATGCCGATAGAATAGATTGAGACGAAGTTGCATGGCGTTACTAATCTAGCAATAGAACCAAGTGCTTCCATCTATTAATAGAAGCCTTGTGAGTATATATACGAGTATCACTATTCTGCTCCAAGGAACCGAATTCGGGTTGAATCACAAATACCTGTTGATTCAAGCTAAGAGACACTTGACTGCTGACCGTACTTTGGAGAGAATTGATTGACGACTCAGTTGTTAATTTGTTCGTGCCATGTTTATAAATTCTCACCTACACGCGATTTATAACACAAGACCGAACTACCGAGCGGTTACGTAAAATGTTCATTTTAGAACAACTTATTATGAGGTTATATTTCCATACAAAACTTGGTACACGTTCCCAAGATAATGAACGAGTATTTCATGCAACATGGTTATTAATGTTAGTAAATTGACTTATATTTAGGACAAATGACTGAAATTAGTAATTTCTTTCATTAATGTGAAGAGAAGTTTCAAATATAAATAATTGTGAGCGTACAGACAGAGGACATTGTCATTATCGTGTATAACACGTTTATCAAAAGATTGGATCTCGATGGAATGTGACGCGTCTCCCGCCACCCCGCGTTCGTCATGCCGCCTCAGTACGGTTCGCATACATTACATTATCCATGCGTTGCAGTGATCTCATCAACGCTAGGTCCAAACTTACGTATAGTTGTAGATTGCAACCAAATCAGCATCATTAGTTGTTGGACCGCCGTATGATGGCCTCTGACATGATTCATATAACTATACTCGTACCTGACAGTATCCAGGACAAACAGCATTATTTTTGGAATGCTTGACGCCAAAGTTGTCGTAATAGTTTGATATGGAGAGGGATACAGGCTACTTTTTACCATGGTTTCTAATATCCGATGAAATAACGGAACATTTATAATTTCACTCTGGTGTCTGCCTGTCCATATGTCACATCGGAGTATCTCAAGAACTACTAAAGCTATCATCAAAAAAATTAGGAAGGTCAAAATTTCAAAGTGGTGTCACTAGGAAAAAATGGGATATCGTATGAAATTAGTTTGTACATTCTAAAACAGATTTTGTTATATTTTCTTTGCAACTTAGTTGTTGACTTAGTCTGAAAAATATGTGCAAAAATAAGATTACCCCCTCTATCTACGAAGTTTCCAAAGTGGCAGTGTATAATATTCACAGTAGACCTACTTTTGTCTAAGTATTACAGAAAAACCTAAACGAGTTCTGTATAGTTTTTGAAAAATCATCAAAAAAATTAACAAACAAACCTAGTTATGCAGTTGAGAAAATGTACCTTATTTAAAGGTAAGGTTTATACTCGTATATGTACGCCTCCTTTTATGGTTCGGAGCCCTTACTGTGCAGGTCCAACTAGCACTTGGCCGGTTTTTATTCCAATAAAATCCCAGGGTTGCGGTTCTTATACCTTAGCAGCGTTTCTCACAACTAGCAGCATACGATGCACCATATATATGAATAAAAATTTGTATACCTTTTTTCTTGCTCTACATCAATTTTGGATCATACCCTGTATACAATTTATGGGGTAGATTGATGTAAACAAGACACTTGATACGGCGAGTAATTTACTTTTCAACAAAGGCCTCGTTTGCGTGTTGGAAGCGTTTTCGTGGTTTGTTTGGGAGCGATGCTGATATTTGATATCGCTGGTCTTTTTATTTTTTGTCGGAGAATTTACCAAATTGATAGAATGTTACCTACAATTTTACTGGGTATAAAGTATTAAAGTGAAGATTTAATGACTAACGAAACTTTTTTTTTGCTTCGTTGTGACATTGGGACATTGGACAAACTAAATATTAATCTAATACCTTTATACGAGCAATTCTTGTATATTTATTTACACGGTGATCTCGGAAATGGCTCTAACGATTTCAATGAAATTTTATATGTTGGGATTTTCCGGGGCGAAAAATCGACCCAGATTACGTTTATGTTTACGAAAATGCTTGTTTCCGAGTTTTCGTTCAGTTTTCTTTTGCACGAAAAATATCTTCGCTAATTTATTGCTCGGTCATAAGCATCGTGGTCAAGAGATCAAGGCGCAAGATTGACAATTGTCTGGGTTCGTATCCCAGTCTCATACAAAGTTTTTGCTGTTTTATATTTATTCAAGTTTTTAGTTGTTGTGTTTAAGCCAAATAAAAAATAAAATTGTACTTTTGGCCAAAAACTTCGAGCAAAGATAGGTATACAATGTTTTCTTCTTCATTTATTAAAGGTTTTATTTATTTTTTGTTTTAAACCAAATTAAAAAGATGTGCTTTTGGCTAAAACTCCGAGCAAAGCTCGGTTTCTCAGATATTGGTCATTGGTCACGCATAAGCGGATTTGGATAAAAAATTGCACAAAGAAGAATATTCTAGAGAAAAGTAATGAGTTGGGGCAGGATTATTACTGCAGTCATGGCCGACAGAAATCTAAGTATCTGACAGCGTCATAACAGAATTATACACATAAAAGCTAAAGTCATTTAAATCATGAATTTCGCTCATTGGTTCGTAATTGGTCACAACGAAACGATTATTCAAATATCTTGAATATAATTAATACAACCTATGCGTATTGGTAGATGATAAAAATTCGAATTTGAACGATTGACTAGAATGTGAATAGACTATGCACTCGTATAGACCGTTCGCTTAGATAGGTGTCGGTACATCCGAATGGAATATGTGGTTACTGTAATAAAAAATATTATTAATTCAATACACAAAATTTAATTTACGCACCAAAAATAATGTTATCAACAAAAAATGGGTATACATGACAGTGCATAAAATTAAACAAACAATTCAATTCAGTATAATCTTTTTTTAACAAAAGGCGTTCTTATCGCTTACAATATTTTCTATACAAGCAGCAGTCACAAACACAACGTTACTGCAATGTCTCGATATAAAATGTCCAATTCACGAGCGGATGTATGCCGCAGCCAGCTGTTTTGGATTTCACGTCGGTACCGTTTGATTAGAGGTGGTGCGTGTCGTGGTTGGTGGTATTTTACAACGGTGACACTATCTAAGCGAACGGGCTTTAACTTAACCATCGCGGCGGTGGCGCTATCCTATGAACGCGACGCGAGAAAATTCAATTTACGCGACCCTCTGTGGAGTTCAATCGAGTTACAATTTCAACTATGATGTCCTGTCCATAGCGATGTGGTCACCGCAAATTTAATTATTAATTTAAACTAACATGGCGTCACATTTTAGGAATGTTTATGAATGGACAAACAAACTAATAAGTAATTTGCGAATAAGCCGCTTTAAAAATCTAGAGCAATTCGATGTGATCGTAAATTTAATGCTGGAAAGTTGCAGTTTTTCCTCTTTTTCCAGGTTTCCGTAACCTCTTTACTTTTGCCATCCGTCTTATCAATCCGTCTTGACTTTTAACCATTACTTATTTAAATTTCTTTGCAGAAACCACACCCAATACAAACAAGAAGATATTTTCAACATTGTTAACATAGTGTCACGAACCTTCTCGAACAGTCTAGAGATAATGAAAAGAGAGGTGATTCTCCTATCTCCTTCTTGTGAGTACATATACGGAAACTTCTCGAACGAGCGTGAAAGAGAGAGGTGGATCCATCTATCCCCTTCGTGTCGAACAGCAAACAAAAGATAGCGCGGAAAGCTCTCGAATAAGGATTGTCATGTGCGAAAGGGAGACCAATCCACCTATCTCCTTCATGTCGAATAGCAAACAAAAGAAAGCGCGGAAGGTTCTCGAATGTTCCTGTAGATTCTGAAAATTGAAGGTCACTGCGAAGGATCTAGAAACAATACCGGGAATATATAGACGCCAGCTGAGCTTCGACGACAGTTGAGTTGAATTCGAAGTAAAACAGCGATTTAAAGTGAATAAACGGAAACCGGAAGAAGTTGTAGAGCAAAAGTACAGTCGAGGTGGAAAATGTTTGTGTACTAGTGTGTCACGTGGTGTCAGTAGCGACAGACCGGCGTCAGTAGTGCCGAAAGACTTTTACGTAGAATCCAGGGATGGACTCAGTGCAAAAACATGGATGGCGTGATTTTGAAGATTGGTTTGTGGACCTGTGTTACCAATAAACTCCAGAACTTTGGACACGTGTTTTCTTCAATCCCTCGAACCTTAAGCTCGCAACATTAGCCAGCGCCTCATTAAATGCAGGCACCTTAGTATCTAGGTAACCACGCTTTCTAAACTGTGGGGTTCTATTCAAAAAATCAAGTCAATTTGACCCTCGATTACGTCTGGCTGTCGATATACGTTTAGCAAAAATTTTGTGGTACTTTACTGTCGGCCGCATAAACAAGCTCAAAGTCGCTCAGTGTGCTATGAAAAGAGATATATCTTGGAATTTATCTACGTGATAAAATCTGGAATAAGAAAGTTCCGAAGGTCTACTATGGTCACCCACAAAGCTCAACGAAGTAAGCCAAAGTGAAGACGGGGATTAAAAATTATAGAGTGGCGACCATGTAGCAGGAAACGTTTCCAGAGCCGTCTCCCAACTAGATGGACCCATGGAAGCTAGCGGGGAATCACTGGTAGCAATCTGCTCTGGACCGGTCGTAGTGTCACAAGGGGCAGGCATATGTTCAGCTGTGGATGTTTCCTGGCTGATTATAATGAACCATTTTACTTACGTACTTCTTCGAAGAAACGGAGGCTCTCTTATCAAGAGTGACATAAATATGGCTAGATTAGGTACCATACTGCTATACTCATTAATTGTACACTCATATGTGGCCACACTAAACCGATCCCAAGGAACTTCAGTATCCGTAGGGCATAGGAGTGTGCAATTCTTCTCGCAACTCACACACACATACACACACACACACAAACACACACATGAGCATAGCAAACTTAAAATAGGAACTAAGATTAAAAGAAAACCATAACATTCAAAACAGGTTAATTTTTACTAACATAATAATAAGTCTTTTCCTTAAATAATACTGTGTAAATCCGTTTGGAAGACGCGGTGCACTTCCAACACAAGTGTCGAAAGACTACTTTCTGGAAGGGCCCTGCAAAACTCTGTAAAAGTTATTTAAGAAATAAACACTTTTTACTTTACTTCTCATTCAATGATACTATTGCTATAAATGAGTAGAAATTCATCTGTGAGTCCAATGTGCCAAAAATGGTGAGGACAGTGTGTCAGAGGAAATCTAGCTGTACTGTATTGCTATACGCGCCTCATTCCCACCAATATTACCGTGCAATGGCGTCAGTTCTCCAGTTTTGCGACTCGGCACGTTTCTACATCGTTTTTAGGTCGTTTGTCTTGTCGGTAAGCCGGGTAGCCCGCTGTAAGCTTACACTGCTCAATTTAAAACCGTTGTTTCGCTCTTTGTTATCTTGCGTGTCAATTTATATTTATAGAGCTGAGGTTGTCATTCAGAATTTAATTACTGCACAGTAATGGCGCATTTGTGGAGTTTCAGTACAACTTCTTAGTAGATTAGATGGTAAGATAATTGTCATTGTAAAAGTCAGTCTTTAATCAATCTTTGTTCAAATATGCAATATTTATCGAAGTGACACACAGCTACCTACCTCACTGTACGCTTTTTAATATGGCTCGGAACACTTGGTGCGCTATTCAGACTCGCACTTAGCCAGTTTTTATGTGATGTTCTTTCTAGTCATTTTCACTGCCTAAGGCAAAGCACACAAAGCTTTACGATTGTTGGCTGGCTGGCTACCTTAATCTGCCGCATGTCATAATTTAATGTAAGTGATGACAAAAACGTAAAGCAAATTTTCTTGACAATTACTATGTCCTCTGATAAGTATCAAGAATACGGTCACATTGCTTGATAGGTACGAGTAGTACCAAAAAACCTACATCCATTACGAAGAATTGAACAAAAACATCCCTCTTTTGTGATCGCGTTTGTGCTATAACTTTTTACGTTTTTTGTATTCTACCTCGACATAAATAAGACATGTACGTACATGTTTCTCAAACTGACGTGCGTGGGCTATAAAGACTAACGCGTATAGATAATTCAACAACAAACATTTATAAATATATGTATCCTAATTGATTACATCTTTATCTGTATTTCTTCTAAACATAAACCTGGGCTACAGATTGCCAAGATAAAAGTAAAAGGGTTTCGATTTGATATCATATTTCCGTGGCCCAATGGCTTAATGTAAGACAACCAGTCCGTAGGCCCGAGTTCAAGTTCCAGTAGAGATGCCTATATGGTTTGGTTGGTGGTAGGGCATTTGCTATGTCTGCCTGGCTAGCTACCACTATGCCACGTAAGTCTGTCTCCAAAGCGGTGATAATAGCCCTGTTGCGTACCCGTATATAAGGTAGTAAAAAAGCCGTGGTAGCTCAGTTGGGTAGAGCGTCAGTCCTTGAAAGTCTGGGTTCTGGGTCTGGGTTCGATCCTGGCTTGTACTCCAATTTGTTATTTGTATTTTATGTACTTATGATAAAAATCATTATCATTGACTGTTCGATGAAGGTAAACATCGTGAGGGGAACCTACACAATACTGAGAAGAAATTCAAACTGGGTCCGCGTGATGGACTATGGTCCATACACTCTCTGTAGGAGAGTAGGCCTGAGCCTCTGCAGTGGGGACAAATATAGGCTGTTGATGATGATTTATGCTTGATATAGGGTAGCAGAGTCTGCGCCTCAATAGCTTCAGGCTTTTGGGCCTTATCGTCACTTATCATCAGATGCGATGAAAGCAAAATACGAAAACCATTTAACGTAACACACGCAACTACCAGATTTAAGTTACAGCATCCATACTACGGCATTTGTATAGCATGTACAAAACATAAGACTCGTTGAACAACAGTACCTTTATCTTGTTTCTTTGTTCTTGCCTTCTACAAAAATATTCTTGTTATCTTCATTATTACTTGTACACAAACTTTGTTTCGGAGTCACCCAGTGTTACGTTTTCTTTTCTTTGTAAGATCTGGACCAGACGTAATGCTAGAAACGTGTTTTTGTACTATTGCTATGTAATTATTAAATATTGTATAAGCCTTTTGATAGAAAATGTAGGTGGTATGCACCGGCTTACTTTGTGACCAATATTGTTTGCGTATTAGTTGTAATTGATTGAGGTCAGTGTTGGTCTATCTTCAATAAATAAAAAATTAATGATAATATCATAAGAAATTTAGGAAATTGTTGAATTTATTATTTGAGACAAGGGGGTTGGTCCACCGGCCCCAAACACTTACTGCGACCTTGACAGATCTATTGTGGCCCTTATGTGGTTAAAGCACTTCCCTTCGGGCCAACTCCGATCATATATTGAACGATACCTCTAGGGGTGGAGATCTGACTATCATCTAGTTTAAGGATATGGCGTTCAAGGTACTTTGGTCTACTGTGATGGAGTCCATCGCAGTGACAGAGGATGTGGATGGGTATCTCTTCCTCTGTACAGAATCGGCACACCTTTTTATACTTTGTATTTTATCATAGCTATGTCATATCGGAACGGAACATCATTACGGAACTGAAACGTGGTCTTTTACTGTGGGCCGAATAAACAAGCTCAAAGTCACTCAGCGAGCAATGGAACGAGCTATGCTCGGAATTTCACTACGTGATAAGGTCCGGAATGAGGAAATCCGTAGACGAACGAAGGTCACCGACATAGCTCGACGAGTCAGTGAGCTGAAGTGGCAATGGGCAGGCCACATCGCTCGAAGAACCGATAACCGGTGGGGAGTAAAGGTTCTCGAGTGGCGACCACGTACCGGGAAACGTCTACCAGGCCGTCCCCTTACTAGATGGACCGACGACCTGGTTAGAGTCGCGGGGAGTCGCTGGATGCAGGTGGCTCGGGACCGGTCGATGTGGCGTACCATGAGGGAGGCCTATGTCCAGCAGTGGACGTTTCCCGGCTGATGATGATGATGATGATGTCATATCAAGGTTTTTAATGCACAGGTATTTGCTGCTGCCCATCTAACATTTTTACCCAATCCAAAACCTTTTCACGTACGACATGTAAATGACGATATCGGGTAATCCCATTCCATCTTCAGCTGACCCCACCCAGCCAGGGTTCATAATCATCAGCCAGGAAACGTCTACTGCTGGACATGGGCCTTCCCCATGTTATGCCACATGACATGTCCCGCCCGAGCCACTTGTCATCTCGAGACTCCGTTAACCGTTCTCAGATCGATGTGACCTGCCCATTGCAGCTTCAAAACCGACGTGGTGCTCTTCTTTAAGACGATAATGCCTTACTTAAGAATGAGCAACCGTTATTTCTTCTGAACCGACGTTTATAAGTCATTTTTGAGAGCCACTATAAAGTGTCCAGACTTTCTTTCTTCAATCATTGTGAATTTACTGTATGTCACCAATCAACTTGTAATTATTGAAATTGAGAATTGGTGTTATAATAAGAAGAGAACAAAAGTCAATTCCCGATACACTAGGAAGTCATAGGAACGTATATAGTTCATCGGCTTCCAGTAACAGATTTACTGAGATTATCCGTCGTATAGAAACTAATACACCACACCGTTAGTGATGTGCATGTCACGACTTAACACGTGTTTCAAACCAGATCGTACTTATATATTAAAATGATAATGTTTGTTTGTTGACGTCACAATTCTTGGCATCACAGTAAGATGTTGTTGATTGATAGGTAGATGTTGCTGCCCATCATGTAATTAAATCGCCTCGTGATCTCATGCGTCGGTGGCGCAGTGGATAAGATGCGGACTCTCAATCTGAGGGTTCCGGGTTCGAATCCAGCCGTGTACCTATTTTTTTTTAATTCAAGTAAACTATCCAATTGCTTAATGGTGAAGGAAAACATCGTGAGGAAATCTGCATGTCTTGAACAGGCATGTGAAGTCCTGCATTCGTCAGCAAATCAAGTTTAGATTTTTAGTAACGTTTGGTTTTGCGGTTATTGCAAACTGCCATCCATACACCGCAGCAGTTGACTTTATCGTTTCAATTCAAGTTTTTAAACGAAACCTGACCGAATATTATGTGTAGTTCATAAATCTAGGTTAAAACTATTATAAATTTAAGGCTTCAGGATGAGAACGCATCCATCCTTCGCCTTGTCACGATAAAGTGAACTAAAGACAGTAACAGAAAAACGACGTGATTAAATTTTTGTATTAATGAACATTGGTTCTTAAAATTGGTCTGAACCTCTCATTTCGCAACGCTATGCCCTATAGACCGGATTTGTACATCTATAAACATGGTACTGTATCTGGAACAGAGTAGTACCTACGTAGTGCGATTAGATGTCAACCAACTTCAGTTCGTATCGCAGATTACGAGGTTTACGATTGGGTCTGAATATTTTACAGATTAGTTACTGATGCTGGCCACTCAAAAGTCACAACTAGCAAAAAGTTTTTACACCTGGAGTGAACCTGCCAGTGACGTCCGTCCGGCAAAGAGGTTTAACACTTGATAACAAAAGTAACCAGTGACGGTTGAGTGGATAGTTGGGTACCCTAGTTACAGTCAGGCATGAAAGCCTTACCCTCAGCGCGAGCGTTGTGAATGCCATTAAAACTTCGCGTAGTCTTAATACATCCCAACTAATATTGTATTACTTGCAAAAGCTTGTTTGTTTGTCCTTCGCTCCCATCGTAACGTATAGTATGGTATGACTTGAGTTTTGTATGAAGATAGTTGTAGGTCTGGAAAAGGACATAAGCTGCTTTTATCCCGATTAAATCAGTAGTTCTCGTGCAATAATTTTTGGCCACGCGAATGAAATAGCAGGCATTTATATATAACGGTCCAATGTTATTTGATTAAAATTATTTACATTAAATTTATTGTACATTATTAGGCCAAAAAATTAAATGTCATGCGTATTGAAGCCATATAAAATACGAGTATACATATGTCATCCCTTGGTTATTGTGATGCACTTGAGGACGATCAATAATTTACTCTCGGTACGTGAGTCCAACTCTCACTTGGCAGCCTTTGACCACAAGCTCACCTGATGTTAAGTGACAATGTGGACTCGAATGATACTAATGATTTGCTTTAAAATAGCCTATTCACAACACTTTGAAGAGATATGTATTATAACACAATAAAGTATTCACAGAAGGTTTACTTTAATCGGAATAGAAACGTAGGCCCTGAAATAGTTAAGTGAATATTTTTTCTTGTAACTAAACGTAAACATGGACGAAATCTCTAGTTACGCAACTAACAAACAAATAACAAGAAACTCCATATCCAAAACAAAGCTCAAAACAATTTCGTCCTCTTTACAGAATAATACAAAATCTAAATGGATATATATTATATACGCGGTTGTTATCTTAGGATCCCGCCAGAAATTACGTTACGGAGCCATCCTTCACATTATCTTGTCTAAATATTTGTTTTTAATCTGTACGACTTGTTCACGTTGAAAATTGATATGGCTGCTTTGTCCCTCACAAGGCTCTCGGTCCCATCTCTAGTGACTTCATACGAAAACACTTACGTCTTAAGGACGAGATAACTTTGACGAATATATAAAAACATAGATGGCCGATGTGGGCGGGTGAGAAAACAATCCTTACCAAAAATCATATGCGTGTGAAAGATACAATATAAAACACTATGAAACCTTTTGGGGGTTCCGTACTTCAAAAGGAAAAAAGGAGCCCTTATAGGATGACTTTGTTGTTTGTCTATCTATCAAGTCACTTTTTTTAGGTCTATATAGTTGTTGTTTTTTAGACAAGGGGATGGTCCATTGGACCCAACCATTCACTGCGACCATGGTAGGTCTATAGTTAAAAAGTGGATTCTAAACTCGAAAATTCAATTAAAATAAATAAGAAATTTGCTAACCATTACTAACGTCATTTTGTTCGTTTGAAACTGTCCTCAATATAATTAGGAACAACGACAGAATTCAAAACATGTACGAACAAGCTGTTCCATTTTCAAAACAAAACCAACCAATTAGCTTTATACATATTAATGCTACTCAAATAATTTCAACAATTAAATTTCCATAATCTCACGTTAAGCTAAAATTCTTGTAGAATATTTTTTTTTAAATTTAACATACAGGATTGGTGGAGCCCACACAATGAAGTAAGCTGCAAATTAAATTTTAAAAGCAAGCTTGCGTGTCTAACCAGGCTAATGAAATGAATTATTTTAATGAAGGGTTCCGGACGCTATTTTCGGGCAACCGAATGAAAAAAAGTCGTGGTCATCACACGCACGCATAAGTTAAACGTTATGAAGATTTGCAATTAAAATACTTTATAGTTTGAATTATCATATGTTAACAAGCCAAATTGCATGAAAAACTTAGAAGATTTTGAGAAGAAAAGATTGTTTCCGATCAAATTATTGACATAAATAGGATAGGTAGTCAACGTATTATTTTCTAGGCTCCATCCATCTCGATCCATTTGAAAATGTAGAGCATAGTAACGGAATAGTAGCATCATCACATTAAGGAAGGATAGCTAAGACGCGTCTAGCAGAATAGTAAAATATTCTACATGTTTTATAAATTATATAGCCTTCACATATGTAGCCTTCACATCTTAATTAAGTTCAACATCAAAAACAAACTGATGTTTGTAGAGTGTATAAAGTTAATAAACTTTCAACTCTCCCTTTTAGCCTAAAGCTATGTGACCTGAGATTTTTCTTCTCTACTTTACAAACTGCTAAAAGAAGTTAGCTTACAATCTCTAACGGCATTACTTTAAAATTCTCAAAACGTTTTCATGATTCAAGAAGCACGCGTGTTTTATCATTCGTAGCCTTTTGTAGCACTTTTGTAGGATTCGTAGCACGTGCGTAGCATAAAATAGGTCCCGTAGCGCCACACGCAAGTTTTCAAGCCTGGCTTTGCAAAGATTGTAAAATTTGTGATGATAAGGGACTTTAGTATCGTATTATTTCTAGGTCTTCATTTTGAACTTTTTACATAATATACTGTAATCCATAACTTATAATAGTTAATTAGTAATTTATTGTTTTGATACGTACTTGATAAAAACACAACTTCACCGAATGTCAGATGGTTTGTTTTCCCCATCCATCCTATCATATCTCATACATAACCATTTGCAACAAATCCTTAAAATTTGGATAATGATCCTTGATGATGAAGAGGACCTCTTAAAAAGTTTTTCTCGGAATACCATCTGCAAGAGGAAATATTTAAAGAAAAACGTTTTAAATAAGGTAAAACATCAAATTTATATCACATTTAAATCATGATTAAACACTACACTATGAATGAACTTCCACCTGGGGAAGGTTGCGAACGGCTTACTGGTAATACTCGTAAAAAACGTCTTATATATAACATACATTCCCACCTCCTCTCCGCTCCCACTCTTATTCCTGTTTTTTTATTTTAGCCAGGATCTACAGCGGTACACTTGAAACGCGTCTACTGAAGGTGGATGAATTTCCTACGGACTCTAAAGCTATCTTGGGACCCCAGACTCGTTTAGAATAAAGAAATAGGGTGGAGTGGTAAAGACGATCCCACTTCCCCCCCATGGTAAATGGGAGATAGCGCAAAATCGAAAATCAACCATAAGGTCACCTACTAATGGGAGGACGGCCGAGTGAAGCCCGACCGCCCGGTTTTGGAATACACCACGGACAGCGCCATGCAGTGAGTACGGGTAGCTGAGGGCTACTTTGAGTAGTACCGACCAGTAGTACTCATGGCAGAAGCGCTTGAATGCTCGGAAGTTGCGGCGCGTTGAGACGAGATCGCCGTAGTAGACCGGATGGCCACCCGAATCGATACCGTCCAGCATGAACTCGCGTTCCTGACTCCACAAATTATATTCCCACAAGATATGATGCGCAGTTTGCGACTGCGCCCCGCATTCGCATTCCGGTGACTCGACCAAACCCATGCCGTGAAGTTTCCCGCGGAAGTTACCGTGCCCGGTCAAAAATTGCGCTACGCAGTGGTCGACCTCCAGCCAGTGGAGCGCCAGTCGAAGGCGGACGTCGGGAAAGAAAAGAAAGAGGTGCCTCCCTTTCTCCGAAGAGGACCATCGCGCCTGCCAATCGTCGATGAGTGACTCCCTCACGCGCCCCCTATCAAAGAGCCGCTCGGTACGCGCTCTTTCCCCCAGACCGAATTCAGACCATGACATATTACGCGACTCGAAAAAGGATCCCGCCTGACATTGCAGTTCAAGGTCGATGGGCAAGACGCCCGCCAGCACCGGCAGAGCGTCGGTACTGGTGGTGCGATACGCCTTGCATAGAAAGAGTAGAGCCATGCGTTGGCTACGGAGCAGTCTGCGACACACTGCCACCATGGTGGCCCTGTCTACCCATACGGCCGCACCGTAGCAAACGCTGGCGACGAAAGTGGCAATATATAACATACAGCATATTTGAGAAAAACACACGAAACATTTCTGTAGAGCAGTCGAACTACATTGTTGCGACCTCCGTGGCTGCATACTCTAGTTGGCGGGATTTTTGATGTGAAGTGTAGAATAGGTAAGAGCGAAATTGTCGGTTTGAAGATGGACTTCTATCATTCAGCGTTATCATCAGAAGCATTATTGTAATTAACCGTTAAGTCCAGAAGAATGACTGTCGCCGCCTGGTCTGCGCAGCCGCTGTACTCGTATGCTGCGACATTCAGTTTGTGTGTGTTCAAATATATGTTTTTGGTCCACGTCTCTTGGTTTATCTTACGATTCTCATAAGACTCATAACTCTTGCAAGTGAGCTTCACCATTCATTAAACTACCACACTGTTTCACCAGTAGGTTAACAAGTAATATAAGTAGCGCCAACAAACATCCAAATAAAATTATTTTCTTTCCAAGTCCGTCACGTCCGCTACTCGTTAGGAATGGGTGACCCTGTAGCTGCCGGCCGATATTGCCGTGCTGCTTATCTCACCGTTCCAAGTACTTTTCGAACTAGGTTGGTACTTTATTTTGATGTGATGACTCCAGACGGTTTTACTGTCCGAAATCAGTGATAAGAGTTCATGAGATCGATGAAAATGTTGCATTTAAGCCTCCTCCAGGGATAAGTTAATGTCCTCTACATTACCTACTTAAAACGAAATATAAGAATTATTGTAGGTGTAGGTGTGCCATTCTCCTGTTTAGTTCCAGTACTGTTAAATTCCGGTTATGAAACATTCCAAGCACGCTTCTATCCGAATGCTCTCTGAGGGGTGAGACGTTGTTAGCTTTTAAAAAAATCTTAAACTTAGTTTAGCTAAAGACGCTATGAGCTAAAGACCTTTAATAGCATTCATCGCCCAATTAGATTTTAAATTTGATATCTGTGCATTTTTAACCGATTTCAAAGGAGGAGGTTATCAATTCGACGGGTATGTTTTTTTGTTTGTTACCTCAGAACTTTTGACTGGGTGAACCGATTTGGATGATTCTTTTTTATTTGAAAGGTGGTGCTTTCCGTGTGGTCCCATTTCAATTTGGTTGAGTTCTGACAACGGTATTCATGAGAAAACGATATAAATCTTAAATTTGCCTTAGTAAAAGTAGACTTTTAGGGCAATTGAGGCGGTTTATTTACTTGTTCATTAATAAATTTATTATATTCTATTATAAGGGTTTTCACTGTTATAATCAGTTGAGTTGAACGCTAATTACGAGTCTATTGGTTAAATAAATAAAATGTTGAAATCACACTAAAATATTAAGAAATCAAAGAAACACTATTCTGTCATCTTTCTGTTTGTTTCCTTTTTAGCACCAAAAAGCTGAAAAGATTTCGATAAAACCGCAAATTACATGAGATTAAAAGACACATAGTCTAATTCTTATGCTTGAAAAGTGATCCCTCTGAATGCTACACACATTAAGCTACTCCAAAACAAAAAAATTGTAAAACCACTTAACAAATAACGTCATCCGAAACAAAATTATACAATACCAATACCTAAAAATGAAGAAAAAAACAACGTCCCCAATTCGCGAACTCCGTAGCAAACCTACACCGGGTTCACTAAACAGAAAATGTTAATGGGAATCCAAGCATTGTGCTCCGCAAAAACAACTGGATATAGCGGGTTTTTGTTGACCTAATCTGGTGCGGGATAAAAAGGGGAAACAATGTAATCCATTGTCATTATTTACCGTCCATTCTCAGGCATGTTCGATGGGTTGTAAAGCTTGGTCATGGAAATAGACAAGATGTAGATCTTTAGAAATAGGTTTTGCTACTCTAGTAACATATATAATTCGTAGTTAGCACACACCAAACTAAAAGGTTTATATTTTATATGGGGCTTATATCTTGAACTTTTTTGATGAAAATGAAAAAAATGTTTCAAATTTAGAATGTTTGAATGAATGAAAACAGAATTTCGTATCACTCAGCAACAAGAGTCCAAAGTTATAAAAGCATTATACCCGCTCAAAGCGCTCACTTTCAATTCCATTCATCCGAACAGATTGTCCAGATAAAGGTCACGGGCACAATAGATACCTATTTACAAAACAGTTTACGTTTATACATAGTTATACATTAGTAGACGGGGTCGTTGTGGATTGAATGGATTAAATAAGCGTGGGTGATCAAGAATACGATTGGTAGCGTGATAAGATAGTCACGAGCAAACGTTTATTTATGTAATATGCAAAGTACTACTGACAGATATAAAAGTTCAGAACTATTACTGGGCACCTACTACAATTTATTTCGTTTCTGATTGGCTGCAAATTGTAAGTGTCCGAGATTCGGACTGAGAGCGGAGTGCAATCGGTCGTACTTTGTAGTAATGAATTGAAATCTTCATTTGCATAAAATATTAGACGTTGTAATTACATTAACAATTTCATTACATATTTTACAACAATTTAGCATGTAAAAATAGTAATCTTTTTTTCTATCTATCTAAAATAACTTTAAGCGCTTCGCGGATATGCCACGTCACGTCAGCCGCCGCGGAAATGATCTTGTGTTGCCAACAGCACGACTTGCGTTGTATAAAAACAGTCCATTATGGCTATCAGGACATTCAACCACTTGCGCAGCAAAATTAAAGCCCTACAAGGAAACAAATTTTATAAGGAATGAAATAAATTATCAAAGATCAAGAATTACTACTCAATGAAGGAGTATTTTGATGACAAATTGTAAACTTGACAAATTTGTATTATGTAATGTACCTATTAATTAAGTTCTAATATAATGAAGTGTTGTAATATATAAATATTATGAAATTTTGCTACACCCTGACAGGGTACACGTTATTTAGATTATTTTTAAGTACATGTATGCAATTAAAACAATAAACAATATAACTTACTTAACTCATCAGCCCGTGTCTCTCCACTGCTGAAGATAGGCCTCTCCCAACGTGCGCCACTCCTTCCGGTCCTCCGTCGTCTTCACCCACTCGCTTCCCGTTATCCTCTTGAGGTCGTCAGACCAGCGGGCTGGAGGCCGTCCCACCCCGCGTCTCCTGGTCCGAGGTCTCCACTCGAGAATCTTTTTGCTCCATCGCTTGTCTGTTCGTCGACAGATGTGGCCTGCCCATTGCCACTTCAGTTAAATAAACAATATAATTAGCCTTAATCCTATTTCACTACATTAAAAATTAAAAGGTCATTTCTAAAATTTTATAAAATAAAAAAATCAAGCTCGACATTTTTCTAGTATGTGTTTGAGACCGAGACACGAACCCAACGATACGATGATTAAAATTAAGTAAGAAAATTTTAAGTCAGATATTTTTCTATTCATTGGTCATACTAACCCACGCTACTGTTTAGTTTGAAAGTTCTGACACCCACGTAACGGCAGATCTGAATTGAAGAAAAATTGTAATATTGCCTCAATTTTGGCTAATAGTCAAATATAGCATAATAGAAAGCAGGAAAGATAAAAATACTTAACTTCCTTTCAAGCAAGCTCCCTTTACAGCCGAAATTAAAAATCAATACCGTTGACAATGAAAGTCGAGACGGCAATAACAAAGGACGCTGTTGGTAAACAACTTTGCTACAAAACGGGGATGTTTAAATTGAATTTCCTCTTTTTTCAGACCTTCATAATATAATTGGTATAGATACCACGCTCTTGGTTATCTTCTGGCTTCCTGAATAAATTTATTTAATTTTGAGCTATTTATTTTTGCAAATAAGTTTTTTTATACCGTCACAAAGATGTAACTCTTTTCAGTAATGTCTCACCAATGGTTTTGATTTAGGGAGCATTAAAATAATTCAGCTAAACTTATTGATAGCCTAGATTCTAAATTTGCTTCAAAGTCACATTTGCAATTGGTTCAAAACTCTAATAGAAATGTTTGTTATACCAACTTTGTCTAAAATATTTTAACTCTCAATTGCATGTCATACATAATTTACATCTTTATGAATACACTACAATAACAATTTGATATCAGTCTTTTACTAACCGACTTCAAAAAAGGAGGAGGTTATCAATTCGACGGGTATGTTTTTTTATGTCTGTTACCTCAGAACTTTTGATTGGGTGAACCGATTTGGATGATATTTTTTTCAATGAAAAGCGGTGCTTTCCGTGTGGTCCCATTTTAATTTGGTCCAGTTCTGACAACGGCATCCATGAGAAAACTATATAAATCTTAAATTTGCCTTAGTAAAAGTAGACTTTTAGGGCAATTGAAGTCGGTTTCCAGTTCTTTTTGAACGCATTTACTTGTTAATTAAATGTTTCTCCATTTTCACTATACTTTGTAACACACCGGCACATCATGACAAATCGAGGCCAAACGCTAGTCTATTTTAATGTAAATCTTCCTTCACTAAGAGATTTATTGTTCTGGTAATATTAATAACACTAAAATATTCATTTTCTTAAACTTCGCTCAAATGAGATTCAAAATAAACGACAGCGCACATTCGTCCTTCATCAATCACGCATCTTCCACAATGGCTATCGCAAAGAGTTGGCCCACTATCGGGGTGATTAATGCCTGCCACGCCCCTCAGGTAGGTTTTACCACCACTGGCGACTAATTAATGATTGTTTGCTACTTCTATAAGGAGGTTATGTACGTCTGCTAAGAATAACAGTTTCATTTCATGTACAATATGAATGTGTTTTTTACCGCAGTCTACAAAAGAAAGAGACGAAAAATGTTTCGTATGCATACGTTAGACTTGTTCACGGAATTTGAGATAGCGAATGATTTCAAATTTCTAGTACTTGAACTACTAACTCATAACTTTCGCTCCTACGATCGCCCTTTTAACACACAATGAATGCGATACTTTTAATTTGTTCAGGTAAGGTGTTGCCACTATCTATCTTTATCTCTAGATACGATATTTGTATCTCTGTTCTTTGACGAGATAAAAAATGAAGGAAGAAGAAGTAAGAATGAAATAATCAAGGTTGGTGTACAGGTTGTCAACTATATGGTGTCAGAAAACGGCGACACCTACAACTATGGAGCACTTTGTTGTTATAGACTATGCTTTTATATTTTGTATATAGCCTTTTTCTTACTCGTCAGTCTGACAACACTGCAGAACATCTTCGCTAATAGGTCGAAACTATGAAAGAGGTAACAGGGATTCCCCATAACAAGCACGCTTGACTGACGTGTTGGTAAAAAAGAAACTTTTCAGACATAAATGCCACGAAAAAAATGACGACAGCCATGGAAAAATATGGGATGTGAATTCGACTCGCAACTGTGTCTCGCTCTCTCAACGAAAATGTTAATATATTTTGGTCTGAGTCAGAAATATTACGCTGCAGCGAACGTCTTACAAGATCATGTACTTGTAAACATCTGCCACGTCTAAAAGTGAGGACAGGAACAATGGCAATTACAGAGCCAGGGGACATCTGCTACGGGCCGGCTTATATGCAATAAAGTAGCGGGACAAGGATGTAGGCGCTGCAGTCAGCGCACAGTACGAGGCACTTTATACTAGTTGCTACATTGTTTCTTTTTTCCAGAAATTTCCACTGGGATACAAAATGATAACGTTGCCCAAATCACAATGTCTGTCTAATTGCTAATCGCAGTGTGAAGGACCACGCACTGTGATTTTCGTAACCCGTAACAGCGTTTTTTATTGTATTTTAAAACTTTACCGCTATTTATTAAGGTGATGATGTTTGCAGATAGATTGGAGAGGCCTATCTTTATGCAATAGGGGTACAAATGGCCAACAACTATTTAAGAAGTGCTCTATCTAATTTTATTCTAACGTCGTTCTGTATTATAAGCATCGCGTCTGAAGGGATTTTTACATTTTTGTATGTCAACTACCAAAATTTAATATAGACTCATTGTTTTAAGAAGTACATAATTCAATTTTAAATATTACCTTTCTACGTTTTCTAAAATATAACGAAAAGTAATACGACTTATATATCAGCATCGCAACAAAATAGTGGGCGTATGATTCCCTCGAATAGAGAATACCCACTTACTAGTATTTAACTAAACTGTGTTCTTTTAAACATATATAACTTATGTTTGGAAAACTGACTTTAGTTATACCCAATATTCTAAATAGTCATGTTTTTTTATCATTTCTACCGCAGCTACGGATTAACATCCAGATAGATCCTACTAATATTATAAGTGTGAAAGTTTGGATGTTCAGATGTTTGGATGTTTAGATGTTTGGATGTTTGTGACGCTTTCACGGAAAAACTACTGAATGCGTTTGAATGAAACTTTACAATAATATAGCTTATACATCAGAATAACATATAGGCTATAATTTATAAAGATATATTGTGTAAATTGTACAAAATCACACTTATAATATTAGTGGGATTACATGGGCAATTTGGGCATAACAAAAACGCGTTGTCTAGCAACCGACCATAGAATATGTAATTCGTATATACAAACTTTCGCGTTTATAATATTAGTGTGAACACTATTTGAATGTACTACGTCAGATATTGAAATTTCTTTTGTTTCTTTAAACTATTAGCCTACGTAACAGAATAAACACTATTTTGTACCTTATGCTGGAAATGGAGATAGATGCCTTCTATGCCTATCGAACAAGTAGAATAAATCCTGAAGTACACGCGGACAAAGTCACGGGCGGAAGCTAGTAGTTTATATACAGGAGGATGACATCAAAAAGATTACAGGTAAAGTGTAGTCCAGGCAGACAAAGGCACCGTCAAAAACTAGTCTTAAATAAAAACACAACCACTAGTTACATAAACATTAGTAGCTAAACCCATTTTACTTATCTAATTAATAGTTGTACAAATAAAGAAGCTGATTCAAAAATATCGTAATATATCTCTATATTTCGCCTTATTTTGACATTCTATTTTGTAATGCTTGCTAAAATGTTACGAAATTACTGTGATAGCGATCTTCCAAACGTGATTTTACCGTGAATTCAATCGTTACCTTGACACAATTCAATTCAAAGCTATAAACGAAAACGGTATCTCTCAGCTCCAATCGTTCCAGATTATTCAAGTTTTTTTCCGCTTTATCGCGTATTGAAACAGTCCAATCTTGATATTCATCATCGTTTAAATAAATCAGTGTTTGAGACGGAGTAATGCTTGCGCTGGGCCCAAGTCTCAGGTCTCAATCCTCCAAGTCCCCTTTCGTATCAATCATTTTAAATCTAAAATTTTCGAAGCTCATTTTACGGACGTTTTTGAAGATGAATAATAGATATTCCAAAAATACTCCATTAGGTTAAAACGGTGTTTTGATTTAAGTTACGATGTCACCCACGCCCGTAACGTTCTTCTAGCACACAACTTAAAAGGTCAAAAATGTCTTTTTATCTTCGTCAAATAGGTAAAAGGATAAAGCTTTGAAGACCTTTTTCTATCTCATTAGGTTACGTCTGATCTCTCTAAAGCTAACGTTAAAAGGGGGGCTTAACGTAAAGCCGAACTTAGGCGTCTTAAACTATACCTCTACAATGTTCTAGGTAAATAACCACAATATTACAAAAAAATCATTTCTCTATAAATTTAATTTCTGTTTTTGTTTCACTGCATTTATACCTTTGCCTACATTTTTATTCGATTGTAGTTTAACATCAATGTCGTTGAAATTGATGTCATAGACTTCTTCGTTGAAAGACTAGTCGTTTGAAAACGTTCGTAATTTTTTCCGCCAGTCCTTTTCAACAGACTTCAAAAAAGTAGGACATTTTTAATTCGACTGCATGTTTCTTAACGCGATAACTCCACCAATTTATGAATCGATTTTGATGATTATTTTATTGTTTGGTAGTATAGTATAAATCATACTTCAGAGGTGAACATAAATTTTGTGCAAATTGATTTAGCTCTTTTTGAGCCCATATGTACCCAGATAATTCTACCTCTAAGGGTGAACATTTTAGAAGATGAATGCTTTAGATTTTTTAGGGCAGTTGCATCGGTTTATAGTTCTTACTGCTACGTATTAAATTGTAAACATTAAAATATTTCAATTTTCACGCACCAAATAAGTTATTACGATTATCAGTGATATAATGCGGCCACCTCATGTCATACTGTAACTCGATCCGATTAGTTAAGAAAAATGTTGTTGTATATGTCCAAAACTATATGCACACCAAGTAATTCAGCTATATTTTTTTCATTATTGTCCATTCTATAACGAGCGTTCGTGGGCGACACCAGTCAAGAGGAGCTCTTTACCCAAAAGTTCAGGGTTGATACGCCTAAATGTATGAGTAAATACTCGTTGTGTACACGTATCATAAAGAAAATCTCGACTTAGACTGTGGCAATTTTTATTTTTTAAAGTAGTTTTTTTCTTCTTCAAATAATTCATTGATTTCAAATATTTATATTATTTTTTTGGGTGATGACTCTTTTTGTAAGTATTGTACACTATTTTAAGGAAGAAATGTTTGAGGTAAAATTTGAAAAAAATCTTTATGATCATGGAATTTTTAATTTTGTAACCCCCATTAAATGTAACCTGAGTTCTAGGCTGTACCAGATGACTCCGTTTGCATATACCACGCTTTACCCTTTAGGGGTTAAATTGAAAGTATTCGCGTTAAAGTAAGCTGCCAAATTTTTAAAAAATGAACGCTTTATAGTTCAATATGTACGAGTGTACGGTTTTTCATTAGTTAGAATTCATTATTATACCAGTGACCTTCATCCCTTTCGGAACTATAAATATGCTATTTATGTACTCGTAGAAATTGTTTTTTTATTATTATTATTATATGATCTTGTTTAGGAAGGAAGAAAAGGACGGGCACGTAAAGCATTTCAGCATTTTCCGTTGCCTAGACAGCAGACTGTATGAAACACGAGCGAAGTCGTTAGTACACTTTAAGATTAATTGAAAATAAGACGTAATGAAAACCCAAGGGCGTTCTCGCTGGCAACGCTGTGAAGTCAGAAATCTGCGAAGTTACAAGTCACAACTCGTCCATTAATTCGTTCGTCGCTCCTTCTTGAAGCAACTTTAATTAATAAATAAAGGCGAGATGAAAAAAAATTAAGCCGCCGCCGACCGCCTGACAACGTCGTAGCTTAATTAAAGTGCAACGATTAAAATTCCTCTTGTGGCTTTTTATTAAAATATCTCAAGTTTCGGTTTATGTTAGGGGTTTATTAGCCTGTTTTAAAAGTTTGTATATGAGTAGATACTATATGTATTTAAACATGAGACAAATTTTTATGTGTCGGTACCCTAGATAATAAGTAAGTAGTTCTTCTTCTCAAAATTATTGGATATACATGTTATTGGAGTGTTTGCCAGTCTTTTTTTTGCCGCCATTTTCTGTATCTCTTGATCTAGTTATGTCATATTTTGTTATAAATGCAACGATTTGACTAAGTTTTCGTAGCTGATGTATCGGATTGTTTTTTGACACTGAACAAAATTAAAATAGATGTCATATTACGTGCGTATAAAGATAGCTTATAAGCCAAGTAAGTTATATGTTTACCGTCTTATAAAAGACATGTCCACAAAATATGAATTTTAATTTATTTTCTAAAAAAAATCTTCTTAATTTGTAGTTTCCATTTTGCGTTTTGGTTTTGACTACGTTCATATCCATATATCAAATACAGACTTTTAGCCTCTTACAGTATCTGCATCATGGTCACCCTTATCCTTTGTGTAGCTTTATCAAAATGCAAGCGTATATATTTGGTTTGTCAACTATATATATATGTATCATTAATATAATTTTTGTAGCTGCTCCATCATTTAAAAACAGAAATTCAAATCTTTTTTTGACACAGACGTGATTTCTCATTTCAACATAATGTTTATAAATTCCCGAACAAAACTTTCAACATTTAACTGTTGAAAGCTTTTCACAGCTGCGGAGGTAGAATAAGCTTAATTTTAGTCTAGAAAATATAATCCAGCACAGCACAAAAATGTACAAAAACAAAATATTTCGAGCGCAGCGTTGATGCTTGAAATATTTTAGAAATGCACTCTCTATTTTCCTTTCTATGATAAAATGTAGTAGTTAAATATAATTAAAATACTTTATTTTAGAATTGTATAAAAATACAATAACAATATTCTTTAATTTACACCATGAAACATAGCACAGAATATAGCGGATATAGCTACAGAAAAGCGGTCTTATCGCTAAAAGCGATCTCTCCCAGGCAAACTTGAGGTAAAACTAGTTTTAGAAGAGAAGTAAATTGTGCTTATCAATGAATTATGAATAAAATATGACATAATACATAACAAAGATCAAATTTTATGATTCTGAAAAATAAATAATATAATTGTTATGCGTGAAATGAATGGATTGTCACGAGCTATACCCAAAGGAAATCGTAAATTGAACTAAACTGACATTGTCAATCTAAATCAAAAACTATGACAAGTTAAATGTCAAACAACTTTCATTGAGTGACAAAATAGTTCAATTAGTATGTCACGATTATTTTTTTGAAGAGTGGATGAATATTTCGCAGTACTAAATGAAAAAACCCAACCAAGTGCGATTCAGACTCGCGCACCTAGTGTTCCGAACGTTAGACAGATATTATTGCTACCAAACACTAAGTCACGAATATAGGTTGAAACTACTTCAAAAACAACTACTTTTGTGAATATTTAAAGCGGTAAAATAATATGCAAAATTGAATATCTTCACTAAATGTCTTGCTTCATTAAGTCACCTCTAGGATTAAAAGACGTCAAGTCACAGGTAGATGTATTATTATATCCTATTTTTATCACCGCACCTCAATTTCCTTTTATCTCCGAGTCTTCTTCCGGTTTTATTTCCGAGGTTTCGACGGTCCGGCTTTATGGTAATCGGTCATCATCCCGACTTCCCATTATGAGCTATTGTTTTATTTTTATGTTATTTTTCTCTTATCTTTATTTTAACTTGCAGCCTGCGCTTATAAATTATTTTTACAGCAGTTTTATGGATCGCTTTAAATGTTGTATACCAGATGCAACAGTAAACAGTTGTGCTTTTAATTTTTTTGTTTCTGGGCATTGACAAATTATTGTTTTTCAGAATACAAAAACCTAAGACGTCTTTTTTACCCTATTACCCTAAAACAGATATCTTTATACATATTTATTTATTTTAGGAAAATTCGATGCCGCCGCCTCCGTAGCTACACGCTTGGTCTAACAATCTTGAATCGGGCTCGATTCCCTGTGGGATACCTGTCGGTACTCGGTTTGTCTGGTGGTAGGGCATTTGATACGAACAGGTTGACGCCTGGATAACTACCACCATGTTACCTAAGTCTGCCACCACACAGCAGTGTTAATATAATAGGGATGAAGACAAAAAAAAATATTCCTTCACTCGAGAGACTGTGTCAAAAGATAAATAGCCTTGTTAAAGATTTTTCAATAAGACTTATAGTTTTCCTAATATAACCCGTCGAAAAGGGATTCTGGTCACGTGGTGCAAAAACGCTCAATACAAATCAGTACCTAGGCGTGACGTCACGGGTAGGTATTGAAGTTGATAATGTATGAAAATTTTAACAATATCACTATCTCGTAAAATAATGTTTTTATGTGACCAATCCCTTACAAAAAAAATTTCACTATGTCATTACAAAGCAAAATGTAAAATAAAAATTGCAATACGAGCAAGTTGGTTTCCTTGAATTTTTGCAGGCTTTGTAAGCTGTAAAAGTCCCCCCAAAATTGAAATAATATTAGATATTTTAAATTTAATAGGAGTTTTATAATACCCTTTAAGGTTTAAAATATAATTTAACCGCAATCTGATTTGGTGTCATCTAGTCTGTTCAGGTATGAAAGGTAGCAACCACCTCGTTAGCCTGAAGCTTCTGAGTGCGCAGGATTACTATCCAACGTCCTTATCGTCATTTACTAGATGAGATGAAGGTCAAGTGCATACCCATCACACATTTTTAAACATTCTCCAATAGTATAGAAGTATAATGTAATAAACATTTTGACACCAAAAATATTACGATCGACCAATTTCTGAATGAAATGAATTTACCAACAGAAGCGATCAAGAAGGCATTTTCAGTGAAAAAATATTTTCGGTACCGGCACCTGATACCAAATCCGACAGATTGAAATTCGAATTTCGAGCATATATTTGCACCAAATCCGAAAGAAATCCGAAACTAAATAATATTGTACAAGGTGCCTGGTAACGTTACATAAAATTATTTGATAACTTTAGACTAGAACTATTTAAATAAATCCTACCTTCAAAATATACTTGATATAGTCCACGTATAATAACATAAATAGGTAATAAGTGGAACTGGATGAAATCCTAAAATAATTATAACACTCTAAGTAACTTGTAGTCATGCCGCAATGTGTTCAAAACAAAACCGGTAACAAGCACGGAATTATTCCGGAAAATAAATTTCAATTCCGCCGAAGATAACGTTAAGTTACGCCGTATGTTCCCAAGATACAAAATAAGTTAGTCTTCGTAACATAATACGCGTCTATAGATACCCACGTAACTTGTAAGTCGAGTACGAGTAAACTTGGCAACTTTTAGCTTCGCGAACTCACTGTTTTCAAATTCACAAAGTGTATCTACTCTGGGGAGCATTTCGAATAGATTTTGTGCTTTAACTTGGGGGGAGACAGTTGGTTTTAAGTTACACGTTAGGTTCCTCGACTACTGATGGAAATAAGAGACTTTGTAGACTAAAATTGTCTGAGACAAGTTCTTAGTTCAAAGAAACCTTCCTGGGCCATTCGGAAGGTCCTTGTGTAATGGGATCTAGAAATAGACGACCGTGAAAATAAAACATCTGTGAATTGCTTACTGCTTCCTTCGCGAGGAAAACACTCGACATGTTTCTAAGGAAACGTTTCGTACCTTCATATTTATAATATATAACTGAAATGTATATTAATTGACACAGTTAAAATTTATATCGCTTCCCATTAATACCAATCATTCAAAAGTATTTGCGGTTTGTTACCTTTTTACAGTGCAACGGCTAAACTTATCTTGATGAAAATTTACCAAATTTTGTAACTACAATCTGATAATTGACTAGAAAAGATAAACAGCCTTCTCAAAGATTTAAAAAAAAGTAATTCTAGACACGATTTGAATGAATATTTTTACAATGTTTGACTTGTCCCATAAAGTAATGTTTTTATGACCTTATTTTTAAAAATCCAACAAGTTTTTATTCTTCGAGTAACTTCATTTGTGCATTTTTTATTCATGTGCATATTATATTAATTAAAAAAACTTGTTTTAGCAGTTTTATTATAAAATTTAATACTCCATACAAAATCAAAAGAAAAAAGATAATATAATGTTTGTCCGCAATCTTCCCTTATGATAATAAAAACTAATTCAAATAAAATTGGCAACCAATGATGAATTAAATAATAGTATATAACCCTATCTGCGTGCTATTGGCAAATACCCTGCCACGTGTCTGGTGATTTACAGGCCCCGACCACGCCCGGGGTACTTAATTAAAGTGCTTTCACTTATCGGTGTTAATTTATTGATTAAAAACAGAAGCCAAAGGGGAAAAATGGGAAGGATAAGGCGATGAAGATAAATTTATAGTCCTTAATAAAGTATTTATTTTTTATTTATTTGGATTTCCAACAAAGAAACACTATAAGTAATCACACAATAACAACAATTTAAAATAACTGTAAGTTCTCCTTCAATGACAGGAAAGCACCGCATGCAAACAATAATTGAAACAAAAATAACAACAACAAATTAATAGAAAATATAGCTAAAACAAGTGACTACTACAACTAAGTGGGGGCAATGGCAGAGAAGTGACTCAAAATATATTTAATCAAGGCAGCCAAAGCCAAGTATTTTTTTTTATTATTTTAAGGATATTTATAACTTACTAGTATTGTTGCACCCCTCGTCTATGTCTTGTCCGGGGACAACAACTGTTCGATCACGATGAATAGTTACATAATTATTTTCTTTTCCGATCCTTCAACTATTCGCACCATTCCGACTCACCGTAACGACGTGAAGGAATGACAAGCGAACAAACTGGAGCATCCGGCGGATACGCGCGCGTGGTAATTAAAGTTCTTCTAGCTTCTTGAACAGTCAAGAAAGAATAAAAACAGAGGGCCGAGTCTATGTATCTATCTCCTTCTAACCGAGTAGCAGACTGAATAACGTGGAAAGTTCTTAAATCTCACATAACGATTGACGAGTGTGAAAGAGAGAGGCCAATCTATGTATCTCCTTCGAAACGAGTAGCGAAATTCTAGAACCCGTGACGTGCGTAGAACATTCCCAAAGTAAAAAATTAAAAAACGGTGAGAAACGACAATCGCTGGGAACGTTCTGGAAACATTACGGGCCGGTATAAAAGGCGCGGACTGGGCTTCAAGCGTAGTTCAGTTCTAAGTAGTAAACGACGAACAAAAGTTAAGAAAATAAAACCGGTAAAGAGAAGTGAAAGTACAGCAAAGTGAAAAAGTGACAGTGTACTAGGTGTGTAATGGTATCAGTGGTGTCAAAGGACTATGTAAGGAGAATCTAGGTACGGGCTCAGTGCGGAAGACTCAGACCCAGTGAAGACAGGGAGGCACTCTGTCAGGAAGATAAGAATTTTAGACGTTCGGCTTGTGGAACAGTGTTACCAATAAACTCCGAAGCTTTGGACACGTGACAACCCTTCAGCTCGTAACAGTAGGTTAAGTTTTAGCGATCATTGATTTTTAATTACAGAAATTAGAGAGCAAAACAAATGGTTTGAAATTTATTGAATATTATAAAATTATTGAATTATTCTGATCTGTTAATTTTAATAAAAATCCATCAGTAGGAAACTATCAAATATCTGATGTGATAGACAATGGAAGTGAATTTATGTTATTGAGTAATCGCTACACGTGCGCCCAAGGCAATACCCGCCCCGGGTATTGTTCGTTTTAAAGGTGGAATTTATTTTGGAAACTAAATAAAAATACCGAGCTACTCCGTCGATTTGTTCCGCTTAATATCGGGCAGAGTCCGTTAGGTTGCGGTTTGGGTGAAGTGAGAAATGAAAAAAAAAAGAGCTTTTACCAAAAGTGCCGATTAAGGATAAGGATACTTTAAAATAGTTCGATGAAATACTTTTTTATAGTGCTATACCTAGTTCCATATACATTTTCAAGAACCCTCAAACACAAGCAACAAGAAGCCAGGCTGAATATCAGAGTGGTACAGTAAACAATTCTCTGAGAGTATCGACAGCGGGCCTAATATCTTTTTAGCTTCTTGAGTACATAAAATTATTTTTCAATTCTAGAAATATGAAATGTAGACTTCCTGTATATGTACATATTATAATATTCCAACAACTTTCCGTGCAAACTAGTAAAATTTGTTTATAATCCTACAAGCTAACAGTTTGAAGAATAAAATTTAGGAGACTTCAAATAAAAGTGAACCATCCCTTGCCATCATTTTCATGTAAATAGTAGTGTATTCGCTAAACTGTAAAATGTTCAATTTTTATCTGTCATCCAAAACGTCTATACGTATTTAGATTTCATTTTTCATCATTAATAGTCTAATGGCTAATCAGCCGAACTCAAAATTCTCAGGTCACGGTGATTTTTGCCAATGTTGAAGAAAGTCAGTATGCGTTGGTAAACTAGGAGCCGGTTCTGTCTCAACTTAAAGACACCCAAATTGTAGCTTTTGTAGGAATATACCTCTAGAGGGAATCGGTAAATGGTGTTCAGAGAGGCATTGCATTGCATCAAAATATGTTGCGCGTAGGGTACGCTTATATGAAATTTGAGGAGTCATTATCATAGTCATTCTAGAAAATACCCTGTTTAAAATAATAGCAAATTCCTGGCACTCTGGCCGCTACCTAACCGAGCGGGTTATAAATTGAGGGTTCGAAAGAACGCTTCGGAACGTACAATAGGGGTTGAAATTTAAAAATAAAACGGATCTCTTTAGGAAGGGTTAATAGATAGTAAACGCCGGTTGTCAAGTTGAAGTCCAGATCGGAAGGAAGAATTTTTAATTGCCCACTTACTTAGGGCTCGTTTGGTTAATGGATTACCTTTCTAATTTAACCCTTTTTAGAAACGGCGTTTAAAGGTTGCGTTACATTTTCTTTATCTTTAAAGCTTTCCTTTTGAAAAATGTGCCCGTTGGTTTGGATAATGTTTGTAAAAATCATTATTTCTTGTTGTATTTTATAAAATTCTAAGAAAATATTACACAACTAGCGTATGCCCTGGACTTCGTAAAGTATCCCACGTGAACCTGGATCAGGATGAAAAGTTGTCTATGATCTATTACGGCCCTTTAGTTATTCCCATACAAAAAACAAGTCATTATGTCCCTCTGTTACAACGCGTAGGAAGGAAACAAACAAACAAACTCACCTTTGCATTTATTATGTGGATTAAGAACCTATTAAATTTTTTCACTTTTGACACAATTTTTAGATACTTCACATCACCTCAACATCCCATGTACGTCCCTACTGCAGGGGGTCAGGCCTACTCTCCTATAGAGTTGGGCCATAGTCCACCACGCGGGCCCAGTGTGGATTGGCGGACTTCACATGTCTGTTCAAGACATGCAGGTTTCCTCACGATGTTTTCCTTCACCGTTAAGCAATCGGATAATAACTTGATAACGGAATTTTAATCTGAGTTGTCTTTATAATTCAAATATATTATCCGACTGCTTTAGATATTTAATCTATAATTAACTTTTTATTTTGTAACTATTTCTATTAAACCTTGCAAATAATGGTAGCATGTACTAAGAACCAAGGATGGTTGCTATAACTGCAGTCTGTATTTAATGGTTGGTACTGAGTTGGTCTTTTGTAGAAATGGTAGAAAGAAAATAGAGAGAAGGCAAAAACTGGGAAGTACCCGTATTTTTAAAAGTTAAAAGCTTTTATTTAACTTGCAATGTTTGTATGTATGTATGTTCGGGTCAAATCTTGCAAGCTGAATTAGAAGCACTTCCTCTTATCCTAGGGTGTTGAAATTTTGCACGTTGGTTCAGTTCCGATGACAATGCGTTTTTCTGGTACTATCGAGCTGGTCTGATGCTGGAGTCAGGAGGAATAAAGAGAAACTCTTCAATGGGGACCTCGAATTCGGGCTCATCTCAATATCAGAATACCAGGCTGACATAAGTGCAAGGGAGCGTGCTATATCGTTTCTATATATCGTATCGTAGCGCAGGTTGATTCCTAACAAACTACTAAAAATCCTTTGAAGTACCAGGTTATAAGAAACAGAAGTAGTTTTGATTTAGCTCACATGACATGTTACGGCGCGGGTTATTCTACTAATGAGAACGCGTAGCTTCTGTCACTTCTTTTTTAAAATCTAAATAGATTCATTGACTTTAGACTTTTTAGTTGAAGAGTGTTTTAGATTCAAAATGCTATTTGTCTCTTTTTGGCCCAAGGGAATTAAAGAGTAACCACATAATCAAATCAAGTCGTGATAAACGTGAACGGGCGGTATAGTAGGTGCATTATATCAGTACCTAGTCTGTGCAAAGTCTGTGATTATATCCACTGCGCAAATGCTGAATGTTATGCATAAATGCCATAAATTGGCCATAAATGTAAAAAATACAACTAAAAATCGTTTTTATGTTCGTTTGGCAATGATTTTCTAAATAAATTTAAGACAAGATAGTGTCACTCAATTGAGGCTGGACAAGGCAGCGTATGCAATAATCATCGGCTGCAGAAGTCCACTGTTGGACATGAGTCTCCCTGTTATGGCGCGCCCACACATGCACGGTGATAGGGCCGAGCCACTTGCATCCAGTGACTCCTCGCGAGCTTAACTAGGTCATCGGTCCTGGTCTGATAGTCAGGAGAAATAAAGGTGAACTTTTCAATGGTCCCTCGAATTCATCATCATCATCAACAGCCTATATAGGTCCCCACTGCAGGGGCTCAGGCCTACTCTCCTACAGAGAGTGTTTGGGCCATAGTCCACCACGCGGGCCCAGTGCGGGTTGGCGGACTTCACATGCCTGTTCAAGACATGCAGATTTCCTCACGATGTTTTCCTTCCCCGTTAAGCACTCGGATAATGTACTTGAATTAAGAAACAACTCATAGGTACACGGCTGGATTCGAACCCGAAACCCTTAGATTGAGAGTCCCGCGCCTTATCCATTGCAACACCGACCCTCAATTCGGACTCATCTTAATACCAGGACACCAGGCTGACATATGTGCAGTGCGAAGCGTGCAATATCGTATATGTAGCGCAGGTTAATTTCCTACCAAACTATTGAAAAATCATTTGAACTACCAGGCTATCAGAAACAGAAGAAGTTGATGACATATTCCGCGCGGGTTTGAGTAAAACTTATATTTTGAAATGAGAACGCTCAACTTCTGTCACTTCTGTTTTTAGGGTTCCGCAGTCAAACTACGAACCCTTTTAGTTTCGCTCTGTTAGTCGGTCCGTCTGTCAGTCCGCGGCTTTGCTTAGAGACCCTTACTACTAGAAAGGTGTAATTTAGTACGGGTATACATATTAATCACACCGACAAAGAATAAAATCTTGCAAAATATTTTTAAATCACATACACGTAACTAGGGGGTTATTTATATTTTTAATACATGTGCTCAAAAAGTGATACGTTTCGTAGCTGTTTGGTGTGCTCAAAGTTCGTGATTTCAGAAGGTTGTCTGAAAAACGCAAGGTAAGCGTGCGTTTTTCTTATTAACTAGTTATTAAGCCAAAAGCATTAGTGCTTTTTTCTTATTAACTGAAGGAATGTTTTTCATTAAAAAATCAAAACTAGTATTTTTGCCTAGTCACTGGGCAGTATTTGCAACACACTCTTGGCCACCATCTCAATTACATACTACCAGGTTGACATAAGTGTCAGAGAGCGTGTAAGATATCTGTTCCGCACTAACCTCCGTACAAAGATCTCGGTCTGTTTAATTAGATACTTTTTGCTGCATTGACATGTTCCAAGAGGAGAGGCTTCAGTTCGAGTACTTTTGAAATAAGCTTTTATAGCATATAAATTGTTCAATGTATTCAATTGATGGGTTTGATGTAATTTAAAGTTTTAAAGTTTATTTTCTTCTTTTTAGAGCATTTAAATAAAAGCTTCTTTATGAATTTTTTTTATATTAATTTATTTATTTATAACTTGAGTCAAATTCTCAGCTTGAAAACCGGAAAATCAATACGGAGAATCGGTAAAACACATTATCGCTTTGTTCTGGTTTAGTTTATTACCTAAATGTATTTGCTAATATTTACTTATTTTATTTATTTTAAACAGGTGTATAATAAAAAGACTAGCGGTTACCCGTGACTTCGTTTGATTTCAATTCAGAAATAATCCTATGGTACTTTCCCGTCCTTTAAACTATCCCTTTACAAAAGATGATGTCATTGTAATATTTTTTTTATCATTTTTTTTTCAAATAGCCACCAGTTCAGACTCAAGCTGTGATACAGTGTCATAGTGATAAAAACACTTTCAACAGGATCATTTTCATAATAGTAATTACTTATCTTTGGTATCGAAACACAAATTAAAACAACTTGTTACACAAAACACATTTGTGATTTTCTGAGACCTTTCACTAGGCCTCGGGACATTTTATTCATTAATGGATATGTTACATAATTTTATTTTATTTTGTTCACGGGTCTGAGGACGAAGTTGAAACGTTTTTAAAATGGTTAGCGGCACTTTATCTACTTTGTTGGACTTTGGAGTTTTTTCTTCATGAATTTTATTCCCTAATTCGGGCATTACTTACTCCTCATAATTACGTCATCGAAAACTATATATTTTTACATTTACATTTCACTTTCCAAATAAATTAAATGAAAGAAAGAATGCGAGAAAGAATGTTTTCAATTTTCTTTAAAAAGGTTTTAAAAATTATAGCACTTGAATACGCGGGAATATGACTAGAAAGTATGTACGTATGTTTCACTAGCGACTACGGAGAAATTCGCCGCTTTCTTCTGTCCAGGAGATGCACTGGTTCGTTGCACTCCATTCACTTCACGACACACGTATCTTACGTGTATTATTTGTGATATGGTGTTAGTATATTAGATGTTGTGAGTTCAATGTATTTAATATTCACAGATTTTTACACAATTTGTTCTTGTGTTGCGGCTAGGCGGCGTCCTAATCGACGTGGATAAAAAAAAGATAGCTGTGAAATTAGGGTAGGATGTTAACAGTGGATGACAATGACTTAGACAGCACTCTTTATATTAATATTAAATTAATTGTACTGTTATGTGTTGTACGGTTTGTTAGCAGCATAAGCACACGCTACAGTTTATTTGGCCCTGTCAATCTATAGCAACAGCATCTGTCCTAGGAAGAGAACCTCACGTGAGGGCGAACTAAGAATATTAACGAGAAACATCAGAAAATAGGCGATAAACAGACACGGATTGGATTCGAACTCAACTTTGTGCACTGGAAAAATTAAATATTCTTCTCAACCTTTTTCAACACAACTGATTTTTTATTCTGTGTTTTTACTCATAATCTAGGAGCATATAATCACTACGTTCATAATCTTTGTTCATAATTTCCACCAGATGTGCACCAGATGTCACTTAGACGTGTTCCAAATTTAAATAGAACCCACCAGCTAGTATATGCATCCAAGGAGAACACTACCATGTAGGGCGACTATTCTACAGTCCCGAGTTCGGGAACATCGACCACCGATTTGGTAAGTCGGACGAGCATATTGCATAGTGTATGTATAAGGCAGTCGGCGTGGTCGGGGCAACAGTTGCTCTGTTACGTCGCGTCGGTTTCCCGATATGGTCGAAGAAAAAGTGGACGGGCCGACCAAATCAGCCCGATATTGGTCGGCTTGATTTGTACTGCCTGATTTGGAAGCGATTAAGCTATTAGGAATATGGTCTGAAAATTTATTTGATATTCGGTTTTCAGTGTCATCGGCATTTTTGCTGAACATTCAGTTAATACTCGTATGTCGTATGGAGTTGTTTTGTTATATGATGAAATAAAAAACCATTTTGTCCAATGATAAATCTCAATCAAATCAGTCCGATACGATTGGCTTGATTTGGTGAGTTTAGTTGGCATGACCAAATTGTAATTCTTCTGAACATATCTTTCGTTGTAGCTTTTATGATTTTATCTGTTTTGATGTAACTACTGCTGCAAATAGGATGTGATCTGAACTCAGCGAATGTTACACTTCATAAATATTAAATGGCAAAGTATTTACAAATTATAATTTAAGCCGCAAGCTTTCACTTGTCAAACTTGTATCGTGTTTAGGTGAAATTGATTGAAGAACCCGAGCAAACAACTAGTTAGAGTTATTTGTTATTAATGGAGACGAGATTGACGTGAAGTTATGCCGCGTCTGATTTTACTTAGACAACATGAATATTTAGTAATAAATATTCAAACGGAGCATGTTTGAACAGCGCAGTTCTGAAGTTATTGTTTGAGTATAAAATAAATCATGATAATAGTCGACTAAAATTAGAAGTTGTATTCGCAAAACGGTCCGTAGTTTGAGCTAGAAATCTAAGTAAATAGACTCTAGAAGTAGCATACCGGAGCGGTGACCGTTGCCTGACATGTGACGTACACGCCACAAGCGCGCGTAGTATTGCTCGGAATATCGGTAAAGAAACAGTGTATAAATATAGTAGTTTGCAGTATATCCATTTGCGTTAACTGTCCTATAACTTTTCATATACGAGTATTTTTTTTTTTTTTTTTTTTTTTTTTTTTTACAGTATAGATCAACGCTTGGCCACGATCTCACCTGATGGTAAGCGACGATGTGGCCTACGATGGTGCGCGTTGGTCTAGAAGGTGCCTGTTCACCCTCGACTTGAAGACACCCAAGTTATAGTTTTCTGGGAATACAGACGCCGGCAGCGCGTTCCACTCCCTGGCTGTACGCATGATAAAATTAGAAGCAAAGCGCTTAGTGCGAGCCATAGGAATGTCAACGACGTATTGGTGGAGCCCTGCTGTTCGTCTGTTGGATCGATACTTAAATGGCGATGGCGGAATCAACATGAACAGCTCTTGCGCACACTCTCCAAAATGTAACCTATAGAATACAGAAAGGCAGGCCACTTTTCGCCTGTGTTCAAGGCTTTGGAGTTTGGCCTCCACGAGCGAATCATTGCCAATGAGCCTCTTTGCACGTCGTTCTACCGAGTCCAGGGCTGCTAGCTGGTATTTAGCAGAGCCATCCCAAAGGTGACATAGGTACTCCATACATGATCGAACTTGAGCTCTATAAAGGCTTAGGAGCTGTTCAGGCGTGAAGTACCGTCTCACCTTGGATAGGATGCCGAGTTTTTTGGCAGCGGTCTTTGCAATGGACTCGATGTAACTCCCAAAGTTGAGGTCGGATGTAATATCCAGCCCCAAAAGCTCAAGGTGGTTAGTTATAGGTACGGAAACATTTTGGAAAGATGGAGCAAGATGGAATGGACTCCGCTTTGCAGTGAACAGACACGCCTGTGTCTTTTTCGCATTGAAGCTGACAAGATTGGCATCACCCCAATCGGACACGGCCTTAAGTGTCAGCTCAACACGATCTACCATAGATTTTCTGAGGGATCGGGTTAGGTCACTGTCGGCCTGCGCAGTAGACAAATATCTCTCCGAGACTGTGCTGTCATCAGCGTACCCAAAGATACCGGGCATTAGTAATAAGTCGTTGATGTGCAGCAAAAACAGAGTAGCGGAGAGAACAGACCCCTGAGGGACACCAGCATTTATGCCCAGCAGATCGGACGAGCAGCCATCGATGACGACTCGGATCGATCTGCCCCACAGGAAATCAGACGTCCACGAACACAAGCCGCCAGATATCCCATATGCTGGAAGTTTGCTAATAAGGCTGTCGTGCCAAACCCTATCAAAGGCCTTCGAGATATCAAGAGACACGGCAAGAGCCTCACCGTGCTTCTCGATGGCTTCGCTCCAGCAGTGAGTGGCATACACTAGAAGATCTCCCGTTGACCTACCACGTCGAAATCCGTATTGCTGGTCGCTCAGGATGTCGTTGGCTTCTAGGTATGTGAGGAGACGGTTGTTTAATACACGCTCCATAATCTTGCAGAGTATGGAGGTGATTGCTATAGGACGATAGTTGTTAGGGTCAGCACGGCTTCCTTTTTTGGGTACAGGCTGCACGTTAGCCACCTTCCAGGTCTCAGGGACGATCCCAGTATTCAGAGAAAGTCTGTATATAATATAATTGTATTGTAACAGTGTAATTGATAGAAAGCTTTTCTTTTTTCTTCATATACAATGAAATTTTAATCTTTACTGTGTATTCTTAGATGTTGTTATCACACTCATCTCCTTTTTGTTTAATAAGGGGATTGTAGGCATTTTGATAATTGATGTGGGTAGGATCGATAACAGAGACATAAAACATTCAGTCTTGGCTCAGGTGTCGTGTTTCATTGACACGTCCCACTAACACAACACAAGCTTTCGATGTCTCAACAACTTACAGAGAACGGGAAAGGATCGTAAAGTCATGAAAGAATTTAAGACACCAAGAGGGGAAGCACCCTATTGGGTTTCTCAGATATCGCTGGAAGGATTAAGTAGAGTAGTAGAGTAAGATCTGGGTGCCCTACAAAAAGCCGAATGTTATTAAGTAGCGTGGAACACGGATGAATAGCGATTTATTTGGAAGTAGCGTTGGATCACTCCTCTTTAGGTCACTTACCAGCGAAGTAGGTCTAGCGCTTGGTTAATTGAAATTTTTTTTTTTCAGGCGACAGCTTTTCAACTAACTGCGTTACCAATAATGCGTATAACCTCAATTTTACAGAGAGCATCGTAAGTGTCATAAAACGTGCCTAAATCAAGACATTGCGATACACAATCCCAATTAGGGCCTAGGCATTAATCTCGCCGAAGCACTCGCTCCCCGGGGAGGGACGCGACACCTAATGTAAGGCGAACATCGACAGAACAATATCTAGGTAACAGATAACGACGCTACGGAAACTATGGAGGCATTAATCAAGCCCCGGCGAGGTAGTCCCGGCCAATAAGGTTGTATATAACTCAACGAATCTAATTTGGCCTGCCCGACCCCCGCCGTCGGAGAAAGGGTTAAATTATACGTACACAGTGTTAATATTGCAGGTACGGTTTATTGTTTATAGGGTGCGAGATGATTGGGTAGTTATTAGGTCGTAGACTAGGAATACGATTATTTTTCAGGATTTGATTTTGAGCTTTGATTTTTTTCGTTCAGTGTAAAAAAATCAATATATAGTCAAATTATTTGTCTTATTATTGGAAATGTATTTTTCTTTTTGCTTAGAATGACCTTAAAATGATAACGAATCACATGCTCGGTAGAGGACGCTTCCAGGCTGATGAATCTAAAAGTGTACCAACGACTGAAAACACTGAAAAAATGAATTGCTGAAAGTTAAAATAAATATGGTCGCACCGCTTCCAAATCTTGAAACTCTAGTACCAATAGGGTGTCAGTTGAGCAACTATTTAGATAAGACCGCTAATTGTTTAAAATCACTGAAAGCCGCTAGTGAAAGTAAATCTCAATGAAAACTCAACAATTTTATGCAAACGTGTTGTCAATGATCACTTTTGGAATTTAACAGCGAAACTTGGTAATGTGGAATTGGAGTCAGTATCAAAAAAATTCCAAAACTCGAGTGCAAATATATTTTATCTTCATGATATTAATATTCTGTTTTAATACTTATTAACTGCTACTTATTGGGCTCTTATTATTGAATATTGCACAATATTATTCCAATCACAAGAGAATTTAAATCATACAAATTGTATATTGAATTTTTCAAGGAAACTTTGGGTATAGTATAGTAACCGTTGATTTAAGGTTTTAAGGCTCGTAGACGTACTTTTACTAATTATTTTCTTTCAAATAGCCCATCGGTACAGAATATTATGTATAGGGTTACAAAATAGATAGTAAAGCGTGAACCTCTTTACGTTTTAATTCCCTTGTTTTCGTTGGCTTCGCGACCGCTGCGTACAAAGAAAATTTGCACGCCACTGTACGGGAGGGTAACACACAAAAACGAACTCCTTCAACTAATTAACTGGCATCAAAAGCTTCCCTTTTGTCCACGTAAAATGTGGCCCGAAGTGTACCAAGAACGAAGGGCTTGGGTGCTTCATAAGTATGAACTCTACCCATTTAGATATAAGGTTTTTTGTCCATGTTAGCATATCAATGCTGGACTTCATTGAGAGCATAATCAACGTGGTATTAAGATATCGAGGTCAACATTTGTGGCCTAGATAAGTTGATCGTACTTGTTGCTGTTTTAGAAAGAAAGAAAGAAATAATTTATTCGGCATACAGATTACAGTACAGTTAATACATTAATTTTAAATTTGCTCTGCTGCACTGCAACGCCGAAATGGACCTGTCTCAGCATATGCGGCAGCAGTAGCTGCAGCGCTGATTTTCAGACAGGCCCAGAGATATTTAGTAACACTGTTATACTAATTAAATAAAATAAAATAAAACTAATTTTTAGTTGATGCATGAGTGATGATGAATGGGATGTAGTTAGATAAATTGTATATATTTATGAATATTAATGTAAGTAAATGTAATGTAAGTAAATATAATGTAAGTAAAAGATTAATGTTATGTTTGTAAATGTGTTAAAGGTTGGTATTTATGTTAGAGGTAGGGATATAGAAGTGTGTGTGATAAGAAATTGTGTAATAATTTATAATTTGACGATGGCTCTAAAACAAATGTGTGAAGTTTACTCGTATTGAGTCTTGTAGGTATGTTGGAACAATCCGCACACCGGGAGGAAACTGACTTTGGTAATATAAAAGATATTTTTTTAGTTTAATTTTAAATGTTTTTATTGAGACAAGGGATTTTAGGGGTGGTGGCAGATTGTTCCAACACTTGGTGGCCGCATACGAAAAACTGCCTCGGAACGCCTTCGTGTGACAACGCGGGATGCGAAGTGGCCAGGTTGTGGTTCTAGCTCTGTCTCTCCACTCGAGCTTGTCGTATAGATACTCTGGTAGTCTACTCTTAGCGAGGCCAAATAAAAGTTTTAATTATTTGAAGCGTTTATTGGTATATCATACATAGCTGAGTTTAACAAATAACCATATTTAAATGGTCGTGCCATTTTCGTTTGTAGTTTTCGTTGATGACATTATAGACCAGAATATTAGTTGTACATTTTTATCCATCCATCCACATTTAATATTATAAATGTGAAATTGAGTTCGTTTGTTTATGTATAGGGATATTCGAAGCGCCGTAAAATCACATAGGCTACTTTTATCCCGAAACGTCAAGTGATGCCCGTAGGATAATTTCGCATACCGAATAAAGCCCGTCAACGCGGTCGAAGTCGCGACAAAGTAAAATCTAAGCTCTCAATACTTCCATATTATATCATCATCATCAACAGCCTATATACGTCCACACTGCAGGGGCTCAGGTCTACTCTACTACAGAGAGTGTATGGGCCGTAGTCCACCACGCGAGCCCAGTGCGGATCGTGCCTGTTCAAGACATGCAGGTTTCATCAGGATGCTTTCCTTCACCGTTAAGCAATCAGATAATGTACTTGAATTGAAAAAAACCTCAAAGGTACACGGCTGGATTCGAACCCGGATCCCTCAGATTGAGAATCCGCACCTTATCCAGTACGCCACCGACGCTACGCCATATTATATATATTGAAGAAAAAAACGTAAAGAGCAACATTACCCTATATACATGCTACCTGTCGTGATCACGTCCGAACAACATCTGCGTCCACTACGTGTTCGTCTCTAACGAACTCGACTCAGCAATAATGCGGCCATATGACAGATGTCACCCCGCTAATCCTATAAGTCAATATGGACAATATTGACAATATTGTGGCAATATTATTGCACGTTACGACACGTACGGGAAACTTTCTCGGGGAAGTTCTCGTATATTACGCGAGTAGCGGAGAAGACGTGAGGTTAAACGGTGACTGTTGTGGAATTGATGGGATTTATTGACGCAATGTGATACTCGTACATTCGCGGAAATACCAACTCGAAATTTAAGAACAAGAAGAGATTTAAATGATACCCTATTTGATAATGAATTAAGGTCCCTAAGCTCCTAATTGGGAATGTCATGTCATGTGCATGAAAATGTACAACAAGCTACCAGATAATACAAAAAAGAATACAATAATGATGTAGATTGAATAAATACTTATCTGACAAGACGTATTGTATTTTTCATTGTGATAAATATTGGAGGAGAAATAATAATAATAAATGTATGTACAGGATGGAACCATTGACATATTCCCTTCAATTCATTTTACTAGAATTTGTAGGCTTTTGGGTGCGCACGCCTACCATCCATCGGTTTTTCCCTTCATTAGGATCATTTAAAAAAGTTTAAGTTAGTTCAAAAATCACCTGAATTCGTAACTATCATTTTGATGAAGTTTTCGTTAATAGTTACCAATAGTTGTTAAAAAAAGATAGTCTATTGTTAAGTAATCAGTTTTTTATCGTACTGAAACAAATGTGATTCCCTTTATAAAACGGTTCGTCAGTTTTCTACTTTTAAAGTATTCCAACAGAATGAATTTCTCAAAACTACCGCACCCCTCCCTGGCACGTAGATTGGTACAATAAGCCGTCATTGCTATGGAGATTGCACGAAAGTAGGTCTGAAGAAAATTCAACTGTTTACGAGCAGGTTAACAAGTAAATGTTGTGTGAAATTACGTTGCGGCAGTTCAGGTACGCTTCCTAGATGCAGCTAGCTTCGTGCAGAGGAAGAGTAGACTGAGCTAAGCGGCTCGATTACTGACAATATTTTGCAATGCAGCAACGTAATCGCAACTTAAATTTACTTCTTAACGTGTAGGTTTTAAGGTCGATAACTGATCTCAACCACCTTAGTTGTCAGAGTTGTTCAGCTGCCATAGTCCTCTGACATGGCTCATGTACTACCTGCCGTAGATAGTAACCAGGACCAACCTTACGTTTCAGACACTCAAGTGATCCAGCCTGCAATGTCCTAACCAAAGATGGGAAAGTCTAAAATTTTTGTCAGTTTCTTTAAAGTAAAAAAAAACTGAACACCAAGGTTTATATGATCGGTTGTAAAATACGACCTGTAGAGGAGACAAAACTGAGAGACGAAAGTAATTTTGCCAGAGATGAATCAAAGACGCTTCGTTCGCTCGGTCTATAAAACACATCATTTCTGCAATATATGCAACTGGCAATGAATACAAAACATAATAAGATCATACATACACTTTCGCACAGAATATAGCTATCAGTATCGGGCCAATTCAAAGAATCAAAAAGCAATCAAATAAATGTTCCATTTTCTTACTAAAACTAACAATTTCTAAGCCGAATTCCTCCGCTAAGTAGCTGTAGTGTTAGCATCGATCCTTTCCCTCGTGTTGTACGTGAAACGCGCCAAATAAATTATCTCGGGCGGTAAATTTCCCCGATACACGGCTATACCGCTTTATTTTTCCATCTACGTGTTTTATTTTCAAAACTTAACTGTATTAGTTGGGAAATATTGCTGTGGGATCGTGCGTTGTTGTTAATCTGGGAACGTTAACGTAAGTTCAAGAAATATGCATCTTTCTTCTACTAGTATTTGCATGAAGAGTAAAGGCTGTTGATCCGAAAAAATTTAACAAACAGGTTTGACTTGTAATCCTACTAAAAATATCTTCTGATCTATCTTGAAATTAGTCGTTCTTCGAGCAATGTAGCCTGCCCATTGGCACATCAGTCTAGAAAGTCACATCAGTGACTAGTCTAGCTATGTCTGAGCTCTGAGTGACTTTAAGCTTGTTTATTGGGCCAACAGAACGGGACACGTTTCAGCTCTGCATGTCATCACTGGCAACGTGGCATTTGTTGGCATTACCTTTAACAATTATTTAATAATGTTATTGTTCTCGCGAATAATATCATTTTAGCCCCCGACGCAAAAAAGTTTGACGCCAATGTATGTATATCTATCTGTCCGTCTATGGCATCGTAGCTCTTGTACGGATGGACCTTTGCAGTGGTTCTTAGCTATATTTGGTAAAAATCGATTGAGCAGTCTGAAGAGTATCAGCTAATGTAAGGAATTTTTGCCTTATTGCGTATTTATTTTAAATCAGTTTAGAGTTTAATTCATTTGTATCTAATTTACAATGTCATTTTATGAACACTGTATTATTACTACTTATTTTCTCAGTTCAGTTCCCACATCATAGTAAAAGGACTTTAACGCAAAATAACGACTACCTGGCAATGTTCGTATTTGGAATATATTGCTGCAACGGAACATCTTCAATGAATTTTGCCTTTACGTGATTGGTTGCCATGGGAATATACACATTCCTTATCTTCCGTGCGAGTATTCGGCGTAGGTGGCTGAAAAATGTTGACAAAGTCAGTGTAGGCGTTTGAAGGAATGCTACCAAGAGACGACAAGCATGCCATGGTTGGGCGGGTGATGGCATTGAGATCATCTCTATCTTCGTACAAGTAAATGCACTCCTTTTTTGAATGGAATTAGTATAAATCTTTCATTATGACGTCTCGGTAACCTGTAAAGGTTCAGATTCAGATTTTTAAAAGCAAGAGCTTAGAAGTTAGAGGGGTGGAGAACTTTGACAAAAGTTATCACTTTAAAAGCTAAATATTTTGCAAACGGATCCCTCAATAAAAAAATGGTGTTACCAGACCCACAATGTTCTGAAAGACCTATTTAACGATATCACACACAATGGTATAAACGCGAAAAATAAATGTCATCCTCAAGTTACCTTATCCTTCAACTTTCCTCCTCATTACGATTTACAAGGAGGACAAACAAGCAAACTCACTGTATCATTTATAATATTTAGTATATATTCGTTTCTTTAAAATACACGAAACTTGAAATATAATGTGACAAAGTTATCCCCATGTGATTTTCACTTAGTCACCCCGCGATAACAAAACATTGGGTGACTCTATTATAAACCCAGGAACATGGCACTTAATAATGTAAAAGGGATTTAAAGTCCCCCACAGTGATTACATACACTCATAAGCTCCTATTATTTAGAACAACAGCCAAATTAAATAATAGTATATCATGTAAGGTACCAATTATTTCGTTGTCTATTTATTTAGGATTGTCATTCATTGAAACAAATCCGCTTCAGGCGTGTAGGTTAATTGAAAAGACGAGGATTATGGTGTTCCTAAAATAATTTTGTTCTATTACTTATCCAGTTGTGTCATACATAGTTGAGATTGTGCAACATTTTTATGTGCTCGTAGTTGCTTGTTTAATTAGGCTACGAGTATTTAATGAATAACTTCAGAGTTTATTTATCTAGCAGAAACTCCAGACGTCAGACATCAGAACAGCCAGAGGCCATGTTTAACTGAACACATATGAAGTAACTATTCAGACACTTAAGTTTGTTATACACAAGGTACACACAAACGTACTCCAAACAAGGTCAGGCATTCGACCGTCAATTGGCAGCGCACGTCATTGTTCAGTTACACATGTGTGTGTGTGTGTGTGTGTGTGTGTGTGTGTGTGTATTTTTGTTGACATCACGCGTTATTAGAAGAGGTGGAATCCATCTATTCCTTACAGATCCGTGATTAATGCTTGAGGTTTGTTGCTACGGGACTAGCTCCAAATGATTTTGACTTATAATTTAAGATACGTTATTTTGGATTCCTAATACTGCTATTTGTTATCAGAGAGATAATAGTAGTCGCTAGCTTATAAAGGAGACTTACCACCAACGTAAGGTACTAATCGGTACATTGTTTACCACAATTGGGCATCAAATCAGATTTTGATTTTGAGTCCAACTGGATAATGCCTCGACCAGTGGCTCCCAACCTTTTTGACTCAGGGACCACTAGGATTTTTTGTACAATATATACCCCAATATTAAAATTTTTAGCTAGTAATGACAAGACTATTGAATCGGTTAACTTCGTGACAGATAAAGAAACCGCTAATTGCAGCTACGACTAAGTATCACGTTACGATCAATCAACTCATGTGTTAAATGTGGCAAACCACACGAAAATACAATTCTTCATAGCACCTTATGAAAAATGGGTAGTATCATTTAGTATAGGGTTCTTCTCTCTCTTCTAACAAAAAATAACCAAAAAACCTAGAAACCAAAGAAGTGGACAATGTACATCTTAAAACGATTTAAATGGCATATTCATTATCATTACATACCGCTTAGCCTCCCATGTCAGTTTCCAAATAAAGCTAAACGTAGCAAAACCAGCGCCGAACGAAAATAATAACCAAAGTACTGGCCACATGGCGACCTAATACCGACCGGGGTGGCCTCGTAAAAAATAAGAAAAGAACCCCGCAAAATACTCTCTATTACGGCACGCTATGTCGGTGGAATTGGAAATACATTTGTCGGTAAGCGAATCGGCGTGCGTATGGTTGGATACTTGAAGTATGTTGACGAGGATTTGGTTATGGGGTAACCCCCTTACCGATATCAGAGCTCTAATTTCGATTGAATCAATTAAAATTAAATGCAAATAAAAATAAAGCAGACTACATGTTTTAGTTGATTGAGATATTTTGATGCCTTCTTCCCTTGATTTTTTGAACATTTCCGAAAAAACTTGATTTAAGTCTCTTAGACTCTTAGTAGTTGTCCATGCAACATATAGAGTTCCCATAAAATGGACAAAGTCGTATTGACCAACGACGTGATAAATGTCGCAGGAGCCGCTGTATGTACGCGGCACGATATCAGTCACAGTAGCGTACTACGAGGGAGGCCTATATTCAGCAGTGGGCGTTTCCCGGATGAGCAAGAAGATCGCAAATGTAAAACACAAGTTGATTTATTTATATAAAGATAAGTTATTTTGCCTGTATCTTCGTTCGCTTGGACTCCAGAATGTTTCCCAAGGGACTGTAATCAATATTATTTAATGTCCCTCTCCATGTAATGGGCTGCGTGGGTGCCAAGTTTCAACACGATTCGTTGTGCTGTTGAGGTGTCATAAGTATACAAATAAACTGTCACTTTAGGATTTATAATACAAGTACTGTTTCCCGCAATGTCATCGGCGTGGGACTTCGAAATTAATTCAGAGAACCAAATGACTCTTTTAATATAATATTTGAATAGTTTATAAATTGAAATGGACTCTACATAGATTAGATATCTTTGGCCAAAAGGTAGACACTTATATGAACACCATAAATATACCCTTACAATCTAGGCCTAAATCCACCTCTGTCGTAAGTGGAATCAAACATTTGATATTTCAATAGGATCGTGTGTGCATTTTGCGGAAAACTACGGGAACCATTCGAATTTTGAATTTTCATACCAATTTCTGAACTGTTGACGAGTGATTTCAGATTGTTGTAACCGATTAACAGACACATTACTACAATGATGGTTACGAATGTCGACCCGGGACCAAACCGCGACTAGACGAACCGACAAGACCTGATAAAGGTCATGAGAAGACGCTGGATGCTCGCGGCGCAAGAATAGTTATTATGCCGATCCATGCTATAGGTATGTGTATACATATAAGTGGACGTTTTCCAGCTGATGATGCTGTTGGTTCTAGTTAGTGTTCTCTGGTAAAAGATGTAGAAATGTGAAGGCCACATCGCTCGAAGAACCGATAGCCGGTGGGGAGTTAAAGTTGAGAAGCGTGTACCAGGCAGTCCCCCAACGAAATGAACCGATGTCCTAGTTAAGGTCGCGAGGAGTCGCTGCATGCAAGTGGCTCAGGTCCGATCAATGTGGTCATATATATGTGTGTGTGTACCATAGAGGAGGCATATGTCCAGCAGAGGAAGTTTCCTGGATGATGATGATGATATAAGATTGTAACAGTCGTTATATCAACGGTGAAACGGTACTTCAAGCCTGAACAGATTATCACCTACAAGATGACTCTTCTTGATATTTTTGCCTGCTCTAGATTCTGGTAGCGGAAGAAGTTTGATTGGCAATTCGCTTGTGGAAGGAAAATTAATAAAAAGCTTCAGAAAAAACACAAGCAAAATCAAGTTATTAATTTTGTAGACTGTAGGTGACAGCTTTTTATGTTGGTTCGGTCGATGTCTTTTATACGTCGATATCGGTCACAGATTTGGCAGTGCAACAGACTCCACAAGTGTTTAATATATGTATGCTTTCTCATGTGTGAATTTAAGGCAGAAAGACCATTCTGCAAAATATGTATGTATTTTCCCAAAGTAGGAGTCAAGACAAGAGTATTTTCTAAACCAACGGTATTTAGCCTTGATCCATGACCTCAGGTGACTGCGGTATTTATATATGTCTACTTGTGGTCTGAATCCAGAAGTTCTAGCTGGCGAAGTTGAGAAATGAATTTGAATTTATATGCAAATTTTACAGTGGTGTTCATTACTTTTACTTAAGATTATGTAGCTATTGGGCCAAGTCTTGTGGTTCAGAATTCAAGATTGTGGTTTGGAAAGTGGTCCCTGCTACAAAAATGTTTAAGAACCACTGCTTGAGACCAACATTTCATTAAACTGTAAAGATAATGAAATGGTTGGTTGGTGGAGAGGATTTCAAACAAACACAAAATTAAGATACCGTAAAACATTTGACAAGATTTGAAATAATACAGACGTATTCCAAACGTTTCAAGCCCTCATAATCGAATTCGTTTCAATATTCTTTTCCAATGTCACCCGCCTCACACTATTGCTTGTATTAGTTGCTTTTCAAACATCGAATAAAGATAGTTGTCGCATAAACGACTATGTGTTGCCACGTATAATAGAATGGGGATTCCTTTAATGTAAAACGTTCTGGGGCACCGAGTGTCGTTGAAACCCCTATAAAAATGTTAGTTCGCTTTTCATTACACTTCGGAGCGCCGCCTTTCGGCTCACAAGCGAATATGGACCGTACCATAGATGTATTGAATGGATTTTTCAACGGTAAACGAGATATTTATTTGGGAACGTCCGATCCATCCGTTTTGAATGGCCCGTTTTCGGTGTTTTACTTTGTTCTCTTACGCCATTGTTTGTTTCTAGTTTTCGGTTTAGAGGGATTCTAAGAAGCATTTTTAGGAAAGTTCTTACTCTAATGTAATGATTTTATTTAAGGAATACGTACGGTGCCTGCCGCCAAGATGAGGAACTAATTTTTGACACTGACACCCATGGCAACAAATTTGATTTTTCAACGTAATTTCTCAGTAGCTAGCTCCTCTTGACAGTCCTCATATATTTCTGAATAAGATTAACCAGAATATTGCTGGATCCAATTTAGAATTTGTTTAAGATTTTATTTTATTTGTTTTGTTTTATATTCTTAGAGAGAACGAGTAAGTTATTAGAGAGATTCGTAAGAGTTGGATGCGATTAGCAAATTAAGTCGTTTAGACTGACAAAAATCAATAAAATAAAGATATAATAATAATAATCAAAAATACAAATGATACGAAAAGTAAATAGGGACGATTGCCTTAGCTACTGACCTGGAATTCGAGGAAAAACTATTTTCAGCTGAAATCAAAATTAATGTCGAACTCCATTCAGGTTCCCGCGAACTAAAACTAACTCTGGTGTAGCACCGGAGGCTTTATCTCCCTTGGCGGCTTGTTGACCAATATACAGGGAACTTTCTAGCCCAACTGACGATATAGAAGCACGTACCTTCTACTCTTATATATAGGCGTGAGAGGCCAATCCCTGACGAAAATAGGACATTTAACTAAATATTTTATTTCTTTTTAATGTATTATGGGGTTGGACTTGACCTTTACCTCATCTGTTGGTGAGGATAATGCCGCGTTTAAACAGAAGTAAAGTAATAATTACTATTTATTTGTATGTAGCTGTTTATTTCCATTTCTGTGATTCACAGTTTTTTTATGTGAAACATTTAATTAGGTGAATATGTATGTATGTTGGCGTCACAGCGGTCCTCTTTGGGGGACGATAAAAATTACAATTTAACATTAATTACCAGAATAAAGACTTAGAATTTTTGGTACAACTACATAAATAAATTTGTAACAAGAGTTAAGGTATGTTTAAAAATTAAAACAAACAGTCAAATTATTTATAAAAGTATGGCCAATTTTTTTCTTTAAAATCACCCATAAAATTTGGTCGTTGCTATTTTTTATATACAAAAAAGTATCGATTTTTCACATCTACCAGAACAATAGAATGTATGAGTAATATACAAAACAGTAAGTCAAAACAGCTCACGCCAAATTATGAAGTTGCTCTTCGACCCGCGCCATACGTTTTGTTATTGTAGATGCAAATCGCCTCGTGTTTAGAGCGGACTAGAAGTTTAGCGCGGGCTTTTACGAGAATACACTATGGTCTAGAATTGTAGCTCCCAGTGTCAATCGGAAAAATAATAGTTAGCACATTTGTTTCCAGTTTGTAACACTGACAAGCTGTAAGCTGACAAGTCATATGTAAATTTTATTAGAAATCTTATTTCAGTTCACAGCTCAGATCACTATATGTGTACTACGTAGTTCACAGTCAAACATACGACAACACAAAAGCGTCACCATTTTGACCGCAAAAACCCAGCTTCGTTTCGTTAAAACATGATAGGCTAAGTAAAACTTTTTCGTGCGTGCAGTCGACGTTCATCGATTTATAAGACGTTATCACGTAAAAACCTATTTGGTGGACTTAGACAAACACTTTATAAAATAGCGTTGCAGGAATGTGGAAAGGTTCTCGAAAAATAATAACCCCTCGGAGATATCAGGTAATATCACAGGGCTCAGACAATAGTGGTTGTGGCGTGAGCGATACAGAGTCCCTTTCTGCCCGCAGGGTTGTAATTTGCACCTGTAGTCACAGATATTATGTGAGAAATTTTGTGTTGCTCGAATGGGGGCGGGATACGGAATGGGAAATGTTTTCGCCTTTTGATTTTGTGTTGTGTTTGTTTTTGTTAAATTTGTGGCGACACGACAAGATTGCAAAGCAGCTAGGGCAGTATATTATGCTCGTCTTTCGAGTTATATCTATTTTGGTTTGAAAGTTCGCTTCTTTCAATTGATTTTCATGTTTCGCTTTATATTGAAAGACAGACGAATACAGTAAAATTACGATAAGTAAAATCAATAGTTGTAAAATAGGTGTCATGTCTGATTGAGTCGCAGACAACGCATAGTTAGTCCAAACCGATTAATCTAGATATTTGGTATTTGCAGGAAATATTCTTTGCATACTCAGCATTCAGGGTTAGACTTATTGAATGAGTAAACACGCATAGATGGCTTATGCTATAATCGCAAAGAATACATTTTAATACATTTAAAGTGTTCCCGTCGCGCGACGGATTATTTACGTGAGCAATGCATACGAAATGGCAGGCCTCAACTAGCCTCAACAACTGCGGTATAAATGTACATGTACCTGTACACCAATTCTGTCAATTCTGACTGTCAGACTGACTGACAATTCAACGCCCAGCTTAACTCTCTAAATTACTTGAGACAGAGCACTGGTTACACACTTTTAGTTTGGAATATCGCACCGTTTGACCATATAAGATACCTTATAAAGAGATTCTTACAAAGGTAAAGAATTGGGAGACCTAATCATACTAGAATGAAATAAAATGATTATACAAAGAAAATAAAAGAAAATAAAACTAGGCGTATCTGTGTATTACTTTAGCAAACGAATTTATGCAATCCTGGAATATTTGAACTGAATAGGTAAGTCTGGAAAAGAGAGAATTCTCGTAGATAAGTTTGGTTGGTGGTAGTTTCATATCCACCTGATTGCCTGCCACCATTCATATCATCAAAATCTTTCACTAATCATCTATTTATATACAGATAATTTTAAAGGCTTGCCATGAAACTTTCAAGTCATTCGACAGATAAAGTAAGAATGAACCAATCTTTTAACTCCCAAACGCATTATCTTCTCTTCACACATCAGTCAAGCAGAAAGCGGAAAGTAGAAAATTTAATTATTATTCCATTCTTGAAAACATTTACCTGTTGTTTACGTCTGAAAAGACGGAATACATAGCGCCGCGTCAATAATATCAAAAGCTAATAAAGAATAACGATACTCCGTAAACATAATCTCCTTGCTTTCGTACGTAATGGATTTTTCATGTTCCATTATTTCAGTAAACATTTTATTATAGCAATGAGGAAACACGCCGTCATGTCGGATGGATGAATGAAATGCACTTGATATTTAAACCTGAATTTATGATGTCATGCCACGGATTATACCTCGGCAGAGCGCGATTTAAATTAAATAGTAAATTTATGATCATGAATCGGCTATCAGTTTACATCAGTAAATCGGACTTTTTGAAATTACCTCCACAACGAAATCATTTTTACGGCTGCAGTAACAGAGTTAAACGTAGCTTGTGTCACTGCCCTAGCCTGGTAGCTATAAACTAAGAATCGCCCATTTCTGAACAAAATGATTACGATTTTGAATCATTTTTGGGCCCCTTTTTGTCCTTTAAATCCAGATATGTATAAACGCTTCATATTAGGTCACTTGTATGTAATAACTGATATGAACCTAAACAAAACCAACCGCCTGGAAAGTATGACGCGCTTGTGAACGGTGAGAGTGATATATATAACATAAGGTGATCCACCTCCATCAAAATTTCATACAAAATCTCTGTTGCCGTAATCTTTTAAAATATAATAACTGGATTTGTTTAGTAACTATATAAAAATACGACATCAGATTGTGATGTCGCGAAATGAGTATCATTAACATACAACTTCACAGTGAATCACAATTTTCATTTTAAACACTCTTTTTCGATTATTTATTGTCAAAGCGCCATCCATGAACCATTAGCTGCATTACTGCTATTGTAGCTAATTATAAAGTTGTAAATTAATGATATTTATTTCGCGACACTACTTTTAGGTAATTACTTATCAAAGCCAGCTATTCTATTTTAAAAGATTATGGCAACAGAAGTTTAGTATGGAAGCATTAGGAGAGGAATAACGTTTACATCACTTCACATTACGGGCGAATGCTCAACCAAACCAAGCGAAGTCTCAATCTTTCCGGAAGGAAACCACAACTCCGAAACAGCATGAATTTTTCGCTCTGGCATAAACAAAACAATTAATGTTGCAAATGCAAATACATTTAGCATGTCGGCACACCATAAGCTGGTCGGTATTAGTTGGTACCTCGTTAGCCGGCACTTAAGGAAATTTAGGTACGTCTCGTATCGCGTTAGGTGCGATTTATGTGGTACAGACTGGGTTTCCCACGACGCCCGCCCCCGGTGAGAAATCTTGGCCATTTCCATTACAAACAAACGTACAAGGCTAACTGCAGCCGCGAGCGAATTACTGACCACTTAAAATGGTATCACACTTTCATTTAGCTAATTATTACGTCACTTTTCAACTTTGTCGCTGAGAGTTTGAGTAATAATTGATACTTTAAATACCTACTTTTTTGCAGGCACACATCATATTCTTAATTCAAATCAAACATTATTTAAAAGATTATTCAGACAAATCAAATATCTATGGAATTTCGTCAGTATTTCAGTCATTTCAATTTACTAACTTTGACATTCTGTATTCTATTACAATAAAAGAAAGAACAGAAATTTTTAAATTTAATTGTTTTAAACAAAAATTCAGAAATTAATTTCAGAAGATTTTAATCCTAGTCAGTGATGTTTATATATGCATTCAGCTATTGAAAACTATCTGTTATATCACTTAGACACACCTGACTGAGACTGACAAGCCTGACCAAAAATGTGTAGTACTTTGCGGTAGTTCCACTTCCAATTCAGTTTTTACAAATTTATGACTCTTAAAATGTTAACAAATTACTTATTTTCATTCTTTCGCAGTAGTCATATCTTATATATTCCTGAATTTTTAAATCTATAAGGGGTTCTGCATTTGTCCTTCATTTCAGCTGATGGTAACTGACGATAAAAAACGAAGAAAGCGTGCTCACCAAGAATCCTCAACTTAATGAGGCGCTGGCTTTCATACCGGAACACAAATGGGCTATTAACACTGTTTTTTTGGCGGCAGACATAGGTAACAAGGTGATAGCTAGCAAAGTGGACATAGAAAAAGCCTTGCCATGAATATCCCAACTACCAACAAAACCGAGTAGTGGTAGGGCTGGGAATAGAACCCGGGATCTTTGCGTTGCGCTTCCTGGTCACGGTGACGTATGAAAACAAATAACAAAAACGTATTAGAAATGTACTCCCATAATCATCCTTGACTTTCTGTAACTTATATTCATGCCTACTTCTACTTGAAACATCGTTAGCAACGTCAGCGTACCGAAGCGTCGACAGCGCTGCCCCCTTTCCCCAGGCGGCGGGTGAAGTCAAAAGTAAAACCCTTTGCGCTTTAGAACTCCAGAGCCTGGCCGTCTCACTAAACAGCAAACGGCACAAAACAAGGTTACGCCATAGATGGAAACGCACTCAGCCATAGCTTTCAATTTAACGAGTAACTGGCTATGATATCTTGTCTTTCCGGATAAACGAAGTCATGCCTACGGAATCGTACCAGACTTTTTGGTACTTGCAAGCCTGACTAGTAACTATTAAGATATATAGTAGCCTGACTAAAGTTTTGAACTTAATTATGCGAATATTTTTCAAAATCTCGAATAAGGAAACCTATAACGTGCTTGCCGTCTATGATAGGGATCATTGCCCTAGTGTTCATGTCACAGGGGCCTGCTGGATAAAACCGTCTGAACTAAATGGCGAATCCACCCGAAGGTCTGAGTTCTCCCGGTCCAGTTTTCTTTCTTTAGTTACATCTGGTAATGTGGTAGTACTGCTTCATTCATCATCATCCAGAAAATATCAACTGCTGGACATAGGCCTCATTCATGGTACGCCACACGACTGGTCCGGAGCCACATGGTACCCAGCGACTCCCCGCGACCTTAACCGGGTAATCGGTCCACCTAGTAGGGGGACGGTCCGGTAGACGTTTCCCGGTACGTGGTTACCACTCAAGAACTCTTACTCCCCATCGGTTATCGGTTCTTCGAGCGATGCGGCCTGCCCATTGCCACTTCGGCTCACTGACTCGTCATTCATTACAGAAATTATTATGGCAGCTAAAAAAAATCTCCCCCGCATTACTTATACAATAATGACTATACAATCTGTTTTGTGAATCTCTGATATTGGAATAGTTGGTAGTAATGCAATGTCTATATCCGCCAGGCTACCCACATGTAATAAAAGTCTGCCACCATCACGGTTTAAAAAACACTATTGTGTTCCACATAAACATAACTTGAGGCTTTTGAGTAAGAACGATTTACATCCAAAGACATTTAATATTAATAGACCGGACAAAGCAAACAAACATTTTGATCCTAAACTTATTACCAATTGGTAATAAGTTACTCAATCTAGTGTCACATTACGTCACGCGGCCGTACAAGACATTTAACATACCATTGACTTTTGAGATTAAAATGTTTATATGAAACGTTTTCCAATGACCGCTCTATAACCTATTACTATATTTAAATCTCTCTGTTTACATCCAAACGACCTGTTGGTGGTCACAGGTCCACTTGGTAAGATGAAGGCTAAAACAAAACAAAATTGTAACAAAGGAGTTTTAGTAAAGTTTTATCCGTTACAGACAGTTATCCAGGTCAAAAACACCAATCGAAAAGCAACAGATTTTCAATAAAAATTCAGCGAGAGGCTTCAGAGATTGATGTACGGTTAACTGATAAATAACTCGGAGCGGGCTCCGCTGTACATTCGTAATCGGGACACGCGCGGCCCACCACGATTTATATACAAATGCGTCCAGTCAAGTCGCCCATATTTATTTTTCTGTGTCCTAATGCGCCTCCTGAAATATTCATGCAGTGACCGCTCCATCCGTCTTGGCGATGTCTCATACAATAACTAAGATGTAATGCCTCGTCTCTGTTGAGGGGTGTAGGCTTGAAGGGGCTCGTACGATGAACAGGGACAAGATAATTCTAGATAAATAGAATTTAACAGACGAACACAAGCGAAAAGTGGCATGCCTCTTGATATTCTACACGTTACATTATGGAGAGTGCGTGCAAGAGCTGTTCAGGGCCAGGTGTTGATCTATCTTCAGTAAAGAAGGGTTACGATAGTAATAGAATGAAATAAAAAATTACTTAAAAAACTAATTTTGGACATTGTATTAACAATAACTACTGGCACCTACACCAAATAAATATCATACTGTAGAGCAGTCAGCCTACATAGTTATGACCTCCATGGTTGCGTATGCTGGTTGGCGGGATCTATGATTTTGAATACTTTAAATACAGAACGCCGAAGACTGACATTGTCAGAGTTCGAGCATGGAATTCGGTGTGTCCGCGGCTTGGGTATAAAGTTGGTTGTGAAGAACTAGGAGCATTTGGTGAAGAATACAGTTATGAGCAGAATCCCTGGCGCCATCCAGTCTGCGTGTCCGTAAGCCGTGTTATTCAATTTATTATATATATTATATGCGTTTACTCTACTTATTTCGGCTTTTTCTTGGTTCGAACCCCATACGAGTACCTCTTGCGCCCTGAGCAACGTCCTTTTAGTACGAGAGCCCACGACCAAAACCATGTATCTTAGCAATACGGTCGAAACTGTATAAAATCGTCAAATTATATGATTCTGAACCCGACTAGGTGGATAATAACATCAAGAAGTGTAGCAACTGCGTGGGAGGCCATTTCTGCTGTGTCAAAAAAAAGGTGACACAACTGACTTCTGAAAAACCTGTTTTCGGTATCTTACAGCTATCATCCAACTACAGTCCAAAAATCAGACAGATTGCTATGATACGGGCCGGTAAAAAAATTTAACATTTTTTGAAAATTTGGCCGGGTCAAACGCTACGCGAAAAATTTTTGATACTGGTATTTTAATACGATAATCGAATCGATCAATTTGATGCGGTTGAGGCCATATTGCTATGGGACAAAAATTTTGGTCGTGGGCTCTCTTACTATTTCTTTTCAATACTATACGTAGGCAATATACTGTCATACTTATGTCAATTTACCCTTCACTTTTGTAATAAAGTAGGAGGGTGAAGAATGAAAGAAACGTGTAATATACAATGAAATCGCAAATATGTTCTGATCATATTTTGTCTACTGTAACCTTTACAAAACTCAAAGTTATAAACAAAGATAAAGAAAGATAAAAACGTGTTCCTTATTTTCATTATCGGCAGTATCATTTACGGGCGATTAAAAATAAAATTAAACAACTATTTTGCGTTCTATCACTGTACTACATAAAAACAAAACAAAACGTAAAAAAAAAAAGAATAAGAGCTTGAAAGGCAAAATAGAATGTTAAACCAAGAAGTTCGGCGCCGGCAACAGGCAGGTTGTCGCTCGCTGAAATTTGAAACGTCTGATCAAAATTATCCAACAACGGTTCGACTATACCGGTCGAATCAATAAGCTTTCGTAGACTACAAGGTCGCTGTACCAGGAACGGAAGTCAACAATAAATTCTGTAAACTCTTACAAAAGGATTAATTTATTCCAACGTTGTCCAATTAAAACATGGGTTAGCATTCAAGCGCTGTGCAAAACAGAGCCGGAACACAAATCGAATTAAAAATCAAGATGGCGCCGTAGCCAAGTAAGGGAAAACTTACGGAGGAGCCCAATTCATTGTGAATACCAATTTCATTTCAACCACGGACCTCGTTCCACAAAATTTGGTTACAAAACGAGAGACAACAAAGAAAATTAGACCGCGAAGAAAAATAAATGCGGAGAAACGGTAGAGCATACAAAATTAGAGAGCGGGGAGACGCGATGTACGAGTAGCTACGTCTCGATTCGAGCTATGAACTTTAAGACTTATGATGACAAAACTCCCGCATGTTAACGAGAAGGGCCTATGTAAAGACGTGCCATAAAAAATGTACCCCGAATCGAGGTCTTATATTTAGAATGATTACAACCACACCAACGCGCAATGTACCCCATTTCTCACTTCAATTACCTGTGATTGTTTTACTCTGGATATCTAGATTTATTTCAAAGTAGCTGACGCTGACCCGACAATCTTCGTACCGCCTCAGAATCAATAAATAAAAAAGCTGAATGGTAATTGTAAGATGTGTTAACTTTAGTAAAAATGTGGTCAATACGAGTATATACTTTGGGTGCAAGTAAAAGAGTTAACATCAACATCAAACAGAATAAAGCATCAAAAAACAAACAAAGAACACAAATTAAAAACACATCTCGAAATAATCTAGTGATGAAAAGGTTCAACATAAAGTAATTATTGAAATTCAATTAAACAAGCAAACTTTTTACACATTTTTTATTTAAATTTGCAGACAAAATATTGTAATATCAAAAATTAATTTCTTCAAAAAAATAACGCCATCAAATACATTTCTAACTCAGCCCGAGCAAGTAACTTTACGAAAAAAACTCCCAATTTCTCTGGCAACGTAACGCCTCCTGACAATATGGCAGACATAAAAGAATACGCTTCCTCTCGGTCCCGATTGTGATCGATGACAATAATAACCCGGAACTTTGCCCCTCTCTCATTATTTATATTCGCACTTCAACACCGGTGGGTGAGTATTTTTCATGCAAATATTAGAAAGGCGCATCCGGGGAGAGAGATTTTTGTATCAAGAACGGACTATTAATCATTTTCTGACCTTCCGGTGGGGATTTAGGGGATGTGCGTAGCTATGAGACAGTAAAATCACTCCTCGTAAGTTAGGTCACGATTTTCGAGTATTATTTGTAACTACTAAGTAAGTGAAATTTGTTTTAGAATGTCTATTGGAGTAATTGGGATTTTTGAAGTCTTAGTGCAGTGCAATTTTTTTTTTTTCACTTTCTTTTCAGCAGAGATCCTTAGATCGGTATGAAGTAGACGCCAACGAGAATAAAGTTGAAACTAAAACCAAACAGCAAGAAAAGTGTTAGCCGTAGTTTACGAAATAAAACAAAATATTTATTTGCAAAAAATATATTATTTATAGTTGTAGTATTTATAGTATAGCATGTTAAAATTACATGAACAATGTCAGATCATATATTTACCAAAATTTGGCTAGCATTTATGGTAATACTTACTAACCATAAAAATTACGCTATATTAAAAATTAAAATGTCATTGCTAAAACTGTAGAAACAAAAATCCAGCGTCTAATTTTTAAACATTACTGATTTAAAGCACATCAAAAATTCTTGCAAATTATACAAGCATTTTGAAATCAACCATTTGTAAATACATACTAAGGTTGCTAAAACTTAACCCTTCTGTTGGCTTGGCCGTATTCTCCCAAAAAATATTTGTACAAATGAATATTTTAAACTAATTGAACATACGCAGTAGCTTTTAATTTTATTTATATAATATAATTTATCACTCCTCTTGTACCCTATTTTAGTAATTTGCTGTTGACTTTGCCCGTGAGAAAGTTCTCACAAGAAAAATCTAATACAAATAGAATGGGACCGTAACGAGTTGAAGAAAGTTCTCAATTTGATTCCCGGCCGACGTACCAACAAGAAAATTGATTGATTTTATGTCGTTTGCTTTATTTCCACTTTGTCAAATGCTATATCTATACTGAATCGGTCATTTCACCTCATCTTTTCAACCGACTTCAATAAAGAAGGAGGTTCTCAATTCGACTTCTTTTTGTATGTATGATATGCGATAACTCCGCCAATTGTGAATAGATTTTGAGGATTCTTTCTTTGCTTGGTTCCCATATAAATTTTATCGAAATTGATTCTGTGCTTGTTGAAAAAATCAACGAAAAACAAATATGTACCCAGATAAATCTACCTCTAAGGGTAAACATTATAGGGGATGAATGAGACATTTAGGGCAGTTGAAGTCGATTTCTAGTTCTTTTTGAACGCATTAATTATTCTCAAAATGTAAGAATTGAGAAGGTAAAAAGACTATCAACCTTTGTCCAGATTTGACAAGAAAGTCAATTTACAATTTCAATTTTAAATACTATTTATATTCACTACAACTCAACATAAGTAGAAATACATAAAGTTGGTTGTAGTTTCACAGAGACATGTAACAACGGTAGATTATAAATCATTACGCACATATTATTATGATCCGATCAAATATTATGCGACCTCTAGACGGATTTGTGAGAAAAGGGGTAAACATCCCCGAAAGTAACCGAACCTTACTGTGTCTTACCACATAAAGGCACTTACTAAAACCCAATAAAGCAAACATTACGATTGAGTGGTACTCATTTTGCTGCAAGTCGCGTACCCACTTAAGGTAAACGGACCAATGGTGGACGGCTTCCATTATATCCATTAGGGTAGTGTGGACGCAGTCTGCGATTTGTTTCAGCTGTTGCCTGCTCCCAGCACGTTTTAAAACTATATTTTTCGTTACTCCATGATTCCTTTTCGAGAGTGTAGTGAAGTAAAACTTTAGTTTGAGCTTAGTTTGAAATTTTCAATGCTTTCAAACACTGACGATTATGTTTTCGTTTATGTTTTAAGAGGTTTAGGAGTTTACTTTGAGCAACTCAAACGAACTGTTTTCTCAGAAGGTGGAAAATGTTGTTAAGTCCAATAAATGTGAGCTTAGATACAAAATTCCACACATCTCTCAAAGTCTTAGGTATTATGAACTTGCTAGACGTATATGTTATACTTTGATGTTTTCTCTAGTTACACCGTTACCGTCTGCAGTATTTATACCGACTCGCGTTTATGAAAAAGCTTGTATGTACTTGTACAATAATTAATACTTCGAGTGGCAATGAGATGACTATTTAAATGAGTTTCAGAATATTATATAGGGCTTAATTAACTTGAGTTGAGAGAATTAAGTGGAAAAAGAGGGGGGAGGCCTTTGCCCTACAATGGGATGAGCTATAGGATAAGTGAAGTGACATGAACAATTACAACAAAATGGACAAGTGACAATGATCTTTGACTAATGTATTAGATATTTTAATGAATTTACATGTATAATATAAATAAATTATAATATAAATTGGAGTGAGGGAGGCCTATGTCCAGCAGTGGACGTTTCCCGGCTGATGATGATGATTATTTAAATTGAAGACAAAACCTATAGGTAGGTAGTATATAATAAATAATTAACTTAAGAATTCTGGCTTAGCATACTTTCCGCATCTTCCGCCTTATAGTCACTTACCATCAGGTAAGATGAAGGCAACTAAAAATCCAGATACACAACACACACAACAACGCGTACTTCTTTAAAAAAGGAACACGAAACATTAAAAGATTTAAATAACAAATAATCGAACTTAATATACTAGAAAGATTGAGCACTTCTTGAAATATATATATATGTGTTTGTGTGTGTGTGTGTATGGATATGACAATATAAAGAGACACGTAATATAACTAATCTAACTCAATTGAGCCAGATGGGGTGCAGTTCACTAATGACAAACATCATTCCAACCTAACGGCTTACAAGTAACTTTCCTGACGATCTGTCTACTAGACATTGTCTAGTAACCTAGTCAACAAGGATCAATATCTAATAACGCCAGCAAAGAGACTATTGCAACCCGGTACATAAAATCCAGAGTGAATTTTTAAGGGGACATTTCGAATTTATAATATATCGACACACAGTCATCGAATTACGTTTCTGGTTCATTACGGGCCAAAGTAAATATATGAAAAAATATATACTTTACTTTGAGATTCTCAAGATCTTTCAGCGTCCTATAGCATTACCCCAAAAATTCAGTTTATTTGAGAATGTAGCCTTGATGTAACACAACATAAACAATGCACCCCTCGCTAAAAATCGTTCGTCTATACACCAATACAAGCGACCTTTCAAATGGTAATTTGATTGTACCGAGTTTGCTGCTTCAAAAGAGTAAAATATTCTTTCCAGGGTGCGTTCCGGATGCCGACGGAGAATTATTAATGGGTGCCAAAGTTTGTGAGGAACTTTTACGCCTGTTTTAAGGGAAGAGATGAGGCAGGAGCGTGGTGATAAACGCACCCGATAAATTCATAATGGATAATAACCGTAACAGTATATTTTTACGATGTTGTTCCATTGACTTCGGGTAAGGGAGCTGGTTTCCGGAAGGTGTAATTGGGATCGTCTAGTTTCTGACAACCAGTCGTACTATTCTTATTTATATTATCTAAAATTGAAAAAGTAATTAATGTAAATTCTAGAAAGTGTACCTTTTAACTCATCTAATGTTTACAATTTGACTGGCCTTTAAAACTGTCATTTATTCATTTTCTTAACCAGTAGAAACGATTAAAGAATCTTAAACTTCTCGGTTGAATAATTGCATTCAGTCAAAGCTATGTCATTGACATAGCTCGACGAGTCAGTGAGCTGAAGTGGCAATGGGCAGGCCACATCGCTCGAAGAACCGATAACCGATGGGGTGCAAGAGTTCTCGAGTGGCGACCACGTACCGGGAAAGTCTACCGGGCAGTCCCCCTACTAGGTGGACCAACGACCTGGTTAAGGTCGCGGGAGTCGCGGGATGCAAGTGGCTTGGGACCCTTCGATGTGGCGTACCATGAAAGAGGCCTGGCCTCTGTTCAGCATTGGACGTTTCCTCGCTGTTTATGATGATTCTCTTGATGATCTTCAACATTTTTTTTAATAGTAGAAAGGACTAAGTATTGCGAAATTGGACATTGCCAATTGGAAGGATCGATTCTTACAACAGCCTATTGGTACTGCGGACTCAATGGCCGGAACTCACGCGAGTTATCTTTGACGTCTGAATTAGAAAACTATAATTACCACCGCTCGAATTATTCGTACGAAACACGAAGAACATTTAAAAACTGTAATACTTGTCCAAGAAGTTGTACAAAAATAAGTATGTGAAAATAGGCAATCTCTGAGATTCTCTAGAGCATCTCTGAAGAAAATTAATTATCACCAGCTGCAGGTCCACTGATATATTATGTAAAGTTAAGCTTAAATTTTAATATATATATTCGAAACAAATAATCTTCTACATCTGACAAAAAATTGCTTTACATGCTGCCGTTCTTAGTTCAAATAGATAGAATAATTAAATTGATTTCATATGTGATTATATCATGACACCTGCCTCTCAAATAAACACGGTTATATTGCCTCCGCAACCTCTCTCCGCTAATAGTTTAACCCATATCAAAGCGGATCGTGTGCACAAACTTTGTCAGAGCGTCGACAATGTGCGAACGGGCCACAGAAATTTCAACGGTTAGGCCAATGAACTCGCTGTTACCATCTTTTACGATCCACAATAAATTTCATCTCATCGACTTAGGTGACGCATTATGCGATACGTTTTATGAGAAAAATTCACTATGCCATCACGGAGGCATATTTCAATAACTGTCAACCGACAACGAAGAGACGTTCCAGTTTTTAGGGGCCCGTCTGAGGCCATTGTAAAGTTTGTGAAGCTCGAGAAAACCGTTCGTGGGCAACATATGAATATGTTAGTCATAATATGTCAAGTTTATCGACGGCGTTCGATGGTTTGTCGATAGAAAAGGAGAGCGATGGAACGGTGTGCGCATCCTTTCTCATCGACGCGACGAACTGATACAAAACGCGACCGTTCGACACTAAGTTTGGGTGGCTAGGCAGACATTTTATGTATATGCCTGGCTAGCTATCACCACGACATCTAAGTCTGCCGCTAAACAGTAGTGTTGTAGCACTTTTGTGTTCACTGGCTCTGCTACCTCTCTTACATGTGTCTGCCTTATTAGCTCGAGGTACACGCTTGCCATTTAACGGCATGATCGTCTCTTACCATCAGATGAGAGGAAGGCCAAGTCCAAAGACGACCACACAAAAAAAATATCTCTATACCCTTACATGAACTTCCATATCTGATAGAATGACAGTTCGACTGCCAAGCTGTTTGAGATAGTAACATGAAATTCAGAAATAATGATGGATATAGTTCTCTTCGGGCGACGGCGACTCCTTCCATTATTCATGTCCAGGTCGCAGTGCGCTCTGAAATCAAGTCATTCTGACTCTCCGTTACGACGTAAAGCAAGGATAAACAAACCGACTTACTTTCGCATATTAGTATGGATTTTCATGTGAGTGGTTTTATCTCCAAGAAGACACCGGTATTTTGCTAGAATAGTTCCCATTTTGTTCTATGGGACATGACGTCATCGAATAAAATAGGGAATAAAATATTTTATTTTGTTCGATGACGCTTTGTTCCATAGAATAAATGGGAACTACCGCTTTAACATTTCATTTTTGCCAGAGTTTACGCAATTAGCGTCTAACAATTTGTTTAAGTCTACACTTACATACCAAAAATACAAATGTTTTTAGCTTTTCGCATAATTCCTTTCCCTACGCTAATCCAAGTTTGTTATACTGTGGGAAAGTTAGTGAATAAAGGCCCACAGGTTAATTAACATGCCTAATCCAAGTTAATTCCCACAATGACAAACATGGGGAGTTCTGTTGGGTACTTTGTACAATTATGATCTTGTGGACTGGGAAAAGTAAAGGCCTCAAAATTACAACAGTCCGAATGTTTTTTAATGTTCAATATCTGCAGGCCCTTGAAAGATTGGTTGTAAATGTACAGTATTTTTATACGGCTATTTATTATTATTTAGGTTTTACTTTTATTTGTTTAGGTTTGCATGTATATTAATTTTGTTCTATGCTCTTTTATTTAGGTTTTACTTTGTATTTGTTTAGGATTGCATGTACATTAATTCCGTCTATTCTTATTTATTATTATTTAAGGTTTTCTTTTTATTCGTTTAGGTTTGCCTATTGTTAGATGTTTGTCAAATGAATATAAATTTATCGGTAAAAACACTCATAATTATAAGAATTATAAAACGCCTTTCAACTTGTTACTTTTGGATTTTGTCAACAAGGTATAATTCTAGACCTCTTTCCTCTCTGTCATTAATTCGGAGTAGTATATATATTTATGAAGATTTCACGTATAATCAAGTTTAGAACTTCTGAGCTAGTTCTGCTGCGGCCGAATCCTAAAATCAAATACCGAAGTTGCCTTCAAAGGGACCTAATAAATGGAAAGTTAGACACTATCCGTCTGTTATAATTATATCTGGCACTAAAACTAAATGAAGTGCTAAAGGGAAAAGGCGTGTCAGTCATATTTACATTTCTGTCGATCAAAACAGTACTTGACTGCTAATCAAATGAGCATCATCAAGTTCTCATCATACACAAATGTTGATATAAAGTATATTTTTAGGGTCCGTACTGCCAAAGGAAAAAAGAAACCTTGTAAGATAACTTTGTTGTCCGTCCATATGTCTGTCTGTCAATATCTGTTTTCTCTCAGTAACTGGTGTAGGTATCACGTTGAAACGAAATCAAATACTCAAGTCTGCAATCCTTTGAGCTGTGAAAAAAACTTGTAAAACTCTTATGTCAATGTAATCAAAAGATCCTAAAATTTGGCAAGAAGCAAGGACTGACATTACAAGTATGGGAATAAATCTGAAAACCGTAATTTGTTAATTGGCGCAGTTGTCTGAGCGTTAGACTCAGACGCGCCACACACGCACATGCCCTGGGTTCGATTCCCAGTGTCAAAAACCACTTTGTGAGACTGTCCCAAGTTTGAGCAGGACATTGCAGGCTGAATCACCTGATTGTCTGAGTAGTAAGATTATTCCGTGCTTTGGAAGGGATATCAAGCCATTGGTCCCGGTTAGGTAGTAGCTACATGAGCTATGTTAGAGGACTGTGGTGTCTCAACTACTCTGACGCTAAGGTTTTCGAGGTTGGCCATCGACCTTACAGTTACATTTTGAAGTTCTTCTGTTGGTTAAGGAAGCTGATGAAAATATTTTCGTTGAAATACTTAAAATGTATGGTGACTCACAGAAGACAGATGAAACCATTTTAGGCATGTATTTATTTGGACATGAGGGGTGCAGTCCATGTGCCCTGCTTGTCACTGCGATCTAAATACAACTATTTCAACATCAACGTTACAGTCTACAATGTTTTTATTTAATTTTAAACACATAAAAGTTGCATTACATCCTGTACTTAAAACGATGCCATGAGCTATTTAACTGCTTTGTATTTTATGTAAAACAACGTTAGATTCTACATTCACTCTGAGGATTCCCATTCCTGCATCCAAGCTTATCTATCACAAAACACAACAGAACATGTAGCCAAAAGCTGATGCCACTTTTCCGAAAAGATCACTGGAATTTCCACGGTGTTCCAGCTAAACCCCATCCTTCATACACCCACCGGATACGGAACCCGATACGTGCAGAGTCGAACCTCGCGAATTTTCGCCTGAAGCCTACATCCGGTGCAGTCGCCGAAATATAAAGTCTGCTTTATTCCAATTTTTCGCGCTGCATTTTCAACGAACCAACGTTTTGTAGGGCAAAGTTTAAAATTGAGGAACAAAAAATTCACGAAATTGCATCGTTGTTTTCTTTGTTGAAATAAGCTGGCGGATAAAGTCTTTCGTGATGTAGGTTTAGTTTGTTTAAATTTATTATTTATTTTACAATAGTTTTAAAATTTGATTCAAATTAGAAATTATTATATTACCATGAAGCTACAAATAATTTAGTTAGGTCGCAATTATTTTTCCTGCATGCTAATTCAAATCAGAGGGTTCAACGTTCCATACATTCAAACTACCAAATATAAAATACGTCAAAAATGAAATAACAAGTCACTAAAGCAAAGATTACTAAAAGGACAATCAACTACAAAGAATATTACATCAATTCAGAAAAAACTAAGCTGTCTGGAACAACTGCATTTGAAGCCTCTCTTCAACTCAGAGGTCAAAGATTGATCAATAGTAACTGGAAACAATCCTACATTGGTAGGTAGAACCACACACAAATCGTAGTACAGAGATTTTTAGTTTAGATATTTTAGTACGTAGTGATTCTCCTTCACTTAGCTACAACTGTCGGTGGTAAATGAGCAAAAAGCTTGAATTTTTCGCTTGAGAGACTAAATTAAGTTTTGTTGGCACACAAAATTTATTTTACAAGAATTAAACGAATTACTCCTTCATTGATGTCGCCGCCTCAAGTTAGTGTTCTTAATTAAATATTTAGCCGGACTCAAATTAAGACGCAACGCCTTATTCTGTGAATGTCTTAATCTATGTTGGAAGTTTCGAGTTGTCGAAGTAAGACTCTTTACAGGAAAAAAGCTACTTCAAAATGAAATGGGATTTTTATTACGTTATAATTATTACACATTACATTACACACCTTTGTTTTAAGGCATTGCAATACAGTGGACGTGAAAATTTGGCAAACTTTCCGGTATGGTACAAATTCTAACTGGTTTCAGTTGCTTTCTTCTTTACAGAAGTTTTGCTTTCTAACCTGGTTTTGTCAAAGTCAAGTGTAACTTTGAACAAATTCCAAAGTCATGCAGCCACGATCACAATCGTATACCAGTACCAATATATACACAATACCAACCTTTGTGTTCATTGTGCCTAGCGTTCGTCTTATCTATGCTCATGCGCAGGTACGCTTGTTGAAGTTGTTGAGCATTGTTAGCAGGGCCTCAATCGTCTCTGCTACCACGATAATATGATCAAAGAGTGTGATAATGTGTTAAATATATTTCCCATTTACATGGATTCCACAATCTCTCCACTTCTGTAGTCTGAAGACATCCTTTATGGTATTTGTGAGTTTTGCACAGATAAAATCTCCTTACCAAACACCTGTCTGTACACTAATTGATTTTGTCTTCTTGTCATGTACTAGGAAGGTCACCTGCATTCCTCATAAAGATAATCTGGCAACGATGGTAGGATAGGTAGCTTTTTACAGTCGAAAATAGAGCGGTTTTTAATTATATTATAAATTTTAAAAATAGGCATTGTGTTAAAAAAAAAGGGATGGTAGCTCCGTTGGGTAGTGCGTCAGTCTTTAAACAATCGAAGTCTGGGTTCGATCCTGGCTCGTAACAACGAGTTCCAATTTGCTATTTGGAATTTATGTACGAATTACAAAAATAATTACCATTGGCTTTTCAGTGAAGGAATACATCGTAAGTAAACCAGCACACTCCTGACAAGAAATTTAAAGGTGTGGGTGAAGTCTACCGATCCGAACTGAGTCCGCGTGGTGGACTATGTAGTAGAATAGGTCTGAGCCCCTGCAATGAGGACATATATAGGCTGTTGGTGAGGATGATTGTGTTCAATATGTTTGTATTTGGAACTGTAACGTAAAAGTTACATTTCCATCGTCCGTCTAGATCACCAGAATACGCCTCGGGCCGGAGTCCCAGCAACTGTTTGCCGACTACGGAACTCGGCACTAATTTGTCAACCCTCATTAAGTTATCTTCCTCGCGTTTCGTGAGATTTTAGTTCCCCTTGTCTCTCTATTCCGGTTTAGTGCAGTCGGAAAGAGGTTTTTCGTGTAGACCGTTATGATTTAGTACCGCCTTTAGTACTCGCATCAGGTAATGCTCGGATAAATGTAAATAATATGTTTTGTTTGCTGCTGGAGTGCTGCCGCTGTTGTTCGCTCTCATTGCATTAGTTGTGGCTTCGCGCAAGATGAAGTTTTTATGCGACTGTAAACCGATTTCCTAAAGGACTATTTAGAAGATATCAAGTCTAATTTTATTGATTGAGGTACACTTCAGTACAAAAATATGTACCAACATTTGTACCATGTCACATTCACCCTTTAAATAGTAGGTATTCCGTGGCACCATTTCTAAACTTTTCAAGTCAATATAAGTAATCATTATTGATCAAAAAATATATAAACTAAGTACGCCGCACTTGAAAGGCGCCGCCACACACCTTTCAACCTCTAAATCTCCTACCTCACATTGGACCCTGTAAAAGTACTTAATTAACTTTAATTAATCCCAACGTAGTAGTTAAAAATTCATTCAGACAATAATGTCTTAATGGAGTTGCCGAAATTTGCATAGATTAAAATGTCAGCAACCCTTAAACCCTGACGTGAACTCATTTTGCCGACTCGTTATTGTTGATGGCTGAGAGAATTTTGGACGGGATTTAGTAAAAATATGCCTGAAGGCTTCCTTCAGCACACTTTTGTGATAACTTTTTTGGATTAGGTACGTGTATACTATATGCAATAGATTCCCTACCTTATATGGACTACCGCCCCCTATACAAAAAAATTTAACGCCCATTTTTTCATAATAGTTACAACATGAATTTCGTATGTCGGTCTGTTATTTATTAATTATCACAAACTGGAAATTACGTATTTTCCTCTCTCTAATCGTTCTCCTCGTGGTCGTGGCAGATAGATGTGCATGATTATTAATTAATTAAAATATATACCATACAAATTTCTTAAAAAATCTTCCATTTTGGGAACATAATTACCAAGCTTTGCAAACGGATTGGTGCTTCCCTTTAGTAGTCAGTGCAAAACGACAGCTATTTCTACAATTTATTCACAAAAACACGATACACAAAATCACAGCAAAACACAAACCAAAATATAGGTGCAACCTGTTTTGCTCTTGCATCGTCCTACAAAACGAAAACTCTATCACCTTAACTAATCTGTGTTAATCTAACCGTAAATCATTATTTACGCAGCACACACATCTCCACGAAGCCGTAAAAAGAGCAACAAAACAAATACATTCCTACTTAATTGTTTCGTAAGCGTCAAACATACCAAGGAAATCTCGTATTACATTAGCCCAAAGGCGGCATTCTTTGCCCCCGACCCCTTCCGCAGGATGTGTTTATGATAATTGCCCGCGGCGCGAACTGTCTTCCGGAATTACGGCTCGACGATATTTAGGGAGTTCTCTGTAAAAAATACAACTCAATTCTCGCGAGGCTAGACGCAGTGTTAGCGCCGCAGTCACTCGGAGATGCTTCAAAGCCATGCTGTCTAAAGAATATAAGAACATTTGATTTAAAGTAAGACCAAATTTGTATACTACGAATCTTTTTGTATTATTATAAAAAGGGGTATATATTTGGATGTTATCTTACCTGTAAGTAAGCTGTGTGATATAAGCTTGCTTATAGGAATCTGTCGTGTGCGTCGGGCTTAGAATAGCACCATCACATCTCTTCCCCTGGATATCGTAGAAGGCGACAGAGGACAAACACACAGAGGAATAGGGAGAGAGAAACCCTCCTCTTGAAAAACACATCAAATACTGAGATCACTAGTCTGTCTGGCAAGCGTGTTGATTATGCGTTTACAGTATGTAATTAATTCCTTTTACTACCTCCAACTCCCGTTATTCCTGTATGTTAAATCGGCCGCGGTAACGGTGGAGTCCATGTGCGATATATAAAACAAGGATATTACATGCACAATGTACATCCAACTTTCGAATTCTCGTAATCAATTCACCGATAAAGCAAGGCATCAATCGGTCCGAAATAGTCTCAGCAAAGGAAACCCTTCTTAACATAAACATTCAGAAATTCACTCCCAGTATTGTTTTCGAAGTCTTCTTTTATCGCACACTTTTGTTCCTCGCCGTTCCTTATCGGTCTCTAAAATACATGAAGTTCTCAAACGAGGCCTCAATCCTTTTACGATTCCAAGTAATGTGATTAAAGTAAATCAGCCAATTTCAATAAGTGCTGCCTCACCCGACAAATCTACATATTTTACTCGTCCGGGACATAAATCTCGACAGACGGGGCCAGCGACGTATCCCGATTGATATCGTAAATATTCCTTCGTACTACTATTGGCAAATTACAATAAATTCAACAAACTGTCCTGAAAGGATGTCCTTCGTATTGGATTTTTATGTTCGCTGAATACTTGGTTGCATCCAGACAGATTCAACGCCATTTATCTGATCGTTCCTTTTGCAGGATAAATAGGTTGATGCGGTTTGAATGCCCAGACTCTAATCCGTTCGGGACTTGTACAATATAATTACTAACCATAGACAAAAGATAAACGCTACGGTATAGATTAAATCTAATTTAGAGTTTAGCATATACTTGTGTCTGTATATGAATCCTGCACAAGTAATTCACCGCATGAAAAAACCAAGACTGCAACATTTTTATCATTACATCTATTTTCTTTCTTAACCCCTTACCTAAAAAGTTTGACTCAAATTTCTGTCTGTACTCGTATGTCTGTGGTAACGCAACTCTCGAACGGATGGACCGATTTTGATGCTTTTTTTCCACGTGAAATTAGGTTTTCTTGTTCTTCCTAGTTCTTCGGTTCAGCAGTTTGAAGAGTATCAACTAATAATAGGCATTTTCGGAGGTTTTTTTAAAAAATATATTTCAATTACTTATAATTTACTTGTGTCAACAATCTGTCAAAAATTGACAATTAACCGAACGAAAAAATAAACTGGTCAAATGAGTTTCAGGAAACGAAATAAAAGAAATTCTGGGGATCCAGGAGGTTCAGGTTTCATGGATTGGTCTTTCTTTAATCTAAATTCTAAGTTACTGACAACAGGATTTAGAGAAAAAGGATTGACAAATTATTCACTTTTAAGCCACTAGGCCACTTAGCTATCTTCGTGTACAAACACACTTCTGCTACAGTTTTATAATAGATAGACAGATACACAAGCCTGAACCCAATGTTCCGCGTGTCCATGATAATAAATTTACTACCCGCAACTGTCGGGGCGTGTAACAAAAAGCAAGTTTCAATGTTATATTAACTCGAAGTTTTAATGAGTCCCGGGGGAGCTAGTGTGCGTCACGATGTTTAAACTAACCGCGAATGAGATACTGTTTTCTGAATCGAATTCTGAACGTAAAGAGAAATAATATTACTGTAGAAGGCTTTCCAAAAGTGGGGATTTTGGTAACTTCAAAAGAGGTATCATGATTTATTATTATTATTTATTTAAATCAGATATATATCCATAGTGTTAGTAATGTTAGGTTTATGTTAGTAATTTAAATTATAACTATAACGTGAGGCATGATACTGCAACATTGGTGCATTTAATGACAACCAGTGTCGCAGCATCGGTCCGTCGGTGCTGCGCGACGACAGCGAGCAGACTGCTGCGGCTGCCCGCACCCTGCGCGCGCTGGAGAACGCACTCTTGCGCGTCGTGCTGTAGAAGCACTCTACATGTGCCTCGCCAAACATCCCCGAAGCGCTGCAGAAGCGAGGCAGCCGCAGCAGAGCCCTGTTTATCTTGACCGGGTTTACTCATTTAGTTGTTGTTAACCTCTGCGTCTCAATTCCACAACCAATCGTGATGAAATTTCTCAGGCACGTGCCCTATGGCATATCAAGAAGGACACTGGTTATAATATTCCGATTCACGTATATGTTCCCCTATGATATTTTCAACAATACACGCGAACGATGTTGCGGTCAAAAATACTAGAACGTATGAATAGACCTTGCTTCCAGTATTCTGTAAACTTATCCAATTCACTTTACTTTACAACACCCAAGGGAATACGTATTGTGGATCTGAAGTTGAAGCCTCTCAAATAACAATTAACATTTAATCTAAATTTCCAACGTCACCAACTTGCATGGCAACAGGAGCTGACAATGTTTATATTCCGCATCGCATCGCACCTAACGAGCTTCTACCGTCAATGCAAATCCGCAGATTCTCACAAAGTAGCAAGCAGCTCGTCTCAAACGCCCGTCTTGTCACTACCGTGATTGTGACTACAATTTGATGAATCGCTTCACTTTCCAACCCCCGTAGCACTTTGCACCAAACAAAAATAAACGCTTGACAGACGAGGAAAAGTTTAACCTTTGTAACGGACGCTTACGTCCTTTTTCAGCAGACTCGGGCTGGGTCCTTTGTAACCCTACAGTTTTAGGAATGTCTCTGCTACAACAGTGTCTACACTAATTAAATGTTGTACGGTCCTTTGCAGGATTACACGGCGAGTGGCTGCGTTCAGGCGACGTTTCACGAGGTGCAAACGAACTTTTGTAATTACTTCCAGGCGTAGTGTTTCACGCGTCGAAATGTGTTATAATGTTTTTTATTACTTTGATACTTTTTGGTGCCCCGGTGGTCGTTCCAAGTTTTTATCTAACTTTGATCTTACGAAGTTTCCCGTATTTATTTTTCTTCGGATCTAAGACGGGAGTTTTCGTGTAAGTAGATATAATGTTTCTTTCAGCGAAAATATTTTTATTCGGTCCTTTTGATATCAAAGCTCACTTATCTAACTTACTGATGACCTCGTTACGAGTCTTGTACTGTACTAGTAGACCGAATATATGTTTTTGTTTGATGGGTCTGCACTTGGCCTTCATCTCACATAATGGTTAAATGAAGGGCCTAAGTACAAAATTTCTTTTGAACAGTAATAGGAACAGGTAGACATTGAAATTTTCACATCAAAGAAACTTAAAAAAACAGGATTTTTTTAAATAAAAAATTGTCATAAAAATTGTATGGTAGTAATCCTTTATGTGCAAGTGTGACTCACACTTGACCGTTATTGACGTGACAACGTCTTATAAATCTATGAAGATCGGCTGCACGCACGACAAAATGTTTAATTCCGCCTGAGCCGGGCGTGTAAGCGAGAACGCAGAACAAGCAATAGAGAGGCACGATCAGCCTAAGCGTTCAGCATGTGACCGCTTCGTAAACCGATTTTACAGAGAAACCATTTTTTAGAAATTGTTAAAACACCAACAAATTTGAACGTGCTAATTGGAGTTTATCAAAGGATCCAACTATACTACAGCAATTTTCATTCATCACCACAGAAGGGAAGCAATAAAAGGATCCCGACTATATGATGTATACATCCGATTTATCCAAATAAAATAAGAATAGATTCACGGTGTTGAAAGGACATTCCGCCCCAACGACTTTTATTAAAAACGAGAGAATAAAACGACTTAATATTCCACTGAGATTATTAAACGTCTCTCACAGAATGAGGAATAAAGGTATTTATTAGTCAAACAGTTATTAAAACGTATGCTGCTAATAACTACCTTTTTGAAACACCGACAGACAGACCGAATCTGAAAACTAAGAACTGTTTTAAAATAAAGTACAGGAAGTATTTACTTGATGCCCAGAAAAATGAAACCTGATGTCTAGATCTTATTACGTCTTGCCATTAGTTTGAGTGATATTCATTTTTATGCATGTTACCGAGTTGGTGTTTTCCTTACATATGTACATATATATATACAATAGTTATTTATTACACACTCTCATACACAACTCACAGAGTAAACAACACTTCTGTAATAATTTGTTGTCATCTGGTGATGGTTGGATGGACGATTCTGACAGAATATCAGCGCTGTAGGACTCCTGCAGCACATGCTGAGTCAGCGCCTTTCCGGTCGACTTATAACCAACTGTACCTAATTTTAATTTTTTAAATGTTTAACTTTGTTTTAGTTATTTTACATAAGTATTAGGTTTAAGTTTTCTTTTTGTATATATATAATTGTGTCACCGAATAAAAATATTATAAAAAAATAAAAGTGTAGTATTACCATCATCAGCCTGGCAACTCTCACCTGATATAGACATAGATACAACTTTATTTAAGAACATACACAACACAATACACATACAAAAAACACAGTAAGAAATATACATGTATTTTGGTACGTACTAGAGCTAATTAGATTGTAGTTTAAATAAGTTTACAAGTATTTTTGTTTTGTTCTATATTTATTTTTATTTTATTTTTGTCTATGCTCCACAGACAGTTTTTGAACTTGAATGTGTTGCATCCAAAGTGAGAGCCTGGCGACCTGTAACACAGGGTCACACCTATTGCAGGCAACAGTCTCTCACAGAAAGTATATAGCACCGTAAAAAGTGAATAATGTATTTAATTAGGAACTTTCTGTGTAGAGAAATAAATAAATATATTATTATTATTAACTGCCACTGTTGCACTAAGGATTCCCTGGAGGGTGGGTGTTAAAACCCGTTCCGTACAAAATCAAAGCACAAAAGCATCATGGTCAATCGGTCAAGGCGCAAGATTGACAATCTCAGGTGTCCGGGTTCGAATCCTAGTCGAATACAAAATTTATGCAATCTTCAGCTGCAAATCCTCCAAATTTCCATGGTATTACAAAATCTGCTTTTGTGATCTGAACCCCATTCATGACTACAAAAGGTCAACGTTCGAACATAGTTAGCCGGTAGACCTCCTAGTCCTCAAATATGTATTAATTTCCTTTGTGCCCATAAAAAGGGGTCGGACAATAACGAGTTTTGTCTCGTGACCACAGCGTAGCCTCTACGCCGAGCCCAGGGGAGGTCATTAAAAACTTCGCTTAGGTAAGGGTAGTATCAAACGAGCTGGCGAAGGATAAAGCGTGTTGAAATTTTAAACTCAGTTCATTTCAATTAATATTAAATTGATTTCAAATCTGTTTACATTACCTTTATATAGGGATGATTTTAAAACGCACTCCCTGTACCTATTCCAATTTTTTTAAATGAAGTAAAATTTAAACACTCTCGTAACATATTTTCATATTTAATTTGATGCATATATTTAATATTTATATTTCATCGTCAACAAAAACCTATAAATATAACATACGTGAAACATACTTTCCATAAATTATTTTTTTTGCTTTTCAACTGACTTCAAAAAAGAAGGAGGTCTCGATTTAACTGTATGGTAGGTTTTGGTGGGTAGGGTGGGTTATCGAACATGATTTAGCGCTTTTTTAGAAAATTATCAAAAACTAAGTACAAACCCAGATTCTACCCCTAAGGGTGACCATTTTAGGGTATGAATACTGTAGACTGTAGACTAGGACAGTTGAAGTCGATTTCTAATTTTTTTGAGCGCGTTCAAAGGGGTTAATTTTTTGTTTTAAGAAACAGGAAATCCAAGTGCAACTTCTTTAGTATGTGTATAATGTATATATATTCAATTCTTATCCATCTCAGACGGAACAGACGAAGCTTTTTATAATGAGCAGAGGCATGAATTAAGCTATTGAAAGTAAGTATTCATACGAGTAATGCTTTCAGGAGATGTGTTCGTTATCCTAAAGCTAGTTTGTCAAACAGTGGTCGTATTTTAAGTGTCCTATTCCATACTTAAAATACATCTTTATAGATTCCAACACTTTCCGACACAAGCCTTTCCTACAGCACAAATTCACGATCACAACACATGGAATCGAACACAATACATAACTCAGCACAAAAGACACCGCACAACAATAAGGAACTTGCCAAGAATTGCCTCCGTACCGAGAACTGAAATTGTTACCAGAAATGGAATGCAAATATTGAAACCGGGAGCTATGCAGAAAGAGCTTTTTATGCAGTGGCACGCCTGAACTAATATACCTACAATCGCTTGGTGCATTCGAACGATATGTATTTAGGGTTCCGTACCCAAAAGTAGCGAATGGCAACCTACGCTAAGCCTATGCCATCTGTCTATGTACTAGTAGTGACTACATTAAAAGAGTTCTATCTAGAGAGAGTTTTATCTTTTGAACTGCCGTCGGTATATATATATATATATATACGCCGATTATAATTTGTACAAAATATTGTGTGTACAATTAGTAATCAATAATTAAATAATTAAACAGTTTCCCTGAAGAAAAAATGTATTTTTATTATTATTTTAAATAATAATAATCTATTTGAAGCGTCGGTGGCGCAGTGGATAAGGCGCGGACTCTCAATCTGAGGGTACCGGGTTCGAATCCAGCCGTGTACCTATGAGTTGTTTTTCAATTCAAGTACATTATCCGATTGCTTAACGGTGAAGGAAAACATCGTGAGGAAACCTGCATGTCTTGAACAGGCATGTGAAGTCCGCCGATCCGCACTGGGCCCGCGTGGTGGACTATGGCCCATACACTCTCTATAGGAGAGTAGGCCTGAGCCCCTCCAGTGGGGACATATATAGGCTGTTGATGATGATGAATCTATTTAAAAAGGCATAAAAAACTTAAAAATAATATTTCGCTCACACAAATTTCTGTGCTGTTGTTATATTTATACGACAAATAAAACTACATTGAACAGAGAGTCTTGGTAACACTCAAATATTTTATATAACGATTCAGTTTGTATAACGTCTGCTACATTGACCGATCCTGAGCCACTTGCATCCTGCAACTTCTCACAACTGGTACTCTATAATAGTTGAAAACTAAATAATAGCTGAAATAGGTTTTATTATTTATAAAATAAGCCAGGATTAATGTTCTCTATTCCGCGTATACCACAAACTTTAATTATATTATTCCATTTTGTATTTTGACTGTCGCCACCCAGATATTTTTTATTATTGGTTTAGAACTATTCAGAAATATACGAGCCTGGCACCCCTCGACCCACATTTGTTTAAATTTAATAATAGACTGTAGAGCGAGCATTGCGAAACTTTACATACAACTTTGATCTCGAAAGTCGAAAGTCAAGAGTACATCAAATATATTTTACGTACGTGATAAGTCTTTGTGAGTTATTACTAATTGGTACAGTGTAGGATTAAATTTTGTTTCCCTGCTCCGGTCTATTTGTAGCAATGGTAAATGTTATACCACAAACAATAACCGTTCAAGTTTTTGTTGATGTTTTTTTTTTCTTCGTAAATAAGTAACATAAATAATGGTGTGTGTGGTGTTACGGAATCCTCGATGCGCGAATCAGACTCACCCTTGTCCGGTTTTTATAACGAACACACGATCTCGCAATCGTGGTTCTGCGTGCTCTATTTGTTCTATGTGCTCCTAGTACTTTTGTGCTCTACCATCAGATTTTAAAGATATTCCGTGTAGCATACGATTTCGAATTCGTAATGGGTTCTACCTTTTTTTCTCCGCGTTACCTGTCGTTAAGTGACTATTATAAAATCATTTCGTAGTCAGCCATCTTCCTACTGCCCTATGAAAGAGCTTTCGTTTTTGTTATGTTAGGAAACTCCACTCTATGCAATTGCCTACCTCTTTTAATATAACAGACAATTTCTTAAAGTTCTTCGTTATTTAAAAATCAGGATAGTGAAATTTATAACAATGAAAGCTAAAATCATAAAAGTAAAGTTAGAGTAAATTGTGGAGTTACCTATGACAATGTCTTGCCAAAAATCCATATTTTTCACACTTTTAAGGTGATTGATTTCATGACCCATGACAGCTTTCGAATTTATTTATTTATTATATATTTATTTTGCCAATGATTTCATTAATTAAAATAACGATAAAAAAGCTATCGAAATCGAGATGAGACACGACACTCTTACGTGTAATGATTGGTGGGGAAGTGAGGCAAAAAATTGTATTTCTTATGCATCAGGAAACGGCCTTGAATGATATAAAGGAAAAATACAACGTTGGAACCAATTCCACTGTTGTTGTCGTTATATCGCAAAATTCCGAATTGTTATACCTACTTATATATATTTTATTATAATTGAAAGTTATTATTGACTCATTGAGTATAAACTTCAGATTCAAAATTATTATTCTCAGAATAGAATTTTAGTCTCAAGCTACTTGTGTGTTGTATGTGATTGATTCGTGAAATTCGCTTCACGCGATATTTCGCGAAAATTATATCAGAAAGCTCGCGTCAGATCGAACAACCCGCGCACAAAATAATTAGAAGTTCTATTTTCTGCACTGGAATCCTGTTTTGAGCAGTTTGAAAAGGATACTCGCTATCATCTGACAAGTATCACATAGGGGTCCTTTTCACGATGTTCTGAAGAGCCTCTCAGCTAATTATATCGTGTTACATACGTGTTTCTAACTCGCGCCGTTACGGTAAAGTAGCGAAGTGTGTTATGGCCGGGGTTTCGCTTTATGGCAAAGTAGCCGTTGTGTGGAACGCCAAATGGTAATAGCCGTTCAAGATTTGTGTTTGAAAGAAGTAGCTATTATAATAGCTTCTGTAATATTATGCGAAATTATATCGCTCAAGGCTTTAAAGAAAAAGTAATATCCAGACGAATATTATATGCGAAAGTGAGTTTGATTGTTGGTTTGTCTTTCTATCTCGTCGTAACGGAGGGTCAGAATGACTTGATTTTCTGTATAAAGATAGTTAAAAGATAAATGTTACTTGTTGATCGCGATCGAGCTAGTTTCTGAAGTCCAAAAATACTAGCAGTATACAGATTTTCATTATTATCTCCAGCTGCATTAGTCCACTGTTGGACCTAACTCTTGTTCATAAATCACTAGAACGTATAAGCACCACCAAAGCACCACCTATCCCTCACACTACCACATTGGAAGGTATTGTCGGTAGTTCTTGACGGTCATTCTCTCGAATTTTTCCCTTAGTCGTCTTTTATAACACTCCCTAGTAGAAATGAGGTATTTCTACCGTTAATCAGGGGCTACACGGATTCTAACAACCATCAAGCTTCTATTTTAAAGTCTATATAAAACCATTTATAGTGTTCCAAACGTCCGTTGAAAAACGGAACCCTTACCTCACTCTGGTGCCTGCTTGTCTGTCCGTTCGTCAATCTATCACTGCTGAGCAGGAGCTTCTAATGATATGGACTTAAAACTTGGAATTGTTATGGAAAATGATGCCACCCCCTGCCCCTACAACCTGAACTATCCATTCGCTCACAGAAGGTGAAGTGTTGGTAAATCTACAATTTAACCATCCCGAGTTTTAATATCGTTTCGGCACATACCGCTTGATGCGGGTATTATAAATAAACAGTGTTTGTAAGATATATAATATATTCCACGATACACCTACACGGCATCGAATGGTGCCGGCTCATAACATATGCAAGTTATTGCTCTCTCTCCTGCCTTATCGATACTACCTAAGAGTCGTACACTGCACACGTTCGCACAGTGGCAGTCATTTGTAAATTAGGGAAATAATACCGTCACATACGCGCTGAATTCATTTTGTAAAGCAAACACAGTGCGAGAACCAAGCATTGAAGGGGTGAGTGAAATCTACGAAACAATGGACTTGTCCTGAATGTGCTCAAGGGCACGGGCCGCTTGTATGCGACATGTGCACACAGAGAAATTTCTTCAGTCAAATCGCCTATGAAAATGACAATATACATAAATTCGAGCTCATAAATATAGGCTAGGTCCTTACGAATTAATCTCTCTAAGACTGAGTTGAATACCAGCTATTTCAAACTTAGTACTTTTTAAATTGTTGAACCATATTTCGACACATTTTTTAATATTATTACACGGCAACGTTTGTAATTATTTATTTGCATTTAAGTGGCTTGAATAATGAAGTATATTAGAATCCATCTAAGATCAAAATCAAAACCCAAGTTAGTTTTCCAAACATAACTTTTATTACAATAGATTCATTGTTGATTTTTAGAAGTCTCTTCAATTTCATTATCTATTTAGCTAAACTTTTTTAAAAATAATATTTGTTGGTTGGATACTGGTGGAACAGTAACCACTGTATAATGTATATACATTGCATCTTGGCTTTATTTTGTAGCTGCTTCCAACATTTTTCTCAAAAAAAAATTTTTGGTAAATAAAAAGTTGGATCAATATTTAGTGAAATCTATCAACTTCTTCATTACCAATGCTTTTTATGGACTCATCAATTACCGAAGAATTTCAGGGGGCACACAGACTGCAACAGGAAACTAGTGCTACGTATGATCAAATGTCGCCTTGCATGGTAGACAATGCTACAATGTTCAATCATGCTTAAGCAATCGACTTAGCAAGAAGTGAGAAAATTCTTTGGAAAAGCTCAGAAAATCTATGTAAACTACTCCTACAAAACACTCATAACATAAACGATAACCACAGCGTAAGTAGAACGGCTCTCGTTCACGTGAGAAAAAGGAAGTCGTTACAATAAATTCATACACGTACATGGTTATTCGATTTGCCTGTAAATTTGAAATGAAGAAAAACCGTGGAAAAGATATGAGCTACAAATCCGGACCCCTGTCTGCGTAACCGGCACATGTCTCCTAGAATTTATACTTACATATCCCGTCTAAAAGAAAATGTCTTTGGTTAAAAGAGAATGTCTCGAGCGACGCTTTTATTGAAATTGGTCGCATTACCATAATAATATTAGAGGGATTGGCAGCCATCGGAGAAGTGTAAAATCTTAGTACCTATAGTACCCTCAGTGTTCTCTGAGTGTAATCTACATAATATATTTTTCCACTCATGCCATTACGTACTGGGATTCAATCACCCCATTCGCTTTTTTCCGGCTTTATTACAGCGAGGTATTTGCGGTATTGCGTCCTTGGATATATTGTCAAAACCTACAAACGGCTGTCGATAAACTCGGATAATAGGGAATAAATAGCGTAGGATCTCAGCAATCCCGTCTCGTGACACGCGTATACCAATACAATATACGAGTACATACGCAAAATGTGTCTGTCTTACTATAATATCCTACTATATATATCCAACCGTTTTACTTCGATAAGTCTTTCACAACCTTTGAAACAGGGTGTTCACTCCGGCTCCGTTAAATTGTTTAGTAATGCCACGTAATACGTGGTGAAATCTTTCTCTTGAAATACTATTTCGATTTGAAATTTTCAGAGCAGACTTACTATTTTCTCGACTACTGTTATAGAAGATGAGATTGATTTTTAAGTACATGTGTCTGTGATTTTCAGTTTCTCACAACTCCTAAACTGCTGTGTAAATGGATAGAGAATATTATGGTATCTGTGGATACTTTTATGATTCAGAGCGATTAATCGCCCTGCCTTTTACGTCTCCTCATTAAAAATTTGCTAGTCATGGCTACCTTTGACAGACTCTCATGTTTAGCAGTGAATCTCGCCTATCGACCAAAAAATTAACAAAAAGTTCAAACAAGGTGGTAGTTATTGTCGACGCGTACGTATCTTTAGGTGCGTTGAGCACTTCTTGGGTGAACAAAATTCATGGAACTCTTGTAATCGTCACCGAACGCTACAAGTTACTTAATTTTCACTTCTATCAGCAGTCCACAGACTTCCCAGCATTTAGGCTGTTCGTTGAGAGTTCAAACACGAACTTTCATACCCCTTTTCACCTTTTTAACGATAAATATCCAAAAACTGTGAAACACGTATTTCGTTATTTAGGCCCGAAAAGCTGCGTACAAATTTTCATGGATTTATCTTTAAAGTGACGGACTTTCATACAAACTTACATCCTTTATTTTACGGAGTTGAGTTGCAGAAATCAGATAACGAATACAAATATACATATTGACTTATCTTCATCTTTGCACATGGCCATTAGAGCCATTTTTGTCTTTACCTTAGCTGCTTTGTTTGAGCAAATCTTCAACGTCAAATTAATATAAATGCTCTGATGAGTTAAAGTTCTTGCAGTTAGTATTTTCTGCAAAGATTTACTCTTCAACGTTTGCCCGAGATTGGATATTAAAAATTCTTTCAAATAGCTTAAAGCACTTTTTGATTAATATCAGCTATTTCATAAGTCGCAATATTAACGTTGTTTAATTTGTTTTACTTTATATAAAACTAAAGTTTATACCCGCGGCTGGCCTGGGTGGTTTTCAGACATTTTTAATCTCCTATGTATCATATTATATCTACGTGCTAAATTTTTATTTAGGTTTGGAAAACGCATAATCATTCAAATTCACAAACGTTCAGAGGTATAGGATTGAATTAGGAGTAGGTTTAAAAAGAACCGCTAGTAGAAGTTTATGAAAATCGATTATAGATAAAAAGGAACCCTTCATAATAAATCTAGCTATTTCCTACCGACTAGTATTAAAACAGCTTACGGTTCAAGTAATTTATCTAAAAATGGAATTTAAATTGTTTATTTTTACGCCAACTTAGCTCAGTGAGTCAGTAAACTAAAGCGCAAATGGGCAGACAACATCGCTTGAAGAACTTCAATACCATACGCCTAGAGCAGGGGTGGGGAACCATTGGCAAACGTGCCATTAACGGCACGCGACACAATATCTTGGGCACGTCACTGTCCACGAAATTTATTATGCACTACAAAAAAGTGTAAAGTAGGTCATGTATGACTAGTGATCTCGTATTAAAATTTTATACGTTTATATATGAAACATTGCAATATGTTCCTATTTTTTGTAGTAAATTAAGAGTTTTGGGTTTATATTATTTATTATTATTTTCCCAATAATCAGAAAGTCAAAGTTATTTGATGGCACGTCTATGCTCTCATTAAACATTGCTTTTAAAAAATGGCACGTTGATACGTAAAGGTTCGCCACCCTTGGAAAATACAAGTGCATCAAATCATTAAAAAAATATGTGCCAAGCAAATCCCTTAATGCGCAGTACGATGTCGGGTCCAATGTCACGAGCTCTGTTACCCTCCATTTCTCATAAAACCAGAAAGGACCCGGAAAAAAATAAACAACGACCAACCTAACAAATGGTAACACTTTACGTGTCTCACAACTTAAACGTAGAAATGGAATCCTAGATAATGTTTCCATTCGTCTCCACTAATGTGATATTATATCTCCTTTAGGAAATAGTGAGTGCTGTTGACAAAGGGAAACCTGATGTATACGGCATGACGTAAGAAACATATTACATGTATGTACTTATGTATGTAGGGACGTACATGGCCTTGTTCAAATTTAAATTTTTAGGGTTCCGTACACAAAGGGTTCACAACGGAACCTTGTTACTAGTTTTTATTGAAGATAGATCAACGTTTGGCCACGATGGTAAGCGACAATGTGGCCTTCTATGGCATACTGTTTCCGCTGTCCCTCCCTTTGAAACCGTAATATATACTTACAATGTATACAAAGTGTCTAATCTAAAACGATGGCCTCTATACCAAAAAATAATAAAAAGTAAAACGGGCGTGTTATCCGTTAGTTTTTGCTCGGTCTTGTGTTATATTGTACGATGATACGGAACTCTTTGTTGGACTCGCACTTGGCCGCTCTTTTCATATTTATGAGATCAGGTTTCTGTAGGCGGGTACTTCATAGTAAATCACAATTTCATTCGTACACATTATTTCTGATTGATTTTCTGAACGCCATCTAAGTCCCTAAGTCATCTGAGCTGTACATTTTCATTTCGTGACACTATAATCTGATCTTATATTTTAGGTAATTACTTATCAAAGTCAGATATTTTTGTTATAAAAGATTATGGCAAAACATGTATGGAAGCATTCTGAGTGAATGATTTACTAAAATTAGATTAATAAGATTTTACTAACGTTATAAATGTATAAAAGTATCGCTAATCTTAATGTAGCAAACATATCAAATGATTATTACAGTAAAGTACAATACTAGTGTTTAAAAAAGTTCTAAATTTAATGAAAATATCCTCATATCCTCCCGTTAATATGTTTATCAAAAACTTCCTTCACTGATTGACATAAAAACCCAAACCTAAACATACAATTAGATAACTTTACATTTTGAACATCTATCTCACTGGAGATGTACGCACGGTTACAGGTCAAGCTATACATTTCTAGTATAAGCTGAACTACATGCGGGAGTACATTCAATGCGAGATCAACTTATACTGGACATGTATAGCTTGATGTGTAGCCGTGTGTACAATGAAATAGTGAGGAATTTCAACACGGGGAACGCCGCGGGAAACATACTAGTTTCAACATAAAACTATTCAATTCACATGTTACAACACATGTGTTGATTGTCATGTAATGTTTAAGTCTTTGGTTCGTAATTACCTGTTTGTTTCTAACAATAAGTGGAGAAACCCTAACATTATACTAGTGCCTAGTGAAACGGTAAGATTAATGAGCAGAAACGGTCCGGTTTTGTCTAGAATTTTCAGTTTACGCCAGTTAGTCTGGCGGAATTTTCCAATTTTCTGTTAGAGGAAACACTATTTGAACGATGTTTTGTCCGTTTTAAATTTTTAAAGCAAAGTAACACAATACTGAAACGGAACGGAAATAGCTTAGTTAGTATTCTATAAACTGTTTCCCCAATAACGATTTTAAGTATAATGAATGCGTTCAAAAGGAACAAACCAACCGATTTCATTTGTTCACGAAGTCCTTTAAATTTTTCCCTCACATAGTAAAGTATCCTTCAAATTGAAATGCTTATTCAGTAAAAAGAGAACTTCCAAAATTCACAATACACCGACCGAAGTCTTCATAGAAAAAAAACATACCACTTTTTATAAAAGCATTCGAGTGCCCAGTCGTTATTGAGACTGTTTGACCAACTTCAGTGTTCTGATTTTGACCAGGGCACGTAAAAATTATGCTTCCATAAAATATTGTTACGAGAGTTTTATTTGCGCACGACTCAGTGGTTACACTACTGTGACTAAAGTAGTCCTAAACATAAATCTAATTTATAATTGAAAACCTAAAGAGCTCTGTTTTGGGCTCAATCATGCTTAGCATAAGTGTCCTGGTAATAAAATTTCACTTTATCTAAATGAAAGTGTTTCTGTGTCTATTGATACGACTTGATCACAACAACTAAATGCATATTTCAGCTGCATTCTATAATTATTTTATCATCCTTAGATACTTACCAACAGTCTTCGCTACTTTTCCGAACTATAACTTTTTTAGACCAGACCTCACCCGCCTCCCCTAGCTAGTACTAAATCATTCAGGAAGTTAGTTAGCTCGAAGGGTAAACCACATTATTTATTAGCAAAATATTACTTCAGTAACTGAAGATGAGAGCTGGAATAAACAATGTAGCGGCTCACAGGCTTCTCCCTAATGGATAATAACAACGAGTAGAAAGAAAGAAAGAAAAGATTTGATTGCTCAATAAATTATTCATTCAGCATTTTTTAAATTAACATAGGAAATATTGAGACAAAGGTACATCCTATGCTGCAAAAAAATGTATGTTCATTTGTTTTGCACTCTGACTTCATCTACCCTGATGGTATGGGACAATTTATACAGGATTTGATTTGTGGTAAATTAACGTATTCGATCGGGGCATTTATCCGTGAAAGGAGTGAGTGTAGAGGAGACACTGTTTAATCAACACCAACCCAACAACATCAAGATATGCACAGTGGTGTGCCGCAGGGATCAGTTCTTGGCCCGGTGATGTACGTAATTTATTATTTTTTTAATTTTACCCTGTTGTTTTGCATTTGGCAATAAAATATTTACTTATATACATTTTCAGGTTTTTCACAAGCATTTAATAAACTATATCTTTTGTATGAATGATGTGAATCAGGTAAACTCTGTCTGTCATTTATGTGAGCTACGCATAATTTTTATTTGATTATTTATAAGAAACTAGCGGCCCGCCCCGGCTTTGCACGGGTGGACATTTATCTTTTTAACATTTTGGGAAAAACGTAAATGTATCTTTTTGCAAGACATAAGTAGTTTTTTCAGATTAAATTACTATTTATATTTTTAGAGTTTCAATTTTTTTACTTAATCTAAAGTTTTTCATTTCTATATTTACATTTTTGTACATTTTTAGGGATTCGTAACTCAAAAGGAAAAAAGGGACCCTTATTTATTGGTTTACTTTGTTGTCCGTCTGTGTGTCTTTCAAGACCCTTTTTCTCAGGAAGGCGATCTGTAATATCTTCGAAAATATTCATTTAAATTACTCTCTGTAAAGGTCCATATTGATCTATATTAAACGCACAATGTGTCTAAGGTACTTAAATGGATAAGGATTAATGCTGTATATTGCCTAAGATCGCTGCAAAATAAGCCGTTTTTTCTCGGAAAAAGTAAAGGATAAAAATGGTTACTGTGGGTTATCCTTAAGAGATAGACATATACCTTCGCAGACTTTTTTGTTGATCTTTCTAAGGTGTACAATACAGTAGTACATTATTTTGATCTATCTGGTAGGGTTTAGCCAGCGTTTGCAATGTAAGCGCAAAAAGGTGTGTTTATTTACGACATCACCTTAGAAATCCCTAAAATTATCCTTCCTCTTGAATGGTTCTATCTATTAAATAAAACGCATCAAAATCCGTTGTGTAGTTTTAAAGATTTAAGCATACAGACATATAGACAGCGGGAAGTGACTTTGTTTTATACTATTTCATTATCAGCCGGGAAACGTCTACTGCTGGACATAGGCCTCCCTCATGGTACGCCACATCGACCGGTCCCGAGCTACCTGCATCCAGCGACTCCCTGCGACTCTGACCGGGTCGTCGGTCCATCTAGTAGGGGGACGGCCTGGTAGACGTTTCCCGGTACGTGGTCGAGAACCTTTACTCCCCACCGGTGATCGGTTCTTCGAGCGATGTGGCCTGCCCATTGCCACTTAAGCTCACTGACTCGTCGAGCTATGTCGGTGACCTTCGTTCGTCGGCGAATTTCCTAATTCCGGACCATATCACGTATAGAAGTTAGAAGAGCATAGCTCGTTCCATTGCTCGCTGAGTGACTTTGAGCTTGTTTATTCGGCCCACAGTAAAGGACCACGTTTCGGTTCCGTATGTCATCACTGGCAACACCCACTGATCAAAGACTTTTGTCTTTAGACGCTGAGGTATTATACTATTTAGTGATAGTGATTTTCAGTATGTTTATTAATCATATTCTTCACGGAGCCCTCGGTGCGCGAGTCTGTCTCGCACTTGACCACTTTGTTTTATGTATTTTATTTTTAAGGAGTTTAATTTTTTCTTATGTAATTTTTTTCATTTCATACACAGCTAAATAGCATCGCTAAGCCTCTCTTACGCACTTCGGTCAATACTACATTATTTGAATGCTTCAGTTTGGTCATGTTTGGTGTACAGGGCCCGGCGTGTTTATTTGATTTTTTAAATTCGTTATATCTTTTGAATGGAATGTCCTATTTCAACAATTTAAGAAGCTATATACAGCTATTGAAGCAGTCTTGAATATGAAATGATTTATTTTGATAAGGGTTAATATAAAGGTATGGATAACATGGTCTGATTTTGGTCGGCATTTCTATCAACTTAAAAAATTTATAAAAGTAGTTATAGTGACATAAATACAATAGTTAGACCTATACCATCCCGGACTTTTTTGTTGATCTTTCTAAGGTGTACAATACAGTAGTACATTATTTTGATCTATCTGGTAGGGTTTAGCCAGCGTTTGCAATGTAAGCGCAAAAAGATGTGTTTATTTACGACATCACATTAGAAACCCCTAAAATTATCGGTGTTGCTCTACTATATTATGCATGTATTATATATATAAACCTTCCTCTTGAATCACTCTATCTATTAAAAAAACCGCATCAAAATCCGTTGCGTAGTTTTAAAGATTTAAGCATACATACATACATACATACATACAGACAGCGGGCAGCGACTTTGTTTTATACTATGTAGTGATAGTGATTAGCGCGGCCGAAACTGCTGCTAGGCTCAAACATGCCAATTATGCGCCTGTAACCAACATACAACTTTGTTCCAATGGATGTCGAAACGGGGGGCCGGGGTGCTGAGAGGCAAATACCTTCGTCCACTGGGTCGCTGCCTGAGAGAGGGGGGTTCTGATCCTTGGTCGGGATCTTTCTGGTCCAAAGGATCCCCATTGCCACCCAACGTGGCAATGCGGTGCAAGTGGGGGGGAGTTTGGATCGGGACCAGATCGACCCGCGTTCATAGGTTAGGTTATGTTTTAAGTTATTGCTAATCTAGGCTATGTTTACTAACTATTAATTTTATGTATAGAATTGTTTGTTTTTAAATATAATTTTTGTAATTTGAAATTATCTTAAATCCATGCATAATTTTTTTTATTATGAGAAATAGATATACAAACACACACCTGAACCTCGTCACCTCTCCCTCTTTCATAGCAATAGAGAGAGAAAATAATGTTGTACTCGCTGTAATTCAACAGACACCGCCGAAGGCTCCTGCAGCAAATATTTAGAGCAGAGAGGTCAGGAATGTCCACGCTATCCTCTTGTTATTCACGCTCAAATAGAGGGTGCGCCCGCATTTGTGAGCAAATTGTACAATTTTATGTTTTTGACGTTCTAAAACTCGATTCGGCGCTAACGAGGTATGTAAACGTTGTAGTTGTAAACGTCCTTTGTCTCTCGCTTCAGTTGGACGTCCGTTCATGTTAGGCCACAAGCAGACGAGTCAAAGAGCTTCATTTATCTAACAGCGAAATTCATAAGGTTACATAATTTAAAAGACATAGTTTCTATTGTAATCGGATTTAACTCAATAGAAATATAGCTGATTAAACCGTATTTTAGACCATTTCCATAGACAATACAACGAAACTAAAACCTATAGGATACTTCCCGTTGACCTATCCTGAAGTTTGGCAAGAAGCAGGCCTTCAGCACAATCACAGGAATAAATCTGAAAACCAAGATGTGGACTGTTGATGATAGAACAAGTAGTTCTCCTGGGATAGATTTTGGTCTGGCTAGGCAAAGTTACAGCCTGACGTTGGCCCTAAATAACTTTTGGAAAGATTATATTACGCTGACGTAAGAGATTGCTCCGCTATCCGCTTTGCCCAAACGAAGCCTCAACCTTATCGGTCATATTTTTGGAACAACAACGGCTTGTTCACCACATCTATAAAACAGGGCGCAGTGACATGTCGGGGGCTCTGGACGCCAGCCAGTGACTAATACACGTTCCCGCTGCGACCTGAAACATTTTACCCAACACAAAGCAGCCAAGTCTGCGAGCACCCTAACTGACCGTTTACTCAGCTTTTAATTTTCACGAGTGACTAAAAATAAAGTGCTGTCCCTTGCGAGTGTTAAGTAAATGGAAACGCTAAAGCTCCTTAAATATGCCACGTTTATTTGACGGTTAATTTCCTATGAGATTAACTATTTTGTTGTAGGAATTTATTTCCATTGTACCTGCGTGTTTGTACAGGCGGATTTTCGGAAGAGAAAGGGATGGTTGTATTGAAACATATATCATCAAACAAATATGTGTATACATCTCTTTTGTAGAGCCAAATAAACACTATATTCATTTATTTCTACCGGGGTTTGCTTACTCAAAATAAAGGTATATAATAGGGTACTTTACACCGAATTAGGTTGGGGTTTATTTGTGTTTTATTACATAAAGGACATGAAAAGAAATCCTCCTAATCTAAAAATACAAAATAATTTTTAATTTTATATTTGTATTTTGAAAGGATTTAAAGTGGCGAATAGTAAAATGTGTATTAAATTTAGTTTTCATTGCATTGCGAACATTTTTATACACATAAAAACCTTATTTTACGAAATAGCTCTAAATATCGAACAAGCTTCATACAGTTAACGCTCCAATAATACTACCCAGATGATGTCACTAAACTCGTCCGATTTATATGGAGCGTTTTGGCACCGCGTGACTAGAATCACTTTTCGGCGAGTTGTGCTAAAAAAGGAATTAGTCGTATCTAAAAAAATTGGTACAGATTTTTTTACATGGTCTGTCGAATTAGACTTAAAAAAATTGGGGGGAAAATACCGTTTATTCTCGGCTTTATAGTAAAACCGCTCCCATTGCGTAATGAGTACGCTGGAATGTACTAAAATCGAAGGGCTATTTTTAAGATGTTTATTTACTTCAAAATCGTGCCACCTAAATACAGTTTATTCGTTTCTCATACTCAGAATCACTTGTTCAACAAACAAAAAAACTTCGAGTTGCCTCCCTTCCAAATATCCGGGTCGCGTATTGTTCCTTTGTCACAACCGGACAACTCCGGGACAACCATAAGCTTGCGGCTAAAAAATACTTCGTCTCACTATTTTCACATTCAGAATAATTTTTTTCAACTAAATTCTTAAGTTTGTCGCCGAGGACAATAGACGTCTGGATGTAGGGAATACCTCCTTGTTTTGGTTTGTTTGACGTTCCTAGACGAGTACATCTCACGATGACCACTGCAATTGTGGTGATAAAGTTTTTACATCGTTATTTATGAATCCCTGCGTTGCTACACTTCCAAAGCCTGAGTTTTCCTTTTCAGAACATTAGTTCACCTTTATAAGACCTTATTGAGTCCAACTTATGATAAATAAAGAGTCTATAGTAATTGACACTCTTGAGCAATCTCAAAGTGTACTCAATCTTAAGAACGGACATAAGTAGACAAAGCTTTGCGATAACCTGTCACTTGTGAGACCACAGACAATAAATATTAAACTATTAATACGATTCATTTGTTTTCAGATATAAATATCCATAATACTATACAATAAATTAAAATACAATATTACACACTATATATTTAACAGCCAACGTGGCCTAATGGCCTAATGGCCTAAACGTAAGCGTCGGTGGCGCAATGGATAAGGCGCGGACTCTCAATCTGAGGGTACCGGGTTCGAATCCAGCCGTGTACCTATGAGTTGTTTTTCAATTCAAGTACATTATCCGATTGCTTAACGGTGAAGGAAAACATCGTGAGGAAACCTGCATGTCTGAAACAGGCATGTGAAGTCCGCCGATCCGCACTGGGCCCGCGTGGTGGACTATGGCCCATACACTCTCTGTAGGAGAGTAGACCTGAGCCCCTCCGGTGGGGACATATATAGGCTGTTGATGATGATGATGTGGCCTAATGGATACATATTGGGCTAACAATCCGGAGACCCCGGGTTCGATTCCCAGTGGTACCTCTCGATACTCCGTTTTATTGGTGGTAGGGCATTTCTTATGTCATTCTAGCTAGCTACCACCAATGTCACCTAAGTCTGCCGCTGAACAGCAGTGATAATAGCACTGTTGTGAGGTAACAGCCAGCGCCTCATTAGCTTGAAGCTTATTACGGCGTTATCGTCACTTACCATCAGATGAGAGTAAGGCCAAATGCACACCCATCATACATTTAAAAAAAGTTGAGGATGGTTGATGACTTATCGCCCTCTCTTTGATTTTTTCCATATATTTTTACATTCTACAAAGTAATGATAATCACGAGGTCTGGTGCCAGCAGCGTGATGTTTTATCTGTGCTATCACAAGTCTGCTGTAATAAGTAATCGACAATGTAATTTCCCGCCAGTTGACCTCTAGAGCTCTGTTGAATAATTGCTAGAGAACAGCAAGCAATGGAGATAAAAGGAATCCGGCTCAAGAAAACGGATTAGTAGCAAAGTCCTGTTAATCCGATATTATTCATGGAGATTACAAAGAGATATTTCACTTTGATGGCGAAAAAGACTCGGAACAAAGGTCCGGCCCTGTTGTTACCCCCCGAATACCGTTGGTAATTCGTTCACAGATTCCCTTGATTATAAGCTCCGGCGAGAAATTGTGTTTTAACGACCTGTAGAGCCTTTACACTGGTCTACGTTCCTCTGCAAGTTAGTGGACTTTTACTATCATAAGTCCACTGTTGGACAAGATCCTCCCTCATAAATTAGCTGTAGATGTTCCATAAGGATTTGCCATAATTACCACGTTTGTCAATCGAATTTGTGATCACAATCAGATGATGTTGTTACATTATGTGCTCCTGGCCATCTCTTGTAAATGTTAGTCGTCTTTCAAGACACTCACGAGATGACACGTGGTGGTATTCTTCTAAAACAGAGACCATTCAATTGCAATTATCGAAAAATATCTGCTTGCGTTTGACCATAAAACTCAGCTCTTGTTAAGTGATGATGTGGTCGAAAATTTTGCTGCGTGCAAAATCAATTTTTTTCCGATCTGCATTGCTAACTAAAAGCCCTGTTTCTGTATGTACTTGTTTAACATAGAAACGTGAAGCAACAAGTAAATGCGTACAAAAAGAACTGGAAACCGAGTCGATTGCCCTAAAAGTCTACTTTTACAAAATACCTACTACTTTTATAAATTTAAGATTTATATCGTTTTCTCATGGATGCCGTTGTCAGAACTGGACCAAATTGAAATGGGATCACACGAAAAGCAATCAAATAAAAAAGAATCATACAAATCGGTTCACTCAGTCAAAAGAGCTGAGATAACAAAATATTTTTTTTAAATAATTTTTTTTAAAGTAAAAAAAACATACCCGTCGAATAGATAACCTCCTCCTTTTTTGAAGTCGGTTCAAAATATAGGGTATGTGAGTTTAAACCCATAATATCGCGTTTGCGTTTACCTCAGATTTGTATGCGATAGTATCGGTTAAAAACTCACATTAGAAGTACGAATAACTAGTTCTAAAATGAGTCAGTAAAACTTGTCTGCATGTAGTACGAGTATCCCACGTGTTTAATCTCAACCTCAGCCAGAAAACAACTGGGGAACTCAGGCCTCCTTCTTCTATGGTACGTCTAGAATAATAGGTCACAAGCTAGTACAAACCTTCCCGTGTTCTTGTTTTCAAATTTACTATTTGAACTAGCTTCCTTAGGTACTAACTTTTACCCGTGACTTCATCTACGTGTACTTCAGAAATTATCCTACAGGAACTACTTGTCCGATTAGGATAAAAGTAACCTTCATCCTTTTCCGGCGATTTTATTATCCCTATACAAAAATATTACGTCATTCTGACTCATGAAATTAAACACATTCCATTATTTAAGTGATTTTGTAATTGTTAGTATTTCCTCTTAAATTGTACTTTATGTGAATTTATTTCTTGTATTTCTTTTTACCAAAGTAATTCCAATTTTTTTTATTTTGGTACAATACTTTTTAAACTCTGATTGCCTGAAAAATGTTTAAAATTTTCAAATAATTTGAAAGCATTCCATTTGCGATTGGATGTGAAATTTTCCCAATATCAGAAACTGCATGGCTTCCTCCAATTACCTCCCGTTTGCATAAATACTTATTTCCACTTAAATTTTCAGTTAATATCAGATTTTCACTAAATTTAATATTAATATCACGTAAAACATTTCACAGAATTTTATTCGTGCCCCTTGTGCAATCAGTGGCCCAAACTATTCGAACCTTTTACAATTGCCCAAGTTGTAAAACCGTTGACATAATAGAGAAAGCTATATATAAGACAGCAATTAATATAAAACACAAAATAAACAAGCTATTGTCAGTGTCAGTGTAATGTACCAAAAAGTACCAGTTGATTCCTCCATCGCCATTCAACTACCGGCCAAAAAGAAGAACGGCAGACCTCCACCCGTATACTGTTGATATTCCTACAGCTCGCAACAAGCGTTTCGCTTCTACATTTATTTATGCGTACAGCTAAAATATGGAATGCACTACCGGTTTCTGTGTTCCCCGCACACAACAACAACAACAACTTGGGACTCTTCCAACGAAGAGTAAATGTGTACCTTCTAGATCAACGCGTAACATATTCCTGAAATAAAAAGTCAAAACAAAAAAATGATCTGACACCCAAGACTTGAAAAATTCCATTTTTTACATCTTGGCTCCGTCATAACATACTCTCGTCACCAGGTGTATTATGTTAGACTCGACAAAACTCAAACGACAGTCAGTAGGTTAAAATTAAATTCCCTAAATTAAATGTGAAATTTACTGACCAAAGTCTCACATTATTTTATATCAACAAATATACACAAAAGCCGACCAAGAACGAGTTCGACTCACACACAAAGGGTTCTTTACTACCGTTATCATAACACAAGATCGAAAAAAAATCTCTGAAAAGATAAGTATTTTTGTGTGAAGCTTTTAATTTTTGCTGTTATAGCGGCTCGGGACCGGTCAATGTGGCATATCATGGGGGAGACCTGTGTTCAGCGGTTGATGTTTCCCGGCCCGATCCCGTTGCTGCATAGCCCTATATAATGTCATTAATTTCATTGGTACTTAAGAGGGTATGCTGGTGTCAAAGCGCCCATACAAACGTAGTCCAGTCATATTTTGAGTATTAAGCTATGAAAATCTATGAAATTTTCAAGACACAATCTAGAAACAAATATCTGTGTCGGTGGTGAGTCAGATTTTCGTTGAAATATACACTACCAGAGTTACAGGGCGTCAAAGAATTGTATTTTACGGTAATAAAAAGCCCCAACTTTGAGCCTGATTTACAAGAGTATGAATCAATTTAGAACAATTCAGAAAAACCACCGACATCTGAAATTTCATTAGTATCCTGTATTAGAAAAAATGGTTACATAATATATTGTATCTTTCAAATGAGCCCTGGACTACGAAACATCCAAATAACGGGTGGATAACTTCGCGTAGTGTATGCTGTCTCACCGTACGCGCTCGGGTAGGATAGGGCTCGGATAGGGACAGCTACAAAACAATCCAAACTTGAACGCGGCCACGTGGTCTAACCAACATAGCCTCTTAACGCAAAAACAAACAATTTATATACATCGAAAGATGATCAATGGTAGATAGTTCATAGCAAATACGTTATGACTGACTCCCACTACGAGTTATAAAGAAGCGTTTAAATTTAATACTGTGATCGTTTTGATCGAAAAACTTCCGTTGCCACAGGAACGCCAGTTATTGAAATTGCAAATACTGTACAAGTGCTTTGATAGCTCGCTGCGGTGCTGCCAGTGCACAGATTGCAATTTGTATTACGTTCATTTCAACGCTCGCCCGGTATCGATGTCTCGCTGGAAGTTCTCCGCCGGCACTAATGCTCCTTCAGGTATTTAGTTTAACACATTAAATTTATTCTTCACTGTTCTTTATGTACAATATCGTCTACATGAACTGAAGATGAGATTTTATTTGACATTACCCATGACTTTACCCGAATCAATAGTAGCTAAAGTAACTAACTCTTCGACCCATGACCATAAAATGTTTTACTTATCTCTAAACTCGTCAGACTGTAGTTACATTGCTGCGTGAGAAAAGGACGAACAATCACACGCAAGTAAGCATTTATTATTTCTTTTTAAATGTATAACATGGGTTTTACTTTAGTCTCACGCGATGTCAATTGACGATAGGACCTTTGAATGGAATGCGTGTGCACCAAGAAGCCTTCAAGCTAATAAAGCGCTGAGTCTGCTATATTTATTACGGGCTTTCAGGTACCAAGTACCGATAGGTATGTGTACCTCTTCTAGGAATCTAACCCGGGGATTGTGAATCCATGCGTGCAGTCTTTAGGACACGGAGATGGTTAATATTGATATCGTTGATTGAGATCGATTGGTTCAATTTATTAATCACTTAAAGGCTATAAAATAGAATGCTTGCAGAAGCAACTTTTACAATAGTGGGGCTTCTTTCATAAGCTACTCGTAACAACCATTTCCAAAAGCTGATTGGTTGAATTTTTCGATCTTGATTTCAAGGCCAGGTTTAGCTCTCATTCAGAGTCATACTCCGTTTTCCAATTCATGTAGATAATCAATTTTGTAAAATATGCTGGCATCCGTTCGTCGGGACCGGAGGTAGTATTTGTACACATGACACGTAACACAAACCGAAGAGGCCTTTTCAAAAATTATGATCTCCCGTTATGGAGCGTGCGGCTGAATTTTATCCCGCCATTCGCGCGTGCTTCGGCCGACACAATTTGTTGAGTTTTAAATATTCACATGTAACGTGCCGTGTGCTTAATATATTCCTCATCTACATAATGTAATATTTCGCGCGAACCGCCGACGAAATGTAGCAGTGTGTTCCTTATTTCGGACGCAGGGAACGCTCGGATTTTGCCAGAGTTGCGTAAAACTCTTCGTCGGAAGAACGTTTTAATTTACTACCCTGTTTTGGATTATCGTATTTCTTTTTTGCCTTGAATTGATTATTAATCGATTATCCAACTTAATATCCAGTTTCGAGACGGTTATTATGACGAAATAATTTTAATTGTCTTTAATAATAGATTTTAATTAAGGAGCTACGGTGGAGATATTTTCAGTTATGAAATCATTTGTTTAAAGTGAAAATGATTGTACTTGTATGAAGTCTGTTATACCTATTAATAATTTAATTTACTTCTTAAACTGACTCAACATGTTAAAATTGTCTAGATTTGAAACATAAATTGAGTAGTCTTCTAATATTAATTTAATTGTTGTTATTTGGATATTGTTAATTTGGGCATTATTAACTTTAACGTAATTTAAAATCCACCTACCTACATAATAAGGCCAATTTTACAGACATTATTTTAGAATCATTCATTTATTGTCATTATAATGCACCTAGGTAGGGTTCTACGATACCGATTTCTTACTAGCGTAGCCAAATTATTGTTTTAATTTATACAGTTAAACATTATTAATAGTGATATGTCCACAAACATTCATATTTTTGTTACTTTTTTTTTAGGAACAAATTTAAGTCCTTTTTATTCTTATTTTATTAATTAAGTTGAGACTTTTGTCTTACAGTTACGACTCTATATCATGTATAAACTCGATACAATTAACAATAAATGGTTTAAACTTTGAAAAATACTTCCTTAACACGCTCGGTGTAGCTGCATCTGTAATTCGTAAATTCTTCATAACCGAGGTCTTGTTTGCAAACAGCTGTTAACTTAAAATATTTCCACATTCCAGGGATGTCTCTGAGCCATTCAGAAATGCATCGAAAGCCTTTTATCCCAACACGATGGCAGTGGATCCTACGGATTAGTCTCGACTACTAGATAGTCCACCGTCTTACTCCTACGCCGCCGCCGGCGCTGACTGGCGTTGCAACCAGATGCAACATCTGAATTCCTAAAACGGTATCTCCGTTAAAATGATACCGCTCATGAACGCTTCAGTTTAAATTCGTCTATTCTATTTCAATCAATGTTTTACTTTTCAATTTGGTGAAGATGTTGTTGAACAAAATTTTACTGAGCAAAGTATGCTGTACAGTACTGCATTTTAAATGTTGCCTGTATATATCTACAGTTTACCTTTATCTGGTAACCTTAGTCAATATTAGACAATTATCTCGTAGTTCCTTACGGCAAATCCTTTTGTTTTTACTGGCAATTGGTTTCCTTTGCCCAAAAAATGTCGTAAACTCGTACATGCTGTGGTTGACTTACTTTTTTTCCCGAAATTGTAAATAATGTTTGTGTTACATAAAATATTTTTCATATAAAATTTATCATAGAAAATTTTAGCCTGAATTCTCATGCTAGGCATATATCTACTTCTACGAGTGTTTCGAAATAAGCCAACATTATCATTATCCGTTAAACGTTCGGTAAACATAGACTTCGCGTTCATCATCGTCAACTATTGAAATTTAATACAGTTAGTATTATTTCGCTGCGTGAGTCCACAGTTGGATATGAACCTAGATCATTACATTAACCTTACTGTGCGGGGATTTGCTGATTTAAAATGTAGTTTTTACATGGGCAGAAATTCTGCTGCCCACTTTCTGAATTAGTTTTCCCTATGTCGCTCTTAACGACAACCGCGTGATGACATGGGTTGGTCTTATTCTGACGATGAGACCACACGACAAATACACCACTTAACGCAAATAAATGATTATTTTTAAATGGTATTATTTGAGAAAAAAGTGTCAATAGTCACTAGATATAAAGACCAACCTCAACCTTGTCAAGAATAAAAGTAATTCGATTTCTCTTGACCTTGACATCCAACAGAAAGGGCGACTGCTGAAAAACTTCCAGACGCTCCTCGAAGCAATTAATCAGTCACAGATCTGAGAAATCGGTAACAAATCTAAGCATTATCGTAACTGGGGCAACTGAACAGCGCTTAGAACATAACAGGAAAATCTCTTATCAAGATGCCCTTCCTGGTTTTAGCTTACGCTTCCTTAGCCGCTAAAATATCGCCGGTTTTGCTTTCACAATCACGTCCCAATGTTTTCGCGCCACTCGGGATGTAAATATTGGTAGATATGGGTGTGTTGTGCTTGTATTAGATGTATAAAGTCATTTGTATGATAATTATGGTTTTGGTTAATTTGTTTTTCGTGACAGTGCTAATACTTGTCATTTAAAAGACTGTGTCAGTTTCTAACATTGGTTTCTAAGGTTAATTAATGACGTGGGTGTTCAATGGTAAAAACAAGTTTTTTTGGTAATTTTCATGTACAATTTACGTTCATATTTAAATTCCACTTCTTGCGTGGGATATTCTATTCACATTTACAAGGTTTCCAAATTTCAGTTTTCTGGCTCAAGTTGTGTAAGCTTCTCAGTCAGGGAAAGTTTTCATTTAAAAATCTTATTTTGATCGATGGAAAATCTGTATTTACCTGCCCTCTGTAGAAAGCAGAAGAAATTAATTTACTTGGGATGTACGTCTGCCTTATTATGTATTCCCTCGTTTCGAAACGACATCTGGTTTGATTTCGATAGCAGCAAGGTGCTTTTAGATTTATCTTGATCCATCTTGGCTTTAGAATAATACTACCCAATGTCATTGGGTGTCGTACAAAGAAACTTAAAGAAAAAAATCGAGAGATGGACTCAACGAAACGTCAACCATACATCAACGACATCTTACTGTGATTAACAATCTGCCTATCACAAACTCCCCAATATAAATGCCGTCAGTTACGTTATCAGGTTCGTATAGTTTTTTCAGATAATTGCACAGAAATTCAATAAAACAATGTCATATTGAAACTCGGTTCCATACAATCCAACGGTGAATGGAAAATCAACTGTTGCACCGATACGGTGTTCCAACAGTCAATAGTTTAAATCGTTGAGTCAGTCGTAGTGTAGCTTTTGAACGAAGCATTGACCGGACGCTTCCGTATTGATAGAGTTTGATTGTTCGATAGAGTAACTTTCTCAATTAAGTGTGGCGCTTCTCGAAATGGGAAACCAGAACAATTCGAAGCAATTTAAAGACGTTTTACAAGTTTTAAAATAGAAACACGTGTTTTTACGTAATAATTCTTTTAACATTTCCAATGTAGACAGAGACAAATATATTTAAAAACTCACAGTGAACTAAGCTTTACGAGTTAACGAGTCAAGTATACTAACATATTGATGTGGGGCAACAGCTACGGGACCCAATACAGCGCGCACGCACTTTGCCGGTTATTACATGTTCCTTTTTTAAATGTAGTTCACACTGCATTTTCGAACTACTATACGAACTATAGTTCTATAATACTAAGTTACTTACTAATCCGTTTTGTGAATAAATAAATAAAAAAGTCCACTGAGTAAGGTGAGTCTCCCAAATTGACACTAGATTTTCATTTGTGGATTTGCCTTAGTCAGTTTTTTGGTATATGGGTTTTCACTTGGTCATGTCACTGCTGGCAAGTGACACTGAAGCCAGTGGGTGGAAAGCGTGCTCACCCAGAAACCGCAAGCTAATGTGGCACTGGTTCTGTTTAATACCAGAACATGGTGGCAATTATATACCAATGCTGGAACACAAAAGTGCTATTAAAACTAATATTTAGCGTCCGACTTAGGTAGCATATGTTGGATATCAGTTGTAAACAGATGCAAACACACTGCACGTCCTCTTAACATAGGATGGTTGATCTAAAGCTTAAAACACACGCTACATAACCTTTTTACTACCTATAGTTAATAAAGCCCCGAGCGTCAACATAGCTCGGAGAGTAAGACAAATTGAAAGCGGCGTTTTAGCGGCACTCGAAAGGATTAAGGAAGGATCTTAAACGTTAATCGGAGTCTTTAGAATTAACCCCACTCCACTCAGAATTGCCTAGTATTGTGTCTCGGGATATTACTGTCCCGCTTTATTTATTGCCGGCCATAGATCTAATTCACGAAGAGATTCAATAAGATTTCTTTCTTGCCTCCTATCTATATGGATTCCGTCTTATTATCCAATTAAAATGCTAAAGCCACAATATTCGTATGATATATATCTCTTCTATATCCACACAACAGCAAACGAAAAAGATAGAATAGCTAGGAATTTTATTCTACTATTATAGAGCTAACAAAACATGTGAAAGTATGCTTCACTTATACGCAGAAGTGACTGAACAAAGTTGGATGAAAAACACCCAGATTATTGTGAAAAAGTATTTTTTACTAGGCCTTCAACTCATCTATACAGTCTTTGGATATACTTGGTGCTCACCCAGAAGCCTCAAATTAATGAGGAGCTTGTTATGTTTCAATACTGCAGCACAACCAGTGCTATTTGACAGGCATAGATGAAACGGTAGTAGCCTATCCAGGCGGACATAAAACACCACAATAAAAATACCACAAATTAAACCAAGTAGCAGCGATACCCCGCGCTAGAAGTCTTTCCGAACAAACTCCAGCAAAAGCTCGTAATTCTGTTCTAAATCAAAGTATTCGTTTAAAAACATAAGAAAATCTGCCATTCTGAATATAAATCTAAAAATACTGTTAGCGATAATTTTACTAAGTAAGCTTACTATGCGACTAGCAACATATATTAGTCGCAAGGACGAAGAGGATCTTTCACATAAAACTTGTTTTGTAAAATTATTAAAGAAGCGACAGCAGAGTTTCTTTCGCCTTTTCTTCTGCACAGAATATTTTCTGCAGAATTCACTGGTCCGAAAAAGTTCATAATATATTTATTGACAAATTTTTACAAAACTTTACGTATGCTTTTGGCCCTGGTAAAATGTTCCCGTTGGTACAATTTAAGAAATCTACGCAGAAGGTGTCGTGAAAGTAAACTAATAGTTTGATGTAATTACCACGCTTGGTTGCTATTGTTGCATTGACTTTCGTATCAAAATCATCGTCATATCCTTCTCCTATTCCTCAATCAGTATCGTCTACACATCAAAATGTATTGGCGTAGATCCTACCCTGCGGAGATACTAGACCAACTTTTGGGAATTAGACTACTAGAAGTTCATCAACCCGACCTAATGCCCATAACCAATCTAAGACAACATCCGGCATCCACAGATTTACTTGACTTTCAAAGCATGTACTTTCAGACATTAAAGTAATTCAGCGTGTATTGCCCTAACTAAACTGGGGAAAGTCTCACAAAGAGATATTTGACAATGTACACAACTGGAACCGAATTCGGGACCTTCCACGTGTGTTTTGCTTCTGATGCCTTCTGATTCCCAATGCCCAGACACCCACTATACCCATGAAAATGTATACGGTAGTCCTGTTCTAAATAACTAACTTTAAGAGCATTTAAAGGCTATAAAAGTTGTCGCTGCTCGGCTCGGGTAAGTCATAAGTGGCTGCACTTACAACCACTAAGAGCCACGTCTGGATTCAGGTGGCTACAAAGGGCTTTGCTAAACTAAATAGTGCCATCATATATTTTCTTTTCTTTTCTTTTCTTTTCTTTTCTTTTCTTTTCTTTTCTTTTCTTTTCTTTTCTTTTCTTTTCTTTTCTTTTCTTTTCTTTTCTTTTCTTTTCTTTTCTTTTCTTTTCTTTTCTTTTCTTTTCTTTTCTTTTCTTTTCTTTTCTTTTCTTTTCTTTTCTTTTCTTTTCTTTTCTTTTCTTTTCTTTTCTTTTCTTTTCTTTTCTTTTCTTTTCTTTTCTTTTCTTTTCTTTTCTTTTCAAACACTCATTGCAGGCATTGGGTCTTACATTTCCTCGTTACAATTTTAACTGTATCGAGGTTTATCAGTGAACTTAAAACTCAAGATTGTTATGTACTCGTATTGCTTTGAAGTTTGATTCTTGAATTCAGTTTGAAAATATTTTATTATTCGTATCATTATCAGCCGAGAAACGTCCACTGCTGGACATAGGCCTCCCTCATGGTACGCCACATCGACCGGTCTCGAGCCACCTGCATCCAGCGACTCCCTGCGACTCTAACCAGGTCGTCGGTCCATCTAGTAGGGGGACGGCCTGGTAGACGTTTCACGGTACGTGGTCGCCACTTGAGAACCTTTCTCCCCACCGGTTATCGATGCTTCGAGCGATGTGGCCTGCCCATTGCCATTTCAGCTCACTGACTCGTCGAGCTGTGTCGGTGACCTTCGTTCGTCTACGGATTTCCTTATTATTATTATTATTAGGATTATTCGTACATGCGAGTATTTTATTTTTATTTATTTATTTGATGTCATGAAAGAATAAGCTTATCTGTGTAGCAACATGATCAATTATGAATTATGCACTTGATGTTACCTTGATGCCTACCTCTCATTTGATGTTATTTAACGATAATGTCGAATGATGCAAGCGCAATCACATAGAATCCTCAAGTCAATTTTCAAATTTGATTTTATATCGTGTCTGCGGGTCCTTTATAATGATATGAACCACACTTAACAACCAGCCTCTATGTTTATTTAAGAGGCTATGCTGTTGTCAAAACGCCCATACAAACGTAGTCCAGACATATTTTGAGTATTAAGCTATGAAAATCTATGAAATTTTCAAGACACAATCTAGAAACAAATATCTGTGTCCGTGGTGAGTCAGATTTTCGTTTAAATATATACTTCCAGAGTTACAGGGCGTCAAAGTATTGTATTTTTCGGTACTAAAAAGCCCCAACTTTGAACCTGATTTACAAGAGTATGAATCAATTTAGAACGATTTGGAAAAACCACCGACATCTGAAATTTCATTAGTATACTGTATTGAAAAAATGGTTACATAATATACTGTATCCTTCAAATGATCCCTGGACTACGAAACATCCAAATAACGGGTGGATAACATCGCATAATGTATGCTGTCTCACCGTACGCGCACGGGTAGGATAGGGCTCGGAGAGGGACAGCTACAAAACAATTTAACCTTGAAACCGACCACGCGGTCTTACCAACATAGCCTCTTAACAGATTGAATACTTTGCATGGGGCCCTGAAGGGTTAACAAAGGGCTGAACCAATACCGAAACGTAATGGAGACCTCGACCATTTACAGGTCCATAGTGAGGCCCACCGCTGACCCCAACAGTGATTACACTCCGAAAACCATTCTCTTTCATTTCCTTATACCGTAAAACGCTCAAATCCATAAATTGCAAATCCCAGAGGCACGGCTTAACCGGCACATTTTAGAAGTTGTTAACACCTGAACCCATTATATGCAATTACTTTCCGGTTGATTGCGTTCTTAAATAGCAGGGGTAGTACTTACGATAACGTCGACCATTCTTATTTGGACTCTAAGGGCTGTTTTAATTTCATGTGGGCTACCAAGATTTGGTTATTAGGTGCAGGGAGTGGGAGTTCACGTTGGATTGGTGATGTTGTTCAGGTTTGTTTAATAGTGCCTCATTGCAAGACCGTTGAGATTAACACTTCGGTTGAAACTAGTGGGAATTAGATTCCAGTGTTAGTTGTAGGCTAAGCTAATAATGGGCGTTCGGCGTTTCGTGTAATCGGGTAGATTGGTTTGGCTAACTTAGTTAAATGGAACACGGATCGACCCCTGTTCACTGTTGTGGAGTTTATGACTGCAGCTGTTGCTTTTAAAATATTTGATCCCATTTCCCGGAGATCGTATTTCGGCTGTAACCAAGTTATGTGTTGAAGTTTATCGGGAAAAGATGTTTGTTAAACGGTATGTATGTATGTATGTTACGGAATAAGATGGTTTAGTCAATATTACTTTTTAAATTCAACTTCTTATAAACAATAATTTAGTGTCAACTCTGACATGGCTCATGCTCAACCGGGACCATCGGCTTACCGTGCTTTTCGAAGCACGGAATCATCTTGCTATTCATACAATCAGGTGATTCAGCCTGCAGTGTCCTAATCAAACTGAAGAAAGTCACAAAAAATGATGTTTGACAAAGTCCACATCGAGAATCGAACCCGGGTCCAGTGCATGTGTTGCGTGACGACTGCGCCACGGAAGCCGTTAGGTAGTAGATTACGCTTCTGCCCTTTGCTTCACAATATCACTTAGCAACCTTTTACAACACCCAAATCATAATATAAGGCTAGAACGAACCGCCCAAAACCTTACCTATTCTTTCTCAAATTGATCTAGGCTGTATCTCTTCACTCTTTTCAATTTCACTTACTTTCGCTCCCCATTCAATATGAAGCTCCCAGTTCTTTTCGGCAGCTGTTGCCCTCTACATTACACCAAAAATACGCAGTTGATATCACTGAAATTCTCCACTAACAATGCGGACACTCGCTATAGGTTAAGTGAGGTGTGTCATTGGTATAAACGAGAGACATTAGGGTCGCTACACACGTTGCCCTGAACGCCCTCTCACATACTTGCTTCTTTTATTAAACGGGGTACACCGGCGTCACATAAAATTGTCGGTTTTGCACACTCTGATTTAGTGTTGTGCATAAGGAAGGTTTTATTATTGGGCTATGTTACAGCTGTTGCCGGAGATTATTAAATCTAGTTTTTCTAGGGTACGTTAGCCTTGTGTTAAGTACCGCCCTATATTTTCTTATTTCATTTGTCATTTGGGAAAGTCTGCTCAACGTTAGCTCGGTTTGATTTTGCTGGTAGTAGATTACTTTTCAACTGCCTCTATGTTTTCAAAGTCAGCCATCAAATAGCAGTACCCTTTAAATTGATTTATTTTAGTTATTAAAGAAAAAGGCAGCACCTTATGAAGCTTGAAACTTTTGGATGAGTATGAGTTTCTCTTAGGGTCTTATTGTTACTTATTAACTACTAACTTTTACCCGCGACTTTGTTCGCATAGACTTCAAAAATTATCATACAGGAACTACTTGTTTAATCGTGATGGAACATAGCCTATGTCCTTTTCGAGCTCTACACTAGCAACTAAACGTGTTCTTTTCATCCATGTGATGATGGTATATAAAATGGAGCTGAGCGTCAATATCTTTAGTGGCCAGTATTATGGCTCTGTGAGAACATACGTATGTGGGGCAAACAAGGCAAACCACAGAGCCAATCAGTTCTTTTTAAATATCTACGAAATGTATGTGTCCACAAATTTTATAAGTTGTTTTTTATAAACTTTTGTAGACTTTGTGTTTTTTAATTCGGTTGGAAGTCCATTATACAATTTAGCTGCTTCCTTTTTTTATTTGTTTGTTTGTGTCAAATATATTTCTGTGTGTATTTCTTTATTTATTATTTTATGTATCAAAAAACATGTATTTGTAGCTAATGAAACATTTTCATTGAATGGAGCTTCGTTTGATGTTCATTCTGAATGTAAGAGAGTATTGTGTTTATTTGTACAATACTTGCAATGAGTGAGAGAACATTGGTGTTCTTTGTGACCATAGCATGAGTTTTCAAATAAATAGTCGTAAAGTTTTGTTTTAAAAATAATCAAATCCTTACGTTCCCTAATATTTGCGAATCATCACGGTTGACTCGGCTGACAATTTCATTTGATTTTCTTTACGAATGTACGAACTAAGTCTTGAACACTACTAACAAATGTATGGATTTCATCATCTGAATTAGAATTAAATAATATTTTCACTGGAAGCCACTAAATTTCAATTCAAAAGCTACCTGACCTGATAAGTATTTCTCGTACAAGCGCATTAGTACGAGTAGAGCACTATTCCTAACTTCTGAGCTAAATGCACTGTCTAAGTCCGGAGCCAGTAAAAGCTGTCACATTTCAACGTTACAGCTACGTAGGGTAATAAAACGTGAGTCTGATCCCCGCAGGCCCCAACACACGGCAACGCCACATGCAAAACAAGAGTCGCTACAGACTCACAGATCTACCATTCTTCATAAAACCTCTTGAGGAGAATCGAACTGTATTATTTTACAAAAACATTTACTTATTGGTTGATTATAATTTTTGTATTTCAAATATTATCACAATTATTTGACACTCACAATTTGCACTAGTTATTGATGGTTGTCCATATCTCAAAACTTCTGATGGGAAGTGACGATGTTTGGTTGAGTGATTCAAACATTATGCTAAATAGTTCCAGAAGCAAAAATGCATTCTACGTATTAATAACAGTAAATGTTCATGATTTCTTTATGCCTAACATTGCTAATTTAAGAAAAAGCATTACTCCAAAGGTAAAAATAGGTTTATTTGTTCCATATTCTGGTCTCAACGGTTCCAGCAATCGACATGAAATTTATCGCGCACGTGGCCTTTACTATGAAGGACCACATGCTTTTATCCTGATGGAAAGTTCCCTGCGAATGAAACAATATTAATAAGATGTAGGTAGTGAAGGGTATATTATTCTACTTCATGGTATAAAAATGTGTTATTCATGCTGTCCGCAGGAAAAATCCTTGTTATGAGTTGCCCACAGCAACAGACAAACATCATTAACAACAACAGAAGCCTCAAACCAATGAGGCGCTGGATCTGCTACCTTTCATACCGGAACACAACAGTGCTATTAACATCGTTGTTTGGCGGCAGGCTTCGGTAACATGGTGGTAGCTAGCGAGGCGGACATATAAAGTGCCCTGCTACCAACCAAACTGACTACCGATAGGTACCCGCACTGGGAATCGAACCCAGAACCTCCGAATCGTTAGTCCAACGTTTAGACATTAGGCCACGGAGGCTATTGAGGCAGATGATTGAAGAGGGCCAAGGGAGTCACTAATTGGCGGCAGCAGCAGAGTTACAGTAGTCTGTGGTTCCGCCCAGTAGCTCTATAAAACATTCACTCAGCCGCTGCACAGCGCACCAAATGCCGGCCCGCGGCGCCACTCTTGCATTACCACACTCGATTTTTCCCCTCAAACCGTTGTGAGCCAACGCTCATACATTTTAAATAAGAATTACCCGGCCAAGTGAAGGAGACACCGAGAGGAAGTTACCCACGGCGTCTAACCATTACTCCGAGAAATGCCAATTTAAACTTGTAACGAGGTTTGCCGCGAGTGGCTGCGGAACGAAATTAAAAACTCCACAGAGCCGCTCGAATGGCTTCGGCGACTGGTGGGTGCCTGTAACAGGCCTAACTTTCATCCTCACTTTGTTACCGACTTGCCCCGCGGCAATTCCCAGCCGCTTCATAGACATCGCAATGCAAAAATTTGAAGTAGTTTTTGCTACCGGCAAATTCTATTAACTCGCCTACCTGCAGGACGCTCGATGGCCTGCTTTGTCTGTACCCCGAACCAAAATTGAAAACTAAAATCATCTTAATTCATTCAATAACACCTTCCATACCTAAAACCTTTCCAGATCCCTTACATCAGAACTGCCAATGAGACTCCACAGGTGATTAAGATAGACGGAAAAATCACTGGCAAACTGATTGGTGATCGTTGGCATATTTGTTTACATGTGGACTCATTCCTGTCCACTACATTTTCCCACTCACTTTCGACATTACGCAAAGCTAAGGGAAGCTTCTACACAAGAATTCAACCCAAGACCACATGACACCCAATGTCCGATGTTCATTAATCGATTATTTAGATTACACATCATAATTATATTTTTCATATATTTCAATGAGTATATTCGTCGTTTTTCATTAGTTTGTTAAATACAAAGTGTGTGTACTTGCACATGCCACACTGAAATCTTTATCTTAAATCGAATGATACAACCCTCACCCATATTCCTCCAGAATCCATTGAAGCCACCATTTCATCGACCTCGCTCGGACATTGCAATAAGACGAAACCGACATCTTTCTAGTTTGATTCTCGTCATTCATGCTCTGCAATCTCGTCCTCTTTCGCCAAATAAAACCCCAGACCAGCGACCTAGCAGCCCGCTGACCTATTTTTAGCCACTATTTCGTCACAGGCTACCGTCCATTTACCGTCATTCCATCTATCCAATTAAGTACGGCTTTCAATGCAGCTCGTTCCTGACTTTAGCCAGGTGTGCTTTTTAATGGGAATAGATACGAGCAGGTGGATGAAATATTTAAGCACTGCAAGCTTGTAAGTAACGTTATCGTAAGAATTATGGTTCCGTTCAGAAAATTCCTTGTACTCACCGCATCGATATAAATAAAGCAAGTTACTATCGTAACATTGTTATTCTTAAATCGACTCTTAGCGATGAGCCTTCGTCATATATCGTTCAGTCCAACATTTCCTAAAATGATTTCCCATTATCACTACGCTTGACTAGTGGACCGTGTTAAGATGTTATTGATACACTGGCTTATGTTGATGCTATTTCTTGAATTATCACCCTTGCTCGTCATTTTCGATACATTCTAAATTTAAACAGCTAATCAACATATTCTTTATTCATTAAAAATTGTATTCGAAGCAAGCTGTCCCTCCCTTCACGTTTAACATTACTCATTTTTACTGCATAAATTTGAAAGTTAATCTAAATAAATCACTTACTAAAAAACAAATCCTCGCCAACCCTAAAAAGAAATAAAGACGCTTTAAAACGAAGCAGGGATAAACTCCACAGCCGGCGAGTAGTTTACATTTCGCCCGATGGCAAGCTTCCAAAACCAACCGGCAAAAGAGTACGAGTTAACCGCGCTTATCAAAAATTGAATCGAAGAATGGCGACGGAACTACATAACATTAAATGCAAATGCACCGCGGGTACTAGCTGTAATATAGGATGTTGCAGTGCGAAGCACGTAAAGAAGCCCTGAATAAGTCCTAAAACTGGAACCAGACGGGAGCCAGTTTAAAAACAAACTCGGGACGCTACAGCGTGTTACGAAACAATCCAGATGCTAAGACAGCGCCGTACGTGACCCGAATAAGGACGCGGGCCGCAGTTTAGAGCCCCTCGCCCTCGATAGTTGTAGATAAAAGCAGTTATTGAATATTAAACTCACGAGAATGGAATATTATGGGCGGGGAAGTTGGGAGTTTATGATTAAATTCTTCTTAAAGGATTTTGTTGCGCTACAGAATATTTCTCTAGGGAAATTCTGACCTTTACGAGATTAAATAAATTGCGCAATGAATTTAATCTTAAATTTTAGTGGGTTTTTTTAAGTTTTGAGATTAATTTTATCATAATTAGAATACGTCTCTAAAGAGGAACGGGAGGGACGGTAATCTAAGCTTCAAAGAACGGTCGAGTTGGTCCCAGAGAGCGTGTTTCGCAGTACAACGATGGACGACGTACGATTGTACGTGCATAGAATTCTGTACGAGTGACTTTAGGTTACACATAGGATCGTACCGGTTTCGGATCAGTCTGCAATATGTCCAGGCATACCATGAAGGAGATCTATGTCCAGCAGTAGACATTTCCCGCCGGCTGATGATGATGATTAAGTTGGTTCTTTGACAAGCTTCGAAAGACTTTTATCTTACCTAAACTTATCTAAACCCATAAAAATATACCAAAAGTGTACGCGTGCTTCGTTTAGAATGTATATTTTAAATTTGTATTATAAACATGTAACGATAGGAAATTCTCTTTCACTACAATAATGCACTGTTTGCTGTACGTACAAAAGTTTTAAATAGTGAATCCCGTTGTAAATCACAAATAACGAGCTTTAGAAACAGATACCCAATGTTGTTTATGTGGTTCTTTTTATATTAAAGATTGTCTGACTTGAAATTAGTCGTGCAAAAGATATTTAAAAAGTACCGGAGAAAAACATTCATTCCGAAAGAATAAATTACAATTAAAACTACGCGAACCGTTGAAAATGAATTACTTGTTTTATCATTCCGTTTTTACAACGCAAACAACTTGTATTTACAAGACCAATTTATACACAAGAAAAATTCTTCGAACAGCAATCATGAGACTTAACTGTAAAACCGTTCGGAACAGTTACAACTGTAAATTGAAATACTAAGAAAATAATAAACATTACGACTTTTCATTTGTGAACACACTTCAGCTTGTTTTTGAATAAAAATCATTTGCATTTTCAATTTCAGACCAGCAATGCTATTTAAATTAAACTTTGACGTTATTACCCGAACGCGACAAAAGGAGGGCTATGTTTTTCGAGTGTATGTATGTATACATATAATTTCTATGGTACACTCTGTAGCCTTGATGGATTATAGATTGAAAATTGTTTAGATTCGTCCTCATCATCATCAATCATCAACAACCAATATACGTCCCCACTGCAGGGGCTCAGGCCTACTCTCCTACAGAGAGTGTATGGGCCGTAGTCCACCACGCGGGCCCAGTGCGGAATGGCGGACTTCACATGCCTGTTTAAGACATGCAGATTTCCTCACGATGTTTTCCTTTACCGTTAAGCAATCGAATATTGAACTTAAATTGAAAAACTACTCATAGGTACACGGCTGGATTCGAACCCGGACCCCTCAGATTGAGAATCCGCGCCTTATCCAATGCGCCACCGACGCTTTTGAAACCTATCGAAAAGGGACTTTCAAAAATTTATACAACTTATATAATATGTATGTATATATGGATGTATGTCTGATTTAAATAAATAATAATAATGACGAAACTTTGTTTAGTTATAGTTTATTTTCTATGTCCTCCTGTCTAGCTAAGACTGCCCCCCATGATACCTAAGACTGCCGTCAAACAGCAGTGTTAATAGCACTGTTGTATCCCGGTTTTAAATGTAGCAGAGACAGCGCCTCATTAGTTTGAGGCGTCTGGGCCAGCGCTTTCATCGGCCTCATCACTTAGCATCAGGTGAAATGAAGGTCAGGTACAGACCAATTGTACCTGACTTATCACGGCATGAAAAGGTACAAAGAATATTTTTATAATGAATACACACAATGGACAGTGAATAATTTCTTTCCACGCAGTCGCAGCCGCCTAGTTTATAATCAAGGCTAAATTCATTAAGCCCAAAGATATGAGAGGCGTGTCCGTTCACCAATATGTTTCGACTTTCATTGCTATTACGTCGACTACGTTAAAGCTTTAATGTCACCACATAAATCTTGGCACATATTATCAGAATATTTCGTGGTGGACGTTAATCGGGGCCCGTCATGCGATGGAAGGAACTCCTGAAAACGGTGCAGCGATGTTGATCTAGATTGCACTGCTGTTTAGCTAAACACTTGGCTACTTGGCCGGATCAACTAATTTCGTATATTGTTTAAAGTCCCTCAAATGGTACGGTACACTCGAGTACAAAAATATGTACAAATTTTTTCAACACATCGCATAGAAACAAGATAGGGTGAATTTGGCCCGGTACAACAGTGGTTCTATATTTTTGTAGTGTTTGGAAGCAGACACAGGTGAAGCCGCGGGCAAAAACTTACTAAAAAGGTCACATGTACTTACTATGTTCTAGGCCTATGAGTCTGGTCACCTGAATCACCGGATGTCTGTGAAGAAAATAGAGAAAGTTATCCGAGCACTGTCATTGCAAACCAGAACAAACTGCTACGATAAAATTCGACTAACGTAGCAACAGTAACCTAACTGCTACCAATTAGAACTCCGAAAAAAGCTTGTTAAAAGTTCATTTTAATTTCAGAGCGAAGCCGTCACGACTGGAAGTGGGGTCAACATTAAATGGAATCTGCATAAGTTCTCGGACAAACAACAAAGCCGGCGAAGACGCATTCTGCATTACAACTGTTGCCTCAAGAAAAAATATTGTGAAAAATGTAAAAGAAGCGCGCGACAAACGAAGCGCGGGATGCAATCAACATCTCATTAGTGGACTCCCTTAATTCCTGTCTCCAGGGAACCTCCTCTGATTTCTTCGATAAACCGTTTATTACAATTTCCTCCACCCCCCAAGCCTACTGTTCTTGTCTCGAATATCAGCGTTATCCGATCGGTGATTATGTTAAAAAATTGAGCGAATTTAGATTGGTAACGGTGGAAGGTAGATTGAGGAAAGAGGGGCGAGGGGAGGTAAAGTTTAATGAACCCACAATGCTGGCTTAGACGTTCCGACATTCACGCTTTTGGAATTTTTAAATAGGTTTGAAATTACTTCTTTTGTTGCTACTGAACGCTGAACATTATTTATTTCGGCCACGGGGAAGATATTGGTTAGTTGTTTCATGTTTCATTTTTTGTTTTCTTTTTTCAATGTGACTGAGATCACGCAAATTGTTTGAAACTCGGGTATTCTTTTACCACTTTTAATAATGTCTGTTGTTACAGGGAATGTTATTAAACAATGTCTAACTTATCAACTTATATTATTACATTAACCACCAATTCATTGATATATTTTCCATGTATAAAGAAACCCCTCTCTGTTTCTATTAAACTAAGTTATATAAAACCAAATGAAGAGGTACTAGGGTGTCAGAGAAGCGAGGTAATTTAATGAGCTGACCCGCTAATTAGCGACCGGCTGTTGCAGATGTTTAAATTAACTACCGCCGAAAGATGTTCGGGCACTAATTGTTTTCAAATTTACTTTTTACTAACTCCAACTGCACTTTTAATAATAGCATTTAAAAATCCCAACGGTCTTACCGTATAACTGAAGTACAATACAATATAGTTAACCCGGCGAGAGTGTGGTGAGAAATTGAAACAAGGAGTATGTGGCAGGGTATGACATACCCGTTAACAAAATTGGCTATAAAACTTGTTACTGAAAAAGTATTACACTATTTATTTTTTAATATAATAAAACAATAATATTATATCGCATTTGGTATAAAAAAATCACACTATTTGAACCATTATTTTTTACTTAACTGGAAACAAGTCACATGAATTTCAAACAAAAATTTTCAGTCTCTCAAAAACTACAAGGGAACTAAAGAAAAACATGTTTTATAAACTAAAAAAATATAACTAAAAATATTTGGAACATCTTAAGAACTGGAGTTGAAATCGGTACAGTTTTTGGAAAAAAACGTTGCATACTCCATACAAATACCTTTCCACAGCTTGCACATGAGTGTTTTGTCTTCCGATCCTTTTTGTGTGGGCAAGCTCTACATCTAATATGACGACCAGGAATATTTTTGATGTAAGTGGTTCATTGACCTGGGAAGAAATTCTCTGACGTATACAAGTCGGGATATTTGTTGGTCTTTTCGTAGGTGTTCGTAAACTAAAGCAAATCGGTTCGTTTGTTGTCATTGCCCTGATTTTCACGAATAATGTTTGCGTTGATAGCAGCTATATTCAACATTCCGTAATGAATGTTCATAGGCCAGCGGTTACTGCTACGAGACACATTGTAACTGCCACACAGTTATGTCCACAACATCTACTCTAGCTTTAGTGGAATTAATTGTAGAATGTTATAATCTTGCCGTCGTAATGTAGGCTTGACATTACTATGACCACTTTTTAGACGCATATGAGACCATAGACACATACTTTTAGTGGCCTAGCATGGAACTTCCTGGTGCTTGATCGGTCTTCAAAAAAGCAGCCGGAATATATCTTTTTTTTAAAACAATCTAACCAAGAAAATAAGTTTAAATCGCAGAAAAAGCAATTAGTTAGTTAGTTTTTGTCATGAATTATATACACCAGCATGTGGGAGGGTATCACATACCCTAACACAGTTTGCAAAATCGAGCGCAGGCTGCCGTGTCACTGCGATCACGCCACTATCCCCTCCCGCAACCATTTATCTCCAGCTACGCAAAGGGACTATAAGTTTGAAGGTCAAGTAGAAAAAAACATACGCAAATAATTAACATGGTGGGTATGACATACCCGGCTACACTCTCGTCGGGTTAATTGTAACTATAACACTGAAATTTTTGTAGCTAAACTGCCTTCTTAACCACCTCCGTGGCCTAATACTGGTAGTAAAAATACACACTCGGAGTTATTTGGTTTGGTTGGAGGTAGGAGATTTCCTATGTCCGCCCGGGTAGCTACCACCCAGATGCCTAAGTCTGCCGCCAAAGATCACTGTTGTGTTCCGGTATGAAAGGTAGCAGAGCCAACGCCACATTAGATTGAGGTTTCTAGGTGCACATGCCACCATTGCGCACGCCACCATCTAACAGCTTCATCGTCACTCAGCATCAGGTAAGATAAAGGCCAAGTGCACACGCATCACACAAAAAAAAAACATGCTTGCTGATTGATGATTTAGGAAGTTGATTTAATGCTATATGAATTAATCTTCAACTGCTGCAACTGCAAAATACATCCACGTTGATACTCGTAGCTAACATTTGAAAACTGTAATAAAAGAAAGGAGTACTAAAGTACGCACTAAGGCGTGTCTTCTAATTGGCTGCAAATTAAAAACCCCAACGGGGTGAAGATCTAAAACAATAAGACGTCAAACTTGAAAGAGTTTTGCATCGGTCCTGGCGACCCCGGCGCGCGGATCGCAGCGCGCCACGGGAGCATATTCAGTTAATTTACGCTAAACAGCATAATCAATCGCCGAACGAGTCATGAATAATTCGGAGAATAATTTGGCGAACAACAAGGGCGGTCCCTAAAAGTTTTCTATCGCCCCTCCTCGTTCATAATGAAACATTTCGCGAACTCTATTCAATAAACTTTAATTTTAATGAAGTCTGCTGTACCGCTTATAAATAAAATATTTTGCGGCGTAACTTTTCTCAGCACTTTCTGTTATACATTTATTATACGGAAATGATAACAAAGTTTGCTCATGATTTTGTTATTGTTATCTAACACTTTTTTCGTAATCGCGAATATAATAAGATAAGAGTACTTATTTGTATCGAAAATCAAATTGCCGTAATTAGTTTCTGTACAGACCACGTGACCCAGAATTTAGACTACCGTGGGTAAAATTACAGGGGATGGGCATCAATGTAAAAAATATACCATATACCACTAATGCCATACATCGATTACCGATTCACCTGCCAAGCATTGTTATTACGCAAGACCCCATGAAAAGAATGTGTGAAAAAACTGTGAGTGACTGACGAGTCAATAAGCTGAAATGGCAATGGGTAAATATAAAAAATTTGTTGTCTGTAAAGGTTTACGTTCAATAATTTTCCGTGATAACGTCATAAGAAAACATTGATGAAATGCTATCACAAGCCGAACTCTTAAGCCGATCGTGCCTCTCTGTCGCTTGTTGCGCGCTCTCGCTTACACGCTCAGCTCACGCGGAACGCGACACTTTTTCGGGCGTGCAGCCTGCGTTCGTCGATTTATAAAACGTTATTACGTCAAAAATAAAATAGCATGTCACAACGCTGAAAAAACGAACAACCGACTAGAGTTAAGAGTTTTAGAGTGGCTACCACATACAGGGTAACGTGTACCGGGCAGCTCCCGTGCTAGATGGTTCGACGCACTGGTAAAGGTCTCAGAGAGCTGTAGGATGCAAGCAGATATAGACCGGTCATTGTTGCGTACCATGGGGGTGGATGTTCAGCACTATCCCGGCTAATGATGATGATATACTTTTGTTCAAACATTTGAATAATGATGAAAAATGATGAGCGCAAATTAATTTAATTGAAAATTTTATTAACTTCATCACCATAATCACATTATGTTACTGTTTAGTTAACGAGTATCTTACAATGTGAACGTTTCCAGTTGACATTCATTATAATTCAGACGGAATCTCTCGTCGGCATCGCCCAACAGTCCGCGAAACTTTTTTCCTTTTTAGTCGTCACTAATTCGAAGTCATTCGTCTAGCCCTAACAATGGTAAATGGTTGAGTTCACGCAAATGGCTTTAGGAGTGTTTTCTAAAGAAATCCTGTGTATTACAAATAGCTGGCAATAAAGGTTGGGGTGTAAAGGGAGCGGACACGATCGTAACTAATAACGCAGAAAATCTGACCGGAATGTGGTTTTGATACGGTTTCTTATCATTTTGTTGCGTTGATATACTCGTTGTATATTAAACACATTTGTCCACGTGGTCAAATACTTCCCTACATCGCTTGAGTACGAATTAGTAAAGAGTACTAAAAGCTTTCCGGATCACAATAATGCTGCAGATTAAATTAACGTGACTTTAGCGAAACAAACGATAACAGTTTCATACTGAATTTCTTCCACCATAATCTTAAAAATATAATTATTATTTATTTATTACAAAATCTTAAAAATAATACATGTTTATAAATCGCCAAACTGCCAAGGCAGTTTAGGCGACGCGTTCTTATGTTTTTATATCTAACTTACTAAACTTAAACTAACATATAAACTACATTAAACATTCTTTAAGTTTTTGTTCCTAAAATAGGGTGCTTATTATTTATTCTAGACACTATGTATGCCCTGGTTCTCTCATCATAATAGTTTTTTGCTTTTTTTTGTTATAAATTTTCCTTGTTTTTGCCCTTGTATTAAATATATGATTTACTTTGATGATAGCTGTCGTTGTAGAATACCTATCTATAAATAAATATCATTAAATTAAAAATTCATAATTAATCACAATTTTTACCATTACTACTACTGTAATCCGGTCTGCTATTTTTAGATAATTACTTATTAAAGCCTTCTATTATATTTGCAAAGATTCCAGCAGATTTTGTACCAAAGCATCTGCTGCAATCAAACTTCTACCAACCAAATCTAGCCATATCGTAATATTAAATTAATTGACTTACCTTCGACATTCTAATTATCATTTCGTAGAGGCCTATTTCGCTTCATCATATATGGGATCCTAGTACTCAGCAGTACATTTTAACTTTGATCCTGCCCTTTCATTCGAAACTTTTCTACGTAAAGACTTAATAATTGGCGCTCGCGAACTGAGCCACTCCGCACCGAGCCCGTTTCGAGTTGAGTGGAGTAATTACCTATTTACCAAGTTTCCAGGAAGTACTTAGTGCTAAGGTAAGAACGTCATAAAGTGTCCTTAATTTTGTATGAAGGAGATGCGAGTAAGTGAAAGGTGACGCCTTTTAGAAAGGTAGAAATACACATGTATGTACTTGGTAAGACCTGAAAATGTTTTTTATTGCATAAATGGGTGATACAATGGTCTTAGGTGGATAACTAGTATAGTGGATCTCCTATTCTCACCTAAAGAAATACAATATTTTAAATGTCAATAATAATTAATATAATATTAATATTTTTGTAAAAGAAATAATACAGCTAATTATGTTAAATGTCACCTAATCATCATCATCAGCCGGGAAACGTCCGCTACTGGACATATACCTCCTCCATGGTTTACCACATTGACCGGTCTCGAGCCACTTGCATCCAGCGAATCCCCGCGACCTTAACTAGGTCATCGGTCCACCTAGCAGGGGACGACCCGGAACACGCTTCCGGTTGCGTGGTCGCCACTCTAGAAAATGACACCTAAACCATTATAAATATCAATCAAAGTTAATTCTTTTTGCAGTCATATTCTTGTCTTATAATTTAGCTCTACAAGTCGTCATTAAAAAAATTATCTATATTATTACTACCTTTGCCGGCGACTCCGTACGCGTGGACTTTGGAAAGTATCCAAATGGAACTACTTGCTCGATCGGGATAAAAGTCGCCGTTATCCTTTTCGGACCTTCAACTATCCCTGTACAAAAAATCAAGTCATTCTGGCTCTCCGTTACGACGGCAAGGCAGAGCAGACAAAGTTTCGAATTTATAATATTAATATAGATTTCTTATCAGGTGCCTAAATACAAAGTTTCATGATTTTATCTTCGACAATTACGAACTTTCATACAAACTTGTTGAAATAGTCAACCTTTTCAACCCTCTCTTTCTGCATAAGTCCTTTCTCGAGATAAAGTCTATCTCTGTACCTAATCTCATCAAAATCGGTTCAGTGGTTAATGCGTGAAAGCGTAACAGACAGAGAGAGTTACTTTCGCATTTATAATATTAAAATATATGCAGTAGGAGTTGAATAGGCTTGTGTCCACTAATAACAAATTGCTTGGTTTATAGTTTCTAATTATAAATGAGGAGACGAAGATCAGAAAAAACTAGTATATTTCTCAAAAAAGTTAAAGATTATTAATATTTTTAGAAAATGGATTCGAAAAAAATAGGCATTAGGTCACGTGACAACGAACACGAAGAACGCGGCGCAAGAAAGTGTGACGTCACGCCTCGCAAAACATCATTGTTGTTGTTGACGTTTTCATACCACAGAGCAGGTTATTTCGCGAGCTGTGACGTCATTAAAGACGCCATGACACTATTCAGCGTTTTCGAGGGAAATATAAATAGCTTTTTTTAAATACAAAATACGTAATGTAAATTTTGCTTTTTCTTTAAAATATAGCTTTTTGGGGATATAATATAGATTAAAGTATATAATTAACCAAGTTTTCAAATTTAGTAAAGTTAGTAAATTCTGTTAATTCTGTCAGAAAAAAATTCCATGTTTGGCTGCTGTCGAGATAGCACCTGTATTTTATTTTTCGTACTAGTGTAGGTAGAAGAAGTTACCAAAGTCTCTGAGATACTGAAACAAATCTTCAAGACTGCTTATGTATTCACAATCACGCTTTCAACAGTTTAGGTCCAACTTGGCTGGTGCTTAAAGACGGCGAGCTCTGAAAGAGAGAAGTGATGTTAACTTACGTAAGTACAGAACTTAATAAACTTATCGAGCATTACTAAATTTGTTACGTTGACGAACGTTAGTACTTTTTGTAAAGGGTAGTAAAGTTTAAAATGAAAAGTGTAAAATTGTCCACGCCCTTGTGTTTATCAGACGAGAAAATCCCACTATGATAGATTGCCATAAAAATAGATATTCAATAAAACATTCAACGGTCCACGAATGTCCAAGAATCTCCATTGATATCCAATGTCACAATTCTGCAAGTGTCATGGGGACATTTGGATCGGGACCAGATCAACCCACGTTCTAAGGTTAGGTTACGTTTCATATTTTAAGCTATTACTAATCTAGGCTAAGTTTACTATTTAATTATGTATACAAGGTGTATATTTCATACGGGCGTATATTTTGATGGCAATTAGTGTTGGTCCTAAACAATACATATACATAAATTTCGTTAATTAATTGTGTCATCATCATCATCAGCCGGGAAACGTCCACTGCTGGAAATAGGCCTCCCTCATGGTACGCCACATCGACCGGTCCCGAGCCACCTTCATCCAGCGACTCCCTGCGACTCTAACCAGGTCGTCGGTCCATCTAGTGGGGGGACGGCCTGGTAGACGTTTCCCGGTACGTGGTCGCCAATTTTTTTTATTGTTATGGATGTATATGTTTTTTTTATATATTAATTATGTATTTTTATATAATTGTATTAATTACATATATAAATTTAATGACTGATTGACGGTTCTTTTTACACGTCATATCATGATAGTTCAATAAAATGTTTATCCTTTGCCAAGTCAATTTAGACGCAATACATTGCTGCTCGCTCGTACTTTTGAATATAATTAACTCTTTATTTAAGAAGCAATTTCACAAAATTGCTTTCAAATATGATGTACGGTCGTAAACTATATCTGGATAAATTATACGCCTGCATGAAATACACAAGCTGTATTGTATAGGTATAAAATTGCTGTAATTTGACATTATCTAATAAATATTTTACTAGTCTTTATTGACCACAGTCTACATTAAACATCACTCTCATGAAACGTTTGCCATAATAACTTGTTATAGATTTGAGTAAGATACCAGTTGTATATGACTGTGGTCCCTGTAATTTTTCCATTGTAACTCTATTCTAAATCAGAAACTTTCCACCCTGGTGTCAATGCCTTTAATCGCATCTTTCTAGGCTGTGTATTACAACGATTCATAATATCAATAAATCCCTATCCCTAGATGATATAAAACACTAGAACATTTCTTTTCGCCCGCTAACTTGCCTTGCCTCCCACTAGCTAACTACAGAGGGGCAAAATTTGTTCACGAGTACTGTACGTTTAATATTATTTTATGTAACAAAGTGGAAACTTCAAAAAATACCAGACTCTGGAGATGAGCTAGCTCTATGTGGTTATGTAGAATTTTAGTCACTAAATCCCTCTTCCGCAAGCGCATTTTGAAGAGTCATGGTCTTCCAACAGAGTGCTCCTCCAGAGAGTTCCAACGCTTAGAGCTCCTCTCGCTATTAAATGTGAGCAACCAAACTCACAAGTAACATCCCGAACCGCCTAGAAAGAAATGAGTTCCATTGCTTTCCACCTACCAACGTATATTTGACGGCCTGCATACGAGTGCTACTGCATACGAGTGCTACTAGATGGACTGACGACCTGGTTAGAGTCGCGGGGAGTCGCTGGATGCAGGTGGCTCGGGACCGGTCGATGTGGCGTACCATGAGGGAGGCCTATGTCCAGCAGTGGACGTTTCCCGGCTGATGATGATGATGATACAAGTGCTTACTTGTACTAATCACAGAAGATGCAATGCGTCCACAGTGAAACGTCCCTGACCGCGTGGTCACCAGCCCGGAGCGGAATCGTTCGCACCGACGCTGCCGTGTGCCGCGTCATTACCGCGTCGATGCTCCTGGAGGCACGCTCACATGCGTAACGCCCTGCATTAGAAATGCATTATTTGAAAAGTTTGTGGGAGACTAGAGCGAGAGCTAAACAAAAGCCTATGTCTAAAGTCTCTAGAACACATTCTTCACTATCAACCGGGAAACGTCCACTGCTGGCATAGGCCTCCTCCATGCCCGGTGACCACTTCATGAACAGTCCAGCGGTTCTCTACAACCTTTGCCCAGTACAAATTTCCCGGTACGAGATCGCCACTCGAGAAATATTATTATCGGTTATTCGTTCGTCGAGCGATGTGGCCTGCCCGTTGCCACTTCAGCTCACTGACTCGTCGAGATATGTAGGTGACCTTAGTTTGTCTAAAGATTTCCTCAGTCTGGATTTTATCAGGTAGTGAAATTCTATACATCTTGCTCGGTATACGACTTACTACGACTACTACGACGCCAACAGAAAGGTTTCGGTTCCATATGACATCAAACCACATTACAAATGTGTAAAAAATCTATATACAATATTCAATACAAATACATGGAGATAACACCTTCAAAATACCAGTGTTAATTTAACTAAGAACAAACATCCTCACAACTTGAGGATGTTTTTGCTATCTTCAATCGATATTTATCCCTGTAGCCTAGGAAACTAGAGATATTGTTGAGGCAGAGCTAGTTGTAAGAATGTTTGTACTTGCACTCCAGAAGTTTCTCGCTTTCACACAAATATAAATATGATACACAAAAGTACAAGTGAAATACGACATGAGTGCAATCGCTGAGTATATAATCCCCTCAATAACATCGATAGGGTGCGGGCGCCATGCATGTGGTCAAGCCTTTACGATCGCATCGCCCGCACTGGAAATCACGTTAATTTCCGAGTGGCGCGTGTACTATGCTTGCACCGCTGACCTTCAGAGTTGGAACTGGATCCGTTGCAACTGGAAATGTTGGAATTCGAGTATCGTGCAGAGTAACAGCTTTTATTCTATATCCATTTAGGCTGTGGTGTATTTCTCTCTCTATCTATCTATTATATATATACTAGCTATGGATTGGCTTTTATAGAAATACATGAGGAATACAGTGTTTTGTTTTACTTCAATTTAAATATTTAATTTCTACCGATGAAAAATATGAAATCAATCAGATCGGTTTGTTAGACGTCTTCCGCTAAATCGTTTTACCGCGCATTAACTATCAGTGGTTGACAACCCGCAGCCTTCGACTGTTTTGTAAATAAATTTGGTATCATTCGGAATTATTTTGATTTCTCACCACACTTAAATATGCGACTTCCACGAAAGCCAACAAACCACACCAGCTCACCAACTTTACTTCGTGAATCAGTTCACTGTCAAATTTTGTAACTTTGAGAAGTTTTCTGGCAAACTTAAGTCTGTTGTGAATCCTGTTTTTTATGACTTTGAGGAAGTATCGAATTATTAACAAATTAATGTAATTTACTTTTAAACACTACCCTCAATTTCTCCTTATTTAAATAAATGATATTTTCTTATGCCAGTTTCATGTCTTATCAAGAGTGGCCCGACTTATCTACATTTTGGCACTACATGTAGTCCTTGCCGACCGCTGCATTGCGTTTCCTAGTCAAGCGAATTATTCTTAAAACTTATTTAATACATAATCATTTTTGACGATAATAAATCTTCCGCCGATTCCAGAAACATTTTGTTAGGATGTTTGGGGGGTATTTAAAAAAAACGTTTTATAGTAACATAACATTATGGGACAAGTGAGCTAAGTTGCTCATTATTGGTCTATATCGTTGTATTTGAAAAAAATTACTCTATATCAACAAAAATAAGCAAAGCAACGACCCCTCACCCCTCCCTGACCACTTTGGTGCCAATGTAATACTAGACTGTAAGAACTTTGAAAAGGACAACAATTGTGTGCGAACACATCAAAGAAGTGTATTGTCTAACCAAAACTGAAAAATGGAAATCAAAGAAAGAAAGAAAGAAAAATAAATTTATTACTTGGTAAGAAGAAAGAACAGATATTTATAAACGAAATATATACTAAAGTAAAAGGCCTATCTCAGCTTATGCTGCAACCCCAGAGTGATTGCAGCGCTGGTTTTCAGATCATCTTTCAAATCAACTATATTCTTACAGTTAATTATTATTTCCAGCTGTTTAAGTCTAACATAAATAATGAATTAGCCGAATGGCTAGCTGGACTGTAATCTACTAGAATAACACTTTTATCATAAAGAAAAACATGTTAACGACCCGGGCGTCACAGTGAACCTTCATGATTTCAGCTTCATTACCTTTCGGTATTGTAAAGTAATACTGTCACAACATTTACCTTATGATTTTCTGTAGGACATGACACAACTAAGCATTTTACAGTGATCACCAATTGGCCTGCCAATTGTGTTTATGACTAGTCGCTTCAAGGAAAGACATGCATCTGACAAAGAATGTGCAATGATATTAATTTTCCAGAAGGCGCAGACAAAAAATAATTATGTTCATACTTTATCCCTACATTTTTCATACCAGTGAGCTGCAATGATAAATTAAGTTCACACAGATATTAAAACACATTTTAAAGTGTTGGCAATAACATTGAAATAGTGTTTTTCCTTCCGCGCTTCCTTTACGCTTTAAAAGGTTAAAGACACGGTGGAAACCAACTTAATAACTACATGTGCATAAACTGACAACCCTGGGACACAGACTACTAACTTCCAATATTATTATAGCAAATGGTACGCCGAATGACCAAACCAAATGTCGTGTAAATGTTAGTCTGTGGCACCGTATAAGGCTTGTACCAGAAAGTATGTTCGCACATTAAAGCCAGGTGACCTACGACCTCTTGCAACGATTTGGAACCCTGCCAGAGTTTCACGTAAATTTCGTTTCCACTGTTGAACATTAGGGGCAAGGGTTTTAAAGTTAAATATGAACTGTGTACGTTGGATGGAGTTAAATTATTTATTCAGGATGGAACTACATCTAGTTGAGTTCGCGATGTTGGTTTTAGTCAAAGTAATCGCTTAGCAAAACAATGTAGTGAAACTGAATGTTATAAAGTGAGAATATTATCTTCTTATTGTGATGTACTTATTTAATGCTAATGTGGGTGAATGAAACAAATGATGTAAAGTTGTGTGGTCCAAAATTTTGGGGGACTGTTTTTTTTTTTTCAGCGTTAATTTTTAACTTACAGGTGTTAGCTAAAGAAATCCTTCATCACACCTGATGGTGAGTACACACAGCCTCAAATTAATAAGACATGTAAGAATTAACATTTTCTCCCACGGCTTTTACAATTCGTAAGTGTTCATCCCAACCATTATTTGCGACAAATCTATAAATAACTTAAATAAAAACAATTTCACCCTTTCCAAACAGAAACAAATCTTAGACTCTGAGTCATAAAATAGACCGCAATAACTAAGAAACTTGAACAATTCCTCCGTAAACCGTCTGCAATATTAGAAGAAAGGAAAAAACAATGGCCCCGTTATCAAACCGAAAACTAATTTCAAGTTTCGTCATTGTTCGCCAAAGGGGCCAGAGCGGTGGAATAAAAAGCATCTTGTCGCCAAACGATATCGAGTTTCTTAAAGCAATTAAGATAAAACCGACGACAAAGACTCTAGGAGACTCTCAGGCCTCCCTTTTGTTGGTCTCGTGACAGTAATTAACGCGGGTTTTCGATCAAAACTACCCGCATGTCAGAGCTTATCGCCACGTACCGTTTTTAACTAAAAACTTATATTCAGACTTTTACGATTAGCACAATCACTCGGCTTTTTTTATATTTAACAGACACTTCCTTCTAAGTAACAAAAGTTAAGGTAGGTTCAAAAAGTATCTTCAATTTTTTGAAGATTGGAAGCATTCGACAATTCTTAACAACAATCTCATCCGAATCAACGTTTTTACGCGATGAGCTAGAGGAGGTCTGCAGTACTCTTCGTCAAGAATCCGAAGATGTAACTCCAATATCAAGTTAACACAGAAGAAAGAGAGATTAAATAGTTTTAAATCTGTTCTAATCATAAAAAATACATATGTAACACATTTCTTAGTAGTGTACTAAGGTATGTAAGTAAGTAATACGATATGCAATAAATAGACAAGGTTTGAATGAGGATGAGTGAATATACTCGTATGTCTTAAAGAAGCTCGTTCAGAAGAATGAATTTTCGGACAACGTTCCACAGCCAATATATACAAACAATTTATCTTCTTTTTTCTATTTTTTAACCACATGCTGTAAACTTTGTTGAAATTCTTTACCTGTTTTTATCTTTGGCAGCCGTAAGAATTCATTGCTAAATATGCGACTATCATGAAACCAGATGATATTTAAAACGCATAATAAGTATTGTGATTTTCCAAAATCGCTATACTTTTAAATATTGCCTTTGTCCCTAAGATGTCTCGGGAAAGTGAGCTATGTTGTCTGTCCATTTTCATTTTCCTTTAGTCGCCTTTTACAACGCTCTAGGGAAAAACCAGGCCGGAAAAACAAACTTTTAACGCCTCAGAGCCCCAGTGACTATACCGTTACCGTGGTCCCGGGTTCGACTCTCAGTGGGCACTAGTCCCGTCAATATAATAGGATCTTCTCCCATATCATCCCTTGGGTGCCGTACGCGAAGGAGATTTGTAAGAGACTGTGATCACAAATCCGCCTGCCAAGAGAAGTGATATAATAAATCCCATAAAAGGACAAAACTATTTCTACAAAAAAACAGGTCAGTCGTTGGTCCGTGAAATAAGAACAAAAACACATATTTATCATAATAGAATATTAGTTTGATGACTATGGATGCCGTAAATTATATATATATAACTATATTACAAAATTCTAAACAGAGCAAAATGTCTAGAGCCTATAATGTCCATTGTCCAAAGAGCAAACCTTCCAAAGTGCATTAAGATGAAAGTGCATGATACCCAAAGCTCAAAATGTTAAAACATTTACCTTCTTGGATTTTTAGGTTTAGTTTTTTGGCGAGTCAGAACAGTAAAAGAGGGAATAAAAATGTAAAATGATGTGTAAATAATAAATTTTTATAAATGTAATAAAAAATATTATTTGTAATGATTAATTAAGAAACGTACTACTCATTTAAGATGCTAATGACAAGGACAGAGTGATATTCACTGACTACATAATAACCGAAACGTGGTCCTTTACCGTTAATTGCCGAATAAACAAGCTCAAAGTCACTCAGCGAGCTATGAAACGAGCTATAGCCGGAATTTACTTACGTGATAAAATTCGAAACGAACCCGTAGACGAACTAAGTTCACCGAAATAGCAAATGACGTTCGGCAACCATGAACATTTCTAGATGGACCGACGACCTAGTGAAGGTCGCGAGGAGTTGCTGGATGCAAGTGTGCGGGCCAGTTCAATGTGTCATACCACAAAGTCGGCATATACAGCAGTGGACATTTCCCGGCTGATGATAATAATAATCAGAGACTCAATTCTGTATCGTCATCAAGCGCACAAATCACTGTGCATCCAGCGACATCATCAGTAATCCAAGGAAGCCATAACAAACAATGTAAGCGTTTACACCAAATGAAATACACTTAGCAACTCGTATTTACACCTTAACACAGCCACTAAGCGTTGCATTATACCACATTACATTATACAAAATGTCGACCACGGAACAAAAACATCCTACTACCAGTTAATGGGTCTCATATAACGGTGCTCCTAGTAAAATTAGTGAAGGGACAATTGAGAGACCTACACTTTGGTTTGGTTCGTTTTGTGGTCGAGTGTTTTCAATGAATCGATTTCAACCGCCTCCGCGTTCTAATAGCTACATGCTTGGACTACCAACCCCGAGGACCTGGGTTCGATGCCCAGTGCTACTATCGGTACTCGGTTTGTTTTGTGGTAGGGATTTTATATATCCGTCTGGTTAGCTAGTATGCCAGCTAGTTAGCTAAAGCTGTTGTGTTCTTGTATGAAAGGCATCAGAGCTAGCTCCGCTTACCTTCCAACGGCCTCATCATTACTTACTATCAGTTGAGATGTAGGTGCATGAGAAAATCCATTATCATCATCATCAGCCGGGAAACGTCCACTGCTGGACATAGGCCTCCCTCATGGTACGCCACATCGACCGGTCCCGAGCCACCTGCGTCGAAATCCATTATACATAGTAATAAAACCGAATCGCTATTATTTTTAGCCTACTTTTGTCGACTATTCAGTCAAATCTGTCGGACAACACGACGTGACCTTTTCCCCTGCGATTCGGTTTCGGTCTGATTTCTTGTCCGACTCTATCCGAGAGCGTGATTATTGTGGTGACAAGCCCGTGAATGCGATTCCTGGTTCGGTTAATGACGACCCTTAAATTCGGTTACAATGGTATTGTTGCATGGTAGAGGAGTTAACCCTAAGTGGGTCATTCATAATTACGTCGACCATGGGAGGGGCTAAACGCTGATTGCGATAGGATACTTCTTGCTGTATTCCGAGATGGACTTATTCATTTTCCTTGCGCATTCAAGAATAATCTACCAGGTCTCGAAAATTGAAACAAGAGAGTGGTGTAAACCCTTATTGAACTTACTAAGAATAAGTGTACATTACCAAGAGCTAGACGAAATTTTAGGGGAAGGGATCGTTTGACTACTAAACTATGTAAAATGAAAAGCACAACTTTCTCGCAGGTGTGACCTTGAATTCCTGCATGCAAATACATATGTTTAAGTCAATAAATACACCGATTTCCTTCCTGAAATTAACAGTGTCTCTTTCTAACACCTAACTTAAACTTCATCACATCCTTGTCTCAACTGTGACGGTTAGTTTGCGCCAGTGCGCGTCCGCAAACCGACGAAATAACATCGACAGGGTCTTTCGTGGTAAACTATTAGGAGAAACGATAGTATCTTTTACATATTGCGTTTTTTCATAGATTGAATTCGTCGTCATCATCCTGTTGTTTGGAATAACCTCTAAGAGTACCCAGTCCAGAGCAAGAAGCGATGCGTCATCAGGTGAATCCTTTGTCTCTTTCTTTCCCGCCCAAATCGATTGTTTTGTTGACGATAGAGTTCTTAATCAAATCAAATTGCATCAAATAAAATATTCTTTATTTAAATCACAATAAAATAACTTTAGAATCATCCAGCGCGTTCAGTTTGTGTAAACTAGGAATGGGATAATAATTTAAATAGAAAATGTTAACAGAATTCATACAAAAGTTACTTTTGCCAACCTAAAATCATATAAAAGGCAACTCACAAGCAACGTACAGTGCCATGTCATTTGTCGATGGCTTCCATCGGATTGACTCGTTCGTTGGGGATTGCAAGGGGATGAAGGGGAGGTATTAAAATGTTTTTTTTCGCATCCGCTTTAGCTTACGTCGAAGAGCTTTGTTTCGAATCCAGCGCGATTTAGGTGACCCCGGTCCACGTTTTGTTATTACACAGAGTAGCTACTTTCCGTAAAGATAATTTGTCATTCAATCATGCTAAATAAAGTCATAGGTAAGCATGGGTTCAAGTATGGTAACCGATTTATGGTCAGAAACATTTCATGTCTTCCCGTGGCTGGAAACTAAGAGCAAAATCCAGACAAGCAGCGTAGTGTACACTCAAGCACAAAAATATTAACCCTCTTGTACCATGTCACATTGACCCTTTTTTGTTCCTATACAGTGTGTTTTTGGAAATTTGTAATCGAGTGTACCACTGAAATCTAATAGTTTGCAAAGAATGATGATTATGGACAATTCTCTCACGATAAACTCGTAGGTCATGGCATGACATGTGGCTAACATACTCGTATTCTAACATATTAGTAACATTTTAAAGGTAATATTGGATGTTATAAATATCTTTAGAAAAGGCAGGTATATATTACTAATTAGTTTCCTATGTGTTTGTCCATAATATATTATTTATGTAATCAAGATCAGATCAGCCTTTGCGAGTACACATTGAGCCACAAAAATAATAATATTCACATTAATAAAATTAATTCTTTTTGGATTTATCTATGGAATAAGTATACAGTTTAGTGCTTTTATTCGGAATCATGACAATGATAAATAAATAAATACGTCTGTTTCCAAATATTATTCAACTAGTAATTTACCATCACTATTCTGCGATTAAAGCAATAAATGGTAACAAACAATCCAATTTCACCAAAACGAAATTCCCAATTCAGAAAATAATAAAAAGAAGATAAAGATGCTCCAAACGTTAACAAAGGGCTCAAGAAAGTTTGATTAAATGTTTTCATTGCTACTTAAATATGTTTTAGGAAAAAGTAGCGTAACGTCGTTAAATTCAATCTTATAAAAAAGAAAATAGCTTTTAAACTTCATCACCCGATTAACTTACGAGTTTACCTTGTAAATTTTAAAGGAATATTATAAAAGAGACAAGTTTTCTTGTGAAAAAATTGTCTCCCATTTAGGGGATAGGGGAATTTGCGAGCTCATCAACGCTGGACCGCATAATTTTGGTCCTTGCCGTGAGAAGGATAATGATCTCATTTACAAGGATCAAAATTATATTGCGTGCTCCTTTTTGTGAGTTAGGAAATGTTGTTGTGCTGCTCTGGTCTTGGTTACAGACGGTGTTTCTTCTTCATTTGTTTCACTGCACGATTAAGAGTTTCAAATGCAACATACGGTTCATTTGTTACAGGTGGTTACAGTTAGTAATTTTAATTATACAGAAGAAAAAAACAAGCAAAGTGCTACCATATTACTACAGCATTACTGGATGAGCATAGCCGTCAACATCGTCAAATAGCAATACAAGTATGGACCTTAAGTGTAAATTCAAATGACAGAAAATACTTACAAATGTAATGTTTAACTTTACTACGATTTGATTTTCTTTACATCGTTTATTTGTTTTATGGTCCAGCGTTGATAAGCTCGCAAATTCCCCTATCCCTTGTTACCTGACGTGAAAAATGATACGTATGACGTATTTTTTATATTATAATTCAGTGTATCATAATAAGTTAGAAGACATTTATGCCTGTGATTATAATATAATTTATTACATTAATCCTCGTTAGACGATGTCGGCAATAACAACACAATAACCAACCGGTGTGGGATAAACTATGAGAATATAGAACATAAGAGTGCAACAAATGATACTAATTAAAAACAGTCCATCGGACTATATAATAATTTCGGGAAATTAGAAGCCGTGGTGGCTCAGTGGGGTAGAGCGTCCCTGAACAATCGAGGTCTGGGTTCCATCCTGGCTCGACCAATGAGTACAAATTTGTTATTTGGAATTTCTGTAAGAATGATAAAAATTATTACCATTGGCTTTTCGGTGAAGGAAAACATAGCGAGGAAATCTGCACACTCCAGAGAAGAAATTCAAAGGTTTGTATGAGTCTACCAATGCGGACTGGGCCCACGTGGTGGACTATAGCGCATACACTCTCTGTAGGAGAGTAGGTCTGAGCCCCTGCAGTGGGGATATATAAAGGCTGGTGATGATGATTGATTGACGATTTTAGAAGATTAGATGAAAATACCATAGTGAATACTGATTGCCAAAATTAAACAAAATAATGTTAGAGAAAGTTAAAGTGTATCTTTCGTATGTTATAAACTCGTATATAAATCGCTTCAGCCCGTAGTTTACAAAGATAAGCAAACATCGCGATCAATCAACCGGTTGGCACGCTCATGAATAATACCTATCCTGTTGAGAAAACTTCTACAAAAGATTTATTTCCCCCCTCGCGCCCTTCTACCCGCTTTCGAGAAATAGCGGCAAAGATTGATTGATTCCAAATAAATATGAATACGGGTATAATAGGTAGCCTAAGGGCCCTTTGTAAAAAAGTATGTTGTAAATAAATAAGAGTCAATTTCAATCGTAAAGGGCTCGTTATAAACGGTATTAGGCTGTTGTTGATGTTTATCGGTTACGAAAGTGGAGGGGGGAGGGAGTTTATATATATTGATGAATTTAAATATGTAGGCCAGTGAAATGAAAGGAAGGTAGATGAAAAAAGATACACAAGTGACCTACATACGAATGTGTGGTGATCATCTCTTACTAGTTTATAAAGCAATATCTAGACATAGAACCACTGCAAAGCGTCTTGACGTCAGGCTAAAAAAGAAATATTCCAAGCTTGCCTTCTGAGATAGCGTTAGGTATTGTACTAAATGGTAACGACGCCGCGAATTATTCCTCGTATAGTTCCACTTTTATATTGTACAGCAAAGCAGAAAAACGATAGGAACGACAAGTTAAGTCTTGTGTGTGTGACGGTCCACATGAACCTGTGCTTGATCCATCCGACATCCATCTATACTCTGTAAAAAAAATCTTGAGATACAGTTTCTTTAGTAATAATAAATTTGGAAATGCTACATTGGTTTTTAAAAGTGGATCTATAAGGAATAAAGGCAAACATTTTTCCAAAGTGTATCTACGAGGAAAGTGTACATACGAGGAATAATTCGAAGTCGTGCACCTGAGACTAATTTAAAAAAAACAATATAAACTATACTTACGTACTAAAAAATGATAGATTAGACCAAAAACACTCACAATAATTGTTCGATAGTAACGATAAATTAATTAAATAATAATTGGATACGAACGTGTTGACATGTACAATCGAGTACAAAAATATGTATCCACTTTTGAACAATGTCAGATTCACTCTTGCTTGTTTCTATGCAGTGTGTTGAAGGAAACGTCAAAGTGGTGACATATTTTTGTGGTCAAAAGTGGACACATATTTTGTACTCGAGTGTACCCTTCAATAAATAGATTGTTAAAAACTCGGGCAGCGGTTAACTTGTAAGTAAATTTCGTTGTCTCGCACATGACATAAAACGCTGAAAACGTCGCCTAATTTTTTATTGAAGACTTTTGCGTGAACTGTAACCCATGGCCCAGTAATATTTGAAATTGTGTTTCTGAGCCAAGCGCACCGCATCACCTAATTCACTTCCGATAATGAAACCACCTGTCAGCTCCGCACTCCATTATAAACATAGTAGAATTTAACGCACAAAATAACCTAAAATTAAATTATTAGAGAGAACCGTTATAAAGGGTAGATTATAATACTTTATGTAATGTAACGCATAAATTCTGAGGCGCACCTGCGTTTTAATAAATTAAAATATGACTATATAGGTGATACAAGCCCGTTCTTCGCTCAAATAAAGTTAAGGGAATTAATTTCTAAGCCTGGAAGTTTATGAAATGCCTGCATAAACAGGCTTTGTACTTGGGCGTGGTGGGAAATTGAGGCAATTTGGCTGCCGGATAAATTGGGGCTGTTACAGCAAATGTTACGAATAAAGTTATATGAACGTTGCAGCGCTGGACTTTCAATATTAGCTTACGTTGTACAAAGATTGTACAACGGCTTGAGACGGGTAAATACAGTCCTTCAGCTTTATGTTGACACATCTTGCATCATTTGACAAGAGTTGACTAGACTTTGTTAAAGTAACATGAAGTAGTATAGTTTGTATCAGCAATGAAAGAATTTAACAATAATAAAAAGTTGATATTTTTAAACATATATTATATAGGTATTTATGTAAAGTAGAGTACACTCTCTGTAGGAGAGTAGGCCTGAGCCCCTGCAGTGGGGATATATATAGGCTGTTGATGAATTGATGAATGTAAAGTAGAAATAATGTTTGTATCATCGAAATCGATGCAATTGACCCAAGTTTTGAAGCTCAAGCGTCGCTCATCTTTAAATTAACGCGCCCAAGCACTACGTCATTCACGAGAGTCGCGATTGCGCTAGACAAAAGTCGTGGGTAAATAATGACTAGCGTAATGACGTCACAGCGGGTCACGTAACCAGCCGATCGGCCGTAGCGGAAAGAGCACTTGACATTATCTCAACCATTTTTAAAGATAATAAAAACGCAATTTTACCTGTAATTTTTTATACTCTAAAAAATTGTTGGACAGACTCAATTAAAAATTTCAATTCCTAACTTCTTACAAATACACAAAAATATAAAACGTTTTCATCCGTGCTAATACAATGGCAAGTAGAATGGCGCTGTCGCAGCTTATCTCGCCTCCTACTCGAAGATGCAAACCGGCTCCTCTTTCTCTCTCTCTCTCTCTACTCACACTCCATGCTATCGGTACTCGACTTAGTTGGCTAGCTACCACCATGTTGCCTAAGACAGCCGCCAAAGAAAGGTAGCAGGTCCAATGCCTCATTAGGTTGAGGCTTCTGGGTGAGCAAGCTGTCTATCCAATAGCCCTATCGTCAATTCTCATCTGGTGAAAAGAAGGCTAAATGCAAAACCCGTTATTCATTTTAAAAAAAACTATTCTTAGCACCTCCATTTTCACACCCGACAAAAGTATGTAAAATAGGGCGGCGAAGTAATTTCACCGTGAAAATGTCCCGAACCCATATCAATCTAAAGAGCAATATATATCGTATTGTATTGAATTGAATCCATCGTTGATAGACGACCGCGATACGACGTGCGTTTCCGTCGTACAATTGATCGGCGCTCGAGTGACGTTTTATTGACGTTCTTTATCCTCCATTATTATATCAATACTGGGGTTTTGTACTCCATTATAGCGCTATTTGTTCCAGAAGATTGGAAGGAAAAAAGCGCGCCGTCAACGAGTGACCTCGAAACGGTGCGGAACTGCACCCACAGGGCCCAACTTCCTGCTGCAAGCTGAAGTACCTACCACGGTCGTGTAACTGTCACGCCTGCAAATCACCACCACCATGCAGGACGTTACAGAATTGATAGAGCAGATGTCTAACTACCTCTTCAGGGCGGCGCAGCTGGAGTCACGCCACGAAACATCCTTCAAGTCGTTCGTGGTGGGAGTCCCAACCTGCAGGCTAGAGGCCTTCATGAATGAGGACCTCTGGCCGAAGTTCGTGGTATACCGTTGCTTCCGATGGAGGATGGCAACAACACCAGACCGACACGATTGTGCATGTAATGTAAATAAAAGTAGATTATACGTTTTTATCTGATTTTAAAATATTTTTTTAATTTATTGTATTTTATATATAACTATGGATTTAACGTTGTTACCTAAAAATAAATGAATAATAAAGAAATAAAAATTATTATTACAGCCTGTGCTGACCCACTGCTGAGCAAAGGTCCTGAAATCCCCTCAAGAGTGCTATTCACTAAGGACAAACATCCAACAACGTACATCCTTAACCTTGACTGACGGTGTCTCGTTACCTAGGCAACAAGGATCAATATAGAATGAAGTTATCAAATACCCCTAATGTTTTATTAATGAACGCACCCCCTGTTCTCTTTCTCAAGAACCTTTCATTTCTGAAACGAGTCATCCCGTCATCTCTTTAGTGCTTTGATGCAACGCCGATTTCCTGCGATTTTATTTATTTTTATTTATTTAGAGCTCATTCGGTTACGGTCTTTGCCCAAACTGCCCTCGACATAACATTACGAAACTACTATTTAGTGATCATGTGGGATCATCGTGTAAAAATTATGCGCTGAATACGCGGTCAAAATGTAATACCAAAATGTCCAATATTTCGATGACGAGATCAAATTGACGTTTATGGACTGTGAACATTTAAACATTTTTGAGTCTCTTCTAGAACATTAGCAACCGCTGTTTTAGCGCCCTAGTAAACCAATAAGTACCGTAGTCAAGTGATAGTGAACCATTGAGTTGATTTGTCAAAATACGGAGGTCCATCTAGAAGCCCCATCGTGTTGCAGTGAACCGTTAAATACCGAAGTGGTGTTGCAGTAAAGCACTCAGTAACACAGTGAAGCGGCTATGTTCCGTTTTGTAACCTCGTCGTGTTGCAGTGAACCGCTAAGTGCCGTTGTCAGATTGCAGAAAATCACTCAGCAGCCTAGTGAAGTTGTAGTGAGCCGTTAAATATCCTAATTGTGTAGCAGGGGTTTGCTAAATTACATCGATTAATAATAACGTTTTACTCCCAAAGCTTTTCAAAAAGCAAGTCAAACATAAATTGCTTTTGTAACCAAATTTCCTTAAGAGCTTCTAAAGCAATCCGTTGGAGATATAACAGCGTCACCTACCGACAGTATGACGTAATGCAATACACATACAATTTTCTGGGAAATGTAATGTAGAACGTCGTACCAGGTAATAAACTTAACTTGCAGCTTCTTGAAGGGTTATTTGAAAAGCAGGAATGAATTTGCAATGGGCTCACACAAGGCTTTAATCAGACCTGGCGGTAAGCGACGTTAAGGTCGTTGGAAGGAAAGCTTTCCCACTCAGAAGCCTCCATTTTACCGCTGGCTCTGTCATCTATCACTACTCGAACACAAAACTACTATTACTACAATAATTGTGACAGACTTAGATAAAAAAAGTTTTATTAAGAATAATATACAACAGAAATAGTAGAACAAAACACGATGTCATTGAAAAAAAGGATTTAACTAATTAAACTGGAGAATGTATTCTAACTTATCAGAAATAGAATACATTCTCCAGATCAACTGCTCGGGGAACGGTGCCCAGAAGTGATAATGTGGCCCTTAGAAGAATCAATCTAGATCATAGTCAAGCTTCAACTACAAAATGTATTTTATGTTACTAGTCTTATAGACGTGAAGATTTGTCAGTTTAGATGTGACTGAACCAAGCACACATGGCTGATTGCATAAAGAAGCAAAAAAGTATATTTTAAAGGATTCAGACACAGAATAGTTTTTATTATCGTGTAGGTTGTAAGGAACTCTAGTGTCAGAATTGTTGAGTCGCCATAGTCCTCTGACATGGCTCATAGCTATTGCCAGTCGTGGATAGTATTCGGGACCAACTTGCCTTTCGAAGCACGGGCACATCTTTCTTTTTGGACAGTCGAGTTATTCAGCCTGCAATGTCCTAACTGAACTCGTGAAAGTCTCACAAAAATATTTTGACACTGTCCCAATCGGGAATCGAGGCAGCTTCCGCGTGTGTGTCGGATTTCGGCGTTCTGGCGTTCAGACAACCGCGCCATGGAAGCAGTTAGTTTGGCAGTAGGTTTCATAAATATTTGTTTCAGTTAACATATTTGAATTGTAATAGTTTCTATGACATATTTTAAACTCAGTTACATAGAGAGAATATCAAAAATGTCGAATCGCCAGGCTCAATTACTCCTCAACCTTTACAATATCGCGCCACCTGTGATCTGAGAAATCAACGCGAATCCATCACAGACAAAAGTCAATTCTTCATAATTCCTCTTATTCATAATATTCGTAATAAGTCCCTCAGAAAGAATCTTGAAAAATGGAAAGAATGAAATTCTTAACGTTCCTCAGAGCGGTGGAAAAACCAATTTAAAGTTACGGCGGTGTTTACCAAAACTCCCTTTTTTTACAGATATCACTCAGAGGAATATAATTAACCGCTACCGAGTTTCAGAATCCGATTCGCTGAAGAGCACACGAACTTTTGAAGCGTAAATTTAATTTGGTCGTGTTATACACGTTGTAATTACACATTTTCAATATTGAAAATCTGCTCCCGTTCAGGTTGCTACCAGTTTAATAATGTAAATGTACCCCGGATATTAACGTTTTGCCACGGACTTTTTAAATGTGAGGATTTTGTCGTTGTTGTTGTTTTTCACCTCGACACTTAGGGGATTATATTTGCGGTAATGTACGAGGAAATCCGATTTTATGATTATTCTTCCATAAATCATATTGGACACTTTTAGTTGTTTTACAGAATATATGTTTGTTAAAAAATTTATGTATATCTTATGATAGTAGGCAACATAAGTATGCACCAGTGTGATGGGGCTACATGTAGCTTTTTTTTCGTCTGGCACCACTGGAAGCTTACGGGACTAAGAAGTTATATCTGCCCCCAGTGGTGACAGAATTGTTGAGAACAGACAAGAATACAGGAACAACCCATTAGTTTTTTGGCGTCATGTAAGCTCCAGAATACTCCCAATATTATTAAAGTTACATATCTATATGGTGCTTTGTGCATGAAATCCTGCTTTTATCAGCGATTTCACATGCGTGAACTTCAGATGTAATTCCAAGGGAACGACGCGTTCTCAGCACAAAAATTAAGGCATTTTGACTATGAGTTACGACATGAAAGAAGGCAAAACAAACGAACGAGTAAACTACTGCCCACCCTGAACATATCCATTAGTTGCCTCGTACGAGTATCCATATCTATAAACAATGTTTTCCTGACAACATCAATACTCCTCCCAACCGTGGTGTTTCCCTAATAGAAGCCGGTTTGTCGTGACAATCAATGAGTGAGGCTCCTGTCCAGCAGTGGGCATGATACTTTTGATGGTGATGACATGCCACTCTGAGCCGAACAACTCTTACACCAAGCTAAATGCAAAGTTAAGTAAAGGCCATCGTCCAGAAACCTAATTACAAAACTTTCTCGATATCCGTTTAACAAAGTATTGAAAAATGGCTGCCTGATATTCGATCTTTGCTTAAGAACAAAGTAATTTCAACTTCTATAGCGTTTGCCGCTGGCCCAGATTAAAAATAAAAGATGCGCGGTAACTTTAAACTATAGTTAAGATAAGCCAAGTTAAAGTGTTGCAGCCGACGGCGGTTTATGGTTAGTTAAATGAAAGTTTCTTACCTTTTTAAAACTTGGTTTTTAAAAATAAATACAGTGTCATCAATTTGTTCTAGAAGAAGAGTAGAGCTAGCGCACTCCATTAAAAAAAATAGTGTGTGGAGTCCCTCTGCGCGGAAGAAGTGAAACTTTGTAATGTAGAAATGAAAATAAGAAGGGGTAGAAATTAATTTCTAGATCAAATGTATTAACATTGCTTACAATTCACAATTGATCGCATCTTTGCTATTAAACTAGAACAACAAGTACGTATTTCAGCTAATTTCACGACGCTCACACTGTTTACTCCACTGCATAGCAAGAATACCATGGGCATGTACTTGGGATCTACCGACACACTCTCTTTCTCTCTTCTACTTTCTACCTTTGTGTATCTTTCTTTCTCTCTCCCTCTTGCGTTGGAATATTGAACGCTACTCGTTGCTAACGCTCGCGCTGGCCTGTAAATGTTATACTACGCGCATGCGTTCGAGCGCCACGCATTCACTATCACTCTGTCTCTTTCTATTCCCCCTCCCCAGGAGCGTTGAATGTTTAACGCAACAGTGCTTTCATACCCCCTCCATGATAGCGTTAAACATTTAACGCAACCTTGTTGGAAGTCGCATTAGAAGTTTCACGTCTAAAACTTTCAATGACATTTTTACGCCGTTATTAGTCTAAGTTATAAAACATCAATGAAGGCAAATCTTATGTAGATCAGAAAATCAAAACTAGAACGTAATTTTGAAAATAGTTCTTTAAGTCGTACGCGACATTCGTCAATATAAAATATATAAATTGTCAAAACATGAACACAAACATGAACCTGTTTAACTTTCACAAAACTCAAAGGCAGAATAAGTACAAGAAAGAATATTGCGAGTTTGGAGTAAAAGTGCCTTCCTACTGTCTGTTAGCTGTCTAATCTATAAAGGAAATTGGCAAACCATAAAAGCAATCTATATGCAATGTATTTCGCTGCAAGGCGTTGTACGGCCAGCCATTGGTACCGCGTGTAGCTAGGTAACACGCTATTGGAATAAACTTACCAAAAACATTTATCATAGTCGTACTAATAGTGAAAATACGTAAGTGAGTTTGTTTGTTACCAAAGCTCCTCAACCGTCGACCAATGAAGTTTGGCACACATAGTCTATGTCATGGGGAATAAAAGCGTAAGCTTCTTGTGAATAAATTTAATAATATCATTTGTTTGCTGGGTGCTGGATGTCCAGTGTTGAACAGGAGCATCGCTGATATACCACCAAAATGACCAGCTTAATATGGATGGATGGCTCATAATCACCACGCTTTGGAGACGGACTGGTGACTGGAAAAAGATTTTGTACATAAGTAGACATTGCTTCCCATCCACCTGAATTTACTAAGTCATATTTTACTAAACTTACGCGAGATGGCAATATGTGATATATTATGCCAATGCTGGGGCCACAAGAGGACCAAACAAAATCTGAATTGATAACTAAATTCTTAATCTGTTCGTAGCATATTTTCGATTGTCAGACTTTTCGTGTAAACTTTTATCACCCCTCGTATTTAAATTATTATTATTGATACGCCGTTAATATTCTTTCACCCACGTTTCTATCAATAGGCAAACGCGCACCTTACGTGTTCTTCCAATAACAAAGTCCGTGGCACGTAATAATGTCATTTCCACGAAAACAGACAAAAGGGAACGGAAAAAAGGAGCCAAGTCACGGAGCGCGAATCGCAATCCATGGCGAGGGGGTGTGCATGTACCGGGTAACTATAATACCGATTGTTATATAACAGTGCTCCTAATCGGTCAAAAATGTTGCTGCAATATGTGCCTGCAATACTTGCAACTATGGCCCGGCCATCATGAAAATATTTTGATGTATTTACTGTGACTGGCAATGCCAGCAATATTGCCTGATCTGGGGGCACGGCATGTTTTATATAAATATATTGAGACTTGGCCATCGCCTGAAAACACGTGTAAATTCAATCGCCTGAAAACACATGTAAATTCAATTATTTAGTGCGATGCCCAAGTCTCAATATATTTATATAAAACATTAAAGAATTTTAATATTGATATGCGTCACTATAAGATGCTGTTAATTATTACGTAACAACTTAATGCTTCGAGTACGGAGATTCCAGACACAATTGATTTTCAATTGTTATGGACCACGATCGTGGTCTTAGAGACTGGACGTATTAAGACAGAAAGTCGCTTAAGTAGAGACTGAATAAATTAATAACCGACTTGGTATTACATGGATCTCACAACTTTTTACCGCAGAACAACTGAGTTGCGAGACTTGGTCTTTTTGACAAGTATTGTTTTTGATGGGATGAGTATTTCAGACACATATTGCAGGAAACTTACACATATTGACAATATTGTACGCCGTACGTACAATTTCTATACACGCTATATATTTAAGAACTGTTGCAAACCTAAAGCTGAAGCACATAAAGAATCGATATTATTTGAAGAAAAAAAATGTCCGTTTAGAAGACCCTTAATACCAGTATATCAATAAATATGTCACATTGGGTGTTAACATATAATTGACACAGTTATTGATTACAAGTTTATGTAATTTAAAGTGTTTTCTTCAAAGTGGACTTTGAAGGTTTGAATTTACATATTAAAGTCTTCGACTGTACAATATTTGTTCTTGTGCAGTTTGTTAAATGAAATGTCAATTGAAAGTTAATATGAAATTGAAAAAATAGTGGAATTTAGAATTATTAAAGGTGTATTTTTTGTAGTAATATTTCTGACTTTCATTAGGTATATTATTATTGGGATGCAAATTGGTTTCAGCATGAGATCAATTGTGACAAAAAAATCGTTAATTCCCTATATCACTCCGCACTCCACATACGTAAACATTTGGTTGTTTTATAATATAATTATACACCAGTAGGCTGCGTGAGTTTTTCAACCAACGCAGTTCATGTACAATCCTCCTTTCAGTCCGCAGCCGTGCCGCAATCCAAGCTAAGTCTCGGCTTCGTTCAGTGTTGTTACCCGCTAACAAGTCCGGGCGAGTGAGCGCTGTCACCACTTGATTTCGTCTACATTTTGTTGAGGCTAAGTGCCCCACTGCTTGTCTGTCAAACATGCTTCTAGTACGGCTTTCAGCGGCTTTCGTTTGTGTTTCTTTACTATCTGTGATAATCCCAATTAACCCAAGCTATAAATACGAGCCAAAATGCGACTCTTACATACGTGAATGTATAATATTAATTATAGAATATTAATAATAAGAACTACTTGCGCGATAGTAGAAAAAAAAATCGATCTTTCATCCTTATATAAAAATCTAGACATTATTCTCCGTTACAGAGACAAACAAAGAAACTGACTTTCGCATTTATAATACTACCATGTACATAAATGAAGAACTTGGTAAATGAAGATAAAGTGGGAGAATAGAAGCGTGCTCGTCCAGAACTATCGAGCCAATATTGATTCTAGACTCTCAGCAAATTTCACATCGGATTTTGGACAGCTTAAATGTGATAAAATAGCATTATTTACAAATGTTTTAATTAGCAACGAGTCCCATGAAACCGCATAATTATGCAGTTTTCACGCAATTTAACTGGATCCACGTGTAATATTTAATTACTAGTGAGTTTCGCTCCCTATCGTAGTATCCCACCTGTTTTCTGGGTCAATAAAATACATATTATATTTAAAGAGCAAATTGTTTTCAAAATACACATCGCAATTCTATATACATTTCATTATACATCATTGAGTACCTATTTTTTATGATATCGATGTATGATGGGTTTGCGCTTGGCCTTCATCTCACCTGACGGTAAGTGACGATAATGCCGTACGATGATATGGTGCTGCTAATGAGGTGATTTCTCTGCTACCTTTCGTACCGGAACACAACAGTGCTATTAAGACGGATATAGGAAATGCATTACCACTAACTAAACCGAATGCTGATAGGTACACCTCTGGCAATCGAACCCGAGACCTACGGGTTGTGAGTCCAGGCGTGCAGCTGTTTGGGCACGGAAGCGGTTGCTAGGTATTGAGACAACCTAAAAATACATAAAATGACAAAGCAAGCTCGGTCCGACTTAATCTAAAATATCCTTATCATTAACTCTAAATGTGGTTGTTGCAAATAAATAGATAATAATTTATGGGCGGTGTAGCGTAGTACATGTGCCCTAGTATAATCACACTGTCTCGTGTGTCTATGGGTTGGTTTGACAATGACAGTGTCAAAGTGTAGACTGAACGTATTACGAGAGCCGTGGGCGAGTGTTGAAGTTTATTAGTACCTAACACGTGTGCATTGCCGAACCAGTGAAGTGATAGACAACCCCCACAGATAGTAAACTGACATACGAACATTTTTTTATCGACAAAGGGTTCTTGTGTGATAATTATAAAAGTACACTCAGATGAAGTGGCGAGCGAAACCCAGTTGGTCTGTAAATATGTAAATTCAGTCTAATCGAACCTCTGTTCGTTAGGATAGCAAAGACTGATAGTCATGTCAAAAGAGTTATTTAAATCACTTGTTTTATATTTACAGTTACTTTATAATTCTTTTCAAACGACTTCTCGGACGTCGGAAGAATGTTAACCCAAGCGTGTAGCTATTAGAATCTCGCATAAATGATTTCACATTTCGAGTACGTTCTCGCAATTCACACATCGCATCTGTACCTGAACCCTATCAATCCCATTGTAAATCAATCCCACTCCGAATAAACGTATTCAGATTCTGGATCCTTGTTCACGTCAGAAAATATCCGCCACGGTGCATTATCACAAATCATGATTCAAATCAGCTCCGAGACCGGTCACCCCCGGTCTGCAATTTCACACTCCAATACTCCCAGATATTGCTAACTGGTCCTTACCAACATGGGCATGACAAAAATTTTCAGACAGCGAGTGCTCTCGATCGAATGGTTATTGGATTTTGGTCATTCGTGTTTTGATTTTGGGTTAGGTTTACATGCATGGATTAATGAATGGTTAAAAAGGTTACGTGGAGAGATTGAGAATTCCATTGAATGGAAACGGGCACGGGGCTGTTGTTTGGTTTTATGTTACCTAATCAATCAAATGTTGACAGCATACAGTCAATCATAGAAACAAACAGAAGACAAGATAAGAGAATTGAAGACAAAACCAGCTGTAAATACTATGTAAGACAGAGCTCAGAATTGTATGATTATCTCAAAGCAAAGTTACACGACCTGGTTAAGGTCGCGGGGAGTCGCTGGATGCAAGTGGCTCGGGACCGGTCGATGATGATGATGAAAGTTATACGGACAGTTTGAACACACCACACACTTTTGAATCGAACTAATATTTTTTGACGTAATATTTTAAAATAGGAAAGCTGGCTTTGTGCAGTAATTATCGAAAACTAAGACATTAAGATTTTAAATTCGCAAAATGAGTATAATTGACATACAGCTACTTAGTAAATAACAATTTTCATTTTTACACACTTATTTTAATTATTATTGTTCAAAACGCCATCTAGGGACCATTAGCAGCTCCGTAACGGCTATTGTAGCTGACAATACAGTAGTACGTCAATTATATTTATTTTGCGACACTAAGGTATAATCCGATCTCCTATTGTTAGGTTATTACCTATCAAAGCCAGCTTTTCTATTTTAAAAGATTAAATAGTTTTGCGGATTGATTTCGAATTGATTATAGTTTCCTGTATCAGTCTTAAACAAAATCAGTCCTAAACAGAATCTGTCTTAAACAGAATCTGACCCTGAATCTGAAAAATTGCTTTTTTGGTTTACTTGGTGCTTTCCAGCGCCATTTTTTCGTCAATCTCAAATAAGGGCTTGACAATATCCATAAGGAAAACCACAATATCCTCCTGCTACCGGTCTCAGTAAACTTTTTCTTAGCTGCTTTTTACAACACGATATGAGGTGATACAATTCCATAGCCAGCACAACACGGCAAAAGTTAAATCAAAATTCATTTGTAGCAAACATTACGACAAAATGCATTCCATTTGAAAACTAAATTACGCTAAACAAACTCACGTCGCAACTCGCTGGGAGTGAGCGAAATCATTTACCTCTTGTCCCGTCGCCGGCAGTAGAGAGGGTAGCCGTGAAAATACGGGCAGGTGCATCTCACAGCGAGAAACTTAAAGGTGGCTCTTGTTTAGGGTAAATGAGCACAGTTTTTACCTGACTGTTTAAATAAAGAGAAGTTTGTTCTGATTGCCCTTTAAAAATTCGTGTCATGTCTTATGTGTTCGAAACGTAAGCCAGTAAAACTAATTAGTCCAATGAGTTATCTGAAAGTGTTTCCCTTTCACTAGTCATCAATGGAATAAGATTTTTTAAATGTCTAACAGTTTCTCAAAATATGACATAAGACAGAACAACGTTTAAACGCACTGAAACGAAAAAAGTAACAGCCGTTACGTTGCGAATACAAAAAAAACTCACGTTACTTCGCCAGATATCATCTTTATCTGCTATTATACCTCTACTAAAGTATCACAAAAATTGACATCCTATTCCCAAAAATAAAATAGCGTTTCCTTATCTCAGCACCCCAGGCTCGCACATGGATTTTCCCAAGACCATAATCGTCCCATCTACCCTATACGTCACTGACGTAAGTCCTTCGCCTCGGCGACATTCGCGCTGGAAGGAATTCGGAATTACAACCACGTTGGAAAATGTTAACCAGCGGTTAATCTAACTGACTGTCATGTGGTACAATTATTATTATTCTTTATTCAATATACAATACAATCACGTGATCTTTAATTCCCCTGATGATAATCAGGTACTCGCTCAAAATTCATAATGTTATGTGGTACATTTAATCATCAACAGCACCCTGTATGATGCCCCACTGCAGGGGCTCAGGCCTACTCTCCTACAGAGAGTGTATGGCCTTTATAGTTCACCACGCGGACCCAATGCGGATTGGTAGAATTTACACACCTTTGAATTTAAAATCGGGAGTGTGCAGGTTTCCTCGCGAAAAGCCGATGGTAATGACTTTTAATTTTTATCATTCGCTTCTCAAAACTTCTCATTGACGCCCCAGGACGTCGCGACACACAGTTTGGGAAGCCTGGTGTAATAGTTCTTAGTCCGCCGCGGTCGATCACCCATCTCCCGGTAGCTCGGCTGCTCCGTCCGCTGGCGTTAATGAGCTTGTTTGTTTCAACGAACATTCGCCACGTTCTGAGCTCCTGGTACCGCTCTGTTTGTGACACTGCTTTATAAGAGAGAAAATTTCATTAATGTCTAAATAATGTTTTAGAAGCTTATGCTAATAACGTTCTTTTGAGGTCAAATTCTACATAATTATGTTCTGTAATTATTTACTGCGCAGTGCGCAGCTGCACTAAAGTGAGCAAATCAGTAAAACAGTGGAACTTACAATTACCTTTTCCTTACTGTTCAACTGAAGTGCTCAACTCAGTCATAAATATATGTATGAATGTTTTGTTTCCCACAGCTCATTTACTCGACTACCCAAAGACTAACTGACGAGGCACTGGATGCTTAAAGTTTATTGATGCGATCTTTGTAATATCGGCTAATAGCTATCTACACACATCATCATCATATTCAACATCCTATATCCCACTGCAGGGGCTCAGGTCTACTCTCCTACAGAGAGTGTATGGGGCAAAGTCCACCACGCGGGACCAGTGCGGATTGGTAGACTTCACAAACACCTTTGAGGAGTGTGCAGGTTTCCTCACGATATTTTATTTCACCGAAAAGTCAGTTGAAATGATTTTTATCATCCGTACATAAATTCCAAATAACAAATAGGAACTCATTGGTAACGAATCAAGATCGAACTCAGACTTCGATTGTTCAAGGACTGACGCGCTAGCCAACTGAGCTACCATGTTTTTTTATCTACACCACAGAGAACTATCATCTACTATCATATAACGGAAATATATCACTACTGCGCTGTGAACCGGAATAAAGATCTCATGAAGGACATTCATTTTGGTGAAAACACTACTAGTTTCCGATATAAGGCAATTCTAATATTGAAAGCTGACATCCAAAATAACTACCTTATTCAAACCTTTCATTTTGGAAAACATTCTTCTTTTCCGAGATAAGACTGATATTTTCGATAGCTGGAATGCAAAATACCGTTTATTATGATTATGACAATATCTATACTTGTCATACGCTGTCTCAAAAGTGTCCAGGCTCTCTGTTTAACACTTTGCTTGAGCAGTGGAAAATAAACAATCATATCCCACTTCTTAAATAGTTAAATATGAATGATATTTAAAAAAACTACTTTTTCTTTTAAAACAAAGATAGGTGAAGTGTTGAATTTGATTTGAAATATAATACTACGTATAGTTTATGTTGCCAAAAAATTGGAATACAAAGAACGTTTGCAAAATAAAACACTCAACAAGTGGCAACTTGAGTACCGTGAATGAACGAACATACGCCTCCGGACTTACGACACGTCATTGGTTGCAATAAAACGAAGATATAACACATTTTCCAGTCGAACAATTACAATGGAAGTCAAAAGACGAAGCTGAGGCGTTAAGACCCTGTTTAGTTATGGGCGGCTGAAAGGGAACGATAAACGGGAACAGCGCCTGTTGTTGTAGGGCTGCCATGCTTCGGGAATATCTGATTGATTCCTCTTTAGAACGCTGAAGAAGTGAACAGCAGCTTAGACGTTGTGTCTCTTTCGTTACTTTAGTAAATGACAGAGACAGTTTGATATGTCCAATCTAACTTTAGAGATACCAATTCTACGATTTGAACTAAGAAAAAGATATGTACTGATTAAAAGTAAATACAGTGTTATTTATGAACGAAAGATTAGTTTATAGCCTCAGTGAATCAATATATTCTGTGTGGTAGCATGTGTGTGGTGTCGTAGCTTTCAATAGAATCTTTCCGTGCCATTCTGTGGTTGTCGTATAAGGCGACTAAGAGAAGAAGAAAAACTAGAGATGGGCTCCAGCGTCTATGTGACACTGCGGTCGGAGAGCAAATTTTCAATGGCATCTGCCTTCATGGGACTTATTGATCCATAAGAGAGGCTCATTTCCAGCAGTGGACTTCTGAACCTGACGATGACGCCTTCATAAACACACTCTTAACATTATTTATTTATTAATTATGACTGTGGTTATTATTTATGAATAACATAGAATTTTACAAACACGATGACTTCTTACAGATACATATTTTCCTTTGTATAACATACACCTCAATAGGTATGTATATAAATTATTACGTGACCCCTTAATCCTGATCTAAATTTGTTTCCATTTTAGGCACTGTCCACATTCAATTTTCCCATTTGGTTACCCTATCACTGAAAGCCCAATCTGGCGTATTAGAGTTAAATCCCTTTTTGATAAGTCGATGCATTCATTATGTGGGATTACAGAAGGATTTAATGCCGATTGAAAAACCGACGGCAGACTTTTAACCGTTCTCCCTGCAGTTTACAATATGGGAAACTGAATTTTTGAATCGGAAACTTAAGTAAAGTAATTTTGATTTTGTGTTGTAATGAATCTGGTAAAAAATCATTGATTTAAAAGCTTTTTCTTGTCCCACTTGTAAATTGTCATTTCACCTTAAAATTACGCAAATAATAATAACAATCAGATTGTCATATGGATGTTACCATAATATTGTTAACACCGTTAGTTTATAATCTGTCTATAAATTGTAAACTTTCGAAATATTGTGAACTGTACCATACTGCTAACAATTTAACGCCTTACTGATCGGTAGTTTAGTCTACGGGCAAATATCAGTTTTAACAGCACTATTCCGTTCCATTAATGAAAGCTAACAAAGCCAGGTGCGTTTTCACTCTAACGGCCAACGTCACTTACCATCAGATGATATGAAGGCCAATGCCAATGCAGTGCTCGTTAAAAATGCAAAACAGGTCAGTGATAAATACATGAAAGGGCAAGTGCACTGAACTCTATACAATGACATTATCTGGTTCCCCAGTGAGCGACAGTGGCAGCGGACGGCGGGGGGCGGTGGGTGGTGGGCGCTAGGGCATGCATCATGCTCCAACACGCTGCAGTTAATGCAATTTAAACTTCCGCTATGATTGAGTAGGTGTGCTGCAGAGCTGTGGAAGTCCCACCAAGATATAGTTTTAAAATTCATACGATAGCTCTGAGATTCTGTAAATCATGTCTCTGATCTGGAGAATATGTTTTTAGGGTTTCGTACCTCAAAAGGGAAAAAGAAATCCTTATAGGATCACAGGCGGTTACGCCTGTATGTGTGTCTTTTTCTAAGAAACGCAAGGAGGTATCGTGTTGAAAAAAATTAAACTTCTAGGTCAGCGCATTAAAAAGCTGTTTAAGCCGCATTTTTTGACGTAGAAAGAATCAAAACCTATAGGATACTTTCATGTTGTTAGTTGTATTCCAATGTGTAAATTTAGAAAGAACAATTGCTAGTGTTTTTGCCGGGTTCAACTTTTTCTTATAAAATATGATTTTCATTTTGTTGTATTTTATACATGAACAATATAACTTTATCCTAACTTAATGTAATTCAACATAACTGAGACATCGGAACAAAGCAAAACCATGGCTTCAACTCACCGGTAATTGTATATTTGTTTACTGAGGTCCAAGTCCCGTTCAGCAGTATACAAAAAGGCCCAGTTTAATCAAATCCCAAAGGAAGTTAGCTCGCGTCCGGGACACGGGACCAAGTTGGAGTCCCGGGGAGTTGCGGGAATACCTACACGAGTTCCCGAAGGAAGTTCAACGGGAAACTATGCTAATCAGCAAGGGTTTGATTGCTGCTAACTGACTGATAACTTCTGGCAACTTCGCTAGGGTCAGTTCGGTGTGCCGTCACCTTCAAATTTAAATTGTTCTTAGGCTACAAATATTACATTTCAAGTAATGTTTGCGATGTCAATTTGTTTTGTTGAAAAACATATAATTTTTCAATCCCTTATACATTTTTATGCTTTTTACCAAATACGATTCAATCCAAAATCTGAATATTTTTTATGTTAGCTCACATATCATGCACATAAAGCATTCTAATTGAGGATGTATAGATACAAAACAACTATGTGAGAGTCAGTTGTCTGAAATAGGTTTTCCCTGAATTTCAGATCAGCAGTCTCTCCCATTGGATCTGGACTAATAACTCAATACAATACAAAATACACATAATTCTATTGTTTTCAAAAATGAGAAATTTTTAAATTTTAGATTTTTCCATGACACAATCATGCTAACGACTGCAATTTAATAATCGAATGTTTCAGAAGTCAATTTATGATGAAACATTTTCAAACAATCCAGATGACAGAGCTAAACATTTGTTCTATGAGTTTGCTTCCAGCTTTTATTCCTAAAAAAGCTTTAACATACTCGTAAATTATTATACAACACTTTCTTTAGGACAAAATTGCCTCCACAAGTGCAACCGTGCTTCTCATTCGCTCACAAGAGCTTCTTAACTAACTACTGTATCGCAAAGGAAACAGACACATTTTTGCTTTCTGAGCATTACCCCACTACGTAGGAAAAGTTTCGTTATAAAATTAAAAAACAAAAGGCTTTTCCCGGCTCGTTTCCTCAGCTTTAAAACTAAAACAGAGTGTTCCTTAAGGAATCCGACGAACGGTTGAATTCAGCGAATTAGTGCGAAGATGGAATGCATTCGAAATGAGTTCCCAAGTAAGTTGGCGTAAGGAACTTTTTGGAAACTATGTTAATCAGCGGACAAACGGCTTGATTGTTGGAACAGAGAGTTGCTAGACGACTTCACTCCTTGTCTCCTTGCCAAATTAAACTTAGGGTGACACCCGCAAGTTGCTACATTACGAAGATGTGTGAGAATAATTGAGTGACAAGTGTTGTGTCAAATACGAACAGATAAAATAACTTACTCTGGTATTTATGTATAATCAGTGATGTGAACAATAATCTCTGAAAGTCAGCCTAGTCATAGTCCGTTCGTACCAAGGACGATACCATGGTAGATCAGTTGAGTAGAGCTTCAGTCTTTGAACAATCGAGGTCAGGGTTTGATCTTGGCTCGTACCAACGAGTTCCAATTTGTTATTTGGAATTTATGTGCGAATGATAAAAATCTTGACCATTGATTTTTCGTTGAAGGAAAACATCCTGAGAAGGAATTCAAAGGTGTGTGTGAAGTCTACCAATCCGCACAGGTCCCGCGCGGTGGACTGTGACCCATACACTCTCTGTAGGAGAATAGGCCTGAGCCTCTGAAGTGGGGACATATATAGGCTGGTGATGATGATATGTGAATATTATATATACAGTAACAAGTAAGTTGTATAAAACCAATTTATGAATCATATTTTTAAAACTGATTAGCTTTCTAACATAAAAACCAGATGTACACAAGCGTTAAACTGATTATAAGCCCGGTAAAGCTGGTGCTTTCACAGCGTCGCTGCGTATACCAGAGCAGCTGCACACTTAGAATAAGCTGTTGAAATAACTGACACCCTGTTGATGGATACAGCCATAATAAAACAGTCCCCCGTGCACACTGTACAAGCTAAGTGCAAACTGCATGTTTATAACACTATTTTGAATTTAAATTAGAAAATTAATGGGATTTGTGTTAAACTCAGACTTACGTAGAAACGAGTAAATTTATACCGAAATAACGGAGACAAAGTGCTATATTACTTATCATCATCATCAGCCGGGAAACGTCCACTGCTGGACATATGCTTCCTCCGTGGTATGCCAAATTGACCGGTCGTCGGTACATCTAGTGAGACGCCCCGTTACACGTTTCCCGGTGGTCGCCACTCGATAACTAGTACTCCCAATCGGTTATGCGTTCTTCGAGCGATGTTGCCTTCTTATTGCCACTTCAGCTCACTGACTCGTTGAGCTATGTCGGTGACGTTATTTACTTTTGCTCTTAGGAATCTTAATTATATTGAAGTTGTTTTTGCTGCATAACTAAAAACTTTTATATTTTTGTAACATATAAAGGGTTTAGCTTTATCTTAACTTGAATGTATATTGATATATCGCCCAGAAACCTTAAGATAAAGAGGCGTTGGCTCAGCTACCTTTCATACGGGGACACAACAGTGCTATTAACACTGCCGTTTGGCTTACACAGGCGGACGTGGAAATTGCGCTACCTCCAACCAACAGAAACAACCAAATCAAGTCCCAACCAACAGAAACAACAACAGAAATCGAACCTAGGCTCTCCGTATAGGCAGTTCAGCTCTGTAACCGCTACGCAACTGACGCGGTAAATTCCTGTATGCTTATATACATACAAAGGTATTGTTTAGATCCAGTTATTACTTTAAAACTTCAAATGTGTACACCTTTGAATGTTTAAATAATCTAACACAGAATAAAAGTGATAGTTGCTACCGATATATAAAAGGCCATCTAATAAATAACGTTCTTATAGTTAAAACAGCGAAGGATTTCCTCGGCGCGGATAACAAGGCATGGATTCTATGCTCGTAATTCACCATGAGTCGTCTCGATAACACATACACACCCTACATACAATGTAACACCTTTTGAAATATTGCAGTCTCGTTGGAAAATTGTGAACTTTCACGTTCACCGCTAGTTGGGACTTTATACACCGTGTATAGTTCATGCTGGCGTATAGTTTATCCACCGTCCAAATTATATGTGAAAGCACTTTTAAGTAGCTTAATAAATACAGAGTCAATCATTTCTAAAAGTACGACCGAGCAGCAATGTATTGCGTCCAAATTGACTTGACTTGACAAAGAATAAACGGTTTATTGAACTGTCATAATATGACGTGTAAAAGAACCGTCAATCAGTCGATAACTTTAGATGTAATTAATACATTGCGTGCTCAATTATTTTTTATGGAAAAAAATACACAGTTAACTAAAGAAGTTTATGTAAATGTGTTCTTTAGGACTAAAACTAATGGCTATCAAAATATACGCCCGTACGAAATATACACGATGTATACAAATTAGCTTTTCCCGCAACTTCGTCCGCTGGACTTCATAACTTCTTGTTCAACCGGGAAAAGCAGCCTACGTCTTTTCCAGACCATCAACTACCCCTCTACAAAAATCATGGCATTCTATATCTCCGTTCCGCTTTCGCTTTTATAGTATTAATGTTTTTTTTTAACTTTATGGGTCGAGAAGTGACATAGGCTTTTTTTTTCGTTAAAGGGTTCCCGCGTTGCATGATTTGTAAAGTCCACGTAAAGCCAAGGGTAAAAGCCAGTATAAAATCAATTGTAAACTTTTTTTAAATACATTTATACTTTGATGTCAGATCGTCACTTAGATTCACACAGATTTTGGAATTTTAAAAACTAGTAGGATACAAAGTTTTAAATCATAGAATGTACTAAAATATTCAAGCACACAAAATCCCATTCGTTTATTTATGCAGAGGTAGCACTCGGTATAATCAAACTCAAAAAAATATGTTAGAAACTAAAAATTCATGGAAAAGCCAAATAAACGGCGTTTGTTCTACAAAAATCACAGTGAAAATATCCGCAGTCAGTTTTCACAGCACAGTTTCACGGGTTGCCACAAAAAAAGAAGGACCAGTGCGAAATGAACTCGCACTCTAAGGATTCCGTACATCGAAACAATTATACTACGAGTTTTTTTTTCTCGAATGGACTTGATGCTGATGCTGCGACCTCTACGGCTTCACCCAGACAATGGCGAGCGCGGCAAGCGCTCAGCCGGTAGAGTTAGTATATTAGCAACAGGCCTAAGGGCGCCCGCTCGGGCTCGTCCTCGGCTTAGGGCGTTGCTGTATGATGAAGATATCTAAGAAAATCGTCCCGGAATATGCCGACAGTTGTGATAATTCCTTCATAGAGGATACGTTTGAAACTTCGTGATACGGAACCCTAAAAATGAAAAATATAACTGAAAGGTTTCTATTTTTTATATGGCCCAGCTTATATAAAAAGTACGAAAGGCAAAAAGATTGGAATGAACACCTACAGTATTTTGGTCAGTGAGTGTTACAGTAGATATGAAATAATGAACTTCCATTCCGGCTCATTGAATTTTTTGGTTATTATCATCAAATATCTGGCTAACGGGATTCCGATCCATCAATGTATCATAATTTTCTGATGTCATAATCTTTTAAAATAAAACAGCTGAATTTGTGCAGTAATTATTTGAAAATCGGACATTGGGTTGTAACGTCGCGAAATTGGTATCATTAACATAAAACTTCACAGTGAATCACAATTTTCATTTTTACACTTTTTATAATTCTTATTCAAAGCGCCATCTAGGGACCATTAGCTGCGTAACGACTATTAATTGTAGCCAACAATAAAGTTTAATTACAAATTAATGATATTTATTTCGCAACACTATAATCCGATCTCCTACTATCTATTTTGAAAGATTATGGCAACAGAAATTTATTATGGAAGCATTCGGAGAGGTATCCCGTTAAGATAAAAATAAGGATTAAACATGAAGTTAGGATTTCAAACATTCCAAAAAAACGGAACCCTAATAAAATCACTCTGGGGTCGGTTTGTCTACTCGTCTGTCACAGTTGTTTATCTCAGTAACTGTTATCAGTAGCTGCGACTTAAATGGAACAGTTATGGGAATACATCACCCACAGTTGCTCTCCCGATCCACAAGGTATACACCTCACAGAGACACTAGTTAATATATTAGGCGTCTACTGAATAGTTGGTGTCTCTGGGTGGGTAACTAACAATGAGTGGGATTTAACACTAGTACCTCAAACTGACAGTGTTTGTTTATTAGACACACAGACACATTCCAGGCTAAACCTGGTGAAGCGGGTCGACCTATTTCAGGTGTGTTTAGTTTGTCAACGACCGTGTGTAGAATTCTTAAAAGGCTATGTTGGTAAGACCACGTGGTCAGTTTCAAGGTTAAATTGTTTTGTAGCTGTCCCTCTCCGAGCCCTATCCTACCCAAGCGCGTACGGTGAGACAGCATACATTATGCGATGTTATCCACCCGTTATTTGGATGTTTCGTAGTCCAGGGATCATTTGAAGGATACAGTATATTATGTAACCATTTTTTTATACAGTATACTAATGAAATTTCAGATGTCGGTGGTTTTTCCAAATTGTTCTAAATTGATTCATACTCTTGTAAATCAGGTTCAAAGTTGGGGCTTTTTATTACCGAAAAATACAATACTTTGACGCCCTGTAACTCTGGAAGTATATATTTAAATGAAAATCTGACTCACCACCGACACAGATATTTGTTTCTAGATTGTGTCTTGAAAATTTCATAGATTTTCATAGCTTAATACTCAAAATATGACTGGACTACGTTTGTATGGGCGCTTTGACAACAGCATAGCCTCTTAACGCGTCACCAACAGACAGAAGGTACAAGTCACGTCATTCATAATCACACGTATGCTAGCCCTGAGTTTACAGTAACGATATATAATCTCTTACAATAGATTACCAACGAGGGCGGTACAGCGGGTTCAAAGGCAAATGGTTGACGTTATGATAGTCAAGGGGGCGGTTGCGGCTTACCTACCTATAAATTTAATAGCTGACTAGTTACCACCATGTTAACTAAGTCTGCCACCAAACAGTAGTGTTAATAGCACTGCTGTGTTCCGATATGAAAGGTACCAGAGCCAGCGACTCGTTGAGTTGAAGCTTCTGGGTGCGCACGCTTACCATCCAACGGACTTATCGTCACCATCAAAATTAAATAGATTAGAAAATAGATTCCATAAAATAATAAACATGTTACCATCTTCTGAAGATACCCGACTCCTTAGGAGAGAAGCCGGGTTATGTGAAATTTTTATACACTAAAACCCCCTCGGTGGTCATCCTCCGCGCAAGTCGAAGAGCCCTGGGATCTCCTAGGAACACACCAGAACTCCTCTAGCGCTTCGCAATCAGCCCTTCCCTTGGCCAGTGAGCCATGACGTCTCCGCAGCTCCGCGCTGCAGCGGGACGGGACCACGCCGTACTACCGCTGCCTTCTAGTGGTCGCCGGTTTGCACCAATAGGACGACCAGAGCTCCTACTCTGGCCGCCCGCGACCCCAGGTTCCCCTAATCTGGGGCATCGTTGTGACGCGGGGGAGCCGCCGTCTAAAATGTTTATCTTATTATTGTGACGTAAATATTTCAATAAACGTTAGGTATATACTAATTGATTCTGTTTAGGACCGTCGGTAACAGTCGGCTGATATATGCGAGATGGTAAGCAAAGACATGATTAACGCAATCGTGCATGTTTCGACAAAAATACGGGAGCTTGTTGCACGATAAGAGAGAGAGAGAGAATTAATTTTCAATTTAAATAAGTAGACAGACATATAAAATTCGTATAATAACTACTATGTAAAAGGGGGCGATTACACTAAGCCGTTGCGACGATCTAAACAGCAACGCAGTTTGCGTCCGCATTGATTCCGCGATCAACCTACCTACAAAGTTGCTACCAAGATGGCGAACCCGAAAATTGTCGCAGCATCAGCGCTTTCCTTGAGTTGAAAGTTATGAAGCAAACATTGAGAAATTTAAATAGTCTCCACGTGTATATTTTTGGCAATAATTTAAAATAGACGATGAAAACACTTCACAGAAAATATTAAGATCTAAGAATTGCTTCGGAAATCTTCGTGAAGCGCTCAGCGACAAGTATAATAACAGACAGACATACGAGTATGTAAACAATATTTTCTGCCATTGAACCTTCATCAATCATCAACAGCCTATATACGTCCCCACTGCAGGGACGCAGGCCTACTCTCCTACAGAGAGTGTGTGGGCTATAGTCCACCACGCGGGTCCAGTGCGGATTGGCAGACTTCACATGCCTGTTCAAGACATGCAGGTTTCCTCACGATGCTTTCCTTCACCGTTAAGCAATAGGATAATGTACTTAAATTGAAAAACACCTCATAGGTACACGGCTGGATTGGAACCCGAAACCCTCAGATTGAGAGTCTTATCAATTGCGCCACCGACGCTTAACCTTATTAATTATTGCCGTGTGGCCTTGGTTTTAAAATAGTCTTATTATTATGTAATTTGATTTAGGTTCTATAAAAATAACCCTCCGATTTACAGACAGACACGCACACGTGTAAATGTGAACCAAAATAAGGCTCTTCGAAATAATGAGAAACCCCAAAAGGAATTGAAATTAGGGTAGAATTTGTAAGAGGATTACTTTTTAAATAAACGAGCAGCTGAATGCTTATAGTCTTTGAATACTTGTACTCTAATTGAGGAGCTAATTAATTAAGACGCATTCAGAAACACTCTTAAGAAATTACCGTGGGAGGCTTATACAGCGCCTTTTTATATTTTGTAGCTTGAGGTTCTCTACAAGGATGTTTCTGTTTATTTAGAAAAAGGAATCATTTAACGATTAAAAAAATTAATCGGAAATAAAAAACAAAATACATCCATACTATTTTACTATAATATTGTAAATATGTAGTTATATTTCTGGCATTTAGAAGTTATTACTTAAAAATTACAAGTAAAATCATTTTGGGGGATGAATTTCACTAACTTCCATATAATCTGCAACAACCTTTACGCAGCTAAGACCTAGGTGGCGTTTTTAACAATAATAATAAAATATGTGAATTTTAATTCGATATGCAATTTTAAAAGTTGAGTTAAAACCCGCATATTAAATTATATTTATGTAGATCTAAAGAAATTTTAAAGGAACCCTGAATACCATTTTTCACGCCAAAAAAACTTGTCGAGTATTAATTAATTATCAGCGGTTTCTTATTAAAGCTGGAACACATTCTACTCCCCGTTGTTAATTTCATGAAATAAATATTTAATTTCATAACTAACATATAAATGTAATTTTTACGACTACGAAGTAGACACACATGAATTTAAAATTGTAACAGTGCAAAACCTCATTCGATTTCAGAAGAGTTAATCATTTTTAAAACTACGACCGATCGGCAACGTATTGTGTCTAAATATAATTGACTTGACAAAGGATAAACGGTTTATGAACTGTCACGGTATGACGTGTAAGAAGAACCGTCAATCAGTCGATAGCTTTAGATGTACTTAATACATTGCGTGCTCATTTATTTTGTATACACAATTAATAAACAAAACTTATGTATACGAGTATGTGTTGTTTAGGACCAACTCTAATTGCCATCAAAATATGGAATAAACTTGCTGTATTATCGAGAAGTGAGTATCATTACCACCCAACTTCGTTGTAAATCACTATTATATCATTTTTACGCATTATTATTATTTTATGATTATTTAAAACGCCATCTAAGGGCCATTAGCTGCGGAACGGCTATTGCAGCTTACATTACAGATGTACGTTAAATTCATTCCCCGACATTATAATCAGGTAGTTTTTTTAAAACAAATTTTGCATAAAATTATTCTGAGAGAATTTCCATTAACAACTTCATCTAATGCTTCCATCGGGTAATATGGCGGCAAGTGCAAACCCGTTTTTTTTTTTATAAAAACCGTTACAGAAGAAACTATATAACCTTAAAAACGAATTAATCATTTTTACCTAATACCAAGGAGTACCACTTATAAATTCTATAAAAAAATAAAGCCTCCAACTGAAGCGTAACATAAAACGACATTTAAGAGCATGAAGTGTCTCTCCTTCATCTTTCTGGAATACCGGAAAAATGAAAAGCCATTAAAATGCTTCCTGGGTTCAACGCGTCAGATATTAAATGTCGTTGTTTCCCGGATACCGAAAATAGGGCAATTAAGTAAAATAAATTAATATAAAAAAAATTTCATAAAGAAGCTTTTATTTAAATGCTCTAAAAAGAAGAAAATAAACTTTAAATTAAATCAAACCCATCAATTGATTACATTGAACAATTTATATGCTATAAAAGCTTGTCGCGTGATTTTAATTGTATTGATGTCGATGTGGCGTACCATGAAGGAGGCCTATGTGTCGATGAACTAGAATACAAGAATTATGTAAACTGATCTAGAGAAAAAGTATGTATTGTATAAAATAGATAAATCTACATACATCTACACTAGTAAATCACGCGACAAGCTTTTATAGCATATAAATTGTTCAATGTAATCAATTGATGGGTTTGATTTAATTTAAAGTTTATTTTCTTCTTTTTAGAGCATTTAAATAAAAGCTTCTTTATGAAATTTTTTTTATATTAATTTATTTTTTATTTTTTAGTTATCGACGTGTTTCTTAAGACTAAAAAAGTCTAGTTAAGTTACTGAATCTATTTCAATTTTAAAAAGCATTGAAGTGCAAGTTAGGCCCACCCAGGACGATGTAAAGTAATTTTGATTGGAATTTGTACGGAACTTTCATTATGGCACCTCGAAGTCTATTTTATAATTTAGTCGACTATTACCCATTCACCTGCAAAGCCAGCTTAGTCTTGATAGTTTTTCTTATAAGTTCAGTGTACATACTATTGTGAAGTATTCAGATTTTTAAAAGCAATAGTTTAAAAGATATACGGGTGGGAAACGCGAAACTAGTTTCGAACGTCATTTTTTAATAATACATTTGCGAAAAAATATAACAATAGTAAAATTATGATGAAGATGATTGTGTTCCGGTTAGCACAGAAAGCATACCTAAGTAACGTTTCTAGGTGAGAACGCTTCCATTTGTTGACTTTAATCACTTAACATCGGTTGATATGAAGACGAAAGTACCAGGACCGCATACCTAAGATGGAGTCTAACTACAACTTCAAAGAGAGAAAAATAGATATATAATACCTTGGCATAAGGTCTCTGTCATCCCCATAAAATTAAATGAAATCATTATCAACATTCGAATTTAAATATGTATATTTAAAAAGCGAAGGCCCGCGTTCTTTTTTCAAAAACACTCATGCAGCAAATGCAGCAAAAAGTATCTAATTAAACAGACCCCGATCTTTTTTCGGAGGTTAGTGCGGAACAGTTGTCTTACACGCTCTCTGACACTTATGTCAACCTGGTAGTCTATTATTGAGATTGTGGCCAAGAGTGTGTTGCAAATACTGCCCAGTGACTCGGCAAAAATACTAGTATTGATTTTTGAATGAAAAACATTCCTTCAGTTAATAAGAAAAAAAAGTACTAGTGCTTTTGGCTTTATAACTAGTTAATAAGAAAAACGCACGTTTGCCTAGCGTTTTTAAGACAAGCTTCTGAAATCACGAACTTTTAGCACGCCAAACAGCTACAAAACGTATCACTTTCTGAGCACAAGTATTAGAAAAACTATATATATTATTCCCAAGTTACGTGTATGGGAGCCACCCTTAAAAATATGTTTTGCAAGATTTTATTCTACTACTTTGTCGGCGTGATTAATATGTATACCCGTACTAAATTACACCTTTCTAGTAGTAAGGGTCTCTAAGCAAAGCCGCGGACTGACAGACGGACCGACTAACAGAGCGAAATTAAAAGGGTTCGTAGTTTTACTGCGGAACCCTAAAAACAGAAGTGTCAGAAGTTGAGCGTTCTCATTTCAAAATGTAAGTTTTACTCAAACCCGCGCGGAATATGTCATTAACTTCTTCTGGTTCTGATAACCTGGTAGTTCCAATGATTTTTCAATAGTTTGGTAGGAAATTAACCTGCGCTACAAAAACGATATTGCACGCTCCGGTGCACTTATGTCAACGTGGTATTCTGGAATTAAGATGAGCCCGTATTTGAGGGACCATTGAAAAGTTCTTCTTTATTTCTCCTGGCTCCAGCATCAGACCAGGACCGATGACCTAGTTAAGCTCGCGAGTAGTCACTGGATGCAAGTGGCTCGGCCCTATCACTGTGCATGTGTGGGCGCGCCATAACAGGGAGACTCATGTCCAACAGTGGACTTCTGCAGCCGATGATTATTGCATACGCTGCCTTGTCCAGCCTCAATTGAGTGACACTATCTTGTCTTAAATTTATTTAGAAAACCATTGCCAAACTAACATAAACACACGCTTTTTAGCTGTATTTTTGGCATTTATGCATGACATTCAGCATTTACACAGAGGATATAATCACAGACTTTGCACAGACTAGGTACTGATATAATGCACAATCACGACTTGTTTTGATTATGTGGTTACTCTTTCATTCCCTTGGGCCAAAAAGAGACAAATAGCATTTTGAATCTAAAACACTTCAACTAAAGTCTAAAGTTAATGAATCTATTTAGATTTAAAAAAAAAGAAGTGACAGAAGCTACGCGTTCTCTTTAGTAGAATAAACCGCGCGTAACATGTCATGTGAGCTAAATCAAAACTACTTCTGTTTCTGCTAACCTGGTACTTCAAATGATTTTAAGTAGTTTGTTAGGAATTAACCTGCGCTACGATACGATATATAGAAACGATATAGCACGCTCCCTTGCACTTATGTCAGCCTGGTATTCTGATTTTGAGATGAGCCCGAATTCGAGGGGCCTATTGAAGAGTTTCTCTTTATTCCTCCTGACTCCAGCATCAGACCATCTCGCTGGTACCAGAAAAACGCATTGTCATCGGAACTGAACCAACGTGCAAAATTTCAACTCCCTAGGATAAGAGGAAGTGCTTCTAATTCAGCTTGCAAGATTTGACCCGAACATACATACATACATACATACATACTTACATACATACATACATACAAACATTGCAAGTTAAATAAAAGCTTTTAAAATAGGACAGAATGGTACTTAAGACGATCGGAAACCTGTCTTATTGTTTCTTATTTTGTTTCGTGGAAAACTCAATTTTGAAATCTGCTGAGACGTTATTTTAATTGATAAACTGTTCTTGAGTTGTTTTCCAATTCAAGGAGACCGTTTCTAATGAGTCGCCTACTTCATTTTTTTAATCCATTGACTGATAGAAATTGATTTACGAGTCATATAATTATTATTAGGCATCATCATCAAGGTCAAAGACGGACTATATAACAATGCGAACAGACTTTCTATTATCTACACGGATTTGACATCTCAGTTTTTTAGATACATAGATGGATTACTTCTTATCGATTGAAATTTTCTGTTATACACCTACAGATAGCCTATGGGATGACAATGAATGGTTACATTCGAAAGCCATAAATACATTCATACTCCATACTAATACTATATATGCGAAAGTGGACTTGTTTTTATCTCCTTCCTTGCGGAGGGACAGAGTGTCTTGATCTGATCTGATATAGGGATTGTTGAAGGGCCATAGGCTACTTTTTAATTTTTGAGGTCCACACGGATGAAGTTGAGGGCCAAAGCTAACATATAAATAAAACGATACATCACCAAATGGCTATGACGTCACTCGAAGCATGGCAATACGGAAATGAACGGGTGTTGGTATCTTCACATTTGAATGACTTGTCATCTTAATGCGATCACGTTTGCGCTTGGCTGAGCTCCGGTATTAATTTTGGCAATAACTGGCTACAACGACGAACACACAAGTACCATCCAACAATGGCGAGGGTCCAATTAAATTGTGAATCAATGCCGTAAATGGAACAACCGATGTCTCAGAATGAATACTCGTAGTTGGAGGTCCTATTTTACCCCCAAAAGGTCAGCTTGTTATGAATGGTCAGAAATTATAATTCATATGTTCAAAAACAATGAGGAAACTGATTTTCCAATAAACTGTTACCAAGTTTTATTTAAACCAGTTAGCAGGAATTGCGCGTTAACAGATTTAATCCCCTAATGTTCCAAACTTAGAGGTGGAATTTATTTTAACTGTACATTATAGCTGATCACAATTGCCGAAGACCTGGAGCAACATCTTCTTGTATGCTTATTTGGACCTCGCTTCAGCAAAGGTTTGACCGTTACCGTCTTACAAACGAAATACAATACAAAGATATTAACGTTTGTTAACTTCTATAGAAAACATTAGTAGAGACCCTGAGCATTAACTAAGTGTTGGTCCTACGAACTAATCAAGGCGAATTAATTGAATTTAATTTGCCAGTGCCCGCTTCCGTCCGTGGAGACAACGGTCTTGTACTGTTTGTAATTGAAATAACACTACAATTATGATACCAATTTGATAGTATGGTAATAATAATAATGGTAATACTGATGGGGAACGCATTATGCTATTTAATCTACCGTCTTGACGCGACACAATAAATAAAACCGGGTGTGCGGTACATAGTTGCGAAGTTCATTACTGCGATGTACGTTACTGCGAAAGGTTGCCATCGCGACGTACTTTGTTGCGAAAGTTCTCTACTGCGATGTACGTTACTGCGAAAGTTCACCATCGCGAAGTACGTTGTTGTGAAAGTTCTCTACTGCGATGTACGTTACTGCGAAAGTTCACCATCGCGAAGTACGTTGTTGTGAAAGTTCTCTACTGCGATGTACGTTACTGCGAAAGTTCACCATCGCGAAGTACGTTGTTGTGAAAGTTCTCTACTGCGATGTACGTTACTGCGAATGTTCACCATCGCGAAGTGCGTTGTTGCAAAAGTTCTCTACTGCGTTGTACGTTACTGCGAAAGTTTACCACCGCGTCGTACGTTGTTGCGAACCTGGAGGTCCTGGATTCGATTTTCTGGTTGCTACCTAACCGCTTTGTGAATAGTACTGTTGTGTTCCGGTAAGAGAAGTAGCTGAGCCAGCGCCTCATTAGCTTGATGCTTCTTTGGTTGCGCATACTTACCATCCATCAACTATCAGGTGAGATGAACGACAAGTGTAAACCCATTCTGAATTTAAAAGTTGCTGTTACGTTGGTAGATTATTCTGCTTCCCAAAACTGAATGTAATTTTCCCTTAGTCTCCTTTGACGACACACCGGGAAGACATGGGTTGGTTTTATTCTAAAGTCAGAAGCACACAGCGCCTTAAGAGGGTACTTCACGAAATTTCGTAAATTAATATCACTGCTATATGCTGAATTAGTTAAATTTGACTTATTTAGGTTAGCCACATCCCTGAACAAGGGTGCGCTCTTGTTGAAATTTGATTCAAATACCTGTCTAATATTATTGAGATGTCATACGTTCGTAATCAATAAATTAATGTCAAAATCAAACTACAATTTCAATGCCAAAATAAACTTTCTTTAAATCACAAACTGTATTAATTAGTTACGTAAACAAAACTACCCTCACTCTAAGACTTTTGGTAGACATTACTAATGTTATCCCAGAGAAGCTGTTAATCTTAAAGCAGATAACAACAGCGTCCTTTCCCTAATTCATCAAAAGAATGGAGGTCACTCTCACTATCTCAGTTCACCCACAGAAATTAAGTATGAGCCCCATGTCAAAAGTCATACACAGAGTGTCCTTGTGATTAAATATACAGGGTAGTCATGTGTGGATGAGGCTGCAGTATGTCCGATTTTAGCCCGGATTCTGAAGGGTCAGGGTTGTGACTTCCACTTTCCGGTTTTACGGGTTTCGGTTCTTTTGAACGCTACTTTGCCGCTGAGTGCAAGTCCTGAAATACATCAGTGAAAAAGGAAACAAATTAAATATTCACAGGCTTTGACGGAAACGTATCCGATCGTAATTATCTTCGCTATTTTCGTATATTAATTGTAGCCTGAGTCATATGAATAACTAATACTATGAGTATAGAATGAATTCTATATTCTTATCTTTAACAACTATATAATATCTGTACACTCGAGTACGAAAATATGTATCTACTGTTGTCACATTCGCCTTTAACTGTCATTTCTCTCAACACACTGCATAGAAACAAGAATTGGTAAGTGTTACATGGTACAAAAGTGGATACATATTTTTGTATTCGAGTGTTCCTAAATTTGAAGTCTTCTGAGACTCTTGTCGCTTCATACTACTATTTCAACACCTACTTCCCCTCACACCCGCAATGGTAGAACCCGGTCCAGATAGGGTTGATACAATGTACGTTGGCAGAAACAAACGGACGCAACGTGTACGAGCGAGCGCGGGGCAGCGTGCGCAATCCTTTACTTATTTACTTACCCGTTTTTACGGTTTACACGGGAAGACAGTCATATGGATTTTACTTTTATTTATGCAAGATGGATAAACAGCACGATATTTATCTGATGCTCGATTTAGTTGGTGGTAAGGAATTTATTCGTAATGACCGTACAGGCAAAGGTGGTGGTGGTGTAGCCATCTATCTGAGGGCTGATATTGTTTACAACATTGTCAGTGCCTCGCCTAGCCCATATTCGCACAGTGCCGAGCACTTGTTTATTGAGATAACACTCCATCATCAGAAAATTTTGCTATGTGTTGTATATAGCCCTTCACTTCACATTGATTACTTCGCATCTCTTGAAAGTTTACTTAACAACTTCTCTCCTAATTATGATCACATGATTATGATGGGTGATTTCAACACATGTCTCATAAAGGAGGATATACGTGCTCGTAAGCTTCGATACATGGTCGATTCCTTTAACCTTCATATCCTTCCACTTTCAGTTACCCACCAATCTCCGAACTGCACTCCATCTCTTCTCGATCTTATCATCACATCTTCTCTTGACAAGGTGGCAGCTCACGGTCAACTAGGGGCCTGTTTTTCCTATCACGATCTTGTTTTCCTTTCCTACAAAATCCGTCCTCCTAGACGTAAACCTAAATTTCTTCTCTTGCGTAGTTTCAAGGGTATTAACCTGGAAGAGCTGAGACGTGACGCAAATTCTATTGATTGGAGTCCTGTCCTCAACGCTCAGTGTATTGATGAAAAGGTTGTCATTTTTACTGCTTTGATACTTGCTCTCTTTGACATGCACGCTCCTTTAAAACGAGTGAAAGTAAAACACCCTCCTGCTCCGTGGCTCACTTCAGATATCAAGGACCTAATGGTCAGACGTGATAAAGCAAAACGGCGATATAAGAGATCTCCAACTGAAGATAATCTTCTTCGGTATAAATATTTACGTAATCGTTGCAGTCGGATGTGTAGAGATGCTAAGAGAAACCACATACATAACTCACTTAATAACACCAATTCTTCGCAGACATGGAAGTTCTTGCATTCACTTGGTATTGGCAAACAGTCTGTCACCGATGTCATATCTGTCGATCTAAATTCTATTAATTCTCACTTCTCGCAGCCTCCTACAACTATAACCGACAGGATTAAGCTTCAGACTATAGCTCATCTTGCTGGCCAAACAGTACCTCAATGTTCTCCTTTTTCATTTAACGCAGTTACCGAGGAGGAAGTCAAGAAACACATTTCATCCATCACTTCGACCGCAGTGGGCAATGACAACCTATGTTCCCTTATGATATCCCTAATCCTTTCCGAAATTCTTCCGGTTATGACCCACATTTTTAATTTCTCCCTTTCCTCAAATTTCCCCACTCCCTGGAAACAGGCGAACATTATTCCACTGCCCAAAACTTCTAATCCCACATGCTTCTCTCAGTTTCAACCGATTTCCATTCTTCCATTCCTCTCCAAAGTCCTTGAGCACATTGTCCACAAGCAGCTAGCGAACTACCTTACTTCAAATAGTTTACTTTCTCCTTTCCAATCTGGTTTTCGCCCTGGTCATAGTACTGTCACTGCTCTTCTCAAAGTCACTGATGACATCCGTTTTGCGATGGAAAACAGATCGCTAACGGTGCTCATACTTCTCGACTTCAGCAGCGCTTTTAACTCTGTTGACTTTGATGTTCTCCTCGCTATTCTGCGTTCTCTCAACGTTTCCTCTTCGGTAACCAACTGGTTTAGTTCATATCTCCGTGGTCGCTCGCAACGTGTTCGCACTGAGGAGTCTGTCTCCGGTTGGTGTGACCTAACTGCGGGTGTACCCCAAGGTGGTGTTCTCTCTCCTCTTCTATTTTCGATCTTCATAAACACGGTAACTCCGTTGCTTTCCTCTAACTTCCATCTCTACGCTGATGATTTGCAACTTTATCGCCATTTCACTGTTTCTGATTACGTCAACACAATCGCTGAAATAAATGCCGATTTGCTAAGAATTAGTTCCTGGGCCGAATCTCACGGGCTATTAGTTAATCCAAATAAGTCACAAGCCATGATTATCGGGAGTAGATACATGTGCAACTCACTTGATCTATCCCTTGTCCCCCCTGTGCTGTATAACGATACTCCAATTGCTTTCACTCAGACAGCGAAAAATCTAGGTGTCTTCCTTAGCTGCAATCTTTCTTGGGTGGAGCATGTCAATGAGATTAGCAAGAAAATTCACTTTGCTGTTCACTCTCTCAAGCGCTTTCAATGGTTCCTACCATTGAAAACTAAGATTTCTCTAGCCCAAACATTATTGCTCCCTATTCTTGACTATGCTGATTCTTGCTTCTTGGACGTCACCGAAGAGCTATTAAACAAACTTGAGCGACTTCAGAATCTTTGCTTACGCTTCATCTTCGGGTTGCGAAAATATGACCACGTGTCAGTTTTTCGCGCTCAGCTCAAGTGGCTCCCTATCCGCCTTCGTAGAAATGCTCATATCCTTTCCCTTCTGTACAATATCCTAAATAACCCTTCTTATCCTAGCTACCTAAGTGAGCGATTTACATACTCGCATCCTATTGACCAACCTTGTCGAGCTCACATTAGGACAATCCTATCCATCCCTTCCCATCACTCCGATTTCTTTTCCTACTCATTCACCGTTCATGCAGCCAGATTGTGGAACTCGTTGCCTCACACTGTACGCGACAGCAAAACTGTTTCCGCCTTTAAGAAAAACGTCAAGGAACATTTTCTATCACTATAAGATTATATATATTTATAGTATGTAAAGTATGTATGTATTATTATTGATATATATTAGTTTGTTTTGTATCTCGTATTTATGTAATCGTTTATTATGGTTTATTATATTTATTATATCGTACACGCCTAACTGCCTTCTTCCTCCTGCCTCCTTCTTGCTGTAAGAAATTTCTTTTAGAAATAAGCTGTTCCTTCTGTATATATTTTTTCTGTTTTTGTGTTATGTAAATATTTTCCGTGTACAATAAACTGTTTAAATAAATAAAATAAATAAGCAATTCTCCCGGCAAAGAACAACAAAAAACAAGAGTGTTGTATTTACTGAAACTTATCAAAGCCAGCATCTCAACTTCAAACTTCGGGGTAAGCCATGCGAACCCATTGTGCTCAAACAGATATCTTCGGGTTTTTCTGAGGACCGTGTCACCCCTATGCGGGCCCGTATCTCGGGGCGCATACATAGTTAATAGAGGACCTCTGTCGGGCGCAATTTTCGAGGAACCAACTGCCCCCGGGTGGGAACACGCTTAATTAACTTATGTTGATGTTATTTAATTACTTTTTTCACTCTATGTTATTAAATTTTGCGCTGTTTTCGGGTTGTAATCTCGTTGCCGGAAAACCACGGCGCGAAACTTTAAGGAAATTGTTCGAGGTATTTTTGGACTAAATTAATTTTCTATAACATCATGAATAGATAGATAGGTTGATCGACTTTCCTAGACACTGATAACCAACTAGCAAATAACAAAAGCAACGCTAATATCTTAAATGCAAAAGCGAGTTTCTTTGTTATATATGTATTTCATCTTAAATTATAGACTCATAAAACTGGCAGTGTTACAAGTAGTGGTTAAACTGGACAATTACCACATCAACTTAGAAAAATAAATTTAAAAAATTATGCTATAATACAAGAAACAAGTGTATAATATTTTAGATATTCTTGATATTTATCTTTTATCCAAGATAGCTCACGCATCTTCAAAATTTTATCTGATATTAAGAGACGAAAATGCGATGCAAAATGTAAGTATAAACAAAATGGGCGTCTATGGAGAATTCACTCTGTTGTTATGTTCATATCGGAATATTTTAAATACTACATAGCAAAACTAATAAATAAAGAAACATTATGTAGTCTGCAAGTAATCAAGACCCATAGATCAGTGTTGAGTCCCATTCGGAACGTTGAGTAACAAGACCATCCCGGCACCGAATTCTCCCAATCGCGTCTAGGTTTCACAGAATTAAGACGTTGTTTGCATCCCGAGCAGATGCACCACTGCAATTATACCATCTGAATACGAAATGAATTTCATGACGCGAATAGCTCGTCTCTATTCTCCTAGACTAGACGATGCTAGCACAGGTTTAGTACTTCCGAGTCAGACAGAGGATTTCTTAATGGCGTATTTTAATTGGGTATCAAATTTTACTGCACTGAGTGATGCTCCTTTAAACTATCAATAGCCATTCATCTTTTTCAAATGAAAACATTTCAGATACTATAATTATGATTCGAAAAATAAATCTTTTGCATAGGCATATTTCTTTTACGAGCTCGATCGATCTTTTGCAGTTTAATTTTAAATTTATAAGTCAATTCAAAAAGTGTAGCAGCAAAAAGTTTTCATACATAGAATAAAACCCGGTATATGATTTGTTTTTTACTACTTCCCCCAACTTTATTGAAAAAAGTCGTGTGACAAACGGGTGTGTAGGTCAGGTCCTTCGGATCAGGCTTGTTAATGACAGCTAATTTAAAATATCCTTCTTCCCACCCTTGTATCACAATGAACTCTTTTCAAACAGCTATGAAACAAAAGAAATAATAAAATTTAGGCCAATGAAGTCTTATTGGTTACTTGGGGTCCAAAAAAACGGCCTAGTGCTCGTTGAACTCCTGCGCCAAAGGGCTCTAAACCATGATAAAAAAACTACAGATACTCGTATTGTTACCTTGAAATAAGGTTAATTTTACCGAACGCATAACTAAGTTTGTTTATCGAGGGTTAGGTCCTAGCTCAGGTTTTCTGTAATATTTACACAAAGGCCTGTCTACTATGATTATTTCTGGCATTTTAAACTCTTCAGATATAGGGGCAGGAGGTCTTTTTAAACACATTTCTCATGATAACTAAAAACTATATTGTAACATATTGTATTAATTATTTTACTTGCAGTACCTGTTGGTCACTATTTCCTAAAACTGTTCCAAATTTCAAGTTGATAGCTTATGTTGTTCCTGAGATAATCTGCTGTGACAGACCAGACACCAGAATGATTTTATATGTATTCCGTTTTTTTCTGCGGATGCTCAGAACCCTAAAAAACTAACCACGTCTCACAAAACAATCAAAACAAATATCATTGCGTCGAGGTTTTTGTCAAAAGAAATGGACATAATTTAGGACCAGATTCCTTGTCATGACGAATTTGCAGTTTTGTCTTTTTTACTGAGGTCCCATGGCTACTTTCTAGGTCCGTCATCAGATTATCGGAGGCCGAGAAGTGGGTAACATTTAACTTGGCAGAAGACAACAGGTGAAACTAAAGAACTCATAAAAAAACTATTCGCATACAAGTTACAAATCGCTGTCGAATTGTCAAATAACAGTTTATGGATGGTTTGCGGAGTGTCCGTAACGAGCGAACTGGAGCTAGTGAGTCTAGTTGTAGTATATGGTCGGACTAAAGAAACCCTCAAGGAATTCATTCATTATGAGGGCACCCGCGCCGTGGCGACAAGTCACGCGACCGCTGACACGGGTCCCAGGCAAGACCCAATTTGAAATTGAGATTATTGCGAAACAAAGCGGACTTCAAAGGTGTACAAACAAATTATACTACACGTTTGCGGCGGACTGATGGATGCTGGTGGTAATTAAAAAGGTAACAGGACACCTTCAACGTTTGATGTGCCTTATCCTCAACCCCGCATATTGTACGGGGTTAATGAGAGGATTGCTTTGTTTTTATGTGTCCGTTATTTACTTTTTCATGTATGACCGTAATCATTAAATCACCCACCTTCCATGCCTATACCCTCAGGTGAAGGTCAAGTGGATACCCTATTAACCAGTCTTAAAAGGTCAAGGCCAAGTTCAAATTCTGAAATGTTGTTGACCTTTGTGCAAAGCCTCACGACAAGTAGATTAATTTATCGAGAGAAAAAATTAAGTGGATGTATTCGTTTGGAATTTGTGAATATAAATATTTATATCCACATACTCTACATTTGTTTAGCCACTAGACCACGGGACTGATTGGTCTAGATAAACAATAAATAATACATTTACCCTTGTATGTAATGTAATTGTATGTAAACCAAATGTGCTTAACATCATTGATGCTGACCCCTGAACAAGGCAGCCTGGGTCCGAGCCTGTTTGGGCCACCGGAGCGTGCGGTGTCATCTCTACGCCCCCGCATTGACTCAGCGTCAACAGTGATCTCATCAATCCATACTTGGTTGTTTTATCGACCTGCTTGCTATACCTTCCACATAATAAATATACTACGTGCTAGTGAAATAACACGAGAACCAGGAACTTGTTTGTCCACAGCTAAGATCAAAGACTGTTTATGTATGCTAATTTGATGGGGATATTAGCTTTTTGTAGATGACTACACACCTATACACAATCCAGAGGTCCCAGGTTCGATTCCCAGCGAGGTACCTATATACTGTTTGCACTTGGCCTACATCTCACCCAATGACAAGTGACGATAAGGCCGTTGGGTGGTAAGTGTACAACCAGATACCTCAAGCTAATGAGCTGCTGACTCTGCTACCTTTCATATAGTAGATAATAGATAGCGCGTTCAAAAATAACTAAGAAGCCGAATTCAACTGCCCAAAAGTCTACAGCATTTATCCCTTAAAACTTTCACTCTTTGAGTAGAATTATCTGGGTGTATATTTTGTTTATTTTCTCAAAAAGCGATAAATTAATTTCGATAAAATTTATATATGACCTCCTCCGAAGTATGGTCTACCAAACAAAAAAGTGTCACCAAAATCTATTCCTAATTGCCGAAGGTTGAGAATCTCCATTTTTGAAGTCAATTGAAAATGCCATACAACCAACCAAACCGAGTACCGATAGGGAGGATAGCGACTAGGATCTCCGAATTGTAGTCCATGCGTGTAGTCATTAGGCCACGGATTATTTCTGGAATCCACGCAGACGAAGTCGCCGGCTAGTACTTGTGTGTTTTATCAGCAATCAAAACAAACGGTAACATGAGAATATTCTCATGTAGACGACACATTTCTTTGAAAAAGCTCGTTCTCGCGAGTCCTCGTGTTTCGATTTTATTAGGAGCATGTCTCACATTATTTATCTGTAAGACTGGTATCGGAACAAGAAAACGGTACACACCTCCGTTCCTCGTGTATTTACCAAAACCGTATTCATATTAGACATCCGAGGCACCCAATGCCACTGGGCGTCTACTGTGCAATCTTTAGAAAGGCGTTCGATTCGATAACGTTCGAATTCGAATTTCATTGGATCCAGCATACGTGAATATTTCCGCCGTTATGTAATCTTAGAAATTAGAACACTTATAATAACAAAAAAAATTATCAATAACAAAAATAAAATAAAATTCATTCATCAGTTCATCTCAATTACATTTTGACAGTCAAGGCCATAGACAATCAAACCAACAAATGTCAGTACAGAACCCAAACAGAACCTATATCATCATCTTCGGCTACCGGGAAACGTCAACTGGTGAACATACTCGTAGACCTCTCGCACAACATCGTACATGATTTTGATTTTACAACACCGTATCCCTAAAACCGAAATCTTTTTTTATTTATTATTTAAACAGTTTATTGTACACAGAAAATATTCACATAACACAAAAACAGAAAAAATATATACAAAAGGAACAGCTTATTTCTAAAAGAAATTTCTTACAGCAGTCCTAGGTTAAGGAGAAATATTGAAGAAAGGAGGGCAGTTAGGCGTGTACGATATGATAAATATAATAAACCATAATAAACGATTACATAAATACGAGATACAAAACAAACTAATATATATCAATAATAATACATACATACTTTACATACTATAAATATATATAATCTTATAGTGATAGAAAATGTTCCTTGATCTTTCAACTAAATTAGTCCTTAAATATCTTTTTGACGTCATTTTTAATGACAAAATATTTTTCGTTGTATCCTTAGATACCCAAACATATTGTAAAAATAGTGCTTGAATTAAAATGTATAAATTATTGTTTCTTTTAAAATATGAACATAAAAACACGATAGCACGCAATTTCAACTGTCAGTCGCCAATAAAGCGCTAACTCCGCTTCAACTCACAAAATACTCACCTTCCCATATAGAGAATGTCGCCGATACGTTCGATATTTTATTCGAGTCTATTCGAGCACGCGGCGCCACTCTACACGGTCCTGTCAAATAAATACAGGTTGAAATATACCCCCTGTCGCCTCTCTGATCCTGGTATATACGTGCCATTTGCTAGAATGAATTTTTGTTTGGTTTTCGCGCTGTTTGGGTATTTTTTCGCGTGGTGTGAAGGGATGCTGTATAGGCGGGACTCTGACAACGTTCTAAAGCCCGGTAAGTGATCTTTTGTTACGTTAGATTAGATTTTAGGTCGATTTTTCAGGAAAATATTTAATATAGGTACGATGTGTGGATGTGAATTTCAAGTTTTACTTTTGTAAATATTGGTTTGTGGCCTCGTGTGGTCTCGGCTTTAGAATAAGATTAACCCATGTAACACCATTATTAGGTCAATGTTTTAAAAAGCGACTAAAGAAACCAAATTCAGATGATGGCCTGCGACGGCATGTCGATGACGACACGCAGTTAGCACGGCAAATTTATTAGTGATTATGCCAAATCCCCTAATCCTAGCGATCTATGAAACAGATTAAGCAACAGTGAGCTTATGTAGTTGATAATGAATTCGTAATCACTGTCAAATTATACTCGACTATGACATTTTCAATTGGGTTTGTGTATTTTTTATATATGTTATATTTTAGCAGCACTGACTGAAGAAACTATCAGTCCTTAAACGTTCTCTTATTGGCATGCCTTTGCTTTTAATTATATTCCCTCAAGGGTTGTCCCTACCGGCCAACAATTGACTGTTGACTTTTAATTCATTCTTCAGTCTGTTCTTTACGGGCCCGTCTCACTTTACGTTTTTGAATAGGTATGCGTTATGATACTCGTACTTAGCGATTATAACTTTTTGCTAATAGAACTCATCAATTGCATGTAATTCTAGAGAAGATGAGAATAGTTCTATGGATTCATTGTGGATAGCTTCACCGGTGATTGATTACTATAGTAATAGAGTATAGAATCGGAATGACTTCATTTTTTTATTAACAAGGATAGTTTAATGGCCGGAAAAGGACATATGCTACTTTTTATCTAGATAGAGCCAATAGTTCTCTTGGTATAATTTCTGAAATTACCGCGTATGAAGTCTCAGGCAGAATGGTATTAAGTTATTATTAGAATCAGTGGTATAGAAAATAGATAATTAACGCGTTCAAAAAGAACTACAAACCGACTTCAATTGCCTCTTAAATTTATATGGGAACAACTCTGAAGTATGCTCTACCAAACAAAAAAAGAACTATCAAAATCGGTTCACTGTTGGCGGAGTTATCGCGTAACACACATACAAAAAAAACAGACGCATCGAATGAGAACCTCCTCCTTTTTTGAAGTTGGTTGAAAATGCTATAAAGTCTGCTCTGTGCGCTACTTTACCTGCTTTGATAGTAGAAGCACGTAGAAGGATGAGTTTGGAATGTATGTATGTTAGAGGTGGTTAGAGTGACTGATTGTTTTTCTTATAATTTAAACGACCGCATGAGTTTAGATATCAGGGATATTGTTATCTCCATCAAACTGACGGAATTAAAATACAAAATTGCGAAATAAATTCATGTGTTCGTTATTGGAAGTCTTTTTTTTTAATTTCCCTGTAGTCTAGTAATATATAAATGTAATCATGTTTAATGAAGTACTGGCAAACAGATTAGATTGGTTTAAATTGTATTTTATACCATAACGGACTGTGCAAACTTTACATCACGGGTCCACCGATAGATGGCGCTACTAGCCTTATACTGGGTGGCGCAAAAGTAAAGACCCTATTTGGTTCAGCTATAACATTTTTTCTAAATTAGAAAACTAGATTTAGGTTTTTTTAAATGTATATTTGTGCCATTAAATTTCGTACCATTAGGATTTAAAGATGATGTCTTTTAAATGGTGACCTCCAGAGTTGATACACATTTGAGCCCTATTTATGACATTTTGCATAACTTGCCGTAACACTTCCTGCGATATGTTCGTTATTTCTTGACGAATGTTTTCTTTTAGAGCTGCGAGAGTCTGTTCTTGTTCACTTCGGCTTCGGCTTCGGCTTGTTCACATACACCCGAGATTTCAAAAAACCCCAAAGAAAGAAGTCTGGACTGGTCAGATCGGGTGATCTTGCAGGCCAAGGCAAATCGCCAAAACGAGAGATAACTCGGCCTGGAAAAGCGTCCCTCACTAAGTCCATAGTGTCGCGCGCTGTGTGTGCCGTAGCGGCGTCTTGTTGAAACCAGATGTGCTCCAGCCCCAATTCGTCCAAACTGGGTATCAAAAACTCTCGTAACATGGTTCTGTAGCGTTCTCCAGTGACAGTTATCGCATTGCCTCCAGCGTCTTCGAAAAAATAGGGTCCGATCACTCTGTCAACACAGATGCCACACCATACAGTAACTTTTAGTGGGTGTAGAGGTGTTTCTTGAATAATGCGCGGATTATCAGTGCCCCAGAACCGAGTATTCTGCTTATTGACATGCCCTGAGAGATGGAAATGCGCTTCGTCACTCATAACCAATTTTGAAGGAAAATCATCCTCTTCAAGGTTGAGGTTTATGACGCGCTGGCAGTAATCTAGACGAGCTCGGTGGTCAGCAGGCAGCAGCTGATGAGTCATTTGAGTTTTATACGGGAACATCTTTAAGTCTTTCACCAAAATACGCTGCAGGGTCCGTCTGGAAATGTCCAATTGCGTGGCACGTCGCCTCGTTGATGTTTCTGGACACTCTTCCACATCTTCGCGCACAGCATCGATATTTTCAGCTGAACGGCCTGTTCTTGGTCTCCCAGACTTAGGTCTATCCAATGTTGAGCCAGTTGCTTCAAGGCGTGTGGCAAAGCGTCGAATTGTGCGACCAATCGGTGCCGGACGGTGGTGAAATCGTCGACGAAATTCACGTTGTGTTCTTATCACTGATGAATTATTCCGTAAGAACATTGACACAATTATTCCACGTTCTTGGGGAGTAAAACGGTCCATGTTTATTTTCAGTGTATTTTACATTTGTTCACTACACAATTTTCAAAAACAGAATGACAGAAAATGTCATATAAAAAAAATAAAAGTATTTTCTTTAGTGCCAGTACTTTTGCGCCACCCAGTACAACGCGATATAGAGAGAGACGGTCACAACATTATGCGATTACGAATTAGGTCATTATGCGTCGGTTCGATAAATTCAACAAAAAGATCGAAAAATACAAAAAAAAGGTTGGTTGGCTTTCTTTTAGTTAGCGACGGCGATTATGGCCGTAGGGTGGAAAAGGTTTCTTTTATCCCGTAAAAGTTTTCCTGTGGATTTGTTTAAAAAGTCTGCAATTTCATTTTTGTCTGGTTTCATTCGATAAAACACTTATCAATACTCCAGCTGCACTATTTTACAATGAACGGTTCCAAAGAAAACTTGTGCAAACACAATTAATACCGCTATTTTAAGACCAGAACAATGCGGTCATTGTTGACCTCAAAAGTGGTTCGGCTGGAGGCTAAGTTCGCGTTGTATTATTAAATTATGTCAAATAGTGGTCACACAGCAAACATAGTTCGACTTTGATATTAATTCTTGACCACTATGGAAACAAGAAATAGATTTTGAATCATAATGCACAAATTAAAAAGGTCAAAGTGTTACATGCATAATATATTTTTTATGTATGATGGGTTTGCACTTGGCCTTTATCTGACCTGGTAGTAAGTGGCGATAAGGCTGTTAGATTGTTAGCGTGTGCTCCTCTTCTACTACAAACAACCTCTTCTTACTATAAACAACCAAGGGGTACAAATAATTAAAGACAAATATTTACAACCTTATGGCTCACATATGTCTTTTTTTGGTGATATCTCTAATTTCCTAGACAATAAGGATCAATATCGAATGACGGCAGCTAATTATCCGTAAGCTGTGAGTTTGTAAGGTTGTTTTTCCTTAGCTAATTGCACTCCTGACAAGCATGGCGATTATGGCAAATCTCATAAGCTATTCTTTTGCCGTGGTCGTATATGAGAAATGCTGATGTTTAAGATTGGACTTTTAGACTTACGAAGAAAATAGCTCCCAGAAAAAAAAATGACGGTTTACCGAAATTGTACAACGCAACCCCGACTTTATAATTAATTCCCACTAAATTTTAGATCTTATCAAAACAAGTCGAGTAAAAAAAACTTAAATCACTTGTCCGTTTATTCGCGAGTCAATAAAGACACTTGCCTTGAGGTCGCGCGCGTCATAGCAAACAGTTGCACTTTCGAATGCAAGTCTACCACGCATGCGCGGAACCGATATGAAAGCCAAGCGTTTATTTACATCACGGGTTCTGTTGCTTGGCTATTTTTTTATTGATTTGTTTTTATTATGTGTTATTATTTAATAAGTAACAAAATTATATATTTTTTTTTTTTAGCTTAAATTCCTTAATCATAATCATTTATTAGCCGTGAGGTCAACATCACCCCATGTCATCCCGTGGGTATCGTAAAAGGCGACTAAGGGAAAATTCAGGAGTTAGGCAATAGCATCTAACTAAGTCACAACAACATCTTACTGCGATTACCAATCGGCCCGCCAAGCGCGATGATTGTGGACATTGGAAGTCAAATATAGCGATCTATGAGGTAGACTCATGTTCAACAGTGAACTCATGAATGAATGAAAGACATAATATGTTTACCCGACTACGCCAGAAGGAGGGTTATTTTTCGAGAGTATGTATGTATAATTGTTTGGCACGCTCTGCGGCCTGAACGCTTCAATGGATTTTAGCTTGAGAGGTGTCGTTAGATTTGTATTTACTGTGAGAGTGACACTGGGTATATCAAAATTTAAAAGTTGAAAGGCTTTTTTATATACTTTTCGTTCACTTATTCTTTTATTTAAAGAGTAATAAAAAAAGAAACAGTTCTAATTCGCCATGCAAAATATTTAAAAAATCCCGGCGGAACCCTACATTATTAACCAGTTTGAAACCAAACACTCACATTAAATAATACTTTATGTAACACCTGTTTTACCGTCTGTGCGTTCCAAAGATACTTCCTATCTTCTCAATAATTTCACACTTTTAAAACAACGAATACGTAATTTAAACGAAAGTTGTAGAGCAAGTGTGACGTCAGAGAGTAGTGAACTGTATGTATTAGGTCAGTATTCACAATCTTACTCGAGATTGACATTTATCGTCTTTAGAAAAGAGTCGACTTACATTAGACTAACCTTCTTCTAGGGACTGAAGCATCAGAATTTCACAAAAATCTGTCTAGACGTTTATCCGTGTCTGAGTAAAAATATACCAACATGCAAAATGTTTAACGAATAATAACTTTGGACGGGGGCTTTTGGCTCTGAGCGTGTCCGTTTTTTTATAGTGGTCAATCTTAGACATGTATTAATTTAATCTAGAGTGTTTAGAAAAGTAAAGACTAGGAGATTAGTTGGTCATGAACTGACACGACTCACATACGATACAGCTTTGCTAAACTGATGTACATTAAATACAAGTATCTCTTCTACTCGAAGCTTAGCCCCGTGAGATGGAAAAAAACAATGATCTTTATGTATGAATTATGACGCACACATACAAAAGTGGCAATCCGTCCATTGTTGTGATTATTCGTCAAAGTGCAAAATCATAAATCATAATCATAAAAATCATAATCATAAAAATAACGCATTGGAGACAAGTGGTGCGCAGACTTATCTACTTAGGTCACAATCAATATAGCACCACATACAGAACGGACGTCCGGCGCATACTACTTACACATTCGCGTGTATACAAACGTCATCAGTTGGATAGGTGCCGATATCACGACATTTGTTCGAAATGTCCGATGTGTGCCGAGGTTTTATTGTTCAAAGTCCAAAGTATCCACAGTTCCCTGTGACTCTTTGTTAATTTATTTGTTTAGACCTAGTTATCGCTTGTGCAAGTAAGAATCACAAGCTATGTGGTTACATAAGCGCACTATCGAGACACTTGACCATGGCCCATGCGCCTCGCTGCAGCAAGGCCACGCTACGCTCCGCCACTGCCCGGTCGAGTGCACTCCACACCACTCGCCAAGTGCACCGACAATTTGACACGTTTGAATAAACCCCTCGGGTTGCTGATTTGAATTTTTTTAAATACTTTGTTACGTACAAAGTATTACACTACACTAGATACATTTTTTTATACTTTGCTATAGATGCTACCGATATTTGGGATAGTTATAAATATTTCTTTCCATTTTGTAACCGAACACTTATTTACCCTTCAATTAACCTGATGATACTCACTACGTAAGTAACCGTCCATGGACCTCAAACGGAATTAAAAAAAAATATTTGTGTCTCTTAGAACATACTAAGTAAATATATAACTAATTCGAACAATATTCAAAATTGTACCGGACTCTGTGCTCACCTGGAAGCCTCAGTTGAATGAGTCACAGAGGTCAAATTTCTCATAGACAACGCATCCGACTGACGTCATTGCCCCCATTAGGTCCAATTTTGTCACGTCCGTTACTCGCCTTGTACGACTTGATGTAGGACTTTTTTTTAATACGACCTAATCTGGTACGATTTAAGCCAATTTTAAGTTATTTGTAAATTATAATAAAATGTGATGCCGGTACACTCGACTACAAAATAATGTATCCATTTTTGTACCATATCATATTCACCCTGAAGGAAATGTCAATTAAAGGTGAATGTGACATGGTTAAAAAATTGTACCCTAGTGTAGATAAACATTTTTGTTAGTAAGGTTGTTTTGTGTGAGGGTGGGTGTGTTTGAAAGCTGTGTGCGTGTGTGCTGTGTTTAATTTTAATACAGACACGCACCACATTATACAAAAAATAGTTTTGAAATGAGAAAGGGAAGACAATATTTATTTCCATGTATTAGTTGGCTACCACAGTTGGACTCGCAACGCAATCCGGAGTTCGCGGATTCGATTTCTAGGGCAGGGTTGAATAATCGGCTGAGCCAGCGGGTTGTTAGCAGTAAGATTTCAGTGGTACACTCGAGTACGAAAATATATACTCATATTTTCACCGTGTCATGGAACTTCTGGTAAGTGACGATAATGCCGTAGGATGGTAAACGAACTCTCCCCAGAAGCCTCAAGCTTATAAGCCGCTGGCTTTACTATTAACAGTGCTAATAACACTGCGGAAGGCTTATGTAGCATGGCAGTAAGTAGCGAGGCGGACATAGAAACTGCCCTACACTAAGTGCCCTCCTGAGAATCGATCCTGGGACCTCCAACTTGTGTATCAAAGCTTGTAGCCCCTAGGCCACGGAGGCAGTTAAGAGACTTTGTTGGTTAGACCACGTGGCCGCGTTCAAATTTGGATTGTTTTGTAGCTGTCCCTATCCGAGCCCTATCGTACCCGAGCGCGTACGGTGAGACAGCATACACTACGCGAAGTTATCCACCCGTTATTTGGATGTTTCGTAGTCCAGGGATCATTTGAAGGATACAGTATATTATGTAACCATTTTTTAATACAGTATACTAATGAAATTTCAGATGTCGGTGGTTTGTCCAAATTGTTCTAAATTGATTCATACTCTTGTAAATAAGGTTCAAAGTTGGGGCTTTTTACTACCGTAAAATACAATTCTGTGACGCCCTGTAACTCTGGAAGTATATATTTAAACGAAAATCTGACTCACCACCGACACAGATATTTGTTTCTAGAATGTGTCTTGAAAATTTCATAGATTTTCATAGATTAATACTCAAAATATGTCTGGACTACGTTTGTATGGGCGCTTTGACACCAGCATACCCTCGTAATAAATTAATTATATATTACTTTTTCTTTTGTTTCAGATCTGCTGGCAGTTTCTTCGACTGTGATGCCTCTCCCATACTACTCAGTCTACGGATACGAAAAGAAAATACTGCAGAGTAAATACAAGAAGCGTCCCCCGGGGAAAATCGAGCTAGTCACTAAAACGCCCAAATAAAACTACTATTAACACTTTGTTCTTGTTCTTTTCGGGGAAACTAGATAAGTTTATCTTACAGGTAAACGGGTATAAATTATAAGCACGGCTTTGTGTAAATATTTTTGGAGAAATCGTCTTACGGGTTTCGTTTGGTATAAACTGAGAATCTCTGATATTAAAAAATCGCAATTGGCTTGCATGAAAACTTTATCTGCTTGTGAGTGTAAAGTAAAACGTGCATATGAATTTGTTTATATAATTTAAGAAGTTATATATTGTTTAAATATTAAATTTTTTAAATTAATTTTAAGGAATTCGGTAAAAATTTATATTCACTTGTTTATCAAAAACATGTCTATCTTTGATAGTCAAAATTTTTGAAGAGTTAACACTGTTGGCATATGACAGGTGTGGCGTCAAGCCCTAGCCTTTACTGCTACTACTGTTTTCAGTTAATAAAATAAGCTTTTTAGAGGAGGAATGGTATAAGAAATATTATATAATCGTATGTCAGATTTACAACTTGTGGAAAACAAAAACCTAAAATTAATTCCTATGCTAAACACCGCCATATTCACAAACAATAACGTCGATTTTAATTAAAACATAAGTAGTGAGTGCGCCGGGAAATGTAGGGCTTAGTGCACATTCTAAACTCACACAACCAGAACACGGCGGTATTCATTATTATATAATGTGTTTCGAGGATACCCATAGTTAAACATACCTTGGTTCACGTACTCGTATATGTTTAATTAAATTTAACTCTAGTGCCGATTGTTATCCATTTCAAATACTTAGGTGCGAATTGTAAGAATATGCACTGTATTCGAGCAGAGGTCTGACGTTCTTCGTTGTTTGTTTTTTTAAATTTTAATTCTCCCGAATGGGAAGGCAAAGGAACAAAGACATACAGCCTACTCTGAATATATCTTTCTCAATGAAACCTAACCTAACCTAGTTTTCTCAATAAAATGTATAATGTGTACATTTTATCGCTTGTTTTGACGATTCTTGACGAGAATTTCAAAGGCTGGCTTGGTTTCAACATAATTCGAAAGAGTCCATATGCCAAATGTACTCGACATGGTAAACCGTTTCGATCGCGTCGAAACCCTCGCAATTTTGCGTAATTGATACTATAACACCATTCATGACACTTTTTGCACTATATCACACCATTATAACACAAAAAACACATATAACAGTATTATTAACGAATTACGAAAAATTGCAATGAACCACCATTATTCAAGTTCGCGCCAAGAATCTTCTTCGTTGTTTGGTATTTGAATAGTGCAATCAATTAATACTATAAATAATTTTGACTTGACGAGAAGCTTAGAAATGAGGCAACTTAGTAAGGTATTTTTATAGTTGTCTATTACACACTCGACCACCAAGTCTAAGCGTGGGGACACACCTGTCTATGTGGTGGTGGTGGTGACCCGCACCGTCAAACAAGAACGGTGAGCAAGCAACCGGCCAGTGTCCCCTGAGAACGTGCTGGCCGGTCAGAAGGAGGCGCGAATTACATACAAACTCCATATATTTGAGAGAGAGATTTCCGTCAGTACGCCTGCAGTTGTGCAAATCAAGAAAGCCCGGCAACCGGTAAGTGGGACGCGATCAACCAGTAGTCTTTTCTGATCTAGGTAATTCTAGTCACATCAGAACAGCACAGTCAGCCGTGTCCCCACGGTGAGGTAGCCAGTCGATGGTGGACTATCTCTAAGATTGCAGTGGTAAAATCAGTCGCTTGGTTACGGTCGCAGTTGTTAAATGGCGTATTGACACAAGCCGCCTCTATTCAAAGGATGCTACCGCGAAATCAAAACAAGCTGGCTGTGGCATACACCCGCTGGTTAATTTGACATTTCGAAGTTGGGTTTGGGATTTTGTGGTGACTGCTACGGGTAAAGAAAATGTGTAAACTTAATTTTATGGTCATATGTAGGTACCCATATTTGGCCGATTTAATCATTTCTTCTGCTTAAATTAAATTATGTATATTACTTAATACTAGTTTTTTTATTACAATAAGCATATATTCCGTTCAAGCGTACCGACCCTCCATAGCCGGTAGGGAGCTGCAATAAATGTCAGAAGTGTCTGACCTTCCGATATTAGTATAAGTAAAATATGTAATCAATGACATCTATGATAGTAATTCATAGGAGTAAGTTTGAACAGGTCTGTCTACGACGCCCTACTGAAGTTACGCGTAGTTTGACGTTCCATAAACACACCCTCCCGTACCGCACCCATGCCTCAGGAACAGACTCAAACATGCGTTAGAATTGTAATATCCAATACTACTCCGATTTCTAAAGTTCTTTCATAAATATTTTGAATCGACCTTCAGGGTGGCCATACTCGTAGGCTTTGTTCGGATCGGACAAATTAATTGAAAACATCTTCGTTAAAACGGAGAACTAAATACAAGAACGTAGACAGGCCCTTATACAATCATAAAATGGAAACTTAAAAAAACCTTATCCACCGCAGAAAGGCGACCCAATTAAAGCCTCAATTTCGCCGCAACGGAATAGATTTCGCTCCATAAATTTGTCTCAATCCATTCCTGGGCTTGTCCAGACACACTCGGATAGTAATAATTTATATCACGTGAACTGGTAACGGACGAGGAGCAAATCCTACATGTAATCCGTCTAGTCTAGACGAAGTAGGACTTCTGTGAGTACTAAGTACAATGTGTTAAGTGGCGCTTTAATTTATCGGGGATTTTACAGTAGCTGTTGCTGGCAAAGTTCCATTTTCAAATACTTTTGATGTAATGACGTTGCGAGTCGCGACGATTTACTGACGGAATTGTTATATAAATATTATCCGACCAAATTTGGATGGGCATGTTGCAATACTCTCATCCGTGGAGACCTGATTAAGAATGGTCTTGGTTTGCTTTATTCTTGGACAGACTGACCACAATGTGGTCCTAAAATGCTCTGATTCCATGTTTTTAACCTAAAAATAAACCCAAACATATCCACTATACATAATGTATGTCCATATATATGTAAGCGAGATATATTTATTTAGCACTTAGCGCTGGTAGCATTAGCGCACCTGTCTGAACTATTTTAACGGAAAATAAAATGTTTCTCTCTGTGTAGGATCAACTAATGGTCTAGCCACTGATGTATAAAATACAGATAGCGGGATCTATCTACGCCAAAGATATTTTCAAACTGCGTCTGAAAGTGAAAAGGCGCCGTTTAATGTCAGTTAATATTTGCTTTTGAAGATCTGTCGCAACTTGAACTGTAGAGCTTAAGTGTAACAAGCTACCTCCATTTGATTTAAATCATTGATTGATACAGTATAATGACATAACTGAGATTTACATGTACTAATCCTGGACGCATAAATAAATCCAACATGTAACGTCGCTTTGATGCGATTTGTTGAACGAACAAGGGTAGAAAATTATGACTTTCTGACCCAAATGTTTGAAATAAATTACACTTATTTCACACCCATCCATACTAAATACTAATATTTAAAAAGCTAAAGTAAGATTGTTTGTTTGTTTGTACTTGCGTCACGTCGTAACGGACAGTTAGAAAGACTTTTTTTTTTTTTTGTGTACAGAAATAGTTGAACGGTCGGAAAGGATCAAATAAGTACTTCCCGTGGGATAATTTCTGAAGTCTACGGTGTATACTACACCGTAGACTTCAGAAATGTGAATATTTACATTTTCAATATAATTCTGAGCAACAAATATGCATTAAAATTGATTCATTGATTTAAAAGCTACGATGCTACGGACAGAAACATAATTTTAACTCTTATATACTCCTTTTTGTATCGGATAAGAAGTAACAATTATTGTAAGGATATGAAACCACTAGTTGCGGCTAGAAAGGGACTAGTACCGAATAGGGTTACCGTCTTGTATAATGTAGGTACATCAAATCTTTATACATTTTGTTATTGTTTAACGATCCAGCGCGGGAATGTCGCCAGCGTTCTGGGCACCGTCCCCCGAGGAGTTGATCTGGAGAATGTATTATATCTCTGATAAGTTAGAATACATTATCTAGTTTAATTCGTTAAAACCCTTTTTTAAAGGACATTGTGTTTTGTTTTACTATTTCAGATTATAAATAAATAATTTTACTTTTGTTATTTATATCACACAAAGGGTGTCGTTTTAGACTAGCAACTTGCTCTTACTATGCACGTGGGCAATGTACTGGAGAGATCTTATATCTTAGTAGAACAGGCAGTTAGCTATTGGGTAGTACGAGTAAGTATATGACAAGGGATTATTGTAAGGTGACAGAGAAGAGGTCGTTAGGAAAATTCCACAGAGGCTTATACTCCTCGTTTTAAAGAATATATATTAGGAGTAGGTAGATTCCTGCCCCCAGTGTGATAGGCCAGTGATGTTCAGTAAATAAATGTTATCTACCATACATTTCCCATTTCTTTGTATGAGCCTTACCCGGTAACCCCAGTATCCTCTCGTTACTGTGAGTGAGCCTGCTGTCATATTACTCGGCTTCTAGGCAGTGTATCAAAACAAAACATGCACCAGATTGTAAGATAGCTCTTCAGCAATACAAAAGTTTAAACCACATCCAATTCTGTGCAGTGGTTTTTGAGTTATGCGCGTACGAACATACAAACAGATGGACCGAAGAAAATTCTGAATATAATTGTCTGGGCTTCTATTTAATTGCTCAATAATGATTCCTTATAACAAAGCAGTCAAGTGCTTGTCGGTTTTATAAAAAGTAATTTTCCAACCATAAAAAATATTTTTCAAAATTTAATTCTACTACTTTGTCGTGATCAAGATGTATACTACGAGTAGTACCAAATTACAGCTCTCTAGTAGAAACACTCTCTGAGCTAAGCCGCGGATGGATAGACGGACAGACGGACAGAGAGAGACTGTGCCACAAGGTAAATTGCCTCCCCTGTGAACTTATGCAGCTAAGTATGATGAGGGACATGTTGATCTTGATTTTGTTATAAGTCCACTGTTGGACAAGAGCCTCACTCGTCGGTCGCCACTATTTCCCATTACCACGCTTGCAAATACGCTTGGCAGGGTTCGGTACGCTAAATCGAATAACATTGCACTGACCCTCAAGAGCGATGGGGTGACCTCAAGGGGTGATATTATTTTAAAGCAGAGACTACAAGGCGATCTTAAGTCTTTATTACTAAGAGGCAATAGCCTGCTCACCGTCTGTGGTATATAGCAGTCTATATTCCCACGGGAGTCTCTCTAGGAATCTGTTGGACATAAATATAATATCAGTGTTGAAGGCACCGTCACTTCACAGGTAAGAATTATGTCGTTAAAGAATAGCCCTGGGGCCTGAAACTTTTACTGTACTGTATATTTTACGACTTGGTAAACTCCACTCCAATGCCCTAAGGAAATGGCGTATTCCTTATTTTAAATTGAAAGGATGGAGCCATGCTGGCGGGTTCTACTATATTCATAGAATAAAGTTTCTTATAAGGATTCCGCAGCCATAAGAGCCCAACGGGACCCTATTACCTATTGGTTTTATTTTTGTGTAAATGTTTTTAAAAAACGTCGTTCAAAATTCTTTAATCGAAATAAAAAGTCAAGTTAGGTTCATCATTGTCATGTTTGAATTTTGTGGTTAAAGAACTTTATTTTCTCATAAACAAATTACATTTCACTTAAATGAGAATGAAATATAATAACTTAATCGCTTAATCGTCTTAGGTGACATAGCGCATTACACTAAAGAAAAATTAAAATAAAACTGCTTTGAAAAAAAAAAGTTTTCCACGCAGATTTCGAATAAACACAAAAACTTTTCCGAGTTAGTGAGATGAAAAAAGTGAGTTGCATCCCCGGGTTCGCAGGGTTGCTCTATTCTAAAGCCACGTACTCCACGACCATTTTCGATGCGGAAAACTTGACCACCTATAATACCGATCTTATTGTCTTCACGAATAAACTCCTGAAAACTCAATATCACCCAGAAACAGAGTGAAAACAAGTAAATTGCCGACTTCAATTGCCCTAAAAGTCTACTTTTACTAAGGCAAATTTAAGATATATATCGTTTTCTCATGGATACCGTTGTCAGAACTGGACCACACGAGAAGCACCACCTTTCACATAAAAATAGAATCATCCTAATCGGTTCACCCAGTCAAAAGTAACAAACATATAAAAAACATACCCGTTGAATTGATAACCTCCTCCTTTATTGAAGTAGGTTAAAAAAAGGTTTTCCACGAACTCAATAGAGAGAAGCCAATAAAAAAAACGTTTTGCCCTAATATAATAATAGCCTAATTACCTCCGGCGCCGTCAGAACCCTCCCGACTTAAATTCTAAATAACTCCCCAATGAGTTTATAACAATATTATTTAACCTATAAGTTCTCGTCCTTTCCCTCGCTTCGACTGGAATTTTCAGTGAGTTATAGAGAACTGGTAACAAATTAAAATTTTCAATCTCACTGAAGAACGCGATTCGTGTTTGTTTGTTTGTTTGTTTGAATACTCTTTATTTACAACTTAAATAATTAAAAACATGAAAATAGCAAATAAATATAAGTTATGTCTAAATCGGTATGCAAATGTTGTGTTTATGTAAATGTTATAATGCCCTTTATGGTTTAAAATACAATTTTACTTCAATCTGATTTGGTGTCATCTACCGTATTCGGAACGTGTTTTACCCGACTATCCTAAAAGTGCGGTTCTATAGAAATTTTTATCGAACCTTTATCGCACCTGATGCGAAGTGACACATACTCACACATAGTGCAATTGGTCGGTCGAGAAAATGTTAAATTTACCTGTTTTTATCAGTCACACCGAAACACCACAGTGCTATTAAAACTGCTGTTTGGCGGCACACTTATGGAACGTGGTGGTAGCTAGCCAGCTGGACATAAACCTACTTGATAGTAGTACCAAACCGAGTACTGATAGATACCCCCACTGGGAATCGAACCAGGGACCGGAAAAGTCCAAGAGTGTAGTCACTAGGCCACAGAGGCACAATTAAAACAATTTTAAAAAGAAATTGGATGTACCTGTAAAGTGTTACCTTAGACCAAGGAGTATGTCTGGAGAGAGTGGGTGGGAGGCAAGGTAAGCTGCGACAGCACTAATGTTAATGTCAGTGTATCAGAAAGGTACAAAATGAAAAGGCATCAACGCGCGTCTGAGAAATTAAAAATTAGAACATTGTGTTTTTATAAATTTCATACCTGCGAAATATTGTCACGGAACTTCTCGAACAGTCTAGAAATAATGAAAAGAGAAGTTTGTGGACCTGTGCTACCAATAAACTCCGGAACTTTGGATAGGTGGATATTGGAATATCATCCCACCTTAAACTTAAAGTATTATGTTTTTAATAATGACATATAATTAGACTTTGAGGATACAATACCTCGCGTAAGAGCAAAAGCGCATACGGTTGACGACCCCGCATGCGGCTTCCACGGGTAATTCTGCTCCGTACCCTACACTAGTGAATGCAGGAAATCGCAGTGAGGCGCAAGCGCACATTGCACGTTCGCCACCAACACGTCGATTAAGCCTGCATCACGAACAGAACGCGGGCCCTCACCGCCTCCTTCAACCAAATTGAATCGTCTACCTCGCATCCCGGACACAGCCTAGATTAGGACAGATAGTAAAGTGAACTATCCCAGCTGAGATATAAGCTATATTTATAAGCACCGAATAGCCAATGGTAATTACTTTTATCATAGGCACGAGTCAGGATCGAACCGTCCTCAATTGTTCAAGGACTGACGCTCTACCCAACTGAGCGACCATGGAATTTACCTACGCCTACGTATCAATAACAAATGACTTCAAGCACTAATCGGCCTGGCATCTGTCCTTGAAAATCCCCTTATGAAATGTAGAACGTAGCAATCTATCAGATGCTCGTTTTCAACAGTTTTGCATCTGATGTTCACACATTTATACATAACTCTTATCGTCTAAGAACGTCTGCTGTGTCCTGCTATTAAACAAAGATGTGAATTACATACACTAATGATTAACTAAACGACTAATTATTCATAAAAGAGAGATCACGTTGTTTGTAGCGTTACATAAAACTTACATCACTCGATGTTATTCACGATTTCCCTGAATGAGTATTACATTGAACCTAATGTTGCTTACAAACCATTTTGCTCATTTGATTTCTTTCGTCTAAAATGTAAAGTCTCTGTGATATGAATTTCACTGTGATTTCAAATGTTTCAAACTCATATAAAATACTCCAAAATTGATTTTAAATTGAAGAACAGAAACACACATAGCTCGTTAAGAGGCTATGTTGATAAGACCACGTGGCCGCGTTCAAGGTTGCATTGTTTTGTAGCTGTCCCTCTCCGAGCCCTATCCTACCCGAGCGCGTACGGTGAGACAGCATACACTACGCGAAGTTATCCACCCGTTATTTGGATGTTTCGTAGTCCACTGATCATTTGAAGGATACAGTATATTATGTAGCCATTTTTTCAATACAGTATAATAATAAAATTTCAGATGTCGGTGGTTTTTCCAAATTGTTCTAAATTGATTCATACTCTTGTAAAACAGTTTCAAAGTTGGGGCTTTTTATTCCCGAAAAATACAATACTTTGACGCCCTGTAACTCTGAAATTATATATTTAAACGAAAATCTGACTCACCACCGACACAGATATTTGTTTCTAGATTGTGTCTTGAAAATTTCATAGATTTTCATAGCTTAATACTCAAAATATGACTGGACTACGTTTGTATGAGCGCTTTGACAACAGCATACCCTCTTAATACGAGAGCAAACAAATGTAATGTAAATAATCTCATCAGCGTAGTACTGATATAAGCTACCCTGTGTCTTGGAGAAACTAAAAACCGCCGCATCACTTCCCAAAGTTTAAACAAGGCGCTTTTTCGCCAAATGAAGTGGTCCGCAAGTTTATCGAAGGCCCGATTGCTTTAGACACTGTAATCAATCAAATATTTGGCGAAGTCATGAATAAATCTGTGAAAGGGAACTTCGCCCGTGAGTTTGTGCGAAACAGGAGTGAATTTTGAAACAACGCGAGATGTTTAGCTGAGTTTCGGGAGTTGTTTATGAAGGTTGATCTTACAATATTAATATCATGGGTTTTGTATGCCGCTGCACGTACTTCCGGCGTGGGTGGCAACACTCGTATCTACACGTGTTACTAAATTTTGTAATAACGTGATTCAAGATAAATATTCATCATTATCAGCCGGGAAACGTCCACTGCTAGACATAGACCTCCTTCATGGTACGCCACATCGACCGGTCCCGAGCCACCCGCATCCAACGACTCCCTGCGACTCTAACCAGGTCGTCGGTCCATCTGGTAGGGGGACGGCCTTGTAGACGTTTCCCGGTACGTGGTTGCCACTCGAGAACCTTTACTCCCCACCAGATAAATATTAGACAACATCATTATCTATGTGAGAAAAACTGAACCAGCTCATAGTTCATCTAGTAGTTAGTTTGGTGATATGTCCTTTTATAACCGCTATTTACCACCATATTATCAAATCTGACGACCAACAACAAGGTTCTAGCACTTTTGTGTTCTTTCAAAATTTTAATCATCATCCGGGAAAAGTCCCCTGCTGGACATATGCATTCTCAATGATATGCCACAATGACCGGTCCTTATCTACTTGCATAGACGGGTCCGCGACCTTTACTTGGTCGTCGGTGCATCTACTAGAGGGACGGCCTGGTAGATGTTTCCCGGTACATCGTCGCCACTCGAGAACACTTACTCCCTATAGGTTATCGGTTCTTCGAGCGATGTGTTCTGCCCTTTGCCACTTCAGCTCACTGACTCATCGAGCTATGTCGGTGGCTTTAGTTCGTCTAAGGATTTCCTCATTCCGGATTTTAGCACGTAGAGAAATTCCAACATGCCAAGATAACACAGTCCTTAAATATTCTTGGATGACGCCTCTGACATCCACATCCTTTCTTTCCATTGTGTGTTATATCATCATCATCAACAGCCTATATATGTCCCCACTGGAGGGGCTCAGGCCTACTCTCCTACAGAGAGTGTATGGGCCATAGTCCACCACGCGGGCCCAGTGCGGATCGGCGGACTTCACATGCCTGTTCAAGACATGCAGGTTTCCTCACGATGTTTTCCTTCACCGTTAAGCAATCGGATAATGTACTTGAATTGAAAAACAACTCATAGGTACACGGCTGGATTCGAACCCGGTACCCTCAGATTGAGAGTCCGCGCCTTATCCACTGCGCCACCGACGCTTGCGTGTTATATACCCAACGCTTATTTTAATAATTAACGCGTTCAAAAAGAACTAAAAACTGACTTTAAATGCCCTAAAAGTATACAGCATTCATGCCCTAAAATGTTAACCCTTAGAGGTAGAATTACCTGGGTACATATTTGAATTGTCGTTGATTTTCTCAAAAAATTACTGCCTCATTTTTGATCAAATTTATATACGACCACTTCTGAAGTATGTTCTACCAAACAAACAAAAAACCATCAATATCGATTCATATCGCGTAACGTACATTAAAGAAACATACAGTTGAATAGAGAACGTCCTCTTTTGTTGAAGTCGGTTGAAAAGACGTAATATTCACACAATTATTTTCTTTTTACAACACAATGTTCTAAATTCAGAATCAAACGCCAATAAAATTATTAAACATCGAATAACTGTAGGACTTTAGAAAACTCGAAATCTTGAGTCGGTCGCAAAGAAAGGAATACCTTCTTGAAACGGCAAATCCAATTTGTCGAAGTTTGTGTATTGGTTTCTATATTCCTTACAAGTTTACGAGGCATTCTGAGACTTTTGTAGAGTTATTTATTGTTAAGTTTAAGAATTTTCATATGTAAGCGGAAGGAGTCCACTGCTGAATAAAATACTTGAAAATACAACATGAGAGATCAGCCATAAACGTCGCACTAAAATGTACACACGTCGACGCCATTGCTTGATCATTTTCCTTTATATATTTTCTTCAACACTCGTGGGATGATATTGGTGGATCTATTTTTAATTCGAAACAATTCACCACGGCTCGTTATACGCGCTCGCGCTTATAGAGACAATACTGTAAAGTTATCCAGACACACACATCCTATATCTCTTACCTTCTTATCAAATTAAATTCTCGGAAAGCTTTTAAATTATTAAAGCGCGGAGTTAGAACGGAAAGCAAATAGAGTGGATCTACGCCGTCGGGCTGGAGTCGCTTCCATCGATACAGCAGCCAATGCACCGGCTCACTGCTCTTCCTGCCACTCGTCTTAGTTTCACGAAGAATTCTTAATGTATCGACTAAAACATATCCGTATTTTCTTGACACGAAATATAGTTTTTTGGTTCATTGCTAGTATAAATAATAATTGGTTCAAAAATTACTTAGGATCCAAAAGGACTTTAGAATATATTACTTACAAGTGTTTATTAAATCGGTTAACGAAAAGGTGTAATCTACCCATATTATATATTTTAATATTATAAATGCTAAAATTACTTTCTTTGTTGGTTCGTCTTTACTTCACGACGTAAGAGAGAATGTCTTGATTTTTGTATACGAACGGCTGAAGGGCCCAAGAGCAAAGGCTAATTTTTATGCCTTCCGAACAGGTAGTTTCTGATAAATTCTGAAATCCTTACATTACACACACATTACATACTTAGTCATGTATGTCTATTGTAAACTCGATTATAAATGCAATTAAATTTTTTTTTTAAATACAGATGTGTATTCAAATTTCAGAATCATTGACACGCTATTCTGTACTTAGCATTCATCTCATTTGATGGAAAGCGACGACCGGCCAGTAGAACGAAAGCACAATAGTGCTATTAACACTGTTGTTATGACAGCAGACTTAATTAGCAAGGTGAACATAGAAATATAGCCTGCCATCAACCAAATTGCCAACATAATGAGAATATACACGAATGTGATGCTACTAGGCTACAAAGGCAATTAAAATTTTCGCAATTTGCTAAAACTGTATAAGCCTTCGATAAAAAAAAACATTTATGGGTTGTGGGAGACTCGTATTCAACTCTCATCGAACATTTAAAAATACCTCTCTAAAGGTGCTTTCTTCTCGTGACATCCATCCACAATACTTGTTCGAGTACATATCATATATGTATATTGTATAGTCTAAACAAACGTTTCAATTCTTGCTCTATATGTGTCGCACCCAATTTGTTTGCTTAGCTTTTGCTTAGCATATCACGAAGCAGCCGCATTCCAACTCGGAGAATAAATGTGAGCATCCGACCTTCTTTCCTTTATCCCGCTTTCAATCCAAAACTACCTTCAGCTTATATAGAGAAGGTTCCGTTTCGTTTCTCATATCATTGCACGTTGCAACCTTTTCAAATTCAAATTGAACGGTGCTCGCTTCACCTCTTTCCTATGTTTGCATTCCTGGTACTTGGCAAGCAAACGCTCTTACTTTGCGTTCTCCGACTTTGTGATATCGTATTGTCTCTCGCGCCTTTGAGAGAAGCTGCATGCTCTACACTTCTACTTTTGTCACACAGATGCTTTTTTACTCGAGAGAAGGAAGATTGGGCCTCTTGAAGTGCATGGCTTACAATATGTCAAATATATTGATACTTAGCTACATATTTCTTATTGCCTGCACAATCTCTATGAAATAAACTTTTCTCATAATTAAATCTTCATTACAGTTCGTTACCTGTCTCGATATCAGAGAAAGGCGTTCCATAAAAGTTGCCTTCTTAAATTGGATCACAAAGACTTAAACGTGGGCCCGCAAATTTAATCAACGTCCGATTAGACAATGATTGATTCCCTAAAATAAACGTCAGCAAGTTTCGTCAATCTCCTTTAAAACCGCTATCTCTGCAGCGAGTTCGCAATTTTTTACAAGAACAAAACTCCAGCCTTCCCTTATAAATATAACAAAAGCAAGATAATGAACTGGTATTGAATCTTGGAAGTTCGTTAATTTATCATTTGCGATGTTACTGGGTATCTCGCGGAAAATTTTGCGGAGACAGGAAAGTTTTATCGTATACACCGCTAGCCCCGTCGTCTCTGCCTGTTCATAAACTGAGTTTTATGAAAATATTGATCTTTGTCGAGTTTTAGAAAAAGTTAAGTATCAAAAGTTTTTGCTGTAAGGGTGTCTGAAGTGGACGAGGAACTTTTGCAATCAATGGCTTAGAGAGAATTTGACGAGACTGGTGGGAGTTTTGTTGTAATCTGAGGCTGTAATTAGTAGAACTACGAAAAGCTAAAAACAAATCCCTTTTACCTTTCAAAGAACAAATGGATTTTACTCAAACATGATTGGAAATTTGAGCAGTATTTTGACAAGCTTCTTCGAGATAAATCGATATTACTGTACTGGCGAGCAGCGGTAAAGTCAGGCAATCGGAAAAAGTTGTATGAAAAATCCGTTTCTGGTGTGTTTTAGCGGCCAGGAATAATACTATGTAAACTCATTTCTGTCGTGTAATTTAAAAATAGAACGATCTTTTACTCCGAAACATTGCAACCAAGGAGGTAACTAATCAAAAGTTTTATTTAAATTTCGAACTGGCTTGCAAATAGAAAGCTGATTATTGAAGTGAAAAAAATGAGCACTTTGGCGCGTGAAATTTTGTTGTTGTTTGTCATTGCTTTTAAAAATTAATTGTATTTGTTAATGTTGTTGATTATAAATGAGTTCAAGTAAAGAAAATGAATGTGATGAACATACTTTAACGTCACCTGAAGTTCAATTCAATTCAAAACATATTGCCATCAAAATCGGAAAAAAATATTCAAATAAAATGTTCTGCCTAGGTACTACTAAGTTTTAATTTCCGCGCATTATTTGAGAATAGCACTATACAAGCCTTGGCCACAACCTCGCATTGATGGACGAACGAACGCGTAAACGTGGGCCGAGCCGGAGACGAGGCACACATACTCGTACGTAAGTCCATCAACGGCTATTTTGCTGGCCGCTGCAGTAATGTACTATATTGAATACTTACGTATACATCAGGCTGTCATATTCAATACATAGCCATCCGTATAGTTTACGTGGCATGCGTGGGGATCACATTATTTGTTTCTGAGAACTGTTCACTGCAATCTCACCTCTATGCTTAGTGGCGATCCATGTGATCTAGGTACGAGTATAATACCTAGAACTCGTTGTCAGAAGGCTTGATTGATTTTATAATAAATAAGTCTTGTTCGTGGTCTAGATCTTCGGATAAAGATAAGCAACATTTATTTGCAATTCATAACACACTTAATGACAAACACACAGAAGAGGTTATTCTTATGGCGTCCTATGAGCCGAAAAGTTATTTTACCACTAGCTGCACTTTATCCACAAGGAGCAGAAGCAATTTGATGATATCTTATATATATTTACATAATCAACAAACGGGTTCGCAATAACCACCAAGTTTACAATGAATTCTAAGAGAACCCTGAACGCTATCCAAATTTCACCTCAATAAAGTCCGACCTCACAATGTCGTGTTCAAACAGCTACATTTTTATAGACCATTGACGCCGGGGGTCGCTTTTCTAGATTCCTCGAGTTCCCTTAATCTTTCCCGATGCATTGTGAGGATCCCGAAAGTTTCCCTTCTCGTCCTTTATTTGGGCCCTCGGGATATTTATTTATGACAGTTTCGTGAATCAAATTGTGTCGTATTTTATGTCAATAAGATGAAGGAATAAATATTCCTCTTTCGGTGGAAGTTTGTCTTAGTTTTCAGTAGCAAAAAAGATGATGTCGTTTAAAAGATATTGCTAGATTTATGATGAAGCCCCCTGAAAGCAAAACAAATTTGACCTGTAAAATATTTTTCCCGAATCAAAATTCTTTAAGACAATCTTTTTTTGCTAAAGTTTAAAATTGATTTTAAAAACTAGTCATGTAGGATTCGTATTGGTCTCATGATATGCAATATCTTAACAGATATCCTGCCTATTGATTTTATTAGTCCAAGCATGTATCCGTTAAGCCACGGAAGCGGTTAATAAAACAGCTATTCACGTATAAGAAGAGTCACGCCAATAAGTGTCAATGACAGAACTACAGTAAGAACAACAATAAAGCATGAATCTAAGGAAAGTCTAACAAAACTCGTTCCTAACAACGGCAGATGTGCTCTGAAACAAACACGCACCCGACACTGGAATTCCCCACAACTTTTGTCCGAGTAAACGATTCTTTCCAAGTAATATTGATGACCGGCTGTGTTTAGGAATGAATGCATTTTATTCTACAATATTGCTTGGATCCAAATGCAGCTGGTAAAGAACCCTGCTTAATGCGCTTCTAATATCGGCACGAGCGAAGATTCAAAACGTAGTTTAAAACGTCAACTGTCAAATGTAAAAGTGACATTAGCAACCTCGAAAGATGGAGACTGTTTCGGGGCGGGCGGCGTTCGAATTGGAGGAAAAGATATTGTTAGGGTGTCGCGTCGTATCTCATTAAAATATTAAGTCTATTTGAGTAGCAATTATTGTTGGATATGCTATTTTTCTGCTTCTTAACAGAATACATACGATACATTTTTACTAGCTTTTGCCCGCGCCTTTATTCGTATGGTTTTCAGAATTTTTCCCTCGGGAACACTTTTCTGGGTTGAAAGAAGAACTATTACTATTGTAGATTCAAAAACTCATGAATGGTATATAGCACTCTTCCCACTATACATTTACCAGTATTTATTTACGTATAGTCCTCTTAAATAATTTCATATAATTCGGCAATTATAAGGTGCATGTAAAATTCAATTACGGTTGGTGCCGGTGAAACGTCAGTTAACAAGCAAACATGATTTTTATTCGGCGTAATTGTTTGTAGTTTGGGTAAAGGTAACTTGGCAGCATCCATGCGAGACCCCGCGCCGCGTCGACCGGCAAGAGCAGTAATGAGGGTGTTCAAAAAAGTTTCGCCACTAGTTGGCGCAACTTAAGCAAGAGGTCACCCATCCCAGAAATACGTACCTTTTTTCCTTTTTTAGATCCCGTACCTCAAAAAAAAGGAACTTTTATATGATCACTTTGCTCGGGAACGCGTGAAGATATCAAGTTGAAATAATACCAAATACTCACGTCTTTGGTCAAAAAGCGTCGGTGGCGCAGTGGATAAGACGCGGACTCTCAATCTGAGGGTACCGGGTTCGAATCCAGCCGTGTACCTATGAGTTGTTTTTCAATTCAAGTACATTATCTGATTGCTTAACGGTGAAGGAAAACATCGTGAGGAAACCTGCATGTCTTGAACAGGCATGTGAAGTCCACCGATCCGCACTGGGCCCGCGTGGTGGACTATGGCCCATACACTCTCTGTAGGAGAGTAGGCCTGAGCCCCTCCAGTGGGGACATATATAGGCTGTTGATGATGATGACTCACGTCTTTTGTTTCTTGAAAGTGTTAAAAAAATCAAACTTATAGACAATAGAAAGATATGGATGTTTAAATCGTATTTTTAGACCATTTCCTTAGAGAATGCAAGGGAACCAAAACCTAAAGGGCACTTCCCTTTGCCCTAGAATTCTGAAATTTGGCAAGAACTGTCTTACAGCACAACCATAGGAATAAATCTGAAAGACGGGTAAAAATAGCTTTTATGTACAAACTTTACTTTACAGTAGTAAGCCATACATCAGATATGTAATGTAACCGCAAACTAAAGTTGGTTCTTCCATCGGACTTACGGTTTCGGTAGAGCATGATTTTAAGTATGTTAATAATTCATATTCTGTACGGAACCCTCGGTGCGCGAGTCCGACTCGCATTTTACTGGTTTATATAATACAAGGTATAATGCGCTTTGTCAAAACAAGTTACTCCCACCACTATTACTACTTACTAGACTACATTATTGGGGTGGGACAAAGAGGTCTTTATGACAAAACAAAAGGAAACTATACACATTTTTGGTATTGGTAACCCCTTGCCTAAGTAGCACTAAGTAATGGCAAAATTTTTCGTTAAACCCCTCATTGTAATAGGAACTATTCATGATGAAATCGTTACCACCGTCCAAACACTCTTCAGTACATCCCAAACAATTAAGTAGATCATTAAACAATAAATATCTGGCTCTCCTATCATCTGCCCACAAATCTCCAATATTGTTATTAAATGTCCCAGCTTTATCCATTAATAACGCGACAGTACGGCGAACGTCCGATAAAGTCGCGGTACCATGGGGGTTTTATCTTAATTGCTTCCCGAAAGTCAATATCTCCGGGAACAAGGAACTTTTTTGTCGGTACGTCCCCGATGCGTAAACAATATCCCTGATTTTCCATCTGGGGCCCGTCATGTTACGCAATTCTATTTATTGGGGCCCGTCGTTACGGTTTGTGTCGATGTCTTTAAGGTATCTTATGGACGAGATGCCGCACTAGCACTGCAATAGAGGCTGTCAAAGTCCGACAGAAAATGAAACAGAATTTTATTGATCGGCATAAATAAAATTCTTCTGAATGTACAAATGTCTAACACGTGACGTCAGCTTTGCGTATAATAAAATTTCATATATAAAAACACGTAGCATCATTGTACGGAGCGTTTTGGAGGTAAATTTAAAATCATTAAAAATGAATTTAATTTTAATCGCTTTCAATTGAGAAAATGGACATAAATAACATTCCTTTTTTTCTAGTAACGTCAATTCCAAACCAATATCAAAAAGAAAAGTGATTTTTTTTGTTGAAACCGTAACAATAACAGCTCACACTATTTACAAACTTTACAAATAATTTCAGAAAATAAATACAATATATAAATTATTATATTCTGAACCTTTCCGAACAGACCTGAAGAAAACAATACTTTTCTCTGCTTACAGAACTATGTATTTTAAACTAGAAATTTGGTAAACACTCCAACTCGAACTAAGTTGTAATCCATCAAAGACTTAATTTGATAGATATTTGGATCCCTTCACGGACATCTGTTGCTTGTTCAGTTTCAATTAGACAACATTCAGGGACAGACGTTCCTTTCTACGGCAGCGGCGGGACGCAGTATGACACAAAAACGTAGGTCGCATAGTTCCACATATATTTACTTTGTTTATTTTATCACATAAAGACATATTCTTTGTTACAATTCCCCTTCTGTTTGCTGTAAAATAAATTAATGCTCCGCTACAGATAAAATCTAATCTAGCATAAACCTGCATCTGTAGCTCTAGTGTCAGTTCGCGATTGCGTTTACGTCAGATTTGCATGAAGGTAGGATCACAGTTTCGTAAACTTGCCGTGCCGTAATTTACTTTATAGTCTAAAGTTGTTCAGGAGTGTCTTTTATCCCACTCCACCAGAAGAACAGAAGCACCAGTAATCGGCCAACGTCAGCTTAGCCTATTTCATCGTCATCTTAATGGGCTGCTAAGTCCGCAATTGCACATGAGCCGTCATTTGACCTCATTTATTCTCGAAACACCACGCTTGGCAGATTGATGGGTGATCGCAGTAAAATGTATTCAAAAATATTTCATTGGGACTTTAAAACAAAATTTGGATTGTATAGTTATTTATTATTTATTGATAACACCGCACTATCAATAGAAGTAGAGGGGCGCCGCGGAGAGGCGGGACGGGTGGCGATCACGCCACGCCGTCTGACTCGGGGTAGAGGTTGAGAGTTGGCGACACGCAGAGGTTATATAACAGCTACGCTGGATCGGCAGCAGCATTCAAGCTTCGGAGACGGTTGAAAACAGTTGGGTCTGCCCGTTAAAATTAAAGTCAACTTCAAGAAAATGAAATAGTTGTAAAGTTTCTTCAAAGTTTAATAAACTAACAAGACAAAATGGAAGTTTATTTATATATAGTTGTATCCTGCCAGGAATCCAATACTTCATAATAAGTTTCACAAACTTCACACAGATCTTATTATTTGGGAATTATATACCTCCGAGCTAAGGTAGCTCAAAATCTAAAGATGAAATGAAATACGAGCCTGTCTGGGAAAAGTTTAATTTTGGGTTATATTTCATCCCATTTCCCCTGAAGTATTGAATACCTAGTAAACCTAGTTCAAACAAACTTAGCTAAAGGCAACTTACCCCAGTACTCGGCTACTCGGTTTACAACAATGGTAACTCCGTCTTGGTATTTTTCAATCTATTAATATAGCGTTTGCACTGTATATTTATGAACTACATACTAGCGTTTTACCCGCAACTTCGTTCGCATGGACTTCAGAATACTGTGCCCGTCTAAATAGATTTTGCAGATACCAGTATGGATAGATAGACATATGCCATCGTTAGCCATGTGAATAAAAAATAACCCGTACATAGGTCAAACATCTTTACATCCTCACAGCTCAGGGAGGTCTGTGTTAACGTCATTCGATATTGATCCTTATTGCGTAGGAAACTAGAGATATCCTCAGTTAAATTTGAGTTTGTAATGTTTTCCCTTAGTGAATTGCACGTTAGGTAAATATTTCTAACCGATTCACGTCAAACCACCGCTTCAAACACTATTCCAGGATCGTGGCAACAGCTCAATTGAATCAGCAGATAAACATCAAGGCAAATGCTTAAAAATGTCCACGAAAAATATCAGCCAACGCAAAAATCCGATTTAAATATCCCGAGTTTGGTTGAGTTGTAATAACATTTGGCCGTTCGTCGGGAGGGCTCGAAGGCACCTCTGTGTAATGCACTGGGGATTCCCGTACCGTCCGCGTCCCGACAGCTAAACGTGTTAGTCCGCCTTATTGAATATCCCACGAAAAGTACTGACAATCTGGAGAGAACGTTTATTAACTTAGGATCCCGGTTTCAGAATAGGCTCACCTCATGTTGTCACGTACGTATTTATACAAACTGATAAGTAGTCAAAGGTGACTACGGGAATATATAAGAAGACAAACTTTTGATCGTGACTTCATTTACGTGGATTTCAGAAAGTATCCTACAAGACGTACCTGGTCCAGCCATCACTGGCAACACGCACCGATTAAAGACTTTTGTCTGACTATTGTTTGCCTTCAACAAATATTTATTTATTGAAGGCTACAAACTACCAATAGCTACATATTATCTCTTGTTGACTAAAGATTCGTAAATTACACTATACTCCGGCTAAACATGTAAAATTATTCCTAAAAAACATAACAAAAAAATCTCACGTCACATCTGCCTAAAATTACATCGATGCAATCCCTAAGCAGGAAGACACGTGTTTATCCCGTAAAGGCACATTGCAATTTTGATATTTATTATTTAGCCATCTAGCTACACTGGAATTACCAAAAAGATGACAGGCAATATACGATTATCTGCAACAAAAATGGCTTCACTTTCAATATAGAAACTGACACCACTATCATAATAAACCTTTGTCGTCGGGAATATGGCGCGTCCCCGTGGGACCCACAATATCGAAGGTCCAAAAAGTATTTCGCATAGGTTGCATTCTCAGCGGGTTTTTACGGGACTTTACAGGTTCGAGGTAATGGATTCTGGATGGGTTCGGACCTAAAGTAAATATGAAACTTATATCATAAAAAGTCAATTTGCATTTTTGGACGGTGAATGTTAGCTGGCTTATGTTTATGGGCGTTTAATAATAGTGCCTACTCCTATTTTCATTTTAAAGTTTATATTCAAACAGACTGTTGCTGAGGTTTACTGAAAATTTGAGTAATGAAAACAAAAATTGTGGTAGATAGGTTTTTTAATTCTCAGCAATTTAAAACGCGCCACACCGATATAAAAATAATTTCGTCTTATGTACATCATTAATTGAAAGATTGTGGGCAAATACATATATTGTTAGAATTGGGTGAGTTCCCACAAAATTTACTTCAGACAGACAGTTTCACAGTGTCAAAATATTAATAGGCTCAAAATAGCTGCAAAATTATATTAGTAGTATTAGTCTAAAACTGCCAGATGAATAGATTCAGAGCTTGACAGTATTTATTCTCGGAATGTTAGCTGCAGGATATAAATTATTATCATCTACCAGTCTTGCCTCTTCGTGCAAACATTTCCGAATAATCCCGCTTGCTGCATGTTCATCGTATGAATTTTTCATCATTTGAACTCAGAAATAGGCAAAACGCTGCTGTCAAAAGCTGTTAGGGCAAATAGACGCCAGCATTTCATTTTGAAACGCTAGAAAGCAAAGAAACAATTCTACACTGAGTAGAGAATATAAAAATGTACAATTTGTGGAGATGCCCTGCATTCCAGCCTCACTCTTTGCTGAGAATGCTCCTGCGGTACTTTCAAAAAGGTTATAAATAAACACAGTTACCTTGCTGCGGTTGAGAATTTCTGTGATTCTTTCAAAGAGGTCACTCCGTTCGTTTTTCAAATACTGGAAGAATATGCTTGAAACGAGGGATTGTTGGGATGATTGGTTACCGACACAAAAGGTAAAATTGTTTGAGAAACAACCTTGAATAGTTTTTATATTTTTAATAGGTTTCTGTTGCCAGCATCTTACATGATGGTAAGTGATGATATGACCGTCAGATGGTAAGCGCGCGCACCCAGAAGCCTCGACCTAATAAGGCGCTGGATCTGCTACCGTTCGTACCGGAACACAATGTTACTACCAAACAAACCGGTAACGTTACCCACTGGGAATCGAACCCGGGACCTCCGTATTATAAGCCAGCGTAAAGCCACGGGGACAGTTGAAATATCCTAACCAAATATTTTAGAGCGTATTTTCGAACAAAACCAGTTATTCGTTTATTGATGATTTGATAAATAGCTGCTGTCCATAACCTGAAGAGTTTTCCCTTTGCCACCTTTTAACACACAAACGGTAGGGCAATGGGTGGTTTTAGAGGTACGGGATACAAAAATTAAAGCATCATAAATATTCGTTCGGCTCCGAAATACATTCATGTTGTTTGTGTAAATTAAACCTGTGGTTTGGATTAATTCGAATTGAAAACGTATGTTATTCTTAAATTTACGTATTTGTGCTTCTACGTTGGGTTGCCATATTCTTTTCACAGTGAAATCGGTTGAATTCTAAACAATTCTTGAACTAAGTGGTTATTTGAGCTCCAGTGCTTTTAAAAGCTTTCACGATGTTTGATTTAATAAAGAAAATACAGCATCTCTAGAGTTTATTTTTAAGTTTTCATGTTATACTTGTAGTAAAAGCTGATGCGGATTGTAATTATGTATGTCGTAATATAAAACTAATCGATATTTAAATAAAGGTGTGGGGAAAACACAATACTTAAAACTCTACAGTATCCTATATTTAGGCTGGCTTTCAATACAATACATATGTTAAATGATTATGACCGGAAAGCTTATACGCCCACAAAGCGAATTGTGCATTTGACGCGCTTGTTATAATTTAGAACATTGATAATTATACCGCAACATGACCAAAATATCTATATAATAAATAAATGCAATACGCAAACTCAAATATCACATTTAAACACATCGTTTGAGCAGGAGCAGGAACAGGGGCCGCGCGGACCTCCCTGTGGCACCCCACATGACAAATGAGCACAAATGTTGACAAGTTTAAGACGATTACGAAGTATTACATTATAACCGCGGGCTCTTAGAGGCTCCTTATTTAAATGACGTCATAAAGAAGAATCGTTCCCTCAAACATCGAGCCATCTGTCGCCGAAAAGAAAAGAAGTTTCGATGTGACTTTTTACGAGGAAACAGCAGTTCCAGATATTTAGGTATGAAAATGTTTTTTGATGCCACCCAACTTGTAGTCTGTTCGGGTCATCAATTCGTTACTGTTATTATTATTTTAAAGCTCAAAGTTTACCAAGTCGAGATTACGATCATGGATATTTTTGTTGCTTTTAACTTTATTAGGAACTTTCAATACCTTTGAAATTTTTGAAGAGATCTTTAGGTATGCCACAAAATCATCTGAAAGATCTACTTTTTTACCAACCTCCTAACACAATTCTCGTTCATTATGATAGAGGATCGTGTCCATCCGTGTACTCGTGACATCTCGTGATCATGACAATCATTCTGGAAATCATCATCATCATCAACATCAGTCGGTGTAGGATATAGAATTTACGTACTTTCTAAACAATCGTTTATGCATTAAACAGCCTTATATTTCTACCCGACTTCAAAAAAGGAGGTTATCGACCTGTATGTATGTAATATTTCCAGAACTGCCCAGTTTTAGTATATGTTAGTCTAGAGGTATATCAGCTTCTAAACAAGTGTGCCAAATTTCAAAAGTGTATGTATGATATTTGTATGTTTGTCGTCGCATATCTCCGGTACTACAAGTTCGATTTAAATAATCCGTATTTTGTTGTTGTTGAACTAGGTATTGTTCAACTTAAGCAAGACTGCAAGTTTCATAAAAATCGGTTCAGTAGTTTTTGAGAATGCTAAGTGTGTATTAGTGAAATGTTTGTTACCTCAGAACTTTTGACTGGGTGAACCGATTTGGATAATTTTTATTTTATTTGAAAGCTGGTGCTTTCCGTGTGGTCCCATTACAATTCTGAGAATGTCACCCATGAGAAAACGATATACATCTTAAATTTAGTAGTATTATTATACTTAATAGTAAAATTATACTTTTAGGGCAGTTGAAGTCGGTTTCTAGTTCTTTTTGATCGCGTCACTTATTATTAGGTAAGCTGTACGACCTTCATTCCAATAAACACAAATGCCACGGCAAATACGCAAATAGGATTCTATTTCGATACTTCGACACTTTATTATCATAAATGCTCCCGAACAAACTTTGAATATCAGTAGGCTCCTCGAACCGTCTAAAGTTAACGTAAGCTCCAAACTGTTGCCGTGATTCTGCCTGCACAGGGTATGGGAGATTATTAATGAAGTGCGGACTAGAGTTCACTTCCAACCAGTCGGACATATGAAACGTGTTATACAAACCAGCGGATGAAACGCGATCCTGTCACTGTACTGAGCTTTACAGTTACAGATTTGACAAAACAAAAAAGCACGGTTAATACAGAATACAGTACTCGGTTTGGTTGCTAGTAGGACATTTTCTATTTTTCTGTTTCTGTTATTGACACTGTTGTATTCTGGTATTAAAGGTAGCAAAGCTAGAGCCTTATTAGATTGATTCTTCTGGGTGCGCACGCTTACTATTCCACAGTTTTATCGTCACCTACTATCAGGTGGTATGAAGGCCAAATACAAACCCATCACACATTCAAAAAAATGATATCTTGCAAAAATGTGTTTCTACCTAGTATTCAATTAATTCCCTAGTTGATAAGTTCACCGTTATATACCGGGTTTGGGTTATAATTTTTTTATGTCGTGACTGAATAACGTTTTTACGTATATGTCTTTCTACACACTGTCTGAAATCTATTTAATTGAAATATTTACTGTCATAGTTGTTTATTAAACTTCAATTATTATTTTCATCTATTTGTTTGATTTTTGTAGTTCTTGCTATCGTGGCTAAACAAAAATTCGAAGTTTGCGCTTTAAACCGACGCGTTCCAACCGCTCGTTTGCAAAGCCGTTAATATCGAAAGTTTTCGCTTCCAATATGTTTGGCAGGCCGTGTTCAGCGGCCAATAAAAGATAAAAGCGTCTGTAACTCGTTTCTAAGTTCTCCGCTATTAGTTAAGTTAGTTATTAATTTCATCCGATAGTAAGCATTTCTTGATATCCACGCGGCATCTAAGTATCGTATTTCTGTTTAGAAGTTCTACGCTAAGGGTGCTACCCTTAACGATGCTTCTGTTGACATGTGCTAAAGCTGTTAATGAGCCCGTTTAACGGTTAGGTGAGATTCTAACGTCGAGTATAATTATTTGCTAGTCATTTGTTAACGTCTTTTTATTAATTCATCATTATTACTAATTTAAATTTTGAATTTGACATACTATTTTAAATTTGACATACTATTTTAAATTTTAAATTTGACATACTATTTTAAATTTTAAATTTGACATACTATTTTAAATTTGACATACAATTTTAAGTTACAAATTTGACATCATTCATAATTGTAATTGTAATTTTTTTTAAAATATGGACTGATGGTCTTGACTAAATGATTTTCATTTCATTTCATTATACGCCGGAATAGTCAACTGCAACATGGACTGCCGTAGGTCACTTAATAAGTATACTGGTTATTTAGTTCAACTGCACCTCTCTTGCCCTTGATTATCCACTCTAGGGAGAGTTTTTTTTCCCAGTCCTAACCTAAGCGTGCTTAGAAATCGGTTTGAAATTGACGCCACAAATATTTTCGAATATGTATCGGTAAAAGTGCGTTTGGGATTTTTTTAATGTATAATGGGTTTGCAATCGGCAAATCTCATCTGATGGAATCTGACGCTTTTCACTAGAGCCGTGTGGACGTTTCTGAGAGAGTGATGTGATTGAAAATGTCGTAGGAACCAACTCATTCAATTCAAAACTACTTACACGGTGCTGGGTCCGAGGCGTTGACGCAGCCGACTCGGCCGGTCACCCCTTGCCAGTCTCTTTCAAAAGTTATACACGTATATCACTGTACTTTTTAGTGTTCCGTAGTCAAACAAAGAACCCTTCTTTCGCTCTGTCCGTCTGTCCGTCCGCGGCTTAGCAGAGACCCTTGAGAGGTAACAATATCAATGTTACCTGTTAATTAAATTAATTCAGATTTGCTTACCTTATGTTGTTTAACAATAATCTGTGGAAGTATGATTTTAAGAGGTATTTTCGAAAATAAAATCTAGCGAGCCAAAATCATCGAATGGCGTTTCTGGTTCTTGCAAAGTGAAAATAAAGCCATAAAGAACTACATACTTTACTTAAAGTTTCTCAGGATCTTTCAGCGACCTACACCATTACACACAAAACGTCAGTTTATTTCAGAAGGTCGCCTTAATCTCTTTGCACACTACAGAACGTTTGGCGAACGAAAATATCCTATAAAAATCATAGTGAATAAATACACGAGCGAATGATTTTAAAGCTTTTTCAATCAATTTAAAATGATACCGTTTATGTTCTAATTGAACGGGTTTCGGTGCAAAGAGACACGTTCGATCGGGACAAGCGAAATAACCGCTCTCATTTATACTGATACAAAGGGAAAATGCACCGGGCGAACTAGTTCGTTCGTTTCATTCCCGTTCACTCCATTGATTCAAATAAAGCTCAGCTATTGCATAAATTGAACCGTTTCTTATTATGGCGGAATGCGGTTGGAGGGATCCCGTTCAGTTAAGCTGATTTCGTGTGATGAGAAAAATTGCAAGATAGTGTCAGATAGTCCATATTATGGAACCTAGGTTGCATTTTGATACCGTAATTTGATACCAAAGTTTGATTCTAAATAAATCGGTGTGAGAGTTTATATAAGTACTCATATTACCTGAATGGCACTATATTTCACCGGACCATCCCAAATTATACCACGCGAACGCTTTATGGGGATCATCATCTGCTGAAAAATGTCCACTGCTGGTACGAAACACTGACCATTCTGCCCAGCGCTCTTCTCTCACTTTAGCCCTGAACTTGGCTTTCCACACATCTACCCACACCTCCGCAGCCTTGTTCTATGTATGGAAAAATTCGACTTTTTCTAGGAATAAAAAAATAAAATAAAAATAGTATATAGTAAACACTGTTTAAATACATAAAATGTCGCTAATTATATTTTTGTTATTGCTCTGCTTGTTGAGGATCTGATTACTGCAGTATGTAAAACCTGTGTCGCAATAACCAGTGATTCGACCGAGACTTTATACAAACAAAATTTGCGTATTGGTTGGTGTTATGGTATAAGTGTTGGTGTGTGTGAGTGAGAGCGAAGAGTGGGGGTGAGGGGGGCGGATGTGAGGGATTCGATCAATAAAAGCAAAAATAATCATCTTTTCAATTATAATCTGTATGTATGTTTGTATGCGTGTCACGTAAAAACTAATTTACAATCAGTTGAAGGTCCTAATTGTAATGCGGTTGTGAAGCATGTTTTATCCTGATACTCGGCCTAAAATGCACATGTGCGAAACAAGGGCGGGTCGCTACGTATTTAATATTTTAATATGTAAACAACTGTAAAATGATAAAATAACTGTCGAGTGTTACACAAATATGTCTAAATTGAGCAAGTACTTCCTTGTTTACACACTGAACTTATTTAATCACAACATTTTCCACAAAACATCCTCAGGAAAAAGGATCGTTAAAAAGTTGAAATCTTTCATCTCCGCACAACGGTGTTGTTGAACTCGACCACAAGTCCGGCAAAAAAGCGGTCACTAAAAGTACCAAAAAGAATCATAGGTACAAAAAAGTACCGAAAAGAGCATACAAAGGTACAAGAAGTATCAAATAGGAGCGCTGCCCTTCCGTTATCAGGGAGGGGACAATCGTGGCCACTCTTAAGTGGTTATTGAATAGCTCCCACCGACCTTTCTGGATTAAGGGGCGGAATAGATCCGGCGGAACAGTGGCCATTGTGTTTCGTAACCGATCTGTGTTATTCCGGGAACACGGACGGCCGGAACGGGAATTCGGGGGAATTACATGCCCACTGACGGACAAGTGAGCAACATCTAGATGGAACAATCACACGAATGAGATCCGTAAAGAAAAAGAATGCATCGAAATATTTTCTTATATCGCCAACAAACGACCATTAAACCAACGAAAAATATGAGAGAAGTACGACATATGGCGTCACACACACACAAATATCATAAAATCTAATCTACATACCACCGTACGATATAAAGCCAAAACACCCAAGAAACGTTTTCATGTTGTACACCTTTTAGTTTAATTCTTCTTTTTAATTGGTATTTTTTATTTTATCGTCCACAGTGATACACCCTGTGTTCTCGGCAGCTAGAGTCGGCTACAGCTCGAAGCACTGTCATTGACATCCCTCATAAAATAATTAGAAATGTCAACAGCTCACTTGCTTTCGTTCGAACGCCTGCATTAGTTATAACTTCTTAATTGTCGTTTTACAGCGGTAATTAAGTTTTGTATAACTTTCCTGAATGTTCTCTACTCTTTACCTAGAGCATGGTTTGTTCGAATTTAACGTTAGCCAGTGCATCATTCAATTGAGGTTTCTGGATGTACAAGCTTCGATCGCTTCATCACCTACCATCAGGTCAGATGGAAGCCGTGTAAGCATTGTGAAATTATACAAACAGAAAAACATAGCTACAGAAATGCTGCTTCATATCTACTTATAAGGTTCCCTTAGTGTTATTTAAGGGTCTATGCACACAGGTCTAACAGTTTGTTCGGACTACAGCCCCGCGGTGTGTTTGTGGTTGTTTTTCAATTTGTCCGGACGGATTTTGTGCTCGGTTAGTTCGACTTAAGACCCCTTAAAGATACGTTCACAGTGATCCACTATTTGTGTAGAAAAACAGCTAGATTTCTAAAACTAACACTCATGCAACACAAGACTCAACTCTACTACTAAAATAAATGTGGTTTTATGCACTCTACTCCATTTGCTTATACACTTTTCCGACAATACTCCACAGGGACACTTCAATGGGATAAAAAAGCATTTGTTAGTCTGGCACATATACTGTATCCATGACAAAAACATTGATCTGTGGCGCATGTGTCTGCTTGAAATAAACGCGAACCATTAGACACATTTTTTGCATTTACCTATGCAGGTCATGAGAGAAAACAGATATATAAAAACCCGGTGAAGTGCGAGTCGTACTCGAGCACCGAGTATAAGTAACATACTTAAAATTATAAATAATAGGTACGGTTACGGAACAATGCTCTAACAAAAATGTAAGTTCGATTGAAGAATAGAAAAGTATCTTCGTATCTTCTTACTTCGTTGACTTAAAAGTATAATTTTCACGTTTTCAAGACATTGCAAATTCAATTATTTCATCATCAATTTCAACTTGATACTCTATAGGGGATAGGGTTCCTTTACCTTACGAGCTACATACCTTTTGAGGTGCGGAACTCTAAAAATGTAACAGTGTGAAAAAAAGTGAAAAGCGGCGAACACAAGAGTAAAGCTTCTACAGTAAAAGCACACTCTAATAATATTTAAAGACAATACAAAGAAGAAAATAAATAGAGAACATTAAGAGGTACGAGTACTTGCCATTCTTAATTTAAATATACAGTTTCGAAGACATGAAGTATCAAGTCTAGGTCGGTGACATTAGCGCAGATTCATAGCTGGTGTTCTGGAATTATACACTGTTGTCATCAAAATATCCAAGTTCTTACTAAAAATGAATAGCAATCCAAAACGATTATCAAACCCAGACGTCTGTTATTTCACAAATAGGCGGCGGGAATTAAAGGGATTCCAAGGAACATTGTTTCGGATTTTAATCATAACTGTTTGAAAATGTTAATTCGAGCGATGAATAATCTCTTTGATATTTGGATCCGAAGAACATCCGAGAAGCGGGAAACTCGTCAACAAATAAATAATTCCTACATTCCGATAGTGCTACGGATCCCAATACTGGCTGAAGTGAAGGTGACGCATCTTTTGTTACAAACAAAACAAAAAAGCAGCAGTTGATTTTGGATGGATAAAATAGTTTGTTTATATTTGGTTTATATAGTGTTTGTGAGTCATATTTATACCTGTATTCCCCCTAACTAGTGATATAGGTACTGACTAGTGTGTGGTTTTGAGTAATGACTTAAGAGGAGTTATGAATAACTTTGCTTTGTGTTTTCTCATCTTTTATGGACGCTACACGTATGAAATAGGCCTGTTTCCACTAATAACAAATTGCTTGGTTTATAGTTTCTAATTATAAATGAGGAGACGAAGATAAGAAAAAACTAGTATATTTCTCAAAAAAGTTAAAGATTATTAATATTTTTAGAAAATGAATTCGAAAAAAATAGGCATTAGGTCACGTGACAACGAACACGAAGAACGCGGCGCAAGAAAGTGTGACGTCACGCCTCGCAAAACATCATTGTTGTTGTTGACGTTTTCATATCACAGAGCAGGTTATTTCGCGAGCAAGACGCAATGACACTATTCAGCGTTTTCGAGGGAAATCTAAATGGCTTTTTTAAAATACAAAATACGTAATGTAAATATTGATTTTTCTTTAAAATATAGTTTTTTTGGGATAAAATAGATATTAAAGTATATAATTAGCCAAGTTTTCAAATTTAGTCAACTAGCCTATTTGGGCAATGAAAACTAAAGGGGTTTGTCGAGTAAACTTTAGAATGAAAAGATGATTGGTGTAAAATCTCTCGATAACTGTAATGTTTCAAATCACATCTTCTAAAACACTTGTTTCGTCACATCACTGTACTGTAAAGAGATTTACGTTTACATTTTATATTAATTTGTAGGTAAACTCAGTACCTGGTAAAGATTAGAATCATTTTATTTAAGATTAGATTAGAAAGTGTGTTTGTTTGTCCTTCCTACCCGTCATAATGGAGAGTCATAATGACTGATTATTTTTTATGGGAATAGTTGAGCTGTCGGAAAAGGATAGGATACTTTTCTCTCGAACGATCAAGTGCTTCCCATTGCATACTTTCCGCAGTCAACGCCGACGAAGTAATGGGTAAAAGCTAGTATACTACTGTACTGTACTAGCAACTGTAAGAAATAAATTAGTAATTGTTGTCAATAAAATAATATATTAATTATATCACACTTTCCATATAGACTTTTTAGTCCACTTCATCATGTCGATTATTTCTCTAAAATATAAACATGGAATTTGGTATGTACGAGCCCTTACAGTTAAGTTATGTGGTGTTATTATAGCCTCTCATTCCCCTGTGCGCCATAAGCCGGTAAGAAAGAAAACAGGGATTCAAAACGTAACAGAAAATCTTTACGTGGAAAGAACCTATATTAATAACAATAAGCCTAATACGAGGGGCATACCGAAAAGATCGGTAATCGAGTACTTTCGATTTAATTAGATTAAAAACTCTTTTTGATGAATAAACACTGGTTAGTTGAAAATCGAATACAATTGACAGAATTTAAAAAAAAATTTTTTTTAAAGAACAATATCAGTTTGAAATTGATAGGTCGATAAAAAAATGGAGCTTACAAGAGAAAGTTTCCGTGCCATAATTTTTTACAACTTTCGACGAGGATTATCTCAGGGACAATGTCTCGCTGAGCTTATATCTATATTCAAGAGTGAAGCGCCTAGCCAGACGACAATATATCGCTGGTATTCTGAATTCCGGCGTGGACGTGCTTCTCTTGGCACCGTACCTTCCACAGGCCGGCCAAAAACAGCGGTTACACCAGAAAATGTCGCTGTTGTGCGCCGAATGATACAGGATGACCGACATATTACATATGAGCAGATTCGGGCTACTTTAGGGATAGGTATGACTGCGATACAAACTGTTTTACATGGTGAACTGGGAGTGAGAAAGCTAGTTTCCCGCTGGGTGCCCCATAATTTGTCCGAAGAGCAAAAGGCGGCTCGTGTCAATTGGTGCCGGTCTACTCTGCAACGCTTCAACGGAGGAAAGTCAAAAGCAGTTTATAACATTGTCTCTGGTGATGAATCATGGATCTATTCATATGAGCCAGAAAGAAAGCATCAGTCGGCTGTCTGGGTCTTCGCAGGTGAGATCAAGCCAACAAAAGTTGTCCGCTCTCGCAGCGTATCGAAGAAAATGGTCGCTTCGTTTGTCGCGAAAACAGGACATGTAGTCACAGTTCCCTTAGAGGAACGGAGAACGGTTACCGCTGATTGGTATACAACGGTTTGTTTGCCACAGATGATATCCGAACTCCGTAGAGGTAACCCGAAACGACGCATAATCCTCCATCACGATAATGCGAGCTCTCACACCGCTCAGAAAACAAGCGAGTTTTTGAAGCAGGAAAACGTTGAATTAATGGATCATCCTCCATACAGCCCTGATCTGAGTCCCAATGATTACTTTACATTCCCTAGAATCAAAGATTTATTGCGTGGTCAGCGGTTTCAAGGTCCAGAAGAAGCAGTGGAAGCATACAAATCGACGATTTTGACCATGTCAACTTCGGACTGGAATTGCTGCTATAATAATTGGTTCGAACGAATGCAAAAGTGCATTAACTGCAACGGAGAATACTTCGAAAAGCAATAAAAATAAATTTAGTTATTTCCTGTATGTATTGTTTTATATTCCCGATCATTTCGGTATGCCCCTCGTAAAGTCACGTCTCCTGGGGCCCGACGGAGCGCCTTTTAACATACATAGACACAAGTATAGTGCAGTGTATCTGTAGGTATATAACTACATCTACTGACCGTATGATTCCAGTTTTTCAGCATAAGAAGACTGAATAAAAATAATGTGTTTGATCAAATAGGCTTCCGTTGTCAATTTCACCTGATGTTAAGCGACGATGTGGTCAAGGATGGTTCATGGTTCAAATCAAATCGGTTTATTTGCATTCATGTATATAGAGTCATTAGATTTTAAATAGTATTGGGACCTACATACATAAAGGACATCAGGGCATAGCAAAAATGTATGAGTCAAATTTTATACAATAATAATAATCCAATGTCAAATTTTGCCAAAGGTTGCCTAGAAATAGCCTATTTGCCGTACTCTGGCATTGAAGACATTCAGGTTGTAGCACTCGGAAAATTCTTAAGCCGGCAGGGAATTACACTCCTTATCTGTTAAATAATAAATGAAAGCAAAACACTCGGTACGTTTTTATTATCAAATGATATGGGTATAGATATTCAAATGACTGGTAAATTAAGCACAATGTGGCTCGAATCAATACTTTGCTTATACAGAGTGAACAAAATTGTATGGTTCATTATTTTGAATATGGACCCGTATACAATTAATATCATATTTTTTTTCAAAGATGAGACTTTGAAGAATAGGTTATTTGGCCCCCAAATGGATTGAGAAGCGTCGGTGGCGCAATGGATAAGGCGCGGATTTTAAATCTGAGGGTTCCGGGTTCGAATCCAACCGTGTACCTATGAGTTTTTCAATTCAAGTACTTTATCCGATTGCTTAACGGTGAAGGAAAACATCGTGAGGAAACCTGCATGTCTTGAACAGACATGTGAAATCCGCCAATCCGCACTGGGCCCGCGTGGTGGACTATGGCCCACACTCTCTCTGTAGAAGAGTAGGCCTGAGCCCCTGCAGTGGGGCTGTTGATGATGACCCTCAAAACCCTCTAATCTGTGATTTTCATGAAAATCATTCGAGCCGTTGCGATTTTACTGCGCAGGAGTGTATAAATGAATAATTACATTATTCTGTGTTGCACATTTTACCTGGTCTTTTTAAAATGTACCCATAAAGCCACACGGGCTTCCCATAGCACAGGCAGGCACAAATTTTGCAATTGATAATGCGAAAAGCATTGAACAATTGTTAATTTTAACAGATAGCGAAAAGCCTCTCCTAAGCTCAGGTTTAACAGTGACCATATAATGAATGAATAAAATGGATGGAATTTCATATTTTCCGCACATTTTGAGCTACGAGTATGTTGATGTGAACTAAAGATTTTTTTTCTGACTGTGTGGGTCTCTATATACGCTATAATTAAATTATATTAAATAATAAATATAAATTATAGACTTTAAATATAAATAGACTGATTGAGACACTGATTTTATATTGGTTTGTCTCACAAAAAGTCACTCTAGCACATTCCAAATTTAAATAAAGATCCCGCCAGCCAGTAAACGCATCAAAGGAGACCGAAACCGTGCAGACAGACTTTTCTCGTAGGTACTCGATGCAGATAATTTGAAATTCCCTCGCCAATGTGTGCAACGCGTGTATCCAACACCAGCACGTCCTACGGGACATGGAAATATTACGTGGACGAAGCTTAGCATGATTAATGCGCGGTTATTTATGGATACCAACAATATATAAAACTGTTCACAGCGCGTAGTTGTCAATTTTAGTTAGCTGTAAAATACCTTGTGAGCATAAACAGGAAAATATAGTTTTTGGGTTGAATATTTGAGTGAGATTAATGGAGACTCGGCTGTTTCGGGGCCGTAGCAGACACTCTAATGGACCTGGTCTTTGTATCGAGCAATTATAATGCTATGAAACGGCCAAGACATACTTTTTGACCAAGATTCAGTGTTTGTAGAGTTAGGAGCTTGGCTCTTGTTTGTTCTGATAACTTGTTAAAACTAAAAGCGTTATAGACATGCGAGTTTTGGGGTGATAAGGTTTTGAATCGTATAAATCTATTATTTTAGCATTTAAAATACCTTAATGTAACATAGCTCGATCCATAACTTTAAGCTTGCTTATTCAGCCAACAGTAGAGGACCACTTTTGGGTCCGTATGTCATCACTGGCAAGACCCTGAGGTAAGATATGCCGTAACTTCCCAAACGATCCCCAGCTCAGTTAGAAGAGCTACAGATGCAGCGATGCTCGGTATTTCTCTAGGTAATAACATCCGGAATGTATTACCGACATAGCTCGACGAGTCAGTGAGCTGAAATGGCAATGCTCAGGCCTCATCACTCGAAGAACGGATAGCTGATCGGGAGTAAGAATATTCAAGTGGCGACCATGTGCCGGGAAACGTGTACCGTGACGACCTAATATTTAGTATACCTTATATGTCAGAAATAGGTAACAGACCAATTCTTGGTCACACTTGGCCGTCTGATCAATAAAGCAGATCAATAATGCAAGGAAAATGCTGAAGGTGACCTTCGCAGTGGACTAACGTAACAAAAAGAAGAAATAGTTCATAGATTGAATAAAGAGCTTAGACTAGATAAGGCTTTAAAACATATTTACATCGCCAACAAACAAATCTAACTAATCACCTAACCTCCACCTCTAATGTGGTGACTACGCCTCTTCCAAATATAAACCTTAAGAGGCTATGTTGGTAAGACCACGTGGTCAGTTTCAAGGTTAAATTGTTTTGTAGCTGTCCCTCTCCGAGCCCTATCCTACCCAAGCGCGTACGGTGAGACAGCATACATTATGCGATGTTATCCACTCGTTATTTGGATGTTTCGTAGTCCAGGGATCATTTGAAGGATACAGTATATTATGTAACCATTTTTTTAATACAGTATACTAATGAAATTTCAGATGTCGGTGGTTTTTCCAAATTGTTCTAAATTGATTCATACTCTTGTAAATCAGGTTCAAAGTTGGGGCTTTTTATTACCGAAAAATACAATACTTTGACGCCCTGTAACTCTGGAAGTATATATTTAAACGAAAATCTGACTCACCACCGACACAGATATTTGTTTCTAGATTGTGTCTTGAAAATTTCATAGATTTTCATAGCTTAATACTCAAAATATGACTGGACTACGTTTGTATGGGCGCTTTGACAACAGCATAGCCTCTTAAGTCGAGTCGTTATGGACGACTATAAACAAACTACCTGTTCGAAAAAGTGTTTTGCAGATAAGAAAGGGCGAAAGAAACTCTATAAGTATCGCATATGATTGTTCAATGTGGCGAAATCCGAGAACTTTATCACAAGTTAACTTTTGCGGCTGACAAGTGTAAAATATGAGGCAGTCTGCTACAGCGCTAGTTTCATTTAGAATCCACAATATGTAGGTAGCAATGTATAAACGTTACGTATGTATCAGTGTATATTGAAATATAAAATAAGAATCATCAAAATTATAAAAATATTACGTTATTAATTTTTTTTGAATGAATCAATCCAATTTCCTAATAAAGCCAGATTAAACACATACTCGTACACACCTAATCTGCCCCTGGTCTTTCATCTTCAACTTTCGCTACAGTAATAAAATAAAAAGGAGATTTAAGAGACAGACGCCATTGAACATGTATAAAAGAACTACGCCAGAAAAGCACACCAAAAGCCAGACACTCGGCCTTCAATATGCAACGCACATCAGCGTCAGTTACGAAGTTCCGTCCGTATATTCTTTACAAATCCGTGAAGGAACTGTGTTATAGGTAGTTTTATATTTCTATTTTTGTTTTCTATTTTAAAACACGGGGACCTCTAGGATGTTCAATGGATCCCAGGATTACCGACTCAAACCAGCCATCATTCTTACTAACACATGGTGTTACCGCTATTGTGAGCCTCACAAATGGTCACTATTCGTCCTCAGGGACTTATAAAAATAATATACAGGACGGATAAACTTAATCCGATGATAGATGAGGGTCGACGCGATGTGTTTGCGTCATTAGCTGCTATCATTTGTGGCGGTAAATGATAAATACGGTACCTATGTAAATGGATCTCGATGTTGGTGTTGGGGCTTTCGAGATGTGTGAAAGCTGATAGCCCGCTGACGTGACGAAGGGAATTTTTGTTGTCAAGTTTATATTTTATAGGCTCTGATAACGTCGCAATAACTGTTGTTTTGCAACCGACTTCAAAAAAGAAGGAGGTTCTCAATTCGTCGCGTATGTTTTTTTGTATGTGTGTTTAGCGATAAAGCGACAATTCTTTTTTTGTTTTGTTTGGTAGAGAATACTTCAGAGGTGGTCCCATATAAATTTTATCAAAATTTATTGATCGTTTTTTGAGAAAATCAAGATAAACCAAATTTTTAAGGCAATTGAAGTTGGTTTTTAGTTCTTTTTGAACGCGTTAATTGAAAAAATTTAACAGCTTTTGCTGTATGTATTTTTTTAAATATTATGAATGTGAAAGTAGTTTTGTTTGTTACCTGTTGGCGACTCAACGCCTCAATCAATTGTGATGAAATTTGGCAGTCACCTAGGAGTGGTTATTGGTAGGACATTTTTGTCTGTTCTGTCCACCAAACAGCAGTGTCTGCCGCAGCATTCATATCTCACATTCGTTAGTGTAACATAGTCAAAACATTTACTTACGGCTACTAGTTGTGCAAGCTTTCCATTCAATGAACTTATCGTCAATACGAGGTGAGATAAAGTCAAGAGCGAACCCATCGTGCATTAAAAGTGCATATAATGTACATTGCGGCTTGGCAACGACAAGCTAGTACCAAAGTCATACCATCACAGCGAGCGGTAGCAAATTCATTTTCACTACGTATAATAAGTGTATAGCTTTACATAAGCCTCGTTCCACAGTTCAAATTATTTCGAACCTATTATGTTTAAATTACTCTACTACAAAGGCCGAACACCCATTAAATCACATAGAAAACGAGTACCATTATCGTGTTGGAAATTGCGAGGGAATTCGTGAATTAACGAAACTAGCGGGCCCAGAACAATTCTAAACGAAATTAGACAGTTAATTTAACAATCGGTGGAATGTGCCGGTTCATTAACTATCAATTGCCGAGAGAACTTTGTACTTTTAACATTGGAGGGTACTTTCTATGTATCAAAACTTCACATTTTTTTTAAAAATTAGTAAACAGCGCATGAAACAAAAACCTCGAATTTAATGGATGTATATTACGGTTTACGGTTTGAGATTTGAGATTTATTTATTTCTTAAAAGATTATACTAATCACTTACAAGGAATAATTGAACTTAAACATGTAGTAAATATAGGCGCGAACATAAGCACAGTGAAGGTAAATCTAAAAAATAATTATTCAGTTTGTTGATTAGCGTCGGCGCGGCAACGGCGGCCGGTATTCCTGACTGAATATACATATTTCAGTTTGAAAATTATTTAAAGCTAAAGGGAGCGTACATAAAATACGTTGTTTTCTAAGAGGTAGAAGGGGTTCTGGTAATAGAGCTGCAGATCGACTCTAGGATATGCAGGGAGGCTTGAATCCTGAACTACCTTTTATTTCTCAAAAAAAGCGTCAGTGGCGCAGTGGATAAGGAGCGGACTCTCAATCTGAGGGTACCGGGTTCGAATCCAGCCGTGTACCTTTGAGTTGTTTTTCAATTCAAGTACTGTGTTGTGGTGTGTGTGTAATGTGTGGAGATCCGCACCGGTGTGCACAGCGGTGCGGATATTAAACGGAGTTGGTACACAAACAGACGTGTTCAATTGTTCTTTGACGAAATTGACGGAGCCAACGTATAGATACGAGTATGTATGTACAAATGACATTTAGAATATTTTATTTAAGTTTTTGACATTATATTTAGAAATAACATAATCATTTTATAACTTGACTACTTACTTTTATAATTACATCGTCTTTGGGTGGACCTGTAATGGCGATTGTGTATGTGAAATCAATAAATGAAACATAATTAAAGTATAACAATCCGTATACAAAACTTATATTACTTTCTGTTATCCCAAGCAATCTAACAGAACGGAATTCCTCCCAGAGTGTTATATCGGTCAAACCAAAGGTCAAACCAATAATGTAACAGATGGGAATAGACCAACATTATACATGTTATTTTTTCATTAACTTTTGATACCGACTATTCCAATATTCAATACAAATGGTTCTCGAAATTTCATCTCGCGCGTTGCCATTCCAAGCTTAACCCTTCCCTACTATTAGTACCAACTGACCCAATAACATTCAAATACCACTAATCGCTTAAACCAATGATGGGTCCCTTTAATAACCATTGAATAACAAATACCTAAATCACTTGACATTGATAGCTGAACATAAATATCCGGGGCCTCACCCGGGTGTAAATTGACGGAGGGGCTGGATTTGTGGGCCCCATCTTATGGTCCGTGGACCCCAATAACTCTCGGGGCAGATTCACGAGTTTCTGAAGGTTTAGTTAGAAGTTCCAACGTGACGGTGATGGCCAATCGGAGGATGTTTGTACATGGTTTGGTTTGAACTACATCACTTCAAATTACTATAATGAAGTATTATGGTCTTAAACGTCCGCGTCATAAAGCTCTAAATCAATGTATCTTCATGACACTTATTTAAAAACATAAAAGTTCCGCTTGGGATCAATAGATGACGCTGACTTATAAAAACATAATTTTACATCTGTGAATTTGACATGGACAATATTATTTGTAAATGTTTTGCAACGCCATCTTTTTAGTTTTTGCGGAACTACAACTGACAGCTGTTATAAAATATCTCGTTCATGAGGGTTAATAAATTAGCGCAGGGGGGCGGGTGGCATATCTTTTTAGCCTTTTTTAAATATCTAATAACTTTTTAGCTTCATTAGAGAAAATTGACAGACATGCAACCATTATTTGTTGGCAGTTTTTCTTTCGTAAATAACAGTGGTCTATGTCCTAGCAAAAGTACGATTCCATACAAATGCAGAACGAACTATTTTACAATAAAGTTTGCTCTCAGAAGTACCATCTTTGAATGCAGTTGGAGTCCCTAGGTCCTAATGAAGCTACGGACGACGAGTAGTGCAAAGTCAGGAATAAACAGTTCCTAAGATTTCTTAGGGATATAACACACATGAGAATACCTTAGTTTGATAAAATACTCAAGGGATATAAGAGTTACAAACATTCATACTTTGTCTATTATTTTCGATATTTTATTTGATAAAAATGTGGTTTTGCTGTTTTATTCCTAAACTTGCGCTGTAAGACCTTGCATATTGCCAAGTTTTATTATTTAAGGTCAACGGAAAGTGACATACCTTACCCTTGTACTAGCAAGTAACTCGTCAAAATATGCGTATCTACTCGCTATCTTTGTATCAGTAGGTTCCCAATGTTCCATTCACTGAGTAGATCCCTCGGAAGGCCACAAAAGGAAACAAATTAATGAGCAAACCAACCTGAAATAATTAATTAGGTGGCCTCTCCTAACGAACGCGAGGGCCGTTTTTCAAAAGGACTCGGTGACGTCGTGTCAACACCATGTTACGTACTGCGATTGTACTCGTATCCATTAATAAAACCCTAAACGGGACGCCTTTTATGTGACAGGTACTGAATACAAGTGAAGTGAGCTGCATATGGAGGTTTAATATGCATTTGAAATGAAGTATTATACTCGTAATGCTGTAAAATTGTACAGATAAAATTTTGCCAAGGACTTTGATAGGGCAATATAAATTCACAAGGTACTTTATTGTACAAACTAGAATTAATCTCATCATTTCTCCCGCATCATCGGGGAAATGTCCACTGCTGAACAACTACGACCCCCGTATAATAATAATAACAGATTAAACTGTAAACGAAAATACAATGGTTTCAGATCTAAGTGACTGACGTGACAAGAAACTTTTGGGTAGCTCAAAACTTTTGAGCGGAAGACCGAAAAGAGCGATCTTATTGTTACTTCTATAATCTTCTCAAATAAGCACTTGTATAAATTTATTTAACACTGAAAGATTCACTAAGATTGCTTCTATATTTTTCCACATCAATGACCCAGTTATTACACACTTGGACTCAAAAACTGGAGGTCGCGAGTTCGATTCCCAGTGCGTCTCTAATACTCATTTTGCTTGGTGGTGGGGCAATATTCGATGGTCGACTGGTTAGCTTACCATCTTGTCTAAGTCTAAAGGAGTAATATTATCTAAATTTGAGGTTTCTAGGTGACCAAACTTATCCTTATCGAAACATACCATGAGACAAAGCCCAGGTGCAAATAAAACTCACTTACGGTCAAGGGCCAAAATACGAGTATTTACCAACTTTTTTAGCATGTCATCGTCATTTTTAGGGATTTGTAAGTACTGTTCATTGAAGCAGGTTAGAATCCTAACCCCAAAAAATCTTATTTTCCAAATGTACTTTGTAAATGCACATACAACAAAACAAAAACAAAAAAAATTGAAATAGAAAAGTTTATACCTCTAGCAACATGATAGATTCATGTTCATAGCTGAAACGTAAGACTGTTTGTTGGTCGATTACATTTGATGTAAAGCAATATTCGATAGATCTCTTTGGTTCTTACAATGGTAAACCGTATTCAACGCTAACGGTATACGACTGATAGCTTAGTTGGCAAAGCGTCCGCCCCGGACTGGCGTAGCAGGTTAGAATCCTCCTCGTGTCAAAGATTTTTACTATTTTCAAAATGTCACTATAAATATAGTCACTTTCAATTGACATGTTATTCAACACACTGCACAAGAGGAACTTAAAACTATATATCCGCATTAAAAATAGAATGTGTATAGATTAACGTAAAACTATAAAGATCTAGATTTATAGTCCTGAAGTTTCGTTCGGTGACCCTTTCAGGTAGCTTATGACTTATGTACTCTAAGCGTATTATTCGAGGCCATAATCCTAAAGTGCGAGCTCTAGCTTGCCATTCTCTCAAGGTAATCTTGGAGAATGGCTGAATGCTGGATATTAGCCTCGGTTTATACGTATCGTAGAGCTGCAAGCGTTTGAAATAATTCTTCGGGTTTTAGTGCGTCGCTTTTATAGTTTTAAAACTAGCTGTGTGTTTGTTCCCGCAAGCGATAGTAACGGGGATATTGCTACGATGACATGATGTAGAGTTTGCTACGACGACTGGTATAGATTTTGCTACGATAACTCGTAGCTATTGTTTGATGTTAAAATATCGAGTCGATCTTGAGATACTCGTAGCTTTTTCGCCAATAGAAGATATTAACGTTTGACTTGTCTTGGAATTGACTCAGTTTTGAACATCTATACTAATACGTATTATAAAGGCAAAAGTGAATTTAGTGAGAGTGTCCTTACTTTACGTCGTAACGAAGTACCTGAATGACTGAATTTTTTGTACATGGATATTCGGAGATACGAAAAAGGAAATATATTTCTTTTTATCTCGATCAAGCAAGTATTGACCATAGGATGATTTCTGAGGTCCGCGTGGATGAAATTGCGTCCACGAGCTAGTCATATAACAATTTACCGTCAATTAATATCGATCCGCACATCAATGTCCGAAATAATTAATAACCATTGTCTACGACAGCGCCATCTGTGTTGCTTGCCCAAGTGTCATCGCGTCTGCCGGCGCCACCTCGCTGCAACCACCACACAGAAGCGACATCTCGCGGTTTGTTGGTACTGCCCAGACGGACGATGGATTGTAACGGCCGCCGGGTGAATCACTTCGAATATACATCACCACAGAGACAGACGCAGCGTCGTTTTATTTTCTACCAACGAAGCCACCCATCAGTACCAGCCTGCACCACAAAGGAAACAACCATATACACAATTTAGTCATTCACGGCGGCCTCCGTGGCGCAGTTAGCAGAGAGTTTGACTCAGACGCGCAACACACGCAGCTCCTGTCAACATTGTCAAATATCACACTGTGATTGTCTGGAAAGTAATATAATGACGTGCTTCGGAAGGCACGCTAAGCCGTTGTTCCCGGTTACTATCTACGACAGGTAGTAGATACATGAGCTATGTTATAGACCTATGAAGGCTCAACAATTCTGACAACTAGGTAAGATTTTGTAAGGTCGGTCATCGAACGTACAACCTGCACGATGAGTCGTAAATAAGGTTTTTGAGACAACCTAAGAATTCAATCAAAACTGTAGGTAATATTTTCGAAATCCCATGATATGTTATATACAACTCTATATACTGTTATAATATATAACTGTACGGTATAACGAATCCGGAGAGCACATTTGTCGTATTCTTGTACCCAATAACTTCCCCGCAGCTGCAGGTACCATACGCCCGTAACCGAATAATGTGCACACACATTAACTCGAAATGAATCCTAAAACATATCGCTATAAATGCCACCGTTATCATAGTGTTTACGACCTTCAAACGCGCCGTCTACACTAGACGGCGCTATACTGTAATAGTACATTTTACCGTGATGGTAAAATGACGGTAAAATTTTACAGGGGAATTTTACCGACCTCGCATTGGGCCTGAATAGTTATAACTTCATTCGGAGCTAGCGCCGGCAATAATAATGAAATAGTGTGAGGAACGTATTCAGCGACTTAATTATGGTTCTGTTTATTGAATCCTATACTCTAACAGTTATAACGTAGCATAAATTATTATGTGCATATGTTTTTTCAACGACAATTTTTGCCGACCCAGGACTTTAATATTATTTGACAATTGAATTCCAAGCCTCCAACTTAAGTCTGATAAAGATACAATGAAGCTTAGCTAGATCTTACAATTACATGACAAAATTGTAAAAAATATATGTCATTCACTACACATCACTTTACGCCCCTTTTTTGCATTTAAATCTTGAATGCAATTGAATCTTATATTAACAGCATATTAAAAGCATGGAGCTCAAGAGTATGATGCCCAGTCATTCTTGATACTATCTTACACATAAAAACCTTGAGCAACCCTTTCTTTTGGAGTTGGAGTCTAAAAATACATACGACAAAACAAAAAACCAGCTGAAAACTATAGATAGCTTTCGTTAAAATATACTTCCGTTTTAGATAACGTTTGCTATTATCTAAACTTCATCGCCAAGTTGTACCTTTTCAGAATGAATGTAGCTTTTTCGCATGACAATATGACATCGCGTTTGTTAAAAACCACTCCAACGATTAACATCAAACGACTTATTTAGTAAAGATAAGGCCACTACGACATTGGGGCTCAGGGGCCCTCCAACGGCACTCGTTCATAAATTAAGAAGATCCCCACTCATTCCGGTGTTATCTTTACGACGGGCCGTGCCCACTCGCCGTAGAATTAAGCAATCACATATACGTAGGTACTTACTGTGGAATTGATCTTGGCTATCAACCGTTTTTCTTGCGAGATGATCTGGGTTGACAGCGTGTTTGAAGGGGAATATTATTAGGTAGTTGATGTCAGATCGCGGTGTAGAGGGGTTCACGTGACATGTGTGTCTTTTATGTTGATAGAAGGTGTTGTATTTTACCACACAAAAATCACACACAGTTTTTACGTTCACCGATGACTATTGAGTGGTCATGTATGCCTAATTATGAACCGACTACGACTTTTTTACATAATTTATGAGCAGAGCAATTAAGTATGACTAATTATGAACCAGCTACGTCATTTTTACATAATTTATCAGTACACCAAAAACACATGAACAGTTTGGTATTTTTTTATCAGTTACGGATAACTTCAATCGGGCGTCGTTTGACGTTCGGTAAACACGCCCTCCAGTCCCGCTCCCATACCTCACGAACAGACTCAGTTGTGCATTAGACCTGCAAATAGATTATATGAAACCTCTTTTCTCAGTTTTGTGTACAAGTGACATTTTTATCGCATTACTAAAACCCACTTTATCCTTTCTGGCTGCGACTATATGCAACTTGAAGTTTCACAATAGCATACAGCTTCAAACCAGTAGCTTATTGAGTAAAATGATACCGGTGTTTCTCATTACATGGCCAAATTAGGTTAGTAATGCCGTAGTAATGTCATCATCAAAACACACACAGCATCGCAGAGGAGAGCTACTTTACTGGAAGCTACTTTTCTGAATGAAATGGAAGTACTTGACTGCTGATGTCACACAGAGCGGACAGGCCCTATGACTGACTGTAAGGTAAAACCATTTCATAGTAAATTGTTTTGGTCTATAAATATTGTTTTGTATTGTATTTGTATTTATGAGTTACAATGATGAGAGGCGAAATGATAAGATTTTGAAAAGTTTTTATTCTTATGACGAATGACAATATCAGCTGATTGTAAACCAATGACAACGATAAAAATGAAGGTGAGTTTAGAAAAATGAGAGCCCAGATTATTAATGTTCCCAAAAGTGACTTTAAAGCCATTGGTCCCTGACTCACAAAAAAATTAAATTTGTTGCCTCACTTGTGAAACATGCGCCATATCGACTCTCGTCTTGGTTTCGATAGCTTTTTATCTGAATTAGTTTATTAAAAATTATTTTCATAAGGTATGTTATAAAGCTGTACACTTAATATTAAACTGATAACCAAATTTTCAACCTAGTTTCATAAAATTCAAATAAAATAAAGTTTGTTTAAACCCCTCATATTACCGATTTGGAGGTTACATTAGGGCAATTTTTTTAATTTTAAGTTAATTGGGGGATTATTTTATTCGACAAAGACTGGGCTTATGTGGACAGATTAAATAAATAAAGTCACTTATTTATTACTACTAACTAAAATAATAATCATATTAAAAAAATATATTTATAAAGTGAACACTTCGTCTAAGGCTAGTCCGTGCGGCATGATGTCCAGTACACTGGCGGTGTTGCCAGTTCTTGGGTCACCCGCGGCCAGCACCAGTCTCACGGGCATATCTTTTACGAAATTAGTAGCGCCCTTGCACCGGATTTCAGCGTCGGTAACACACTTTTATATTTTGGTTAATTCATTTCTTGACGTAGTTGGGTTTTATTTGAAATTTTATTTCACAAGGATATAAAATATAAAAACATTACATTTCCATAAGTTATTTCTATTATATCTAAAATGAAAACTAAATTATTATACAATATTTTTATACACACCTATGCAAAACAAGGTATAAAAACACTATCCGATATCACACTTGACAGCGTTTTAATCGAATTCAGTGCCGTAATTAAAAATCAGAAAGTAACCATGTGAACTTCAACAATCGAGGCCAGTTGCTAAGGACGGACGGGATGCGGGTCGGTCTACGTAAATACAATCTTGACCCGTACAAGTTGTGTTTGAGTTCAAACGAGGCCTGATCGCTTCCTGTTTCTACCCTCCTGGTACTCAAGTGCTTGTTATCGGATTCTTTAATTAAAAAATATATTCGATACTGAGCTAGTAATATATAAATATTTGACCATTATATCTCAACAGACGTTTCCCGAGCTGCTTTCTTTAACCATAATATATTCAAAAGTAATAGTGGTCTCAACGGGATTTACGAGTAGCAGTTAGAAAGATGGTCTCATACTGGTCTAGTCTGATTTCTAGCATATAATGTCATATTTTTTAGATTTTTGGAATTAGATTTAATGGGAATCGCATTTCGACACTTTTTATGGTCAATTAAATTAGGTGAAATTTCGTATAACGAAGATAACAAAGTACCTTCGGGAATTGTGGGATTAAAATACGACTTTATTATATTAATACATACAAGAGAATCATAAAGAACGGCTACGCTAACGCTAATTAATAGTTACGCTAAAAACTAATTATTATATAAATAAGCTAGAACATAATTTTGATGACACCTCACAGTCAAAGTAGCGGTTCACTCATGAGGCAGAAATATTGTTTAGCATCGCTTTGGATCCAGCTTATTTACTTGTAATGTAAGCTACGCAGCTGAGCTTAGAAGGAACATCAAAAGCATCTGAGAACCGAATACCGACTGCGCATAATTTAACATCTTTCACAAAGTTGAAGCCATGAGAGTCTCGTGAGTGAACTAACTTTATACGTGATGAAAAGTCAAAAGTGTAGCGTTAATCTGAGGCAGAGTCAGTCGATTTAACTTACGAACAAGTTGTAATAAAGAGCTGGGCTGTTCTTACCTTGCTCAGAAACTTTGGGCCGCGTAAATATCTAAATAACTGTTAGTACGAGGTTCGTAGCGCTGTATACGGATGATGTGTTGTTTGTGTTTTAGGGTTCCATAGTCAAACAAGGAACCCTTATAGTTTCGCTCTGTCCCTTTGTTCGTCAGCGGCTTAGCGCAGAGACTATTACTACGAGACAGCTGTAATTTGGTAACGATATACATATTAATAACGCCGATAAAGCGGTACAATAAAATCTTTACAAAAATTACGCTGACTTCCATACTTGTAGCTTGGGGATGAAATATTTTTGCGCCCATCCCACAGTGTGGGGTATCGTTGAATATGTCTAGTTGTTGTCTTTGATTTGTTATGTTTTTTTAATATTTCGTTTTCGTATTTAGTGTCATGCCATATTCTCAACAAGGTTTAAATCTTTATAGATTTTTTCTTAGTCAACGATATGCAATAATATTACCATACACTTCTCTGTTAAAGTTTTCTCTCTGGATCCATGACTACTGGCAGAAATTCTGTATAGAAATAAGCTATTGATTTGGTATATATCTTTTTACAGTCCACCGTGACCCCGTGACCCCGTGACCGGAGACCCCGTGGACCCCCAAATATCGATTTTGAACGGAATCGGACCAAAAGCAAGGAAGTTCAAGATGGCGGTCACTTTTTGAAAATATGATTACGGGTTCACATTCGGAGACCCCGCGGACTGCCATATATCGATTTTGAACGGAATCGGACCAAAATCTAGGAAGTTCAAGATGGCGGCCACTTTTTTCAAATATGACTACGGATTCACATTCGGAGACTCCGCGGACTACCAAATATCGATTTTAAACGGAATCGGACCAAAATCAAAAAAGTTCAATATGGCGGTCACTTTTTGCTAATATGACTACGGAATCAGATTTGGAGACCCCGCGGACTACCAAATATCGATTTTGAACGGAATCGGACCAAAAGCAAGGAATTTCAAGATGGCGGCCACTTTTTTCAAATTTGACTACGGATGCGCAATTGGAGAATTCACTAACTGTACAAATTGGCGGCCAACTTTGAAATGGCAGACATTACTTCAATTACTATCATTGGAACTGCAGACTTTGACTATCAAACATTGCAGTTATCGTGCTTCGGTTTTCAATTAGGAGAATTCACAATAATTTTTCATGCTAAATTTTCCATAAATCAACTAATTCCAATATTACAACTAAACTACTCTCTCTTGAAAGAAACGGGCACCATACAATAGTTAGTCTCCATTGACTCCTTTATCAAAACTCCCATGCATATGGGAAAATTGAAAGGAAATAAATAGCAACACTGGAAGCTACAATAATGCGTACGAAAATGGTAAGAAATAAATGATGTTTTTAATTATTATTTGATGTCATTTAATGAAATAACGACAGATTCATGTGTAAAAAGTGATACCATTTGTCTTACAATGTGTATCCGATCGAAAATAGTAGGATTTAACATGCATTTTCCCATTTTTATTTCTGCAATGGTTTGACGTGTTGTCTTTGCGCGGCAAAGTCGACAACTGGCGATAATTCTGACCAAAGGTCAGAATTATGTTGGTCCCACTAAGTACTACATACTGCGCCTCTGTTAGTAAAACTCATTGGTTGTTGCTAATTTACTGCTCAACTTTTTCAATGACAAGATGCCCCATGTGAATTTGGGCACCCCTTATTTAATCTGAGCGCTCAAACATTTCACTTTAATAGTTATCTCACTTTCACGAAGACATTACACTTGAACGGGCTCACTTAATTCTGTACTCCAATTAGCGAGTGGATGTCATCTTTCGCGACTCATTTGTCCGGATTAGTGCAGTCCCAAGTCCGGGATCCGGTTATGGCCAGTTATCACCGGTGGAGCACGTCTTGAGATGCTCCCACACCGGTGCGCTGTTCACATACCCTTAAAAATAATTTAAAACACAATTTATTTAACACATTATTGTAAGCTGAAAAATCAAGCTGGAAAAAAGTACAGTTTGTTTCTCAACAGTATTTGGTCAAGCGAGTAATTTTGAACAGTGAAGGGCGTTAAACGTGTTCATTTATTGATTTTACTAATTGTTTCAGCTGGTTTTCGCACTCCACCGCTAGAGAGCACGGCCAGTATGTGACATATGTCTTTCAGTCTTGAACACGCCAGCGAAAAAATTGTCTCGGCAGTGGCGGTTACACTATAAAACTATGTCATTAATGTGTAAATGCAGACTTATTTGCTGGCCCACCTAGCTGAAGTAAACTATTTGTGAGCTAACAACTATGAAATATATGTAAACTATTTGGAACGATATCGATTTCTGGAGCAGAGCTGTCGCTGCGGAACAACGGTCAAGGTAGGTGTTGCACACACCAAGTGTGTGTGTGTATGCGTGCGTATCAGCTGAAACTCCTAGAACATCCTCTAAACCACTGACTGTCGAAGGTCTCCACGACACTAATTATAAAAATACTAATGCCGTCTTAGAATACCATCGAATACTTTAAAAATATTGACAGGGAATACATTGTTTAAACGGACTCGCACTTTGACTTCATCTCAACTGATGACAAGTAAGAATGCCGTATGGTAGAAACATTGTCACTGAGAATTCTCAAGATAATGAGATACTGGCTTATCTTATAACCAGTGCAGTAAGCTTAGATAACTAGTGGTAGAAAGCCAAACGAATATATGAAATGGTCGTAGTGACAACGAAATCAGTATTACTATGTTTTTAAACCCAGCACCGGTGTGGAAGAACCTTGCCGGCTAATGGAAGCGGCTCTGTTAATTGGCGCCGCCTTTCGTTAGGTTGTTCCACCTTCATTATGTTCTATGACATTTTGTTAGAGAGCACCTCGGGACTTCCCAGTTTCCAAGATAGCTATGATATATTGATGGTCTCCGGTTTCTTACAAGTTTTCCCTGGGTACTATTTAATGAAGAATATAACAATTTAGACTTAATTGCAGAGGAATTTTATGTAACGTGCTCTGTTTAAAGTAGTCAGTATTCTGGGAACCAAAAGTAAAGCATTTAGGCTTCTGGGTGAGCTCTCTTTCGTCTTTCGTCCTTTTCATGGAACTTAATTGAAATGAAGCTCAAATTCAGGCCAATTTGAGAAAAAAGTACGAAATTGACCATTGTTTTTTGGCATGGATTAGAATGACTCACGAAATGACCACATCGCTTATAGTCTACATCTCAAAATGACCAAATGACAATATGGCCACATCGCTATTAGACGATTATAAATATTGGTGAAATCGGAAATGTTCGTAAGTGATCGTAACCATTCGTAAACACAAGGTTCATCGAGCTTCCTTCGTGGAGTTACGGAAGTCAAACCCATCAACATCGAATATTGTTTGCAACAAATAATGTAATTTCTAGTTCCTCGAATATGAATGATGGCTTTGTTTCAAATTAATTACTTTTAACTACGACAGTAGTATAGTTTTACTACTATAGTAGTATAGCTTTTTACCCTTAGGGTTGGTATTATTTACACAAACAATACAGACAGGGAACCAATTTGTGGTTTCGCAAGAATTCATACATAACCTATTTATATTACCAAGATTTACTCATTAAAATTAAAATCATTTTGACGTGACAACGTCTTATAAATTGGTTTGCCGGGTGACACTTCAAGAAACTGCGTTACGCTCCGCTCACGTTATGCGCTCACAATGAGAGCGAGTGAGAGGCACGCGTCCCTTCCACTCGGGCATGGTTAGCCCGCCTAAGAGCGAGAGAGACAGACATAAAAAGTGAAAGGCACGCGTCCCTGAATGAATATTCACATTAAAATTATTTTACCACTCAAAGTCGTTGTCACGTAAAACTTTCGCCCGTATACCGACTTTACAGGCAACCAATTTTATTATCAGATGTCAAGGATCCATATAATTGTTAGTACTGCTTATAACTGTTAGTAAGTATATGTCACAACTGAGTGGATAAAACTATTTACATAATGGGACAGTCAAATTTCCAGGCGATGGTGTTCAGGCTGCGATTGGAGTTGGCGCGCACTCGACTTGATAAAGACGCGTTCTTTTTTCGGAGGACAGCATGAAGGCTGTCTGTGCGCTCGCGCGTGTAATGAAATCGATTGTAAACTATATAAAAGCTTGCCTGACTGAAATATCAACATTGAAAGGGGACGGGAAAGGGCTGCAATTTTTTTAAACCATCAACACCCGTCCCAAATCGTTCGAGCTACTCATGAAAACCTGACATTCGGAATATTGATTACTAAGAAAATATTTAGAAATTCCACCCTAAGGTAATAAAATAGGACAACTTGAGCAAGAACCTCATTAGTAGACACCTCTGTTATTTGGGGAACTTAGCTGCGCAGGCGACTCCTTTTGCGTTAACTTTACGGTTTAAAAAATTTAAATGTATAAAGATAACAAGAACAAAGATGACTAGTAACTTATAAGTATGCATGTATGTATGTATCGTAAATATTCTACCTACGTACTACTACTACTATCGAAATTCGTTTAGACATCTATGCGTGATTGAATCACAAACAACTTAATATCTAATCTAACACTTTATTACGTATTACGAGAAATATCTCACGAGTTAAAAACATGTTATTCTTAGTAAGTCTGTTTATGTTTTTTTCTACAAATTAGAATAGTAAAGTGTGTTAAAAGTTAAGACCAGCTGACGTATGAGATAAGTAAACATGGAGATAAACGTTTTTATTTGGGTCTTCAAACTTTTGCAAATCCGAAAAAGTTTCATCCCAACCTCTAGTCCCAACGTATTCAAAAACACGTCCAAAAGGGACCACAATTTTATGCAAATATCAGTGAAAACTGCTACCATGCATGACCGAATTAATTCAAGCGTAAAAATATCTTTCGGAAGCTCTTTAACAATTCCTCACATCTCATTATCCCGTACAAATGAAGCGAAAACGTTTCAAAATTAAATTATAATAACAATTTCACAGTGGCTCGGTTATGCAAATTGTAGCACTATTGTGTTACTGATTTATACCTGGACATTACTTAAAATGACCATAAAAAGTGTCCAGATTACACCAACTAGCATTCCTGTCACATAAAAGGCCAGTTATGGTCGTAGTAAATATTGCCACTATTCCGCCAGGATTTCGGTCATTTTGGCTAAAATGTGGGCGCTTTATCCCGATTCTTTTCGCTCTAGTGAAATATAGCTAAGGTTTTTATTCTAAAATGGCGTAGGTTTTGTTTTGAGGCTGCGTAAGCTTGATAAAGAGTCTAGAGTTCATTATAACGACCCGTCATAAATAAGCCGGGAAAATCAACAGTTCATATATTTTCTTTATGCGTGCGTCCTACATTTTGAATGGCCTAAACAAAAGAAAAACATTGAATTATTAGGAAACTGAAAGTAATATTTTGGGTGGAACCGTACCTTGGGTACTGGTTTTAAACATAGCCCGTACTTGCAGGCTGTACGTAAGTCGGGCTATGAATTTAACGCCGTAAAAACAGAAAGTTAAAAAACTAAAACCCAACTCATCATCAGCCAGGAAACTTCCACTGTTGGACTTAGGCGTCCTCCATAGTATCCCACAATGAGCCGTCACGAGCCACTTGCATCCAGCGACTTTATCAGGTCGTCGGTCGCTGTCTTGCTCTAAATTGATACTGAACTACACCACACAGCTATAAACCCGACTACTACAAGCAAAGTACAAGAAACGTATATTAGACATAGTTTAAAATTTAAAATTGTTTAATGCATAATATCTAACCATTATATTCTGGGAATGTACTCATCAATAACTTTCATTTGATTCCAAACGATATTTTTATATAATATTATTAATTTTTGGCAGCACTTTGTGTCGCTTACAGTCGTTCGTTTAGTTAGTAATATTGCTAACTTGGTAATTAATTAGAATAAGTTTTTGTTAATGTAACATGAACTATATACCTGAAGGCAAAAAAAAATTGTAGCAAATTATGACCCCTACATATTTTGGCTTTTATGTGGCGTCAAATAGTTTGTAACCCGTGGACAAACACGACGCTTTCAGTGACACCTCATTGTTCAAAATACACAGGCACAGATGAAGATAGGGCATATACATACAACTGTTACTTTAATCATGTCAACTCCTGTTGATTTCGTCGTATTCGTGCTATAAGTAGTTTAAGTTTTCCCGCTGCAGGTAGTTACCACTTCCACAAGTGGGGTCTAAATAAGTCACCGGCATGCTAATGTAGATCCGCCACAAACAGCGGCACACATCGTCGAGGAGTGCCCTGACAGACGATTTGCTGTATGTCTCGAGGAGATCAATTAGCTCTCTCTGTACTACTCTGTAGACAGGCTACAGAACGTAGATGGCAAGAGTTGTTTCAAGATCGGCCTGCACTTGTACACTATTTAAAAAATCAAGAAATATTGAACATGTATTATGTAATTACATTTTGCATTTTTTATAATTGTCGAAGTGTACGAAGTGACAGAGTCAAATGTCATTTTATTGACGCCATGTTTGTTTTCAGCGTTAAGTCTGTTTCGTATGTTTTATATGTTTTTGTACAAATAAATCAAACCAGAATATACAAAAATGGTAGCTAAATCACTTTTATTTGATAATGGCCTTTTAAAATTATAAGTGTACAAGACCAGGACTTAGCGAGGGCCATGCGGGGAACGTATCATTTTAAATTAGCAGGAAATTTTTCAACAGATTGAAAGATAATAATAATAAGTATGACGACAAGTCCACCCGTCATACAAGAAATCATCAAGTAAGAGTATTACGATGAAAAACTACAAATAGAGTTGTCTCCGTGTGGTATAAAATCTCATGCTCATAACTGCCTACATTAATAGGCTAGGGATGGCTAGGGCTATGAAACAAGCATTTTACAGGCTCAAAACGGGGAGTTATCTACCTAGAGCGGTTTCTAACAGAATTATTACTAAATACACAAAAAAATGCTCGATTTTAATGCTTTGAAAAATCTGGCTTCAATTTTAAATGAAATGATCACTTAACAAGCTACAACAGAAAAGCATAAAAACTCTCACGTCTTTGTACAAGAGTGATATGAAAGTGAATTTCGAAGCTTTCGAGCAGTTTCTTTGTCACCCCACCATCAAGATATATCAAATAAACTCACGTAGTTCCAATAATCATCATCAACAACCTATATATGTTCCCACTGGAGGGGGTTAGGCCTACTCTCCTACAGAAAGGTGTATAGGCAACCACGCGGGCCCAGTGCGAATTGATAGATTTCATGGACTTCACACATGCCTTTCAATTTCTTCTCAGGAGGGTGCAGGTTTCCTCACGATGTTTTTCTTCACAGAAAAGCCAATATTAAATATTTTATCATTCGTTCACAAATAACAAATTGGAACTCATTGGTACGAGCCAGGATCGAAACCAGACCTCGATTGTTCAAGTACTGACGCTCTATCCAACTGAGCTACCATGGCTTGTGTTACCGTTGGGCTGAGCTGCCATTTCAATAATTATGTCTTGTAATAATACAGTGTAATACCACGTCGACTGCCTGGCCCGGACTGTCAAGAGTGTGAACAGTAAAAGTTGCGATATCGTCCGTACGACGCAGTTTGTGTAAACGTTAACTTAACGATAACAGGCGGCTGTTGGAAACTTCACATTAACACAAAACGATGGATTGACTGTGTGGCTACGGCTTTATAATAGCAACACCTATCTTTCTGAAGCGCCACGGTAGTTCAGTTGGGTAGAGCGTCAGTACTTGAACAATCAAGGTCTGGATCGTACTTTTCGATTTTCACATCTATACCCCACAAAGCATGTGACAGTTTTATTACTCATTGTTATATAATGTTCATATAACTTATATAATATTTTATGCGAGCATTCAAACAACAAAAACAGCAAACTAAAATAACAAGCTCCACCATAAATCATGTTTCTTTTAAAGAAACGTTCAAAGGAAAACTTGAGCTACATCAGAAACTATTTTACTATTGAGAACCTGCAATATTTTTACGCCGGACCGCTCGCTCCATCGTTTCTAAAGAGCGTGTTTTCTTTTAAAAATTCGAACCCTTCCGAGCGAAAGTCAACGGTAAAGACGCAGAGGTCTTCCAGCAAAGTTGGATGGCAAACATTCACGGAATTTAATTTATATTAACCGGGAATGGGATTTGTGTTAATCTAAGCGTCCTATACAAATACTTTGATCTCGTTAGCGCGTTACGCAGTCTGTTTATTAAAGCTGTTACAATGGACGGGCACAGTCGCTGACAGAGACGCTCATATTGTCGCTGACGTCCGGAGACGAGACTAAATTACGTTTTATCCCAAGCTGTACCGGCTGTACCAGCTACCGTATTATAATATAACTAACGCTGCCGTAACACTGACTACGTGCTAATATGATTTGTCACTGTGATGTGAGCTCACGGATTTTTTTAAATAGTATGATGGGCTTGCACTTGACCTTCATTTCACCTGATGTTAAGTGACGATAAGACCGTTGGATGGTAAGCTTAAGTATCTTATGAAGTCAGTTTCAGTTTATTTAACCATTAACAATGTATTGTCACGGAGCTGCTCGAAAAGTCTAGAGATAAAGAAAAGAGAGAGGTGTATCCATCTATCTCCTTTGTGTTAAATGACTAGCGTTGAAAGCTCTCGAATACTCGCATAAGGATTGTCAAGTGCGAAAAGGAGAGCAATTCATCTATCTCTTTCGTGTCGAATACTCTCCAATGTTCCTGGAGATTCTAAATTTAAGGATCTAAAAACAATACCGGGTATATATAGGCGCGAGCCGAGCTTCGAGGAGTTCAGTTTGAGTTGAGTTCACAGCGATAAAAAGTGAAGAAACTAAAACCGGAAGAAATTGTAGAGCGAAAGTACAGTCGAGGTGGAAAAGTGTTAGTGTACTAGTGTGTCACGTGGTGTCAGTATCGACAGATCGGCGTCAATATTGTCCAAGGACTCTGTACGTGGAATCCAGGGACGGACTCAGTGCAGACGACTCGGAACTAGTGAGACAGGGACGTACTCTGGACGACCCGTGATTTTAAAGATTGGTTTGTGGACTTGTGTTACCAATAAACTCCGGAACTTTGGACTCGTGTTTCTCTTCAATCTAGACGAACCTGGAAGCTCGTAACAGTATTTGACACACAAATACATAAAAATAAAAGTAACACTAAAAACAAAATAAAAAAACATGCTAATAATCTATAAATATAAAGATTTAAATTAAGCGTACGCATCCATAAGCCTCAATAAGGCGCTGGGTCTGCTACCTTTCATACCGGAAAACAACAGTGCTTTTAACAGCATCAACGTGCTGATGATTGTACTGAATTACGGATCTATGAAACAGGCTCATCCTAGTGTCCTTATGCAACCCATAATGATGACATTGTATTGAATTTGTATTTTTGAATGTCCCTGCTAAGGCATGGAGTCACCATCATCCTGTGGGTATGGTAAAAGATGACTAAATTCCTAGGAATTTGTTGATCCGCCTCCTAAACGTGAATATCATGGCAAATTTCTTTGAGATAAGGTGCTTTAATACCGTTCATTATAACGGTGACATAAAGGAATCTCAAGGCCATTTAGCTGATAATGCTCATGTTTTTCTCTTACTCTTTCATCGAATTTTTGTAAAACTGTTCTTACCAAAGGATTGGCATTGGCTGGGAATTTGATTTCTTCTAGTGTTTTAGCACTTTAACATCAGCATCTCATTTTCGATCGTCAAATACTGAAAGCCTATTCATCATGTACCTAGAACTAAGTTAATAGCTTAAGAGTATATCTGTAAACAGGTTCTGTTAAAGAAGCCTGTTGTCTAAAAGTTTCAAAGCTGCCTCGGGTTCGATGACTTAGTATTACAAAGAATTCCGTCTACAAGAATTAATCCTACCTTTGTCGACTCCTTTCAGAACCAGAAGTTGAGCACGGTTGGTAAGTTGTCGAACAATCCGAAGATAATAAGGTTTTCAACCGCAAATACGCTTCAAACGTTCAAATTTCATTAAACAACGATTACTTCGCTCGAAGTTAGTTGCGAATTTATGGGACCTAATAAGTGATTATGAATTTATTTCACAGCTCAACTAGTTGATTTGAATTATTTTAATTGGTTCATTTGAAGTTTAATTACATTAAACTACATTACATTGATTTTAATGTTCCGTACCTTAAAACGAAATAAAGGAATCCTTATAGAATTGCTTTCTCCGTGTTGTCGTCGTGAAGATATCAAGTTGGAATCAATATCAAATACTCCAATATGCAGTTCTTTAGATCTGTAAAAACACTCCAGAGTCAACGGAGTAAAAAATATCGCCGTTAATGCCGCATATTGAATCCTAGCATAGAATCATGAAATTTGCAAGAAGCAAAATTCTTCACTATTATAAAAACCGCCAGATAAGGCGTTACCGTTAGCGTTAGTTTCAAACGGTTACAGAAAGCGACCGATAGATAGTCTGGCGAGAGACGCAGGTTCGAATCCCGCTCGTGTCGAATATTTTTGACACTATTTTCAAAATGTTAGTGGCAACTGCGCCTAAAGCAATATATACAAAAGCAAGAAAAGTGACTGGAGGCATTGCTTATTAATAACTAAATTAATAAATTACACAGTTGCTATGTAACATATCTATATTCTTCTAGTATTATTCTGCGTAATGAAATACAGTCTATGTTACATAATTTGTTCTGCTGTCGGCTGCAGATTGCAAAATATGCTAATTCTGATAATACAGTCAAGCTTGTGTAAATGGGGGACGAAGCCGCGCTAGCCAAGTCGCGACGCAAGCCGGCCGGAAAATTGTATTGTAGCACAGGTAGGTAGTCCCACATAATACGTCATTCATGGAGACCTCACTCCAGGGACAAGGGAAATGTACTAATTTACTTGCTAAGATAATTGCTATTTACTTTATCATGGAACTAGACGCTAGAATTGGCGAACGTGAAAAGAGAGATATCCGCCCATCCTTTTTCGTCTACCCACGCATATTTGCAAAAATCCATATTAATATTATATTTGCGAAAGTGAGCTTGTTAGTTTTCCCCTTCCGTCGTAACAGAGGTTCAGAATGAGCAGAATTTTTATAGGTATAGTTGAAGGACCGAAAAAGATCGAGGACAAATTTTTCGTGGGCAGTCCACGCGGATGAAATCACGGGGAAAAGCTAGTAATAATGATAAGTAAGTAAGCCTGGACAGAATCACATGTAGATATACTCGTGGGGATCAGGAAAAGGAGAAGTAAATACTATATCTACACGCGGCTACACAACAAGCTATTCCAGTATGATACGCTGACCTAGCATTGAATGGACTCCCGCGCTATGCTAGTTCAGCTTATACTGGAAAAGTACTAGGTTGATCAAATTTTTGGAATAGGACACTTGTTAACGAGTTAAAAATGCAATCTACTTTTTTCGAATCCTAAATTCTATATAAGGTCCTTATGTCCAGAAAATATTAAAATCTCACCCAAAAAAATTTTTAACTTCAAATTTGACGGAAAATTGAATCGTACGCTAAATGTAGAAACTCGAAATTCGGGCGGTTTTTTGTCAATATTTCTTTCCAGATATCTGATATTGCAGGCACTGTTATCTGAACTGATGGGTTTTATATGATGCAACGCCCACCATATTCTACGTACCTATTTCTGAGTGATTTTCATATTTTTACTAAAGATAAAGCACCTGCGCGGACGGGGCGACGATGAAATTGTGTGTGGTCTAGAGGCCTTCTACGCCTCTTTTTTTCCAAGTCAATCTTCCAACTTTTAAAATGTTATTCAAAGAGTTTTGTTTATTTAAGAAGGAGTCTACGTTGAAAAATAAATGCAATTTTCATATGCTTTTCCTATCGTTTCATTGCGATTCCAAAAACTTATTTATCAACCTGGTATAGCTAGACCTGTAGTGTGTACTAAAGTGTATGGTAAAGTAGGTAAAAAGGAAGATATTTAACCAACGTATTTTCAGGGAAGGAATGTTCAGCAGTTCCAGATAATATTCCAACAGATTATACAATTATAGAAACAACGCAGATACACCACCTCAAACTGCATCATTCGTTAATTAGTATCGCGCAGTCTCGCAGCGGCACCTAGTTAGTGGCGCACAATGTACAATGGCCTAATTACGGCGTGATAGCGAAATTATCCGGCTTCCACGCGGATAAATAGAGAGGCTATCTGCTCGGTAATTAGCTTGTTCCTTTGTTTGGTTCATTTCTGCGCTTAGCTCATTGATTGACTACTGAAAAATTGCGCAAATAAAAGTATGAAACATGAAAATATTATCGGCTTAAATTGTTATAAACAAACTATTGAACATTTATCACTGTTGTAGAATGTATTGTTTTGTAAGTGAAGCTGACATGAGTCGCCGTGTAGGCTATAACCAGCGTACAATCAAGCTTCCAACGACACCTTATTTGGCAAATTATGATAAGTCGTTTATAAAAATACGTACTTGGAGGTCGAAATCATAGGCCTCCTTTTTGCTTTGCCGTAAAATAAGAGTCATTTTCTTTTGGACGACCGAAGGTAGTGACTATTCTGACGTCACAAGTAGCCATGGAACAACTTACTTGTACGCTTATAAAGTTTTCCCTTTGATATAAAATGCTCTGAACGTCACAAGTCCCGGAAGATTTACAAAGGTACATAAATTAGATAGTATCACAGAGGACTGTAATACTATCGTAATAGTATAAATATACATCTTGCGTTTAATTTGGATAAATGAAAGTTTTATATGAAACGAGGACGATAGAGAATCGTTATTGCCGATACAGAATCGTTCTGTAGAATTTCAGTATTTTTCTCCACATTTACAATTTCAAAAGACCAGTAAATAAATACAACCCTCCAAAGGTAGCTCCCGAAATAGTCGTATTATTGTTGTTTAAATTCCGTAGCCACAAACCCCACAAGAGCACGTTTTTATTATTCATAATTTGATGTTTTTTTCCAGTAATATTTGTAACCGGATCCGGAGAGAGGCTGGTGATCTGAAACTTAGAGAAATCCTATCTCGGACACCTGACTCTCACACAGCTGTTCTTATACATACTTATACACTCACAACTATGATGCTTTATGTGATGACGTCCTCCACGACGTATCCGTCGACGGCGACACCCCGACGCTACCTCCTGACATGTGCGCGGCAGTGGCTTGCGAAGCCGAGTTTGTTAAAAGCTTTTATTTTTAAATGTATTTTCGCAAGTAGCGCAATACAGCTATCCGTCGTCGTTGAATGTGTAGTTATACACCTGCTTTCGGGAAATTACGGCATATCTTCTCGTCCAAAATACCTCAGCGTCTAAAGACAAAAGTCTTTGATCAGTGCGTGTTGCCAGTGATGACATACGGAACCGAAACGTGGTCTTTTACTGTGGGCCGAATAAACAAGCTCAAAGTCACTCAGCGAGCAATGGAACGAGCTATGCTCGGAATTTCTCTACTGATAAGGTCCGGAATGAGGAAATCCGTAGACGAACGAAGGTCACCGACATAGCTCGACGAGTCAGTGAGCTGAAGTGGCAATGGGCAGGCCACATCGCTCGAAGAACCGATAACCAGTGGGGAGTAAAGGTTCTCGAGTGGCGACCACGTACCGGGAAACGTCTACCAGGCGGTCCCCCCACTAGATGGACCGACGACCTGGTTAGAGTCGCAGGGAGTCGCTGGATGCAGGTGGCTCGGGACCGGTCGATGTGGCGTACCATGAGGGAGGCCTATGTCCAGCAGTGGACGTTTCCCGGCTGATGATGATGATGACACTTGCTTTGGTCGTGTCTTGCGTTTGGCGTTTTGCATAAAAATCTTCTAGACGCATTATTTCGAACGCTTTATTGCTCTGCTTTATGTACATGTTACGTGAGCATAGAGAACATATTGATTTTTAACCGACTTCAAAAAAGGAGGAGGTTCTCAATTCTACGGGTATGTTTTTAATGTTTGTTACCTCAAATCTTTTGACTGGGTGAATCGATTTAGATGATTCTTTTTTATTTGAAAGCTGGTGCTTCCCGTGTGGTACCATTTCAATTTGGTCCAGTTCTGACAACGGCAACCATGAGAAAACGATATAAATCTGAAACTTGCCTTAATAAAAGGAGACTTTTAGGACAATTGAAGTCGTTTTTCAGTACTTTTTGAACGCATTTACTTGTGTATTTACGAATATAACCCTAGATGAATCTTATTTCATATTTTTAAACAAAGGTAGTTTTTATATATACATATTTATATGCAAATAGAATTTAAAAATATTCACAAGCTTTTGCATGCGACTTCGTTTGCGTGAACATCAGAAATGTAAATAAATATAGTTAAAGGGTCAAAGAAAGACATAGGGTAATTTTATTCTGATCGAAAGATGCCGGGAGATAAATTCAGTCCAAGCAGGAGAACTTAATACCGTTTATGGGGTAATATCCTCATAAACGCTAGAAATCGGAGTAATCAAAGCTGACAAGTCAAAACTCATTACCAATTTCGTAGCGAAATGATTTCGTGGCTCCAGCACAACATTATTTTAATTAACAGTAACGCAGCAATGTGACCTTCTTCCTATGTCAAGTGCATTGACTTAGAACCATGGATGGGACACTACCCGCAATATTTTGTGTATTATCTCTGAAATTAGGCACAAAAGACTGCGAAGTATCAATTATTAACGTTATACGTGGGAGAGAGCAAGTTAGTGGTTTATCGAAAATAATAGACACACATCTATACATGTTTGAACTTACGGAGTGCTAAGTCCAGAGGAGCGAACTTATTGTGCGAGTACTATACTTTGTAGATAGATAGATATAACGTTTATTCGACAGAATGGTTGTATTTTTGTGTAACGGCCTTTATATTATTTACTACTTCTACAACCTCAGATGTTGCAAAGGTGTCATATCTAAAGCTTGTGTAAGTCTATGTAGAATACTAGTTATTTTAGGAACGTTGGCTTTTGTGACTGGAGTGGTGGCATTAGCTGCACTTAAATAATTCACAGCCGTTACGGTATCGAAATTAAACGCGAAAGCTCTGATTACGACGAGTGGATACGAGTACCATCTGCTTATAGTTGCGGTTAGATCACATGACACTCATATCATAAATTATCTGTATTTCTGATCATCTGTCCGTTTGCTTGCCCTTTCATTATAACGATTTTCTATCACCTATTTAGTTGCATTTAAATCACATAACACTGAAATTGTAAATCCTGTAGCTAAAATGGTAAGTCGTATTAGCTGTCGCTATCTATTAGGCAGACTAATTCCAACAATCACTTATTGTTATGATATCAATTAGTAATGGTATCAATTTGGAATATTTCCCTTTGATTTTGTGACCTGAACATTTTATGTACATAATTAGCTTGCACGCACAATAGCCTTCATCTCAGCGGATGATACGTGACGAAAAGGCCTCATGGTAACTCAGCAGCCTTTTTTATAGACGGGGAATCGGAAGATACCCGACTCCTTAGGGGAAGAGTCAGGTTAAGTAGGATTATTGCCCACTAAACCCCTTCAGCCATCCGCTGCGTTTACCGGGGAGCTCTGGGTCATTCAGAGGCAGGTCACCAATGTTCTTCTCGCGCTATGAATTTCGCTCTTCCCGAGCTGATGTGCCAGCCATTGTACACTCATAGAGCGTACTCCACGGCGGAATGAGGCTATGTCATTTCCAATGCCCTCTCGGGATCGAGGTAGGATATCCAGCGCCCCTACAAGGAACTGCCTCCGGTCCCTTGCCCTATTTTAATGTTTCTAAATAATATAACACACTGCCGCAACATCATGCTGAACGGGATACGTATTTAATTTTATTTAATTATGTTTTTGCGTCAAATTTACTTATATATAATTGTTTGTTTGTTTTTTCGTGTTATTGTCTACTATCCTCTTCGTCCTATAGTTGTAAGCATTTTTATAAACAACTTAATATTCTACATATTTTTTATTATTTATATTTGTGTCTATACTTTTAGTATTTACTTAGTTTTTATTCGTTTGTTTTACTTTGTTACTTTTTGTCCCTCTACCAAAAAGTTGTCTAGTAGAAAAACTGTATGTTGTGCTTTTATTTGATTTGCAGGCGATATGCAATAAAGATACTTATGTATGTTAAATTAAATTGATACAAAGAGCACGTTGAAACAAGAGCCATGACAAATTAGCACATAATGATCTGTTGATAAGATGAAAACGGGCGCGTTTGTCACAGACGTTTCCGTTGGGGCGGGGGCGCCACCGGAAGCTCTCCAAACGAACGGTTCCGGCGCATTGTGTGTAGCGGGACGAGGCGGCATCGACACTGAGGGGGCGGGCGGAAGCTTAACACCACATAGACAGGGGCATGTTTTAAATTGGAATTGGTAAGTAATCACCGTTTACCATAAAGAAATATGATTTGCTTCTAGAACTTTACCTTCAAAAACTGGTCGAAACACTGATAAAAAGGTTGCAATCTTGTTATTTCATTAAGTGGATAAACAGCAGCCGGAAATCGTCCACTGCTGGACATAGGTATCCTCCATGGTATGCCACAAAGACCGGCCCCGAACCACTTGCATCCAGCGACTTCCTGCGACCTTTACTAGATCATCGATCGATCTTGTAGTGGGACTGCCCAGTACACTTTTCCCGGTACAAGTTCACCACTCCAGAATTTTTGCTCTACTCGGTTACCATCGGTTATCCATTATTCGAGTGATGTGGCCTGACCTGGAGATTTCCGTATTCCGGATTTCATCACGTAGGAAAATTCCAAGCATACCTCGTTCCATAGCTCGCTGAGAGACTTTGAACTTGATTATTCAGCCTAAATTAAAGGACCACATTTAGCAGTTACACAAGGCAGGATAAACAGACGCAGGTTTATGCTAAATTAGATTTTAATCGTAGCGGAATGGAGCGTAGTTCCTTGTGGACGTCAGGATTGTCACAGATTGAGCCTGTCGACTCTGCAACATCTTCCCTCATAAGGTAGGACAATAGAACTTTAATAACAGAGGGTCCACAGGGTTTATTCAAATGCCACTTCATTATCAAGTCCTTCGCAGTATATAATGTGACAGGCGGCGAGTATTTTGATCGAAGAAATATGTAAATTTAATGAACGGAATTAATTTCATCACCAGAATAATGGCGTTTAATGATACCATTTTCAGGGCTCACACCCTATAGTTAGGATTGTTGCACACTGGCAATTCGCTTCCCTTAGTCATCGAGACATTATTATTTTATTTTGAGAATCACTTGTAGGTCATACATTGTAGGCCATGATACGAAGACGATTTGATAAGTCCTTGACTTTAAAGTTCAATGAAATCATTTTTCAAATATAATTTTTAGTTTTGAAGTCTATTTTGAAAAATACCGCTGGACCGTTTTTAGGAAACAAATTATTAGATAAAGGCACAGTACAATATTCTTCGGATAATTGAGAAAATCAAATTTTTCTGTTTTGGTTTTCAGTCTATAAATTGTCACTGCCGTTGTCAGGTTTTCTTGTTCGTCGAAATATGCTTGTTACTTTATGTACTCTATGAGGATCCTTCGAAATTTCACTACACTTTACAGGTTAAGGGTGATTCGGTTTTTTTATGAATAATGAATTCATTGATGATTCGAAGAATATCTACGCGGGCAAGTGCGCGTCGGCCTCGCTCACCGATGGTTCCGTACAGAATATGAATAATTCACTATAATACTTAAAATCATGCTGTACCAAAGATCTGGTCCGATCGAAGACCCAACTTTACTTTGCGATTACATAACATACCCGATGTATGGCATTAAACTACAAAGTTAAGTTTGTAAACATTAAAAAAACTTTTTTGTGTGTTATAATTTAAAAATCCTGGTTTTCAGATTTATTCCTTCGGCTGTGCTGTAAGACGTTGCTTCTTGGCAAATTTCAGTACCCAATTAGTTATGGTTCCCTTGCATTTTGTATGGAAATGGTCTAAAATACAGCTATATCTTTTTATTGCGTTGACCTATAAATTTGATTTTTTCACAGATCCAAGATCAGCAGATTTGAGTATACGACATTAATTTCATTTTGATATCTCCACGCGTTCCTGAGAAAAGGGGCCTTGACAGATAGACAGACAGATGGACAACAAAGTGATCCTATAAGGGTTCCATTTTTCCTTAGGAGGTACGGAACCCTAAAAATCAATAATTATATCAATCCCCATAATAACTGTACATAAGTTTGTATAGTGTTACGCTGACTATGGACGACCACCCTATTTCGCTAATTCCGTCGTCGGCCATTACAAACTTTATGGGGCTTTCAATATATTGTTTAATTAATTAATTTGGAAAAGCGCCTATTATAAATGTTATAACTGTGGAGTTATGGCAATAGATGGTCTTCCGTTGTAGGGTGTTTGGAGGCACCCGTTCTAAAATATGAAGGCAAGATGGGAAAAAATGTGAAGGGTAGCAAAATATGAATCATACGTAATCTTTGTGTTATCTTCCTTTTATGGTCAGAAAATCAAAATGTAATCATTCGACATTATCGTTCTGTGTTATGAACATACACAACGGAACCCGTGCTTTTTTTTACGTTTAAAATATATATTAATAAAGTGATACTTTTAACAAGTAGTAAGTCTAATGCATAATACACCTGGTCAGCACCTGGTTGATTACAGAGTGAACTTATTAATATGTAACATCGAAATGTACCTGAGTTTCGTAATAAATGAAATGAAAAATCACTCTGGTATTTCGTATGTCTGTCATGTATGTATGTATGTACTCGTATTCGGGTATCTGGTACATAGACTTCATTTGCACATTCTAAAACATATGTGAGTGGTTACGCGAAAGGGACCTCAAGGGAAAATAACTGATTTCGAGTAAATCTCATTTGATATGTTCTGTCGTGAGTTTCACCTCGAGCGTGAGTTTTTTTTTAAACTACGGCACCTATAAAAAATATCGTCCACTGCTGGACCTAGGCCTCCTTCATGGCTAGCCACATTGACCGGTCCCGAACCGCTTGCATCCAGCGTCTCCCCGCGACCTTAACCAGGTCGCCGGTCCTTCTAGTAGGGGGCCGGCTCGGTACACGATTCCCGGTACGTGATCGCCTCTCCAGAACTTTTACTCCCCGTCGTTCTTCGAGCGACGTGGCCTGCCTACTGCCATTTTAGCTCACTGACTCGTCGAGCTGTATCGGTGACCCTTGTTCGTCTACGGATTTTCTCATTCCAGAAATTAACCGTTTCCAATCTTTTCAGGCCCCTTTTTTTAACCACTTACATATATTCATTACTTTCTTTTCAGTATCTTTGGACTCATAATGAAAAATATGTGTAAAATACCATACCGTCTTTCTCCGAAGTTGCCATAGTAAAAAATCTCAAAAGATTATAGGAGACAGAAATTCGTGTAATTATTACAATAAAACTGAAGTGGCGAATCTAGTACAGTTTTAGAGAAATCATTACTAAACCTTGACAAACAAACTTAGTTATTCGGTTGGGAAAATCAACTTTATTTCAAGGTACATTTAATATATGTTCTTAGCCTTTGCTGATATAATCAGCTGTGACAGATGGATGGACAGACAGGCACCAGAGTGAAATTATAACTTAACTTATAAGGAACCCTAAAAAATCCCCAAACAAATATTATGAACCCGGGACCTCCTTATTATGTCCAAGCGTGTAGCTACTAGCAGTAGACCAAGGAGGCGGTAAAAAATGCTACCCCGTTCAGATCCTCTCCGTTATCCTCGTTCAGAATAATGAAAATTAACTAACATGCTCTAAATATCCATTTAAAAGTCTTAATATATCTCATTTCGCTTAAATGTGAGACTATTTTCCAGTGTCTATGTTGCGTCAAATAGCATTCATCTGAATGGACCCGGCAGTCACAAAACACCATTTGTATATGCAAGGCAACAAAAACAAGCTAAAATTATGAGCAACGGACAGAAGCAAGAAATTAGGGTAAATAAAAATACAATTTACCTCAAGGTTCCGCCTTATTAACGCGGGGCGAGGTCATTATTCTTGAGGCAATTTAATTCAGTAAGGCCCAACACTCCATTTGCTACCCGGCCTATCTTATGTTAGGGAGACCTTAACGGATGTGCTCTTTGACGTCATTGTACTAATTTTAGGGTTCCGTAACTCAAAAAATGGAAACCTTATAGGATCACGTAGATGTCCGTCTGTCAGTGAAGACCCTTTTTCTCAGGAACGGGTAGAGGTTTGTTGCAATTATATCGAAGCTGCAGTTTATTGGATCTGTGAAAAAATCAAACTCAAAACAATAAAAATATGTGTCTGTTTAAGACGTATTTTAAGACCATTTATATTGGGTAAGTAATCCTGAAATATGGCAACAAGCAAAGTCTTACAGTACAACCATAGGCAAAAATCTGTAAATCAGGATTTTAGTGTAACATAGAAATATATTTTTTTACGTTTACAAGGTTAATTAATTACTTACACAACGTAATTTAACTGCAAAGTAAAGTTGGTTTTAAAATCACAATTACATTTTCGGTAGAACATTGTTGGGTGTATATTACCGTACCTATTATTTATGATTTTAGTGTGTTAATTATGCATATTCTGTAGGGACACCTCGGTGCGCGAGTCCGACTCGCACTTGACCGATTTTTATACTACTACATTCCTCGGTGTCTTCTGATCAGGTTGACACCAGGGAATTACTTTTAGGTTCACTAAGGACACACATCCTTACATCCTCACGTCTCGAGGATGTATTTACTGACGTCATTCTATCTTGATCCTTGTCGCCTAGGAAACTAGATATATCGTCCGATAAGGCTGATGATGTTTCTCTTTAGTGAATTGCACTCCTGTTCATGAAAGACCCCTCTGCGGCGAATAAGATCATTCAATTGATCAGGTTATCAGGGGCTCTCCCCTTCACGGGCTTCATATAAACAGGACCATGAAAACCTGAACAAACTGACAAACCAGATAGATTTTCGTAATTTATATAGATATAGAATTGCTTGTGCTAATTTATTTATCTTCCTAATTAACCTATACATACGTATCTTTTCTAAAATTTCCTGGATATATCGATATATTTTTTCAATGTTTCTGTAAGGCTGACTGAAATAAGGGTAACTATAAGGCTAAGCTACAAGGCAAAGAAGTTTTTTTTATTCTGCTGAATGTACACTGAATACACTGGCTTGTTTACTTACAAGGTAATCTATAAAAGGGTTAATTTTTGAATTTATTCATGTTAATAAGTATTAGGAATTTTTTCACGTATACTTACTTTCACTTTTTAAGTCAAGCTGCATGTGCAGCTTTTATAACTACGGCAACGCCAATTGTTATTGCTTTTTTAAATGGCCTGTTATGTTTCGATTAAAAACAGAAAAAAATACGAATATATAATTTAAACATTATGACATCAGTGTTTAGACAACATCCTCTAAATCGCTCTAACACCCAAACAACCCTTGTACTCGCTCGTGTATTATGAATATCACAGTAGTATACTAACAAGCTCACTATCAACACAATAGCAGCGTTAAGTAGCTCTTATTTAGCTGTCTTAACTCCCTATGTACATAATGTTACACGTTGTACACGCCAGACGAGTTCCGCTCACAAACTTAGGACAAACAAAAGATGGTTGTGCTTACATCACCCGAGTACCTACACTGCGTACAGTAAACATCGAGGTCTACAGAGTACTAGTGAAGGTGCTATTCTCTTGATACGAGACCATGTTTGGGGTTAAATAACGCCATTACGTTGTCAGTTTCGATTTAAAAATAATAGTAATGTTCGCTTGAAACTTTATTCTAACAATCCACAAAAGGTAAATATCGACACGAAATTCTAGAAGGTGAAATATAACAGTAGGTTACTCATTTCCAACTTCGGCGGCGGCAGGAAGGGTGCGAGGGGTGCACTAGCACGTCCCAGTCGGTAAAGAAACTAAGGGAAGAAAAGGGTGACCTTGTTAAATGGTAGAAAATTACGAATATAATAGTATAGTGTGTAGATGGAGGTGCACCTCCCTATAAGTACTCCGGCGGCGCATAAGTGTCCAAGATATCTAAGACTCTCGTCCATAGTATACTTTTACAGCTGGCTGGCTGGCTCGAGTTTCAGTACCAGGGCTACCGAGCTTTGCTCGTAGTTTTTGGCGAAAAGTACAATTTTCTTTTAATACGGCTCAAAACAAAAATTAATAGATAATTTGAATAAATTCAAGAAAAGAAAACTTTTATGTCAGACCTGGAATCGAGCCCGGACACCTGCAGTTGTCAAACTTGACCACGATGTTTACGTCTGCGCATGTTAACTTAGCGACTTTGCGTGCGAAAAAAAACCGCATGAAAACACGAGTTTTTCCAGTCATAAGACTAATCTAGATTGATTTTTCGCCCCCGAAAACCCCCACCAAAGTTCAGCGGAATCGTTAGAGCCATTTCCCAGATCGTCGGTATAAATAAATATACAAGAATAGGCCTGTTTCCACTAATAACAAATTGCTTGGTTTATAGTTTCTAATTATAAATGAGGAGACGAAGATAAGAAAAAACAAGTATATTTCTCAAAAAAGTTAAAGATTATTAAGATTTTTAGAAAATGAATTCGAAAAAAATAGGCATTAGGTCACGTGACAACGAACACGAAGAACGCGGCGCAAGAAAGTGTGACGTCACGCCTCGCAAAACATCATTGTTGTTGTTGACGTTTTCATATCACAGAGCAGGTTATTTCGCGAGCTGTGACGTCATTCAAGACGCCATGACACTATTCAGCGTTTTCGAGGGAAATCTAAATGGCTTTTTTAAAATACAAAATACGTAATGTAAATATTGATTTTTCTTTAAAATATAGTTTTTTTGGGATAAAATAGATATTAAAGTATATAATTAGCCAAGTTTTCAAATTTAGTCAACTAGCCTATTGTTCGTTTAACGGTATTATTAGGTAGATAAATTGCCGGTAACGTACACATATAGATCCCTGACAGTTATATCCTTCAGGCAGTCTCACACACTGGGCTTAATTTGGCAAACTCCACCGACATTGATTTCGCACCGTTGACTCGTTATTGTTAACGACCATCATTTAGCGCAGAGCCAAATTGCTATAAAAGCGATATTCCGTTGTTTGCGCGGAAACGGTAATTAAATCATAATCGTATAGTGTTGGCCGGCGACCTGCTCATTATAATGACTTAGGCATGGAATCAAGTTGGCAGCTGCTGTACAGTAGTCGCAAGCTATATTTGCCCCTCTGACGTTAGCTCTCTGCAATTTCAAACATGTATAGACGGAATTTGTGTGAGTTATACTGTGTAGTTTCAATATTGTTTAAGTTTTTATATTATTTATTAGTAAGTATATATAATTGTAAATGTATAGATGACGCAAAAGTCATATTTGGAGACTTATCAATGGCAATTAGTCGTTTATTTTTTACTCTATGCTCTGTATTGATAGCTGTAAGCCACCCAAAATAATAAAATAAAAATAAATTAAAATTCGATAATAACTATCCCTAGATGACAAAACACTAGGACATTTCTTTCCACCCGCAAACTTGCCTTGTCTCCCATTTATCCGTTTATAATTGATACTTCGCGGTCTTTTGTGGGTAACTTCAGAGGGGCAACTTACAACAAGGGGGCTTAGTTTGCGAGTACTATACACCTAATACTGTCGTATGTACTTTTGAAATAACTAATATTTGTAAATAATGTTGTAGTTAATCTTAAATTACTTTAGCTTCATAATCTAACTAATCCGGCCATAAGTTCTGTTACAAATGAAAATGCGTTTATTTTTTAACCTTAATAAAACGTACACATTTATTTATTAAAGAAGCAGCAGAAAATAAAACCGGTCAAGTGCGTGTTGGGCCACGCGCAGTGTAGGGTTCTGTAGTTGAAGTGGTTTTATAAAAAGTAATTTTGAGTGAAATTTGTACGAAAGTTTCATTGACCACTCCAAGAAACTTTGATAATTTGGTCGCCTATTACTCGTTAACCTGTGAAGCCCCCCCAGGCGTGAAAGCTTTCCTTTAAATTTACTCTGTTGTTGTTTTTCAGATTTTTAAAAGCAATAGTTTAGAAGATAGAGGAAGGGGTACGCCCTGTTTTTACAAAAATTATCACTTTAAAGCTTAATATTTCGCAAACGGATCCTTCAATCAAAAAGTGGTGTTGCCAGACCTACGTTGATTTTCAAAGACCTATTCAAGGATACCCCATATAATGGGTTAGACGCGACAAAATATTTCATCCCCAAGTTACGTGTATGTAAAAAATAATATTTTTCAAGATTTTACTCTACCACTTTGTCGACGTAATTAATATTTATACCCGTTCCAAATTACAGCTTTCTAGTAGTAAGGGTGTCTGCGCTAAGCCGCGGGCGGACAGAGCGAAACTATAAGGGTTCCTTATTTGACTGCGGAACCCTTAAAAATAATAATTCTCGAAGTTGCCACTTTTGACATGGCTGGCTAGATCTATGGATTTAATTTACGCACTAGTTCCATGTGAGCCACAGAGTTCTCCAGAGATTTTGTATATTTGCTGTCCCCTTACAGGGCGTCACCTGTACTGTAATTTAGTTTTATTACCTTTACATGTGTGACATGCAAATAAATGAATAACAAATAACGAATCAGAATATAAGCACCAAATAGGCACTAAACTCGGGCACTAAAACATTCAGCGCTCTCTAGCGGTTTTGAGAAGTATTTCTAGTTGTTTGAAGTTATAGGCCACAGAGTACCTTTATTATAAGCGACGTTTCGTCCTACGCACTAACAAATAGAGTTATTTTTAATTTAGACTTTATGTAATTGTGAATAAATTTTATTTAAATTAGGTAACTTAATTATAATACAAATTATATACCATAAACGTTATAAAATCATGTTTTCTTGATAATTCTTAAATAATTTCGAATCAGCTGTATCTTTTTAATAACGGAACGTTAAACACCTAAAAAACATCGATGCGTGGTGCGTTGCGTCCTTTTGTCTTGATTGTTAATTTAAACTAGAAAAATGGATAAAATAACAGAATATCAAAACATTATTATATAAGTGACTACAATGCGGTGATTAAAGTAAAAGCATTGTCCTCTAACCCGTGCCTTATAACTACTGTGGAAGTGATAAGTGTTGTGCTAAACACATGAAGTTTTCGAGTGTTGATTTTCATTTGTTTTCATTATGATGAAACGCCGTAGGATTCTTCATGCCGACAAAATAATTCAAAATGTCGTTCATGTGTTCTGTCTGCTGATGTTTTTGCAATTGAAAGGTTTGTAATTTTTTAAACATTTAACTATGTAAACAAATAGTACTCTTCATGGCGTCAAAGCTAAACGCATTCCATACTGTACTGTCACTCAGTCAAAAACTCAAAACAAATCATTATTTTCTTTTATCTGTCTACCAAGATTTCTTAGTAAACTAAAATCGTTATATAGTTATATGTAAAATCTGTAGTTTTAGTTTGTTGAATTTCTTCCGACTTTCAGAAGTTTTATCTAACCATTGCTTATATTAGTAAGAATTACTTTTTTCATTCACATGTCATTTGTTAGAATGAACAGAACATAATATCTTATTTCAGATTATTACACAGAAGCTAGTAATCCAATGTTACTGTACTCAACTGCGTTAGACATAAGAGTAGCGGACATATCTAAGATCAGCAAAGTTAACATAATAGTCAAAGGCCTAGAGCAAGGCTCTGCAGTGGACTTCTTGCATAGGAAGAACTTGATATGCTGGTCTGAGCAGACAGCGGAGCTGATACAGTGTATGAATTATAATGAAAGTCACTCTGGAGAAAAGGTAAGTCAAAGATTTTTGGATACAACTAATACTTTTACTGTCCCATCGAAATGTGATTCTAGTCACTTGTAACTTATTGTGCAAAAACACTGTACAGATTGTACCATAGATATAGATGGTTTGTTTTTTTAAAGAAAAAGCTATAGATGTGATATAATGGCTAAGCATTGAAGCATTAAAATGTATAGAACTTGTAACAATATTTGAGCTATCTTATAATGTAATGTTTTAATTTGTCCACATCTTTATTACAATACCTTCACAGTGCAATAAAAAAAACTAAATCGAATAATAATAAAAACCCACTGGGAATCGAACTCAAGACCTGTAGATTGTAGGTCCACCTTTGTATCCTAGTCCAATGAGGCAGCTAAAACATACCCAAGATTGATACAAAATTATTTGTTCACATTTCAGAAACGAATAGTCTCAGAAGGTCTTATAACTCCTACTGGCATAGCAATAGATTGGTACACAGATAAAATATACTGGACTGATGGAGAGACCAATCGAATAGAAGTTATTTGTATAGAGCACAAATACAGAAAAGTTCTTTTCTGGTCTGAAGTGGACTTGGCACGGGCCATTGCTGTTGTTCCTAAAGAGGGGTGAGATAATTTATTATATGTTTAATGTATCATACAGAAATCAAGTACATCCATACTAGATAAATAAAATTTACCTTTAGGCACATAATTAATATATTACTATGTAGAGAACGGACGTTCACCGCATTCCACCGATCTCTCACCTATGCCGATCAGGCGATACCTCACCTGACTCTGATAACCGGTATAACACCGGTAACGTTATGAATACAGCACGCTAATAACTCACATGTGTGTGTATGCAAATGTCACCCATTCAATGTGTGCCTATATCACAAGATTTGTTTATAGTGACCGGCCTGTGCTTTAGGGCTCATTTGTCCCCATACCTTTCTAGCTGATATTTACGAGGGGCATACCGAAATGATCGGGAATATAAAACAATACATACAGGAAATAACTAAATTTATTTTTATTGCTTTTCGAAGTATTCTCCGTTGCAGTTAATGCACTTTTGCATTCGTTCGAACCAATTATTATAGCAGCAATTCCAGTCCGAAGTTGACATGGTCAAAATCGTCGATTTGTATGCTTCCACTGCTTCTTCTGGACCTTGAAACCGCTGACCACGCAATAAATCTTTGATTCTAGGGAATGTAAAGTAATCATTGGGACTCAGATCAGGGCTGTATGGAGGATGATCCATTAATTCAACGTTTTCCTGCTTCAAAAACTCGCTTGTTTTCTGAGCGGTGTGAGAGCTCGCATTATCGTGATGGAGGATTATGCGTCGTTTCGGGTTACCTCTACGGAGTTCGGATATCATCTGTGGCAAACAAACCGTTGTATACCAATCAGCGGTAACCGTTCTCCGTTCCTCTAAGGGAACTGTGACTACATGTCCTGTTTTCGCGACAAACGAAGCGACCATTTTCTTCGATACGCTGCGAGAGCGGACAACTTTTGTTGGCTTGATCTCACCTGCGAAGACCCAGACAGCCGACTGATGCTTTCTTTCTGGCTCATATGAATAGATCCATGATTCATCACCAGAGACAATGTTATAAACTGCTTTTGACTTTCCTCCGTTGAAGCGTTGCAGAGTAGACCGGCACCAATTGACACGAGCCGCCTTTTGCTCTTCGGACAAATTATGGGGCACCCAGCGGGAAACTAGCTTTCTCACTCCCAGTTCACCATGTAAAACATGTAAAGTAGCCCGAATCTGCTCATATGTAATATGTCGGTCATCCTGTATCATTCGGCGCACAACAGCGACATTTTCTGGTGTAACCGCTGTTTTTGGCCGGCCTGTGGAAGGTACGGTGCCAAGAGAAGCACGTCCACGCCGGAATTCAGAATACCAGCGATATATTGTCGTCTGGCTAGGCGCTTCACTCTTGTATATAGATATAAGCTCAGCGAGACATTGTCCCTGAGATAATCCTCGTCAAAAGTTGTAAAAAATTATGGCACGGAAACTTTCTCTTGTAAGCTCCATTTTTTTATCGACCTATCAATTTCAAACTGATATTGTTCTTTAAAAAAAAATTTTTTTTTAATTCTGTCAATTGTATTCGATTTTCAACTAACCAGTGTTTATTCATCAAAAAGAGTTTTTAATCTAATTAAATCGAAAGTACTCGATTACCGATCTTTTCGGTATGCCCCTCGTATAACAGAAAGTGTTTAGGCCTATGTTTTTTTTAGCAGGTTGTGGTAGGTTTATAAGATTTTACTTTTCTGTGCTAGTTATTTATATACTGTACATGTACAACATACAATGGACATGCAAAATATAGAATAACATATTTTTATTATGTTTTCAGTCTTATGTTCTGGACAGACTGGGGGGAAATACCTAAAATAGAAAAGGCTGGCATGAATGGCGACCCAGCCACAAGGAAAGTCATTGTGAAGGACGACATATTCTGGCCAAATGGCATAACTATAGATTATATTAGCAATTTGATATACTGGTTTGATGCTAAACTGCAGTTTGTTGATGTTATTGATTTCAATGGGGGCAAAAGGAAGAGAATTGTCAAAGGAGGCCTTGAGTATCCATATGCTCTTGCAATGTTCAATGATAAGCTTTATTGGACTGACTGGAAGACCTGGTAAGGATATACTATTAACATACTGTTCATATTGCATTTTTTTAAAACATAGTCATAAATATAGAAAAATGAAGAACCTCCTCCTTATAAAATTCTATTTAAAGTATCTATAGATGAGATGTAACAAAATATGTAATGATATTGTGTGCAACTTTATTTATTCCAAGAGTCATTGGTATTTCCAATAACATTATGAAGTTATCTTAGTGCAAAAGGTCATATTATAATTATTTTCCAGGGCAATCCATACATGGGACATATCAACTACAGGGCCAATTAAAGAGCTAATTAAGTCTGAACCAGTGCCTGTAGATATCAAAGTGTATGATGGAAGCCGACAGCCTATATCTGATAACTATCCTTGTAAAGAGAATAACGGAGGATGTTCACATTTGTGCCTTTTATCGCCGTTGCAACCTGGTAAGCTGTGTTTGTTAGTGTTACTGTAGTGCCACCGACTTAATATAATACTATGTACAGAACGGACATTCACCGATCCACGATACCTCACTTCCCCTGCACGAGACCAGCACAGAAAATGACTAGTATGTATGTATGCACGCAAGGACTACACTACACATGCACATTGCACGTGTATACCATCGTCATCCGTTCGATGTGTGCTGATATCACAACATTTGTTCCAAGTGCCCAACGTGTAAAGGTGCCCTAGGGTCTCAGATTCAAAATAGAACCACCCTATGACATCCAGCTAGTGTCGTTGAAGGTGACTAAGGGAAAACACATTCAGAAAATTTGTATGAGTGATGGAGAGTATATTTCTAATTTTATGTTCATCACAATGTGTGGTCTCAATTTAAACATAGAGGGGAACGTTTCTAGAGGAAAATTGGAAATACCGTACAAGCCATGCAATCTGGCAACTATTATCAATATATCTGTTATTATACATTCATAGAAAAAATGTTTGCCATTGTGGTTCATTGTCAACATTCATGTTTATCAATGATCCTGCAGCTGATAAATGTCCAATTCCATTTGAATACTACTGATAAACTGCAATTTCCATTTCACACATATTTACCACTTCATTTCAGGCTACGTATGCGCGTGCCCCACCGGTATTAAACTAAAAGAGACCAGCAACACAACTTGCTATGATTCACCCCAATCTATGCTGCTGGTTGCGCAACGCTCAGTCATATCTAAAATATCACTGGACTCGCCCGACTTCACACCATTCAACTTGCCCTTGAAGGACTTAAAGAGAGCCCTCACTGTCGACTTTGATCCTAAGACTGAATATATTTATTGGGCTGATAATTTGGTAAGGACACATACACATATTTTTCTCCAATTTCATCGTAAGCAACTAGAATATACTATGGTTTAGGTCTAAATTGATATCATTTACTTTACTAGACCGTCGGTCCATCTAGTATAGGGTTGCACTTGTTTATACTCGTAATTACGTTTCGATTGACTTTAACAAAATCACTGGTTGAGTCGATCACTCACAAACAACACGACAAATTTTACATGGATATGTATGAGCACCAACAGATGACAGTAGTGCATTAGCTACTATTCACATAACATAGATGCATCCACCTCAAAATGTTGATTTAACAACCAATGAAGTACGAGATTGGTAAGTAAAAATTAATGATAATTTTTATTTCAGGCAAAAACCATATCCCGTGCGCGATTGGATGGCAGCGAGCAAACAGTAGTGATCCACAGTAGTGGACTACCAGACACCATAGTGATAGATCCGATAGCGAGAAACATTTACTGGACTGACCCTGTCTCTGACACCATTAGTGTAGCGAGACTTGATGGCAGCTCACAGAAGGTAAGGAAATCAATCACCACAAAATCATGCAACAATATGTCACCCTTCAGCACTCTTGTGCTAGGTACTAATAACCTTATAACTTCAATCGCCTCGACAATCGATCTGTCAGATCAATGCCCAGTGGTACCTATAAATAGGGCTCAGTTTGGTTGTGATAGGGAAATTTTTTATGTCTGCCTAGCTAGGTACCATCATTATGTTATCTAAGTCTGCCTCTAAACAGTAGTGATAATAGCAATGTGGTGTTCCGGTATGAGAGGTAGCACAGCCAGCGCCTCATTAAGTGCGCACGCTTGCTATCCAACGGCCTTATAGTCACTTACCATCAGGTGAGATGAAGGCCAACTTCTAACTCATCATACTTTTTTTAAACTGTGAATACTTGATTTTTAAATTTCTGTAGGAATATTTCCATACACATTCTATTTTGCAATAGTGTCTACATGATAACTAGTTATGCTATAGATTTACCAGATTACATTGCCAGTTTCTATCTTTTAAGATATTCCAGTTCATGCTGTTGTGAAGTCCATTGCTAAGAGTGATACTCTCTCAACCCTCTATGAAACACAGGCATAAAGCAAGTTGGTTTGGCAAAGGCATTGGAATCAAAGGAAACACCCAAGTTAAAGTTGGAAAATGACCAATTTTCAAAACACATAAAACGTTCTTACAGGTTCTAATCCATGACGAACTATACCAACCTCGCGCTATAACCCTGCACCCGACTGCGGGCTGGATGTTCTGGTCAGACTGGAACGAGAAGAAACCGAAAATCGAGCGTGCTAACCTTGACGGCAGCGGCAGGATATTGTTGGTCTCAGAGAAACTCACCTGGCCCAACGGGATAGCTTTGGATACTGTTAAAAATAAGCTGTATTGGGGAGATGCTAGGACACATAAAATTGAAGTGAGTTTTATTGTTCTTGACTTTTAGTGCTTCCCACCTAAATTTAAGATAATGCATTGATTAACTCTTCAAAGTCTTAAAAATAACTTTGTATGTCTTTAAAAATGTGAATTCACACAGTTGTCTAACTCAAATACTAGCTTACCCATACTAATATTATATACATATGCGAAAGCGAGTTTGTTTTATTAATGAAGAGCTAAAAGAAGTGCTTTTAGATTTTAAAAAATCTCTTCAAATTATCGTCCCATGTATACCTAGAAATGCATTCGCTATGGACATTTTCTCGCCTTTAGAATGTCTTCGCTGGCATTCGATATTGATCCTTGTTGCATAGAAAACTAGATACATATATCGTCAGCCAAGGTAGAAGTTGTAAGGTGGTTTCTCTATAATTATTATTATTATTTATTTAAATCAGATATACATCCATAGTGTTAGTAAACTTAGTGCTATGTTAGTAATTAAATATATCGTGAGACATGCTACTGGGACACTGGTGCATGTAATGACAGCCAGTGTCGCATCATCGGTCCGTCGGTGCTGCGGCTGCCCGCACCCTGCGCGCGCTGGAGAACGCACTCTTGCGCATCGTGCTGTAGATAGTCTACATGTGCCTCGACAAACATCCCCGAAGCGCTGCAGAAGGGAGGCAGCCGCAGCAGAGCCCTAAAAGCCCTCTACGTCTATAATCAGTACCCCGTCTAATCGACTTATGTTGTTATTTCTTATTTAGAACATAGGTCTGTTTGATGATGTAGGTAGAGAATACCTTATGTAATTTTTCCATGCAAATGAACAACGAACATAAATTGAACAGTAAATTTTAATGTTTTTGTATTGTAGGTGTGCAACATGGATGGCTCTGACAGAAGAGAAATACACAACAACGACATTCTCCACATCTTTGGACTGACTCTGCTCGGAAACTATCTGTACTGGACTGATATGCAGAGACGGACATTGGACAGAATCAATAAAGACACAGGTAAAAAAGACACTAACACAGAGTTAAAAAAAAAACAAATGAACCTTGGGGATTTGCTATAATCACCACGCTTGCGCTGTTTTAGCTCCTAATCTTCTGGATTTTTCCCAGAGTATCCTTTGCTATATCTATGGAATGACAAGGGGGCGACCCTGTTCTAAAGTCAAGTAAATCACGTGCATATTGTTCTGAATCAGGGTTGGACAGAGAGCCGGTCGGAGAACAAATGGCGAACATGATGGGCGTGAAGGCGTTCCAACTTGGCGAGCCTTTGGGCTGGAACCACTGCGCGGAAAACAATGGCGGGTGCAGCCATCTTTGCTTTAACAGACCAATGGATTACGTATGCAGTTGCCCTTTAGGTAATGTAGCAGTTATGACCTTTCGTCAATTACTTTTGCCACTTCTAATGGCCGCGTGCAAACGGTATCAAATTAATTGAGTATTTGACCCCCCAAAATTGAGTCATTTTCGTCAGACCATGTAAAAAAATAGCTCTATCCCAAGAAATAGACTGACAATCCGACGATAAGAAATTCTAGTCACGTGGTGCTAAACCCGTCCATATAAATCGGGCGAATTATGTGACGTCACGTGCTACTAGCATTTAATGAGCGTTAAATGTATTTTTTGAGTTATCTTGTAAAACAATGTTTGTATGTGTTATATACCCCTATATTAAAACATTCAAAATGCAATGAAGCAGCTAAATCTAATAAGCATTTTATTTGAGGAACTATATCTTTCGCCATTTTTAAGACTTTAAATTCTTGCAAAATCCAAGTATATAAAAAAAATATTACGTATTTTTATGTTGAGGGGCTACAATTCAACCCCAATCTAATTTGGTGTCAAGTACCTAATTGCTTTGGTAACAATTGCAATGGTAACATCTTTATTTTACTGTAAACATTACTTTATTGTTATCTGTAGTAAAATATAATGTGTTTTATTCCTATACATACAGGTCTAGAACTGAGCTCCGACAGGAAGTCCTGCACGGAACCAGACGCGTTCCTAGTGTACAGTCGTAAGAACGTCATCGGTCGGATCAGCGTGGAGAATGAGAACAACGACGCCGTTCTGCCTCTAAAAGACTTGAAGGAAGTCAGGTAAGAGTATTAATAGAAATACACTGTCATCATCACCAGCCGGCAATCGTCCTCTTCTTCGTTAGAAGTACGTCACAATTACCGTTCCCCAGTTGCATCTAGCCATTCCCCGTGACCTTTACCAGCCTGCGTAGCATGAGACGCACGAGAGCAGTGAGAGTGAGATCTGACATATTTGAACGTCAAATTACGATTTACTACGCAGGCTTGTCGGTTTTGTTCTAAGCAAAACTCAACTTTATGCTTTTACTAATAACGCATAATTTGACTTTGAGGATAAAATTCCTCGCGATTTTGCCTTGTATGGTCACGATATCGCAACTATATATAGTCACGACAATCTTATTGGTCCGTGACTGCATTGCAAAATAATTGGGGATTGGCGCGCAACCGGCTGATTACGTTTCCCCGGGTAGGGCGCTTTTAAAGATGAAGTACATTGCCAATCTTCATAAAGCTAAAAAGATTTTACTTTGCCGCCCATCCCGAACGTGCTGTAATTTTTTACCTTCGTGGCCAATCTTAATATAATATCATTTCTTCCAAAAAATATTAAAATTATTATTGAGATCGACTCGATCTTGAGACCATAGTATATGGACCTCCAATTGGGTGTAACTCTGGAATGACTAAACTTTGTGCTTCACAGTGCCGTGGCGGTTCACGTGTCAGGATCAAAGCTGTATTGGTCTGACAGCAAGACGAAAACGATAAACCGATGTTCAGTGAACGGTTCGAATACCGAGAAAGTCCTAGAAGTTATGGGGTTGGTTGAAGGTATGCTGAATTGTTATTTGAAGATTTCGTTATACATACACTACACGTAATGTTATATTTCTTCTTTTTTAATTTTCTTAAACATAGACATAGCTTTATTTTAAAAATTGCAACACTTATACATACAAAAAAACACTTTAAAAAATCTATAAAACGAAATTCAGAATTATAATTACCAATATTATACAAAACTAATTCTACGAAACACACCAGAAAATTAATGTAAAAATATTATTTATTATGCTTATTTAAGATAAACATTAAACATATTTAAGCGCTCAAATCTAACACTATTGAGCGTAGTGTTGCCATCATTGTTGTTTTTGACATTATATTCTGATCGCAGGTCTAGCGATTGACTGGTCCGGACAAAACATCTACTGGACGGATACAACCATTCAACGAATAGAAACGTCGAGATTGGACGGGTCGAGTAGACGAACCCTGATTTGGCAAGGTTTGAAGAAACCCAAGAGCATTGTATTGGATCCTAAGAAAGGGTAAGGATCATGATTATTTTTACCTGTTAATAGTCTGGCGATTTTTTTTATGTTAGTATCCTTGACCGCAACGTAAACTCTTATAAGCTATTCAGACACTCCCATAACTTGACTACATTAGTTTGACCCGTTTAGTTGCATACACTAACCTTATAATATTACCTCTATATACACACGAATGTAAGAATTACCCGTCTGTTTGGACTTCAAAATGTATCGCACGGGAAACCATATGCATGTGCTTGCCAGGATTGATTGTGCTTTGAAACGCATAATGGTTGGCATGGTTACAAACTTACGTATTTATCAGTGGCGAAGGGTGGAATTTTGGCGAAGGGAAGCCGATCAAAAAAAAATGCTTACCGCGTGATTCAAATTCGGCTTCAGAAATTCTCAGTATTTCTTCAAATGGGAAGATGATGAGCAAGTAGTCAGTTAGGCAACATTCCATACGAATTAAAGCCATAATGGCACACAAAACTCACCGTATTGAACGAAATATGCAAGTAAATCACCTTATAAACACAAAAAACAGCACATGAACTTCGAACTAAGTGAAATACTTTCTAATCCGTCACTTAAAAACCATCGATAGTACTAACAAGCATTCACGCGTACTAAAGTTGTTTATTCCAAACGGAACAAATCACACGCAAATACGCCTAAATAAAGCAATGTGACTCGCGATGAAACATACTATCAAAATACTACTTTCTAAATTTAGCATTGTTATAACACTATTAACTTGCTAGAAAAAATGTCTCATTGGCGATGTATTTTCTCCTTAAAATTATAGTTTTGAAATTACTAGCATTATAACTCTCTATCTCGCTCCGCATAAGGCGTTCGAAAGAGAAGAAATCGAGTAACCCGAAATTCGCCGGTTTATTTCGTGAAATAAAAAGCGACGTTTACTACGAGAGCGTAAGAGACAGAGCATTAGTTGACACGGGAACTGTGGTATAGTTTTGGCGGGCTTTGATAATTTATAGATAATATCTGTAACCCGGTGGGAATCGGCTTGTATGGACCCTTCGCCACTGATAGATATTGCTTTTTAATTGTGCGCAGGTGTTTTTTGTATTGCTTTTTAATTGCGCTCAGGCGTTTCTTGTAGTAATGTTTTGAGCGTATAAAAGTTAATAGTACATTACATTAATGATATGTGGAAAGGATTTTTGAAAGGTAAGCCGGTGGGAATCGGCTTGTATGGACCCTTCGCCACTGGTATTTATTTATTGGCAGGTGTTGATTTTGACCACTTATTCGGAAATTCGCTCAAAATGCTTCGATAAAAAATTTCTTTTGCCATAATCTTTGAAAATAGAATAGCTGAATTCGATAAGTAATTACCTAAAAATAAGAGATCGGATTAAAGTGTCGCGAAATGAATATCATTAGCGTGCAACTTTATTGTTAGCTGCAATAGCTGTTGTGAAAAACACAGCTAATGGTCGCTAGATGGCGTTTTAAACAATAATCTAAAATTCACTATAAAGTTTTATGTTGATTATACTCATTTCGCTCCGATAAAATTACTGCACCACCCGCAAAGCCATCTATCCTATTTTAATCCTACTAATAATATAAGTGTGAAAGTTTGGATGTTTGTGACGCTTTCACGGAAAAACTACTGAATGGATTTGAATGAAACTTTAAAATAATATAGCTTATACATCAGAATAACATATAGGCTATAATTTATAAAGACATATTGTGTAAATTGTACAAAATCACACTTATAATATTAGTGGGATTACATGGGCAATTTGGGCATAACAAAAAGGCGTTGCCTAGCAGCCGACCATAGAATATTTAATTCGAATATACAAACTTTCGCGTTTATAATATTGGTGTGAAGACTATTTGAATGTACTACGTCAGATATTGAAATTTCTTTTGTTTCTTTAAACTATTAGCCTACTAATCACTATTTTGTACTTTATGCTGGAAATGGAGATAGATGCCTTCTATGCCTATCGAACAAGTAGAATAAATCCTGAAATACACGCGTACAAAGTCGCGGGCGGAAGCTAGTAGATTATATTAAAGAAAATTTAGTATGAAACTTTTATCAACGTAATTACCTGTTTTTATTTTCAGCTACATGTACTGGTCGGAGCTTGGCACTAAAAGCATCAAACGCGCGTCGATGGACGGCTCATCTCCCACTGTCTTCATGGAGCAAGTAGGGCGAGTGCACGCCCTGGCCATAGACTACGACCGACGCGCCCTATACTGGGCAGCTTTGGATCCACCCCTCATTGAGTTCGCATTCCTCAACGGAACAGGCAGGAAGATCATAGCTGACGATATACCGATGCCGTACGCGTTGACGCTGTATAATGATAAGGTTTTTTGGGGTGACTGGAATACTGGTGAGTGTGTAGCATTTACATGTGGTTACAACTGTGGGAATTATTGGGGAAAGGCAGCAGCGTTTACCGTTGCCAATGGCATCTTACCAAATCCCCAGGTATCTACTAATATCATACAAGCAAATGATGAGCAGTAGTAATTTTATATATTAGCTTAGACCAATGCTGTTTTTGAAACATAGAAAGAAGTCACTCTTTTGCAAATCGTGCTATGTATTGTGTGCTGTTTTTAATTATTAAAAAATACTTTTAAAATATGAAACTTTTGTGTATTACGTACTAAGAATCCGAAAACAGTTGTTTACTCTGAACTGAAGTAGAAAAAATGACGCTAGACGGTCTAAGATAATTATTAATAGCTATATTGTAACTACTGCAGATTTGTATTCATCATCATTGTATTTATTGATTTCGTCATCAAATAATTTAAACATTGCAGGTCTAATAGAAGTAGCAAAGAAAACAGACGGTACAAATCGCAAGTCGGTCCATTCTCAGCTGGACTACATATCGGACTTGAAGGTGTTCCACCGGGCCAAGTCGTCCGGTGGGAACCAGTGCGGCGTCGACAACGGGGGCTGTTCACACCTGTGCCTGCCGATACCGGCCGATAGTCGATCCGATTACAGATGCGCCTGTCCTACACACTACAAACTCAATAACACCACTTGTATAGGTAAGTTGCATTTAAAAAGTCATAATAGTGTTCTACTGTCCAAAATCTTGGGATAATAACCCGCTGTGTCCGCGTAAGTTGGCCTGTGACTCTACCCATCTGTGGCTGCCCGCGAACCTTTTATGTGCCTCGTTGTGTGGGAGCGGTGGGAGACGGTAAACGTCCGTTCTGTACGTAGTACTGTATTAATTATGTGCCTTAGTAGATTACTTCCAAATTCAAAATAAGCTTCAATTTCAGAACCTGAAGAGTTCCTGCTGTTCGCACAGAAGAACGCGATTGGTCGCGTGCTGGTTGCTAACGGAGAGTGCAATGATGCATCCATACCGGTGACAGGGCTGAAGAGTGTCAGAGCTATTGAATATGATCCCCTCAACAAGTAAGAAAACCTCGTCAATACTGTTACTAACATATAACCGCCTCCGTGGCCTAATGGCTACACGTGGCTTGGACACAATCCACAGGTCCCGCATTGTATATGCCCGCCCACCATGATTTCTAATTATGTCGCAAACCAGATGTGTACCGGTGTTACGAGTATCAGCCTGATTAGCTTGAAATTTCTAGTTATGCACGCTTTTCATCCAACGGCCTTATCGTCACTTACCGTCAGGTGAGATAAAGGCCAGGTGCCAACCCATTATTTAAAAAATATGTGGTTATAGCAAATCCCCTGATGGACAGTCCCTTCGTTGTAGCGACACATCACCTGCAATAGTTAACTTATAGATATACAACGTGTACAAAAAAGGAGTGATAAAACTTAAGTGCGGTATATGTTAGGTAAGGTTTTACCTTTGGAGCGGTAGTAGACATCTGTACGAATCTGGAGAAAAACAAATTTAAAATATTGACTAAAATTTTTGAATTTCATCCCTATCCTAGTTCTACACGTCAATAACCCCTAAAACCAAAGATAAGATCATTCATCATTGACCCCAGTGCTAGCGTTGGTACGAGTAAACAAACATTTAGGGTTACACCTATGATGATGATGTGATAAACATGCCTATTGCCCACAGACACCTCTACTGGATGGACGACGACTCTCGTGTGATACGTCGCGTGCCCATCTCGTACTCACCGACTTCAGCCATCACGGACTCTACCAACGTGGTCACCGGCCTTACCAGGCCTTTCCATATGGTCTTAGACGTTTTAGGACGAGCCTTGTACTGGACCTGTGCTGACACTGACTCCATAAATGCTACCTCTATCGATGGAAACTCTTCGGGCGTTATTTTGAGAGGCGCCAATATGATGCCAAGGCATTTAGCTTTTCATCAGACTAAACGGTAAGTTTTAAACAGTTAATGGATTTTTAATATGACACCATCCTAAGGTAATTCGGTTAACTTAAATCAAATATTCTTTATTTAACTCACATAATGTATACAACTAACTAACCTGTATCCACGTATATCCCTGGCCAAGCAGCGTGGCAAAGCTGCTAGAGTCATCATTTGAGCCTCATACGAACTGGCGGCCTACTCGTTTTATGGTAACACAACTAAATCGGGAGTTTATTGAATATTGTGTCATCAGAATTTTAAACCATAATTTACAAAAGAAAGAATATGTGGTTAAAGATATTTATTCTCAAAAGACATAAAATTACATTTCACTTAATGAGAAAACTTAGAACTAGAGCAAATAGATTAACAGTAGATAATATTCTTTATATTAGTGGGTAGGTACATACAACAAAATAAACAAGGCGCAAAATAAAACAGTCGGCGGGTATAAGCGCGGGCATTGCATATATTTTTGAATATATTGAATATATATAATTAATTTTTTAAACAGCTTAAAAAATCCTGACTAATTGACTATTCTTTGACAAACTGTACAATACTCGTATATATGCGCAAAACAGTATTTCTTAAAGAAATGTGATATGTCATTTCATTACCATTTCTTACCGCGTAAACCATTACGCATCACTCTAAACATAACCGGAGATACGCGGAATGCGCTACCATGCGATTGTCCAATTATCGCTATTGATATTATATTGCAATGCTCGGTATAATCACAGGTATAATGTAACACGGTTGCGTTTCAGTACCATATGCGCGTCCCGTCAATCCTTGTGGTTCTAGCGGAGTATCCGAAACGTGCGAGTGCATGCATCGAACGTAACTGCCTGCGACCGATTGGCGCGCGTAATGTTGTGTCATGTGTGTAATGCGCGATGTTTGAATGGTTCGAGTAATGTGTGTTGCCTTACCTACACATGTCTACTAGACAACCTTGTCACTCTAAAAGAAAACTGAATGCAATTTTATGTAGAACAAGGTTGTTCCGTTTGTCAAAGATAGTCAAGATTCCCTCAACGCTAGTGTACTACAGATATATTTACAAACAATCTCACACATATTTCTAGTTTCCTGATCTGGAACGACGTTGGTCTGGGCGCCATAATGCGTTCCAACGTGGACGGCACGTCGCGCATAGAACTGTCGCGCGCCAGCAACGCAACAGCCCTCACGGTCGACCAGGCCACCGGCACCGTGTACTGGGCCGTCAACAGGCAGATACATGCCGTCGATATAGAGAGCCTCAATAAGTAAGTGTAATTATTTATCTGGAAATTGGCTGTAAAATTCCACTGGTGCTCAACATTAGCCTCATTCTTACATCACCCTGACGTCTGGACCCTAAGGATTCTAAACGGCGTCTGTATTTCTCAAACGCAGGATTGTCGTAAATGACAGAATAAATACACAAGGGTGTGCCATCCTGGACCTCATCTCATAATCCCAACGGAATATTTATATTTAAATTGATATTATTTGTACAAGAAAGTTAATAAAAGATACAATTCGCTTCCGTCAAATTCAGAAGATTGCGCAACAGAACCGATAAGAAATAACAGGAAAAATTCATCGTCAAACCTTTGGAGATGTAAAAAGTTCTTGACAATGACAATATCTATCGTGAAAATATTGATGGATAAGAGACGCCTTATGGCCATAGGACACTTAGCAAATCACGCAATGTAGATACTTGGTTCCATCTCCATTATATTTTCTGTAACCGTATTCTGTCCCACAGACGTATAGTGTGGCAAGGTGGATGGGCGGGTACCCTGGCGGCGTACAGCGGGTATCTATACTTCAGCGGGGGGGAGCGAGCTCTAATGAGAGTGCCGCTGCATAGACGGGACGCGCCCGCCGCACCCGTGCCGCATCTGGCGAGGCTGCATGCCGCTCTAGCTGTGCATAAGGTTAGTCTCTAAAAAACTATTTAAAAAGACGCTTCAAATTTGACCTGCATTTTGGTCGCTTTGTTTTGTTCAATCCAAGTTCACCGCCTCCATGGCCTAATGGCAAAAAAAATTTAAAGTTCATTTACAAGTATTCATGCTGGGCCAAACTTTGCCACACTAATTTAAAATAATTAGTACATAATAGGTTTATTTGTGTATGTATTTTTATGGTTGTGTTTGTCACAAAATGTCTACCTGTTTTATTTTAATTATCTTAAAAGTATGTCTACTCTTAAAACATTTATTTTTGTTCTTAATAGCGTAATAATTCTCAGGCTCCATGGAAGACCAGCGTCGCAGCAGTCTATCGCTGCGGCAATAAGCTGAGTGGGAGCTTTTTTGGCACGTCATAAAATTCATTATGTCCGCCTGACTAGCTACCATCATGTTACCTAAGTCTGACGCCAAACAGCAGTGTTAATAGCACTTTTGTGTTCCGGTACGAAAGATAGCAGAGCCAGCGCCTCATTAGCTTGAGGCTTCTGGGTCCCACGCTTACCATCCAACGTCCTTATCGTCACCATCAGGTGAGATGAAGGCCAAATGCAAACCCATCAAAACCCGTCCAAACGTCCACAGCTAGATATGGCTTCCTGCATGATGAGCCACTTGCATCCATCGACTCCCCGCGACCTTAACTAGGTCATCGGTCCATCTAGCTGGGGGTTCGGTACGTGGTCGCTATTCGAGAACTCTCCCTATCGGCTATACATACTTCGAGCGATGTCGCCTGTATAGAAATATGGCAACACTTTTCTTTTAAAAACACATGCAGGCACGATATTAGGTCGACGCGACCAATTTATTCAATGTAACAATAATGGGGTGTACGGATCAGGTGCCCCGCGATCACGCGTGCTACGGTGGCCGGACGTGCGGCGGCGACCCCGGCTCGTGCGGCGCGGACGGCGTGTGCGGCTGTGCGCTGCAGTGCGCGCCCGCCGCCACCTGCGCGCGCACACACTTCCTGTGCGAGCTGTCGCGCGCACTCACAGCCGGAGTGGACCTGCGCACACAACCGCACTGCATACCCAACGAGTGGAAGTTAGTACAATATGTATAAACTATACAACAAGAAAATACTTTGTGTCATCTGATTTGTACCTGAGTTCTTTTTTAGTTTGGTACCGTTACGATCCGCCTTATCAATGATAAACAATCCGAGACACGGTTGTATACTTTTAAGACGGCTAGAGAATCAGATGATAAAAAAAGTTATTTATTTTAGAAGTTCAGAGTTTGGCCTATGTCATTAAGATGCCTAAAGATGACAAATAGACGACCCAGACAGGTGGACAGACAGGCGAAAGATGAAGAGTAGTGACCACTCTAAAAGAAATACGAATAAGGCTACGCAAAAAGAAACGAAAAAAAGAAACATTCACATCTTTTTTGTCGTGCAAAAGGATGACTAACTTTTTTATCTATGTTTCTAGGTGTAACATAAGTAATAGTCTAATATACTCATAATAATAGTACATAATAATCTCTTTATAATATGACACCTCAAATAATAAAATAATAACATGAATGTGATTATTTTGTTCATAAGTGCTATGTGTGTGTACAGATGCGACGGTCAGGTGGACTGTCCGGACGGGTCGGACGAGGGCGCGTCGTGCGGGTCGTGCGCGGCCGGCGTGCGGTGCGTGGACGGATCCTGCGCGGAGACGCTCAATGCGTGCGCGGCCGGTGCGCACTGCCCACAACATCCGCTGCCCGACGCATTCAGGTAACAGCACACAACAATATATGCAACAGAGCACATAATATATTTCACTCCTTTTATATTTCTCTAACGATTTTGTAGGCTTCCTTCCCGGTGTTTTTCCTTTACCAAAAATCCTATGGTTTTCATTATTCATAGATAATACTCAACTTAACTACGATAGCTTCTATGAAGACAGATCATTATCGACTTTAAGATTCTTAATCCGTTCGAACGGAGCTTTTCGCTGACTTGCGTTTTCTACATTTTCGAGCATATTTACGTATGAGTATCATGAACAGTTGGACATATAAAGATCGTGAAAATTAACGTGCTTCTATACGAAGTAGTTTTTAAAATACTGTACACCTTAATACAAAAACATGTACCCTCTTATGTATTGTGTCTTATTCACTCTTTCTAGCCCTAATGAAATGTGTTGAAAGAAATATAAATCTGTAAATATCACATGGTACAAAAGTGGGTCCATATTTTTGGACGTGATCACGTCTTATAAATCGATGAACGCCGTCTGCACGCACGAAAATGTGTCACGTTCCGCCTAACCCGAGCGTGCATGCGGGAGCGCGGAACAAGTGATAGAGAGTCACGATCGCCCTAAGCGTTCGGCTTGTGACGCGTCTTTTCTTAAGACGTTATCACGTAAAATTATCGTCAGTAAACCGACTTAACAGACAACTAATTTTTTGTTTATTTTAGGTGTGACGAGCTATGTCTACCAGCTCGGTTGCTATGCGACGGTCAACAACACTGCGCGGACGGATCTGACGAAGCTGCCTCCGCATGCGGATACAAGGACCCGGTTAGAATATATCATTTTACTTAGTTGATATTAACTCGTCGTAAGACATATAGACTACCTGGGCTAACGATCCGGAGGTACCGGGTTCGACTCAGTGAGGCTACCCTGTTAGTACTTGGTTTGGTTGGTGGTAGGGAATGTTGTATGTCCAACTGGCTGGCTACCACCATGTTCCCCAATTCTGCCGCGAAACAGCAGTATTATTAGCTCTGTTGGGTTCCGGTATGACAGATAATGGACCCAGCGCCCATTAGGTTGAGGCTTCTGTATGCGCACGCTGGGATGCCCCATCCAACGGCGACTGCATACATTACATTTAAAACGTTGTAGATATTTTTGTAAACCTTTTTTATTTGAAAATCAGCAATTTTATTTTTTCATAATTTTGATATATCCCGTGTCACACACAATCAAGTTATCAGACTGTATGAATAACACTTGTTAACCTTTGATTTAAAGATAATGTAAATATCAAATGAAATAATATGCGCCGGCAGTGCGTTCCACGCCACCCGCTGAGGGCCATAGGGAAGGCGGAGTTATGAACTGTGGCATACTATAGTAAATCTAATACAGTGTAAACTCTATGTAACGTTACTCGATTTAACGACAAACTCCCTAAAGCGTTGAAATCACTCGGCTTTGGTTGGTTTAGCTTGTCTTCCATACAATGATACACTCTATATTGCATTACACCCACTCTCAATAACGCCAACAATTAAATACAATGTAGTAAAAAGTACTTTTTTATTTGCTAAAATTAGTAGAAACTGTGCAGCTGTGTCCGTTCTTTTGTCGCTGTATTATCCTAGTCCGTAATAAACTCGACTGTCGGCGTCATACACACCCAACATTCTAAGAAATCCGTTCTTTTGTTTACAAATTGTGATTGCTTGCACGCGTGTACTGTTGTTAGTTTCTACATTACATACAGATTGTTCTTCTCTCCATTTAACGACAACTCTCTGTAACGTCAAAATATGCACAGTCCCTTGAGTGTCGTTATATAGAGTTTACACTGTATGTATATCCCACATGAATGGTCTTACATGTCACAAATGAACAGGTGAGCGGACAAACACTTCAAGTGAACACGGGCCGCCAGTCGAACGCGTTCGTGGTGTGCGGCGCGATCATAGGGGTAGCGGGGGGCATCGCGGGCGCCTGGGCTGCGCTCCGACGGTGGCGGCGCGGGCGACGGCCTGGCATGCCGCCAGCCGGGCGCGCGATTCAGCTCACCAAGACCTTCGAGGACCGACCCTCTAGCGGCACTCTGTGAGTATATTTGTCTATTAGACGCCTCATCGACAGTCCAGGATCACTCCAGGAGGCGTGCAGGTACTGCTGGGAGGAGATCAGCTGGTTAGACTAGCTGTATCCACTCACGCACAATGTCCAATATATGGCGAAGTGCGGAAACCGCCCAGACAACAACAACGGCTCATCGACTTGACTTTTGTATTCCTTCAAAAATGTTAAAGATGCTTGAGATATGGATAGAGTTAAGATTGAGGGTTTTCGCGAAAAATTTCGACGTAAGTTGACGCCACTTTAGCAAGAGGTCCCACATCCCAGAAATATGTCAATTTTTCTATTTATTTTAACGTACTCTTTCCTTTTGACAACGTGCATTTTTGGGATGGGACAAAGAGTACCTTATAAATTATTACAAAAGGGAAAATATACATATTTCTGATATGTGAGACCTATTGTCAAAGTGGCGCTAACTAGTGGCGAAAATTAAAACAAAAGACTACCACAGATAACATACCCAGTGCCACATTACATTAACCTTCCGATGAGAACGCTCTACGTCCTTATCGTCACTTACCATCAGGTGAAATGAAATATAAGTGCAAGTTGATTGTGTATTTAATTTTAAATATGATTTCAAAATGTTTGATGCCAGAGCAACGGACAGCCTGTGCGAGCGGTACCCGCGACCGACGGCCAACCCACCACCCAGCCCGGCCACGGCGAGCGGGGGCGCGAGCGCGGCGGGTGCGCCCGCGCCGGCCGCCACGCGACGTCGAGCTTACCGCCACTACCGCGCCATGAACCGTCCCCCGCCCCCCACTCCCGCCTCCACCGACGCATGTGAGTCCGAGCCTGAGCGTGCCGCGCCCGCGCCGCCACCCTCCCCCGCGCACCCCTACTGACCTCACACACACGACCATCCCACGCCCGCCTCCACCGACTACTGCGAGTCCGAGACTGAATAATAATATGCAGGTATTGCAAGTTACAAAAATATACCAAACCATATTGTATTTTTAGTTATTCGAATCAAATTCTGACGAACATTTAGATTTGGCACTTCTCTGGCCTCTGCTGCGGCACAGTGGTCGCATATTGCTACCTAAAATAGTATGAATCGCGTAAGAAGCATACCTATAATAACGTATCAAACGCATTGTTCTCTTATGTTGATATAGTATATGTGTGTCAGTTTGACAGACTTACTACCTATTTGAGACAAACGTCTGATTTAGTAGCGTCATAGTTTCACATATTCGATACCGAATAACAAAGCATCATTACATATTTACATCAACGAAAAATATATAGTATACATGGAAATCGGACACATATCATTTGCTACGCACAATACTTAATGAAAACTATCTCCATATAACTAGCTGTCCTGTTTTCACGTATAGATTAATATTAATTAGGAAACAAAAAGTTGTATATATAAAAATAATGTTTAACGTGGTGCTAGTTCACTGTTCGTGCCTCAGTAACGTTTAAGAGCAATGCTATCTATTGCATATATTGTACATAACTTTTATATAATAAATTGTACATAAAATTATGTATTGTTTGTTAGTAGATATATTTGTGTAGCTAATTTAGTAGTTTTAAACCGAATAGTCACTAATTAAATACAAGTGAAGTCATTTGTAGAGACCTACTCGTTTCTGTTTTGGAAATATCTCGGGGTTTATTTCATTTTGGTACTACGAGGAAAGCGTTTACAGGGACTATGCATTTTTATGCCTTTTTCAAACTAAAAATAGCTGGGACTTAAAACTGGCATTGACTAATTTCGAGAACTTTGAGCGGCGTGATTGGTCAGAAGCCCCGTGTCACCTACGCTGCGTCCCGACGCGCGAACCTTTCACCATTTTTCAAATCATTTGCCGGCTTATTATATGACAATACTATATATATTTAAATCTCTTTGTTATATTATATAATTTCGTGCTTGTATTTTTTCATTATCTGCATGACTTCATAGTGAATGACAGTTTAATTTTTTCTACAATTTTATTTATTGATGCCAATCAATAACAATGCCATCATAGTATTCAGTTGCTAAATTAGCCAGAATAACAAACCTCTCTTATTTTAAAAGAAGTTTAGCATACTTTTGTGTGAAGCAACTTTTGTTTCGAATGAATAAACAATTTTTATTTTATGCTAAGACTTACCACAGAGTGCCTTCCTGCTAACGCCATGTTTTTATTATTAGACATATCGAAATAAAAATATGTCTTTTTACGAAAGTAAATTATGAATTGCACTTTGTTTGTGTCACCGTGTTCATAAAGTAGTAACAAAAGCTAATAGTATAGAGAGTTTGCTTTAGACCATATAGATGGCGCCTCGTTACCAACCCCAAAATAATAAATCTTTCGAGCAATATTCATGTATTAAATTGATTATGAAATTAGGCTAGATAGATAATAATTATGTTCATTATCATGATATGAAAAAATACGGATCGCAATCCCGTGAAAACGAATAGTACCTAATAAACACAGTTGTGATACGTTACTGTTGCCATCTTGTGCATTTATTTTACTTTATTATTATTATTATTTGACATAAGTTGACTTGGAACTTGCTAGTTTCTCATTTGTATGTACGAAACTGTAAATGTATAGTGCTAAACTGACTGACATAGAGATTTTTTAAATAAACATTTGTACCTGTTCATACGGCTTTTATTTGTAGTTAAAACTAAAGAAGATACAAAGTAAAGTACTCGCACGCTATGTTTGCCCCTTTGAAGTTAGGCTCTCAGAATTTCGCACATGTACAGTCAGAATATGTGTGTATTTCGTTAATAACTATCCCTATATGACATAAAACACCAGGACATTTCTTTCCACCCACTAACTTGCCTTATCTCACATTTACACGTTAATAATTGATACTTCGCGGTTTTTTGTAGCTAACTTCAGAGGGGAAAACCATAGTGTGCGAGTACTCTAATATAAAAGTAAATTGTACTTCAGGAAAAACACTAAATGGACAGGGATAAAAGTGCCCTAAGACTCAATTTGTTTGATTGTTCTGAAAGTAGTAGACACAGGTTGTGTCTCTCGCCAGGACAGAAAATAAATGAAACGAAATTAGTAAAGTCACCGTTTATTATAAGAATACAAAAATTGAGCGAGTAGTGATATTGTTTTTGATGTACAATTTTACACGTACCTAAAGGATACTACATATTTTACATTCTAAGTATTAAACAACTGAATTTAAACAAAACTAGAAGTACAACATAGTAAAATGATTTCTAATTCTATATCAAAAATTATTGGGTTGGATAATTGCAGTGATGATTTGGAATGGAACAATACTAACTACATATAATTTTGTTCCAATTAAATAAAACGTTACGGTACGTGTCTAATAGTAAACACTTTTTTCTAACGATAATTATAGATTTCCCCCCCTACGGAATCGATCAATAAGATTGCATAGATTTAAACCCGCTGTCCGTTTCCCATTCTGTAACTCCACTAAACACACAAAGTAAGTTTGGTTCCAATCGAATAGACTTAAATATTGTTTGGACCAATATATGCAGACACCCATTTTGAATTTTATGTGACATAAATAGGTATATCTTCAATTCAATTCTTGACATTTATGGCAACTACCAACTTCATGGTAATTCTGCCAAAATCTGGTGACCAAAGAGGCAACGTGTAATAGGAAATAATCGGTTAGCCAGACACGCGATACACTTTGAGAGGACTAAAGCAAAAAGGAGAAAACACACGACACGAAACGTAGTTCAGTTACTGGAGGGATTACAACTTTATATTGTTGGAATGAATAAAATTAGAAAGAGTATAAACAAAACGAGAGAAGACTAAAGAAAGAAGAGATTTGAGATTAGAAGGACGGGGGATATTATCGGGGAGAAAATTGTAAAGTGACGATTTATTATTAGGGCAACTGAAAAAAATATGGTCCGGTGTACCCTCGTCTAAGCCACTAGGTATATCTTATAGCTAGCGCACAAACACGACGTTTCCCATGAGACCTCATTTGTCAAAATACAACGAGTGGTTTAGAAGATATGACGGAACAGATAAATTTTATAATATTATATTTGTTAAGGTTGCTAAAATCATAACCCTCCTCTGGTTTCGCTGTAGTCGGGTAATAAATCAGATCGTTTTCTTCTCACCTGCAAGCTTATACTTGACAGCCTTAATCTCATACATCAGTACCTTTTTAACACTAGAATAATTTATTTTTTAACAATGGCCATAAAGTCGGCGACCCACCCAGTGCCACCATTGTTCATGGTAGTGATAAACACTATCTTCACATAATTATCGGTACTAGTGTACGTTGCGGGAACTTCAGAACAGTACGTAGAGACATCATTGCCTCGTCTATCAACCAGCTTAACGTAGTTCTGGTCACAAGCTCGAGCTAGATCGAATACAGAGAAGCTCAGCTGCAAGAGTGTACCAGCTGGTGTTTCTAGCTCCCATTCACAACTGTTCACCTGTCTGTAAATGTTAGGGTACAGCGGACTTGTTACTTTACCGACGACGTTGTACAACTTCCCTCCGCATCCTCGACCTTTATTCGTAGTCACATAATTCAAATCAAAAGTAAGTGGATCTCCTTCGATAACGTGGTTATGTAACAACAAGTATCTACCAGTCGAGAACACAGGGAGGTTATCTTCGTAGGTCGTTTTTATTGTAAGTACTTTAGGGGCGCTCGTTTTGTCTCCATCGTATACATCGAGGTACACATTTTCGTTCCAGTAATCTGGGCTAACCGACAAGAAATAAACCGAAATAGTATAGTTTTCTGGAGCACTTATAAGCGTGTAGCAATCATTATCTTTGTTCTCGCTTGAAACGTAAGTAGAAGCTATTCTACCTTGAGCTTCTGTGTAGTTTCTATCACAAAAACCTGAATAGACAGTTTCTATTTCAACTCCTTTGTGCGTAAAAGAGTCTGCCTCTGATGACGTAATCAAATTGATACTTACACTACCATACAAGTAGATATCTATTGACTTTTTAGACCCGCACAATTCAAATGTTTCGGGAGATCGAAAACCTTCCTCGTACACATAAACACGAGTGAAAATGTAATCATCGTGTCTGCGATTCATAATGAAGTCTTTTCCGAGGGTAACATTGCTCACGTGAGGTACACTTGTAATAATGAGTTTATCTTTATTACAAGTGCTCGGATCAGGCTCCCCGGGTCGGATATCTATGTTCTTCACGGTGAGTCTAACTGTGGAGTATTCTTCATCGCTTGAGTCTAAATGATATACACAATGGATTCCGCGAGGGATCACTCCCGATGCGTAGCCCGGCGATGAGAAACGTAGGATGTTGTGACTTATTTTATAGGTGGACTGACCGCATGGGGAAGGTACCGCTGACAATCGAGCCTCGAAACCTGAACTAACAATCTCTCCGTCAGTAGATAAGCGGACGCTCATCAAATTCCCTGACGATAGCAGTTGCGGTGGCAATGTGTGACCACAGTATTTGCCTATGACTAAACTATCAGGATTCAATCCATCCCTGACCTCGACAAAGTCGCAGTCACATTTGCTAATCCCTACAGCAGTTTGATTGACGCCATCACAGGATGCTATATGTAACGATAAAAATTCAATTTTGATGACGTAATCTGAAGAAGCCCTTACATTCCAGTGGCAGTGTAAGAAATTTTCATAAACGAAGCTACCTCCTATTAGCGGAGATTTAAGAGTGTGAGTTCCGGTTGTCAAGTCGATTTGGCCACCGCACCCGACAGATTCTGAGTAACTAAACAATACCTCCACCTTAAAACCTTTCTGATTCATGCCGTAGTCAGTGACGAATTGTAAAACCATTTTATTGCTGGTGCTACTTAAAACAGTTGAAGAATTAATGTTACCACACATCAGAGCTAGTCTCTTCTCTTCGTCTATCAAAGAGCCGTCAAATACTGATAGGTAGTCCGCGTAACATTCGCCGCTGCTCTCCAAATCAATGTATTGGAATCTAAGAACGACAATTTTATTTGCAGGCGCTTCTATGATCCATGTACAATTTAAATTGGTGTCATATTCTGAATCGTTAGGACCTGATCTAATGATAGTGGGCTCATTAACGTGACCGCCGCACGAATAAATACTATAAGACAACTTAAAACCTTTCCTTTGAACATAGCTGTCTGTTTTAAAGAGCATGGTCACTTTATTAAATCTATAAATGGGTGGAGGCAGATCGTTTCCACAATAAACAGATTCAAGATAATCGTAATCAGAACTCCCGCGCAGAGTGACATTGTCGTATTCACACGAAGGGTATGATCCCTCTAGCTCAAACTCTATGAACTTAAGCAAAACTTTGTTATTTTTGTTTTTAAATTCATAAACACAATCCAATGTTGACGAGTATTGGCTAGGATAATTTGGACTGTAAACATATTGTTCCGTTGCTGTAGCTACAAATGTACCTCCACATATAGGTTCCCACATTGCTTTGAAACCATCCGCATTTACGTCAGCATCGGTTCGTAAAACCACTTTCATCCTATTGAAAGTAGAATTAAAGGTCGGTGGTAGATCGCGACCACATAATCTGGCCATTTGTTTATACTCCCCGTTTATCCAGTCATAAATAAATACAGCATCTTTCGTGCAATTTATAACAGACTCAACCACAAAGCGCTCAATAAACATCAGTGAAACCCTATTGCCTAAATCGGCCTTAATTTCCCATGAACATTCTTGGTTCGGTTCATAATCCTTAGGGAAATTAGGTGATGAAAATACGTAATCGTATCGTGTAAGATATCCACCGCAACGGTTTGAAACAGTTTTTGCCATGAGTTTAACGTTGGTACTTGTTGGGGCTTTGGTGTGGAACTGAATTATTACTGACCGGAATGAAGTTATTAGAGGATTTTCTTGATGTCTAGTTTTACAGTAATTACCAATAATAGGAGATTTTGGGTCCGAACCATGCCCCACTTTCAGAAATTCATCATCACAATCGAGCTGGAATGCTCCATCCAGACGCAATTGAAGTTGTTGGCCATATGGAAACGAAACACGCCAGGAGCAGTCCAAAGACTCATTATAAGCAGGTATATTCAAAATATTCACTTCTTTCTCATTAACGTTAATTGCTCCTCCACATGGCTGCAATTTCCACTCAACGTGGAAATATAAGTAACTGTTTGCACTCTTAGAAGCTGTAAACGACACTCTTGTGCTCGGTATTAAGTAAGATACTTCTTTATTGCCGCAAAGCTGTTGTAAAAAGGTTGAAAAGGTCATAAAGGATCTTATTGTCAGTTTGGGATCAGAAAAACGACATCTTGATAAATAAGTGCTGCTTGTGAAAGTTGAGTTAACTTTCACATAAAGGTACAACGAGTTATAATCTGTAAAGTTATCTTGAATATCATTTGCGTTATTTTTGTCATAAATCCATCCACAGGTGTATGCGCGTTGGAGGTCTGGTGAGTCTAACGTGCCACTTCTTCCGCCTAAAGATTGACCGCCACACAGAGTTGGCTCATCAGAACTAAATTTCGCTTTAAATCGATGGTGTGTAACTGAACCATCCAACCAGAGATAAAGTGCCATAGTGTTTCCTGATGACTCAAATACTCTCGTGGTTATACTAGAACTCGGTAAGTTGGCTAATGCTGCCTGAAAACTGAGATCGTTAAAAATTCCAATTTTGTGTTTTTCGGTGTCAGAATCCAAAATTTCCAATCGTACTCTTCGTGTTTTGTCTGGTACTGTTATTAACCACTGACAGTAGCGTAGTCCTGTCTCTCTAGGGTATCCTGGACTAGTCAAAAATCCTTCAGGCGTCGTTACAGAGCCACCACAAACTGCCCTGGATGAATTAAAAGTAAACCTAAATCCTTTTCTATCTGAAGATGGACTCCATTCGCTTGATTTGCCAATATAAAATTTGATCACAACACTTCCAGAAGACGTCTCAATCGGTGAACCATTAGAGTTGTCACAATAAGTTTGTAACACTGTAACTGTATTATTAATTGGTAAAGATTCCTCAATCGTAATTTTCGTAGCGCAAGGATCTTCTGATTCTGGTAAGTCGATATCCTGTGGTGTGATTTTAAATACTAAGCGAGGTGATCCGATAATCCGCCATTCGCAGACTGTCCCTACAGGTAAAACTGGCATATGTGGATATCCAGGTGACATGACTTCACCTTTTCCTGCAACAATAGTGCCACCGCATACATCCACCGAAACATTAGCTTTAAATCCATCGCGCGGTGTGTCTAGCTGAGTTAAATATTTGATGTATATAGCATTACTACTAGACTTTAATGTACCAGGTTTATCTTTACAGTATCGTCCTTTTAACGGAGATAGTTCAGAAGAGCCATCTCGCACCTCGACGAATTCTTTATCACAGTCGTAATCGTTTTTTTCACTTACATCGAATCTGTCAAGGAAATCTAATCGTAGGATTTCACCTGGCGGCCCTGTGAATGTCCACGTACATTCAGAGTATGAAACCGGTATATTGGGATAATTTGGTGAGTTGAAAACTTCCCAAGTATGATCTGAATCGAGTTTCGAAGTGACTCCACAAGTATACTTTTTCTCCTCGTAACGTATTCTGAAATTTCGGAAGTTTCGCATAGACTTTATGTAACTTAAAGTTGTCGCGTAAGTAACAAACAAGGCATTGCCTGATGTCTCAATATCGCTCCGGTTTTCATGTGAATATCCACAAAATCTTCCACCGTTCAGTAAAGGTGCTTCTGCGGAATCGCCATTTCGAAGCGTAATCGATGTGACACACTTATCATTTTCATTAGTGATATTGAAGTGTTCAAATGCCAGCTTGATAGTTCGTCCAGGACGCACTTTAACAATCCACTGACAAGACATGCCCAGGACGTATGTAGAAATATCGTTCCACGTGAATGTTATTTCTCCCGACAAGTCCGTAACAACACTTCCACAGACCGAGCTCACCTTAGCTTTGAAACCCTTTGCCGATACAGATCCGTCTGATTTAAAATTAACTTTCATATAGGTAGACGAGTTAGCTTTTTCTTTAGCATCTTCTGATAAACATATTTTTTCCTTAGATGGCTTCCATTCCGAAAGCGTATCTGAAGTATAGACAGACACGTAATCCGCAAAACAAGCTGGAGTTTCCTCTAATCTAAACTCTTCAAATGTCAAGACTAAGTGATGACCAGGCGTGGCTTTGAACATCCATTCACAATTTAAATCGGCATCATACAAATCTGGGTAGTTAGGAGAATTGAAATTAGCTGTAGAACCAGGTGTTAAGAGTTGCGTTTCGTTGGAACCGCAGTTGATATTATTGTCTGAATCTTCAGCTTCTTCGTTTCGGTTTTCTTGAGCCCAACGCAAGTGGAATAAAGAACCGGAATTAGATTCATCTAATTTGAGTTTAATAAAAGCAATATTAGAGGAAGTCTTTCTTAGAACGTTTTCATCTAGCAATCCACATGTCTGAAGCAGCAATGGAGCACTATCGTCGTACCCATCGTATATAGCTAAAAAGTTATAGCAAGTGTCGCCATATGTGGGTATTTCCAAAGCACCGAGTGTAAGGGTGAGTATTTGTGTTCCACTAGACTCTATTCGCCATGTGTACTCAGCTGCACCCTCGTATTTATGAGGGAATAGGGGAGACGTAACTTCCCCGCTCTCCACGCCTGTTATCTCATTCCCATGTAGAAATCCATAATGTATTAGGAATCCTCGTCCCCCTTCTTTATTGTCACTGTGAAATTTAATGTAGATCCTGGCAGCTGCAGTCGTATTTAATGGTATTTCTGATCCGCAATAAACACCTATCAATTTTCCTGCGCCGTTGTTTTCTCGCACTTCCAAATAATCCTCGTTACAATTCTCAGAATATTCTAAATCGAATTGTTCAAATGTTATATAAACTCTGTTTCCAGGCGATGTGTTAAGGGTCCACTCGCAGCTGGCACTGACTGGGTAAGATTGTGGATAGTTTGGTGATGCTATACTCCCTTCTTCAGATGTCAAAGAACCTCCACAAGCTGATGTCAAAGTAGAGTAGTGGGCGGTGAATTTCCCTGTTATTGTGCCGTTATATGTGCCCAGTTGTACCGTCATTGAACTACCGCGACTTACTATCATGGGAGGCACCTTGCGACCACAGTACTCATCAACCAATGGGGAACTGTCATCGTTGCCATCATAAACCCTGAGGTACGATGATGGACAATGTCGATTTGTAACTACATCGTTGTCTTTAGGAATTGACATATGAGTTATTGTGAGGCTTATCTTTTTATCGGGAGACGGTGCTGTAATCGTCCATGTACAATTACTACTCATGTGTTTCACAAAATCTTCATTCGTAATTATCCCATCGTACTTTGCTATAATAGTAGCGCCGCAAGTTACACTAAAGTTGGCCTTGAATCCTTTTGCGTTTCCATAGTCGTCTGTAATAAACTGCACTACCATTATATTATTTTTTGATATAATCTGAGATACTTCAGAGGTTGGGCAAATGCGTTGTGTGTAATTCTGATCCAATACAAAGTTTCCATCAAATATTCTGATGTTATCGCCGCAATTGTCAGAGTATTGGTATAAATCAAAGTCCATAAAATTCAATTCTACTTTGTGAAGTGCTGGAACGATTATGGTCCACATGCAGTCCGTTTTATCGTCGTAATTTTTGGGATAATTATTGGAGTGAATTATACCTGAACGTGATTCTATTCTGCCACCGCATCCTGACCCGTACGAATCAAAACCTGCTTTAAAATAAACATCCTTGAGGTTTGAATTTTTAACAAATCTGATGAACATAAAGTTAGTGGTTGATTGTACTGAAGATATGCTAGTATGGCATATTTTTGTAAGAAGAGGGGAACTAGAAGTTTGTCCGTTGTAAATCTCTATTGCATCAGATGTACAATTTGGCGTATCGGCCATATAGATATTGAATATCGTAAGAGTTACGCCAGTTCCCATTGCAGTCTCGATTACCCATTCACACTCTAAATCTCCACTAGAAGTCATAGATTTTTCAACTGAAATAGATCCGTATTGTTTTTTTAAATGAGAACCGCAACCATGTCTTACCCATTCCAGTTGAAAACCACTACGTGGTATATACCCGCCCGTCACAAATTTGATTTGCAAGGAGTTGGTTTTCGTGCTAATCCTCGGAGGCAACAATGATCCCGTCAGCTTGTCACCGAAGGTCTCATCGGAGGTTTCTTTTATTTGCAGATAATCGGGACCAATAAATATATCATTTCTAAATGATGCGCGAGTTACGAATCGACTGTTATCATTTCTTAAATATAATCTCTGCCTAAAACTGAAGATGTCAAAATGTATGAAAGTAACGTTTATTTTGTTGCCTTTAGGAACATTAATGGTCCAGAGACAGTTTAAATTCAAGGGATATACACTAGGGTATCCGGGACTTTCGATAACACCGTAGCTACCGGTTAAATTGTTATGGCATATCGTGTTATAATTTAGCATGAAACCTTTACTGCCTATATAATAATCCGACCTAAATTTGATATAAGCGTAGTTTGTTGATGTTTCAATATTATTCAATTTCGATGACATGTAGCAATGTCTGCCTAAACTTTCTGCGTTGTCATTTCTACCATCGTATATTTCCACATAATCGTCTCTGCAATCAACGGTTCGCTCTAAGTCTAAATCTACAAAATTAAGATTAATTCTAGATCCAGCACTCGTAACAATCTTGTAGAAGCATTCTGAATTTTCATAATAATTGTTCGGGTAATTTGGAGAAGATATAGATCCCGAGGGGCTGGATAAAGTTCCACCGCAACCATTCACAGTACTGTCCCATTCTATTTTGAAACCGTTACCAGTAATGTAGGAATCTGAATAGAAATGTATATAGAGAGCATTGGCTATGGAAACGATAATTTTGGGCTCTAAACTACCGCAATATCTGCCAATCAAAGGTGAACTTTGTGTCGCTCCGTTTCTTATTTCTAAAAAGTCTCCAAATTCACATCTATTGCGAATAGAACTTTCTAAATCGAAATGAGAAATGTTGAGCTTCACTTGTTGCCCGACGGGTGCTATGAGCGTCCAAACGCAATCTCGACTGTTATCATATTTTTTAGGCCAACCCGGCGAATAAAAGATGCCGTGCGACTTCGTGTATAGGCCACCACAATGTGTCCTCTCATCCAGAAAAGTGTATGATACCGAAAACCCACTTAAACTAACGCTAGAATCAGATATAAATCTCAGCTGTAGTCTATTTGAAGTAGTCGTGACAGCGGGCGGTGTAGTAGTGCCACAATATTTACCCAAAATGTTATTTTCTGAACTATCATACATTTCAATTAGCTCTAAGTAGTCACCTCTACAAGAAGATAGGTATTCAACATCAAATCTGTGCCACGTTAATTTAATGTTCATCCCCATAGGTGCCATTAATATCCAAGTACAGTTCTGATCTTGACCATATGTAGTATCATCACCGGACGGGTAGTTAATAAGTCCAGTAGTGTCTTTGTAAATCCCACCACAAGCAATGTCAATTGTAGTAAAATTAGCGTAGAAACCCGTTCCAGATATACTCATATCTGAGGTAAATCTCAAATACATGTAGTTTAGAGATGAAATTTGAATAGGGGGCGTATTACTCGAACGCCCACAATACCTGCCCAAAAGAGTTGCGTTAATATTTGGCCCATCTCTTATTTCAACATTATCGTACTGACAGTCGTAGTATCTGTTATCTTCAATATCAAAATCTTGGAAAGTCAGTTGTATCGCTCTTCCAGGTATAGTACCAATTAAATATTCGCACACTTTGTTACTTGGATAACTGAATGGATACCCCGGTGACGTTATTATACCGCTGTCCCCTACTATTGTCTGCTCACAAACTGTTTCATAACTAATTCTAAAGCCTTCTGTAGATAAGCTGTGATCTGAACGAAATTTGATGTAGAGAAAATTAGATGACGAAGTGTAAGACTTTGGATACGTATTTCCACAGAATCTACCAGCTAATTTCGAGTCTGACGATGGACCATCATACACTTTTAAGTAATCATATCTACACCCGAAAGACGTTTCCAGTTTGAAAGAAATAAACTTGAGACGAATTTTCGTGTCAGGGCTCGTCCGTATTTTATACTCGCACAAAACATTAGGCAAGTATTTTCCCTCGTAAGACGGGGAAGATAATTCGCCTTTATCATTTGTAAAAGATCCGCCACAACCCGGCACTCCTTCTGTGGGGGCAAATGCGATCTGAAACCCTTTGCCGCTTCCATACGCGTCTGAATGAAAATGTATTAAAAGATCCGAACCAGCAGATTGAACGGGCGCTGGTTGGGTCGAGTTACAGTATCTGCTAATCAAAGGATCAGATGTATGCTCCCCGTCATATATTGCGATATAGTCAAAGCTACAATTAGCATGTGTTTCTATATCTAGTTGAAAGAAATGTAGTTGTATTCGTTTTCCTAAAGCAGTTGTTAAATGCCAGTAACAGTCTCGGTTTGGAGGATATACGCCTGGTGAACCTGGTGAACTGATATGCCCATGAGTAGAAGCATCAACCTCACCTCCACATATTGGTTCTATACTAGTCCAGTGCAATGCGAACCCGTCTTTAGATACAGTACTATCTGATCTAAACCAAAAGTATAAGTTATTATGACTCGATATAATGTTACCCCCGTTAGGATATTCGGTACCACAAAATCTACCTATGATTTGACTGGCAGAGCTTCGACCGTCGTGAATTTGTAAGAAATCGTATAAACAATCTGGGCTAGCTTCAAGGTTAAATTTACTGAAAGTCACGTTAATAACTTTTTCGCGGTTAGTTTGAATAACCCAAGCACATCTAGCGTTATGATTATACGTGGTATTCGTTAAAGGATAAACAAGACTACCTTCTTCTGCCTGAAACAATTCGCTGCAGCTTTTTGTAGTCACATGGCATAAATCACCTGTATATTGTGCGGTACACTCACATCTGAATCCTCTCACCGAACTCTCATCTGGTCTGCAGCTTCCTCCGTTGAGGCAAGGATTGTTTTCGCAATAATTTTTCACGACATTGCAATATGCTCCACTGTATCCTCTATGGCAGATACACGTGTACCCCATTCGCAGCGTGTGGCATTGCCCGTGGATCCCACATGGATTGTTATCACATCGTTGAGTAGCATTGCTGTTCGTCGTTACATAACACCCGTGTAGTCCTATGCCGTCACCCTCCATTCCATTCGGACAAACACATTGTGATGTCCCACCCAATGCGGAATTGTCAATGCACTGAGCTGATGGATGGCAGCCACCGCGATTGACGTTACACGATCCTCTCCAGACACATGACTCACCATCTCCTTGGTAACCAGGCGGACAAGGTCCACATATTCGAGATCCGATTGTATTGTGACACGTAACAAGAGGATTGGTGCTGCAGCCGCCATTGGGGATAGTCAAACACTCGTCGATGTCAGTACAAACGAAACCGTCTCCTTCATAACCCGGTGGACACTGGCCGCACCTAAATGATCCAGGCAGGTTAACACAGTCTACTCTTGGATTAACAGAGCACCGTAGCCCCTGAGCAGGGTCACACTCATTGACATCAGTTAGGCAGGCGACTCCTGTACCGTTGGTCGTCCATCCCTGCTTGCATATACATGTGATACCTTCTCCTTTTTGAACAGATACACAAGTGCCATGTCCACACATTTCATAGTCGCCTTCCGAACAATCTTTAGACCTCCTAGTACAATGCAGTCCATACCATCCTGATCTACATTGACACTCGTAATCTCCAGGCTTGTTGATGCATGTAGCGCCATTTTGACAACCCAAGTCAGTGCCTGCAAACCTCCGACATTCATTAACATCTACATCGCAGTTAGTGCCTTCCCAATTCGGAGGGCATAAGCAATGATAACCATTCACTAAATTTAAGCAAGTACCACCATTCTGACATGTTCGAGATTGGCATTCGTCCTTTCCTCTAGTATTAATCTGCATCTGCAAATTTGATATTCTGGTGGTCAGCCTGTTAACACGTCTCCAGAGGAGAGTCAAGTTTAACAGCAAATCGTTCGGGATCTCAGAGTTTCGGCTTTCTAAGATTTCAAGTCTTTTAAAAATACCATGTGGTCCATTAAAATACTTATCTAAATCATCATTTGACGATGGCAAGTACGAGTTATCGCCAAAATTCCTTGTAAGATTTACTATGTTCGTTTCTGCTATGAATATGTTAGACTTGGGTCCATTAGCACGCAAATAAATATTCTTGTCGTAAGCTGGTTCCAGTACGAGGTCACCATCAGAAGTAGTGATACGTGGTCGGTCTTGATATTCTTTCGAATCAAGTAGCACAAACCACACTGTTAGAAATATAGACTGTATAAGTGCTCTCGACATGGTTGGTCCATGTATTTAACGAATGAAAAACAACTACGAACTGACTAACTAGTTCATTTTGTTAAATACAATTGTTATCGAGAAAAGGGGCGTTTCATACGCCCCTAGCTTTTGTTTGTATTTATTATCATTCATGCATTAGCTTTGAAAATGGCCATGTGGTGTTTAAAACTGATAATGTTTGCAAGAACAAATTCAACACACCAGCTGTAATATGTAAAAAAATAGGTACCTAGCTAATACGGTTGAGATTTGGAAAAAATAACGACATCAAGACGAATTATTACCATAGCTAGCAATGGGTACAATATTGTAATACAAGTATAAGCCCATAGTTGGATATGATCTTCCCACATAGATTGCCGTAACAAATAGGTTTTCCGAAGGGACTTGTCATAGTACAATGTTAGTTTAAAAACGAAATTTCCCAATGGGCGAATGTCATGGCGATCTTTCTCTACACGCATGCGCGCTGTCGACCAATGGAAATGCGTTTTAAGTCATAAAAGCGTACAAGTAATGCATATTGCACTCGTTGCTCATAAAATAAAATGTAAAGTGTAAGCTTAACGTTTTCAGGGTCCGGAACCCTGAAAACGTTAAGCGTTGGATGAAAAACGTAACCCTCATATCATTCTGGTATCTGTCTGTCTGTTTGTCAAAACTAATTATCTAAATAATTATAAATGCTATCGAATTGACTTGAAAAATTTAAACCACTGCGGATAATAAAGTAGGTATGTAATTTACAAATATTTTTATTTGCGAAATCAGCAAATAAATTCAATCGGACTTTCACTTAGTCCATTGTAGAGTAGTTATTTTAAAAGCCGCCTCCGTGGCCTAGTAGCTACACATTTGACCGGGATCCACAATCCGGTCCCGGGTTTGACTCCCTATACCTATCGGTACTCAGTTTGGTTAGTGGTACGGCATTTTCTATGTCGACCTGGTTAACTATCACCAGCGATAATCAGCTATAAGACAGTCTGAGTCTGCCACTGTCTGTCTGTCTGTATTAGTATCCTTAGGTTCAACGGAAAACCAGCAACCCAGCAGCCAGCCTGGCAAAAATATTTGAATAAATGTAAATAATTGTTACCAGCTGAACTCGTCTTCAGCCCGATCGAGTTCTTCCTAAATCGGTTTATTCTACGCATGTTAGGATAAAAGTTGCTCCGCACTAAACTTAACCAAAACTAGATTAAATGCTAGAAAATAAACTGTTTTATCAACGTAATAAAAGTATGTGAACGAACCGTGAACACATAGCTAAAAGTACTATGCTCCGATCCACTAATAAAAGCACACTAAAACGAAACGAAACATCAACGTCAATGTCACACGTCATGTGACGTCAAACTGTCTGTCAACAAGTAGCTCTAGCGACGTGCCGAATTGTAATTCGTGAAAAACTAATGCAAATAAATTCAAAATTATGCCGCAAAAAATGGAATAAACACAAAATATTCACCATTAAACTATTGTTACTCCATCGGCCGCAGCAATGAGCGTAATTACATTAGCTCTGGATATCCTTTTATACGGCACCGTCGCCGCTGTATCCCTGTTGATATTGGTAGGATAAAAGTAAATTTTACATCAATTTTAATTGTCACGCCTGGTTGGCAGTTTTAAAATCCCTTGTGTTGCAGTTATCAGCCATAATTTATGCTGCAACTACACCATATCCCGTGGTGGAGCGGTATGAAGAGGAAGAAATGTATCAGGATCCTAAAAAGAAAACTAAGGAGAAGTTCCCTAGTATCAAAGACAAGTATGAAGTCAACTTGACGGTCGTCGTGCCTGCTTACAACGAAGAAGAAAGGCGTAAGTTCAATTAGGTCTCGTGTATGGATGACATGGTTTCGATTTCCAAATTTTGTGTAATTTGCTTGAGTATGTCACATGAAAGATCAAAGGCCTCTATATTTTGAGGTGTGCCTCCTGTAATTAGCGTTTATACTATCCTGCTATTACAAACCGACAAACACTGGCCACCAAACTTCTCAACCAATGCTCCATTCAGATCCATTAATCTAAATCAATGGTTCCCAAACTTTTATGGCCTCTCCCCTATGTCGATCCCGATCGATTTGCATCATTATAGTTTAAACACTAGTAATCCCTGATCTAAATAGTGATGATGATTTCCACAACATATTTATTGTTATCTCCTGGTGTGTGCCCAACACAGACTTGTGAAACCAAAAAATCTTTTTCTTTAGACCTTCACAATATCCAATGGTTGTTTAGGAAGTAACCGAGATTCTGTATTGCATAGTGTTACATTTATCTATCGTAACATACAGTATTGTCAGCAGCAGCTTCCAGGAAGCATCCACCGGTGAACTTGTCCTTCAGAGGTTTCAATTCAGTATCAAATTTACATCATAATCACAATGCTCCGCTGGTGATTGCTGAGATATAAGTAGATTCTATAGCCAATCTTAGGTTTGCCATTACCATTTTTACAAAACCCATTTAATCACCCACAGGTGATTAAATTCTAAAGCAATGCACATGTTTATTTCATGCAAAAATTTCCCAAATTTAATCTTATCTTAGAAGTCATAAAGGTGACATTTATGAGGTGTATTGCATCATAACTGTTTATGATGTCAACAAATATCTAAATCTAGGTTACTGGCTTAATTATTGTAGGTAAGCTATAACTTTGTAGTTTAACTGTCTTAGTAGCTTTGTCTGAAAACACAAACTATCTGTCTTAATAAGGCTTTTATCCTAAACTCTATATCCTAGATATTATTTTCATAGATGTCTATGATCTTAGTCTCAGTCAGGCTTCTAACAACTTCGATTTGTTCCTGTAGCTTGTTACTCTTATTCAGTCAGGGCTTGCTGTAACCTTGAGTTATCATCCCACCTTGTATGTTGCCTCCTCCATTTCATTTTACCATCTCCAGGTTACCAGTAAGGATCTCATTCCACTTTTCTCAGGTACTAATAAGTGACCAGTCCTTCCCTATTTTAGCTGGTCTAATTTTTATTATTATTCCAGTTATTCCGTTATTTTTATTCCAGTACCACAGATGCTAGATGAAGCTATAGATTTCCTAGAGAAAAGAAATAGGGATTATCCAGAATACAAGTATGAGATCATTGTAGTGAGCGATGGAAGTACAGATTCAACGGTGGAAGTGGTCCAGCGTTATGTTGAAAGATATGGTACTGACAAGCTGAGATGCCTGAATTTAATAAAGAATAGAGGCAAGGGAGGTGCTGTTAAATTGGTAAGTCTCTTTGGGGACAGGACATTTAGTCACAGATAGGTTTACTTAGCTAGCATTGAGACTATTGTAGGCTTTGAGTGGTTGATATAGGCATTGAATAAGGCAGCAAAATAATATTTGTCTGACGGTTGACAGCCTTAGCAGTTTCAAACCAATAAGGTCACTAGGCCTCCGTCTAGGTGATTGTGCTTTTTATCATATAGCTTTATTGACACTTAACATCAGATAAAGGATAAGACTTGTCCACAACAAGGATACACTTACTGTATATAAAAACTGGTCAAGTGCTAGTTGTACTCGCACACTGAGGGTTCTGAGGATATGGTTGTTTAAAATATGGAATTTTATTTTCTTATTTAGTATTTGTTATTGTTATAGATGCAACAGAAATACATCATCTGTGAAAAATCATGGTTCATGAGATACATACATCCTGTTGACAGATGGACAGTCGAGTCTTAGTACGAGTAATATGGCCCCATTGGTTACCCTTTGGGTATGGAACCCTAAAAAGGGTATAGCTTCTCCTTTCAAATCTTTGAGCGATAAGACCACCTGTTGTGCATTTATTTTACGTTTAATATTCCATTTGCATGGTTTATTTGAAATACAATATTTATTGGTTGAAAAAACCATGACAAGTTTTCATTCCATCCAGTCCATCTGTTGCTATTTATACAATACATAAACATGTCGTTTTATAATTTATTATAGTGTTTGTCCATTTCATTTAAATGTGTTGTTCCACTTTCATAGTGGGTATTGCAAATTTAATGGTTTAGTTAGAAGATAATTAAAGTCGTCGTGTCAAGAAATGCCTATAAAACTTAAACAATTTTACTTGATATAACTATTTTTGTTAATTCAGGGTGTGTTGAGTGCCAGAGGTGCAACAATATTATTCGCTGACGCCGATGGAGCCTCTAAATTCGAAGATCTGACCAAACTCGAAGATGCATTATGCCGTACTATACAATACGACCCTGTCTCCGAGGAAGGGCCTACAAGCAACTGCATAGCAATCGCTATTGGCTCCAGAGCTCATCTAGAACAGGAATCATTGGCACATAGAAGCATCTTTAGGTAATTTTTATGGAAATACTAGTACTTTTACTTTCCACATTTAACTGCTAAAAACATTTCAACGCTTCACACAAGATAAAATATAGAAATGTCTGAGTGTACAGTGATGGTCAAAAAATATTCAAAATATCAAAAATTGAATATAAAATAAATGACAAACAATAATCATCAGTCAAAATAAAATAGTTTGAAGCTATATTATAGATAGGTAAAATACATGTAATAAATCTTTTACACTATAGTATTAGTGATGTGTTAAATACTAAACTAATGTGAATCGCTTAATATGTTCCAGAAATATACTAATGTATGGTTTCCATTTCCTCGTGTGGCTATTCACTGTGAAAGGCATCAAAGACACACAATGTGGGTTCAAATTGTTTACGAGGAAAGCTGCTGACATGTGTTTCCATAGTTTACACGTGAATAGATGGTAAGAACATATCATTTTGGTGTAGCTCACATTATATGTATAATAGGTTTGAACTTGGCCCAGAATTAATCTAGTACTATGTACAGAACGGACGTTCTCCACCCCCCTCCGAACCGCGATACCTCACCTCTCCCGCAAGAAAGTGACCCGCTCAGGGGTCGATAGTATCGCGCGTGCGTGCTCACACATGCGCGTGTATACAAACGTCATCCGTTCGTATGGGAATATGAACCGATATCACGACATTTCTGCGAAGTGTACGGACTGTGACTTGGCCTTAATCTTACATGATAGTAGGATGGCAAGCATGTGCACCCAGAAGCCTCAAGGTGCCACATCTGATGTATCTGTGATAGTATGAAAAAAATATGGAAAAATATTTATTTCCTTTCACATTAACATTAAATTAAAGTTTTTGGGACACTCCTTTTAAGTTAAAAAAACTTGTATAATATATAAGTATAATTATCAATTTCTTAGGAAAAATATTAACATTGATAAATTAGCTAGATAGAATATGCATTGTTGATAATAAAATCATATATCATTGTCAGCTTTATTAAGCTAACGTTGAACTAACACAGTACACATGAAATTACATGGGGTAAAGCGAAGGCCACAAACATTGAAATACACATATATGTATGTATAAACACATAGTTTTATGCAATTTTGTGAAACAATTAAATCTGTTGGAGTCAGAAAAAGTAAGGACAAAGCGACTGGCCACTGGCGACGGAAAGTAGTTCCCAAATCAATTTTTCTAAACCTTAGAATAGTAAAACACTGTACCCAACATTAAGAGACGTTTCCACATATAGCTCCTTTAATGCTAAGCCCAAAGATTTATTGTTGAAGGGGTGCTTCTAGACGGTACACGAGTTTATACAGGGATCTCAAATTTCATTAATTATAATAATTTAATTTAATGTTGACATGTATTATTAAATAATCAATTTGTTGTATAGCCTATTAGTATTTAATTAATTTCATACACAATAATAAATGTTTTATGAATAAATGAATGAACGAATTGATAATATGCTGGGCTTTTTTTTTCAGGGCTTTCGACGTCGAGCTTCTCTACATAGCACAAAAATTAAACATTCCAATATTAGAGATTCCAGTTAGATGGACTGAAATAGAGGGATCCAAAATAACTCCAGTGCTGTCCTGGATACAAATGGGAATCGATCTCTTTTTCATTTGGCTTAAGTATACAATAGGAGCGTGGAAGATCAAAAGCGATAAAATAGAATAAGCACAAATTAATATAATTTAAAATGTGGTCTGCTTATAATGACTTTGACTAAATCGATTTGATTGTAATGGCGTGGAATTGGGCAATATCGATTCTGTCTTTTTATGGCTTGCTGAGTTGGGGGCAACCATACCTTACGTAACGAATTTCAGACCGCCCCGTTTCAGTTTTCTATATTTAACGATTAAAAATTTCAAAACTCAAGTCACAATGTCAGACCGAAACATTTATGAATGGCCTCGATGAAGCTTTTGGCTCTAATTTACATTATTTTACTTTTTTTAAATTAAGTCATTATCAATTGACATTGAATAATAAAAAAAATCTCACACGGTACATATTCTGCAGTCATCCGAGTGATCTACATATTACTTTTTTTTACGCGAAGGGTTCGCGTTTCTGTAAAATATTAAAGTGTATCTTTATTTCTAAAATTAATTAATTTTAGTGAAATTTATTGCAATGTGTTACATAAATTCTTTACACGAATTTAATAAAGTTTTAAAGAATTAATGCTGAGAATTTCCTTTAATCACTTCGAAGAAACTAACGGGAAGGAAAGTGCCATCAGTTCCTTTGAAGAAACTACTGAGAATAAACGGTAGGAGCAGCTTTTAGGGCGCACGGGCTCCTTTTAGTTTCATAAGGACAACTAACCTGATGCATAAAATAATTGCAATTTATGATATTTTATTCCAAGATTCTTTAATATTTTTGATCAGTCGTAGAGTTCGAAGACAAAAATGGAAACAAATCAAAAAGTAAGGATCATCAGAAGACGAATCAGGAACAAATAATTGAAACTAGTTTTTTTCTTCTTCAAATTGGGCCATCAGACACTGCACAGGACACTGTAGTATGGGACATTATAGTGAACGATTGATTTGAGACTTAAAAAATGTTATTTCTGGGAAAGATGATAAGGCTTAACATTTAGGAAACTAATACATCTGTGAAGTTGTCGTTGGTAACCTAAAGGGCATCGCCTCATTTAAGCTGATAATAAATGACTTTAATCAGTGCGTGTTGCCAGTGATGACATACGGAACCAAAACGTGGTCTTTTACTGTTGGCCGTAAACAAGCTCAACGTCCTCAGTGAATAATGGAACGAGCTGTACTCTACAATAGTAAATCAAGACATTCGTAGACGAACAAGGATCACCGACATAGTTCGACGAGTGAGCTGAAGTGGCAATGGGTAGGCCACGTCGCTCGAAGAACCGATGAGGAGTGGAAGTTCTCGAGTGGCGACCATGTGCTGGGCCGACGACCTAGTGAAGGTCGCGGGTGTCGCTTGATGCAGGTGACTCGGGACCGTACAATGTGGCGTGCCACGGAGGAGACCTATGTCTGGCAGTGGATATTTCCTGGCTAATGGTGATAATCGGTAATTAAATTCATTGTCCTCCGTCATAGTTTGCCTCGACTGTCTCTGTGTCTAATCACCACGCTTTTGCTGTTTGGTGATCGCAATAAGATCTTAGTGATACATATATGTAATATATCAACATATGCAACCCATTCTATCACGAACCCTCTCTCACCCACAGGAAACGGTGGCGAGCTTTCAAAGGCCATAGTGAAAACAGGACTTAAACGGGGGGAAATAAATAACATTACTATAGACAATATCATGTATTTAGTTTCAGTACACAATTTTAAAGAATACAATACAACCAACATATGCAGATCACAATAGTGCTACAATAATTTTTAGGGACAAATACACAAGATGTATAACGTGTATATAATTAGGTATATCAATAACGCAATTATGTTCATACAGGCATTCGAGTAGTACGTAAGTACAAGCAGCGGCATATACAACTACTCAACAAATGAAATAAACTTTATTCAATATTAATTTTTACAAATCTTTCTTGAAAGTGGTGAGAAATTTTTCGACGCCAGCGGAATTCGAACCTGCGTCTCTCGGGGCGAACGCTTAGCCATTTAAGCTATCAGTCGCTTTCCGTTACGGTCTGCAATTCTTCACTATATAAAAACCGCCAGATAGCGACATCTACGGATATGGATGTGCATCAATTGTAATCGACCAACAGTCTAACATTGGGCTACAATCATGTTGCTGGATATGAACTTTATCTATTTCAAAATGTTATCTACTTTCAAAACTGTTTGTGGCAAACTGCGCCTAAGGAAGTATATATAAAACCAAGAAATAATTTTAGAAATCTATTTTAACGTCATCTGACTACCATATCACATTCACTTAAATGTATTTTCTCTTGATACACTCAAGACTGAAAAATTAAAAGCATACAATACTTACTCTCGCTATTTTTCAGTTTAAACTTAACTTTAACGCCTCAATCAAAATTATCAGCAAAAGTGTTTAAAAAGGACCTCACTCACTAAATGTGCTTACATAATACTTGAACGCTCTCCGTTACACACAAGGTGTCATATGAATTTAGGAGACACATTCGTAAAATAAATCTTTTTTATTTGATTATTATATGTATCCACTTTTGAACAATGTCACGTTCACCCTTGCTCGTTTCTATGAAACGGGAAATGACAATTAGAAGTGGGTCAAAATGGATAAGTACATATTGTTGTGCTCGAGTGTACCAGGCGGATGGAACGGGTCGATAAATACCATAAATAAACCAACATAAAACGTTCCGAATATGACGACACCTTGTGCAAACATATTCACATGTAAACAACAACAAATTACAACTTAGAATAATAACGCTCAAGATAATTTTTTGCAAAATCTTTTTTTAATTTTATTTTTTATGCCTGTCAATAAATACATTTATTTATTGCATGAAAATACTACTAGTTAGCGTGTGTAAACTACACGTATTTACACTTGTACGTGAGAAAATTTGCTATGTACATATTTCCGTCGTATTGTCTCGGTACAGTCTCTCTAGTGCTGAAACCGACATTTTAATTTATTTCATTTTTTCATAATTCATTTATAATTTAATTCATTCATATTTTCAATAAAACTATAAAAATACTACGATTCGAACTTGATTACTGAAGGCGTTGTAGGCAAACTAAGCCAGACTGGCTTAGTTTTATTTGCATCACTTGTGTGCGCGACCTCACTTTCTGGTGCGTTATTATTCAATATCATTAATCTAACACCAATAAACGTTTATAAATCGAGGTAAATTTTACATTATAATTATTTTTATAGGGAGGAAAGGCGAACTTATTACACTTATTTAATTATTTATTATATTTGGAATAAGTTTTGTACAGGTGCATACGTAATTTAATATTTTTCTTTAAAAGAACACATTAGCTGGCTGATCAGGTAAAGTTAAATCACACCACAATGCATTTTTTCATGGTATAGTGAATGGCGGAATAGTGTAGCCCAAACATATAATATCAGTATATTTTGAATTAAAATAATTTTAGAAACCTCTATAACGACGTTACAATAGCTAATGGTGCTTATTAAAATATTATCAGTTGGAAAACGCGAATTGCTGAACATAGGCCTCCCCATGGCACGCCACAATGGCCGGTCCCGAGCCATAGACAAACAATAAAGCTACTTGCATCTAGCGAGCGGCTTTAAAAATATAAAACCTCAAAATTAACTAATTAACTCCGCATAACTAAAGTTCAAACAGGCTATCTGTTATATAGCAGAAATATACACGTTTTGTAAAATGAGTGATTTTTTATATATAAAATTGGCATAATTACATCAGATAGTTAACAACAATGCTACGAATATTTCTTCTCTACTTGAGCAATCCCGAATTTGAAAAATATCTAGTGTCTAATACAATTTGGCAAAGTGACATGAGCTAAGTATGAATTAACCGCATGCATCAAACTAAAACAACAATATTTATCTATCTATCAAATGCGTGGTTTACATGTTTATATAAATATATACGTATCAAATATATACTTTATGTAAATGCAAGGTAAAAGTATCCCACATTTTTTAGCAGGATGGAAGATAGGATTTATAAAAAATCTACTGCATATTATTTATTACATGTATTAAAAATTACGTGTATAATTACGACTTTTCAAATATAAGTAATAAAAAAAATTACTACTCGAACCAATACATATTTTAATAATCTAATCAATTTTCCAATGAAAAAAAATACAAACACGTAAAAATGTTTGATGTTATGTTTTTTTCCAGTGTCATAGCACTATAAATCACAATATCTTTGTTATGATATATTAAACTTCACTATAGTGAATATTGAGTAGAGATTCAATAAAAGCTACAAAAATAAAATATTCGACTTTAAAATAGAAGTTCCTCCAAACCTTTGTGACGCATGGCAACAGCGACCCTTTACAGCTACGGCCAACACTAGACGAAAGAGAAATATCCTGTTAGTTCCTTTTCAATAAATCTACTATTGATGCTACAGCTTTATATCTGACTTCGAAAAGAAGGTTTTTAATTCGACTTTATGTTTTATTTTGTATGTTTGTTATCTCATATTTACCGTCAATTGTAAAACGAATTTGATTGTTCTTTTTTATTATTCGATAGGCTTTATCTCGAAGGTGGTCGAATTTAAGATTGAAGAAATATTTCACCTCATAGGGTTAAAAATTAGGGGATGAAATGTGACTCATTAATTGTATCTTCTAAATAGACTATTTATAAAAGACTTCGTAAACAATTGAAGTCGGATTTTGGTTATTAACTTTTTGCGACCTAAAAATTACATCCCATTAGAGTTTATTATGCCTGCTAGTATATTCATGGTATTTTCAATCCTAGAGACAGTATGTGGCACCATTTCCTTTACACATATTATTGTATATTCAATTGTATAAAAATATGTACAGTTACAATAACGACAAAATGGCTGTGAATAATATTAAGTCGATGTTTCAGATTTAACAAAACACTTTAAGAATTTAGCAGTGTTTGTGGAATAATTGACTTTATTTTCGCAGAAACAGCCTTATTGCTAACATTAAGCACATTCACCCTCTGGTTAAAGGCACATATATATACACCATGCATTATAGTTAGTGATAAAATGAGTTTTCACAATTTCAACTTGTGAAAATTTAACAATTTTAAATTGGGTAAATTATTAAACTCCAATGTACATATATGCACGTACCAAGGCCTATTTAAACAACATTGCTTTCAAAGCGAATTATAAAACAATCATTTTTGCCTGTCTTTGTATGATATCACAATTATATTAAGAAACACTTATAATAATATTTAACATCAAGATAATTTTCTTAAAATTACATAAATATTTTTTATAGTTTTATATTCTGAATAATTATTGAATTGAAACAGGACACCTATTATTTAAACTTCAGCATAAAAATTTTAACACTCCATCTCCATTTTCTTACAATATTCTGGTTTGAAAATGACAAAATTTTTACCATGTATTTCTTTCTTTATAGTTTTTTTTTCTTTCTAAAAGTACGTAATATATTTCTATTTAGATTGATATAAATGTAAAAGCTTTCCAAAATCAATTAAAACTTCGAACGCGCCCAGCGTTGGTCTTCATGTAGATCGCGGTAGTTGGGCAATTATTTGATTCTGTTTTTATTTTTTAAAGATGGCAGGAATTTCAGTAACAGAGGTCCTATTACATATAAATTCGTGACGGGGAATTCTTAATTTCAGATAAATTAGAAAAAGTTAAAACATGACTTAATTTACTATAAGTACACACTCCGAAACTTTAAGATGCTACCACTTCTACCCAATCGGCGTTGAACGATTGCTATTAATCGATTAATGAGGTACCTTTGAATGATCGACGGATACCGGTCAATAAAACAATCGATCGATTACAGTCAGTCTTTGTAATTTAGTGGATAATTCGATTTGATGTAGTTGGTATTTTTGGTGGACGTCGCACTTTTTAAAACAGTTTTTATAAGAATCATACAAGGTTTTGAGTACTTGGATTCATTAAAAAAGTTATGTTGTAGCTTTTTCTAATTTTATGTCATTTTACTGTCCGTATTAATAGATCATACTCAAAATAAGTAAAACAATATCTTTCTCTATATATTTGATCAGGTATCAGAGTCACTTTAAATATCTATTTTATTACACTTTTACCTTGAGTCCGAAAACCATCTTGAGGAATTGTTCGTAGTGAATGGTGATCACGCCATCTTGATCCGTGTCGTACTGACGGAACGCATTCGTTAACATCTGAAAAATGGAATAAAAATAGTATTTGTACAAATAGCTGACAAATAACGGTTTGCGCATCAGGTGGAGTAGGTGAGGGTAGATTTTTGGCAAAAGCCATTCATTAGCTAGAAATACTTCAACTTTCAAAGGTTTACGTTATTTACCAGTTATTATTGTCTGGTAGATATGGTGTCAGACTTCTTCGATGGGCTCTCGGTTCTTGTTTAACAATGAGTTATATTTGACAGGCGTGATATTAAGGATCTCAGTTTTTAAAGCGACTTGTCTCCATTAGACGTGTAACTTTTATTTATTTATGGCACCTGATTCAAAAACGCTCTTCTTATTTTAAAAATATTCAAATAATATACTTACATATAAAGTTACGCAGCACTGGATGAAGTCATCAAACAGAATCGTTCCTCTCCCGTATCTATCGAACTTAGACACCATAATGCCGACTACCTCATCCGATAGTCTGTATCCGAACGCTGTCAGCGCACTGCTCAGTTCGTTTTTGTCAATGTTTCCTGAGTTGTCTCGATCGAAGGACCGGAAACAGTTCTGCCAATCTGTCACATACTTCCATAGTGCGCCAAAGTCCTCGAATGATATTGCGCCTCTGTTTTGTTTGTCGAACATGCCTGAAATGAAATGCAAAAAGCAAATTGGACTTCATCTGCATTTGGAACATAAAAACAATATAGTGTTTTCTTTTTGTTTGTCGGTTTTCCTATAAATTGTAGTTAATGTATGTAGTTAAAGTAAATAAAACGTAACTAACAGTGGTTGGTAAACTTACCGATCATAAGTCTGACTGTCTCTGGATTGAATGGGTTCCATGTTCCGTTTGACAAAGCCTGCTGGAGTTCGTCAGCTGAAATGTAGCCGCTTCTATCTTTGTCGACCCTAAAAATTTAGTAATGATAATTTTTAATTGCTCGTAACATCTTACAAAGTAATAAACCGCCCAAATACGAGTCGGACTCTCGAAACAAGGATTCTAATCAGTTACATATAGTTCATTTTCCCGGCTCCATTACTAAGTTTGTTTGAATGTCAAGTTTTTATGCAGATTTCACATAAACTATACTACATAGAGGCATCGCTTAGGTTTGATTGTGGTATTTGCACCAATTCCAGTCTACTATGATTATTTAAGTTTTACTGTATACACTTCGGAGATAGAGGACGTCTACAGGCATTTTCAGGCAATGTATTTAACAATAAGATACAGGAAAGACGCCGAAAAAACACGAATATTGTATGGGGACCCCCTTAATTTTTATTTTTTTATTACGTGTATTTATTGTTCTAGTGGCTAGTCTGTGAAAATTTCAAGTGTGTAGAATCCGACACCAATCTACTTTATAGATTCGGCTTACCAACAAACAGAATCTATTTTAGAAGCACCTACAAAATAAATCATAAAAACTTTCGGAAAAGTGGAGCCTCCTAATACAAGTTACTTTTAACTTAAAAGGAATATCCGAGAAACTGTTATGTGACTAATATATTATGTTAAAGAAAATAATAATAAAACAATTTTTCCATACAGTTAACAAGATTTAGCCCTGTGAGAGTTAGACAGAACCAGTAAATTATGAGATAATGAAAACACAACTACAAGAAATGAGCCAGATTATTTTTTCTGTTTTTCACCTTCTAAACACATCCCATAGGAACTCCCTGCTGGGCATTGGCGACTGGAAAGCTGCCATTTTATCTGAAAACAAGCAATTATGATAAAAGTCGAAAGACTGACATTGCCATCATGCATATCCAACAGAGGATGTATGTGGCCGATTATGAAAGCCATTCCATTGGTGATGTTCCATGTTTATGAAAATCCATTGGTTTATGTGACAGAATAAGTTACAAACTAACAAATTATACAGAAGAAGTCTTGCTCCATCTCTTAAAATACACTAATTTGCAGAAAGTTACACATTCAACATAAAATATAAACATATTTATTCACACTCTGATATCAAGTAATCAGTATATCCCTCCTCAATATTTCTATTAATTGCTATGAAATTCGCATTTTAGCCAATTATAACCATTAGATGATTTGACAAACAGAGCAGAGCACTCTAGTTTAAATTTTTTATATGAGGGCAATTTATTGCAGGCTATGAGATATCTTATATAGTAAAGTGACAATTTGTTTCCTTCATTTATGCCCAGAAGACAAATGAAATCAATAAATGATGAAATGACTATTTAGACCATTTTACTGCAATCGTTACTTCATTGTATATTTTATTTCTGTTCGCATTTTTTCCTGAATGTGTTTTTTCGTTTTCCCCATTCACAATTTTTCCTTAAAGCTTTTATGCTTTTCTAATCTCTTTTCCCAGTCAATATTTTTCTCTAACTTTCCTACGACCCCAGCGTTTTTTTAATATATTATTACACATCTACATCACAGATTTTCCAGAAGTATTTAACGAGTGGGGAAAAATGACATGAAAAGTTAATAGTTACAATCATACTGTAAGGAAAAAAATACTGAGTAAAAAGAAATACAAAAAAATGCAAATAGAAATAAAAATACAAGGAAGAAATGATTTCAGTCAAGCGGTCTAACAAATCGATGAAACAAATATCACATATGCTGCAATATTCGCCAATTTTAAAGCCCCTGATTCTACTATAACTCCACTTAATATTAGTCATATAATTATTTCCACTATTCATATTATTTGTATTTCAGAATTATGCATGTACCTAGCTAGAAGTATCAACATATTACAGTAATAAAATCACCAATCTTAGCAGATTATGGCAAATACTATCCCTGAAAGCTTATTTAATGTGGTGTTGAGGGAGGTATAATGTCCTAAAGTGGATTTAAAATAATTAAAATTAGTAGATCAAATGGCATACAATTTGAGATACCACCTAAATCTACACCTACCGAATGACAATCTATCGCATGCTTTATTTGAACAGCTACTTATATTTTAAATATGATAGTGGACTAATCACACCTAAATAGGTGCAATTATTTGAGTTTTGAGAGAGAGTTTGTTCTAAACTTATTGTTCTAGTAGTGTTTCCGTAATTTATCTGAAATCAACGCAACGTCGTCGTTCATAAATTGGTTGGGAGATGAATCATAGTCATACTGGGGTTTTGTAAGTTCAATAGTCTATCTTCTATGCAATATGCTGTGATTATCGACACAAAATTATTGCTTCTTTACTTAAGATTAATTTAATGTAATGGTCAGCAAAAATTTAGGTTTCATTTATAACTGAGAGCTTAAATTAACAAACAATTGTTTGTAGTCAATCGTAACTTTAAGCCATTTTCTCTTACCTTCTTCCTAAAAAAAACTTATGTTGGTATAGCAATTGTTGAGTGCAATATGATCTACCTAGTATCTAACCTCGCCTATCTATTAAAATACAAATCTTTTAAATTTAATAAAAATTCCACTTTCACAACAAGAATTGATGAAAGAATGAATGAATGAGACAACTACGGTTCATAGCTACTGACTGACGTGACGTGACGTTTGATACTATATGACGTCATTCATTATGTTTTTATGTGTTGTATACATAAAATGCAATGGTTATTAGACCTACAAACGCTTCTATAGTTTACTTTTTCACAGTTTATTTTTTGTTTGTTTTACGATGAATGAGAATTTCAAAGGTCAGCTTTGATTCCAACATTGCTTGGCTATACAACTATAGTTTTAAATACATAAATTGATACACATGAGACCATATTTTACACCCTGAGTTGCGTTTCGTTTTCACTTATGCTGAATATTTTGATTTGCTGTGCTCGCTTAGCTTCATCTTCGTATTAAAATGGCGGATGTCCAAAGCAATGACCGAAAATTAAAACTTACTAAAAATGGAAAAGTTGTTAAGAAACGAGCAAAAAATCCGGAAGGTAAGTCGCAGATTTATTAGCAGCTACCTATAAAGAGGACAAATTGTACACAATAAGTTATCATTTGGTATTGTTTCCATTGTTATAGTATACAATACTATATTCACTCTTTGTCTCTTACTACATTTTGATACGTAAGTTCTTTTGAAATAGTTGTTATCTCGCCCAAAAACCTACTTCGTGTCATGAAAGTGTGCCGCCGTTTAGGGGGAAAACAAATTAACTAACGTACGAAATAAGTAATAATAAGACTTTCTATGTATATTGTTATATAGTCTAGCACATATGTATGTATGTAATTTTATTAGATAATCCTGGATATACAATTATATATATAGGTAAAATAAATGCGGCAAACCATTTTTTAAACTTTTTGTTTGATTTTGTAGAAAATATCCATGCAATTTTGTCATTTGGAATTATATGCTAGCATATAACGTATCAAGTATTGTGACTGTGCATTCAGTTCAAATTCGATTAATTTAAAAGTTTGGAGAATTCCTTGAACTTTTCAGTCTCTTTTTGACATCAACAATTTATTGTATGATTCCACTATAATATTTGAGCACCATCACTTTTTACAGAATGGCACAAACAGAAGCAAAAACGTTTGAGAATAGCTGGCTTACAATATGTGAATGCAAATGGAAAAATTGTTCCACCAAAACAGCCAGGCCCGGACTGCAACTGTCGCAGAAAATGTTTCCAAAAGGTTCCAGAGGATACCCGCCATAAAACCTTTGAGGGTTATTACTCTATGAAAACGCATGACGAGCAAAATGCTTATTTATTTGGCCTCATGAGACAGGTCGATGTTAAAAGGAAAAGAGTGAAAAGCAGTAGCCGCCGTACTTGCACATTTGAGTATTTCATCAGAGTGAAAGGAAGAGAAACGCAAGTATGTCAGACTGCTTTTAAAAATATACATTCCATCACTGAAAGAAAAGTCAGAGTACTTTGTAAGAAGATGGATGATGGTATTATGTTCCCAAATGACAATCGAGGAAGAAACAGTCATCGACGCACAGGAGAAGTTAGATTACCATCTGGAGTAATGGATCAAATCAAAAGTCATATTTATTCAATAGTCCACACTCATCGCCTTAAAGATTTCATACGGTTGGATAAAATTGCTGGTCTAGAGATCAATATTTCCAAAATGTGGAAGGATTACATAAAGACTTATGATCCAGATAACATAACGGCTACAATGCCAAAATCAAAGAGGAATGAAGTCTCAATACCTGTTGAACAGGTCCCACAGACAATACAGCCTATGGCACAGGAAACCTTTACAGCTCCCAGTGTTTATTCAGGTGGTGGTCATCTGGTCAATATCGCTGAAAACTACTTCCAGAACCACTACCAGACTACAGCTATAGCTACAACTGGCACACCTACCAATTTCTATCAATCTCAGAATGGCCAAAGCATGGGGATTATACTGCAATCTACCACAGCTAGACCAGTCCAACCCACAACTGCATACATTGTCTTGCAGCCAAAACCTGAACCACATCCAAATACAGCCAATGTTGTTACAAATGTCATCAATCAATATCATACAACAGAAATAATTCAAAGTCAGCATGAGCCAGAAAAACTGTTAAAGAAAGTGAAGAAGGAAAGAAAGAAAGGTCCACTAGTAAAGCAGTGGAGATATACAAATATATTTCATGAGGAAATTAATGGTGCAGCTTTGTCGGCGATAAAAACGAGGCTCGGAATGTACTATGCTGAAAGCGATGCAGCCAGGAAAAAGGCAAAGCAAGCGAGGCCTCCGGAAGTTGTACAGACACAGTCACAAAACGAACAACAGATTAGGCCTACACATACTGTTACGATCTACACTTAAGCCCCGGTCACATGAAGCGAGTTTACTTGCTCCATGTGACCGAGACTTTATTTTTTAAGAGTACTCTATTCTTATTTGACTGATCTGCTAGTAGAATCTTTTGCTAGAATCAAGCTAATTAATTTTGTATTAGAATGCATTTTTATCTATGTGCTTTCATATAAAACAGTACATTTACTCTAGAATAATATTACAATTATATTTATGTAGGATAAGGTGATAACAATAGCAAGTGCTTCATATATCATTTTTGAAAGCTGACCATAATCATTGGTCTATAATTTTTATCATTTTATTGTCACATATATTATATTACTATATAATATTATTATTACTCTATGAATCATATTAAGAGGTAAATCAATTGTAATTCTATTTACTATTACAAATATAGAATTCATCACATCTTTTATTTTTTATGCCTTTGATGAACAGTGAGGTCTATAACTTCAAGATATTTATAAAGGTTTAGTTTGACTTACAGTGTGTTACAACAGAAAGTAAAATGTGATAAAAAACGATTGTAGTCTGTACTCATTCAGTGCTTGGCAATTTTGATGTGCTTGATGATTCATCAACAATGTTCTAGGTAGATACTCCATGGACACACTCCTCCTTTCAAGACGGAGTATTACCATTTTAAAAGTCCGGTGGCGGCTGTTGTTCGGTGTATAATAACAAAATAAAAGATTAAAATGTATTTTAAACTTTTATTGGTCACTTAAATTACGCGGAAAGCACGCAAACTCCACCGGCTTCCTTGATCTTCTTCTCTGCTGTTTTGGAGAAGAACTTGGCTTTCACTATGATGGGCTGCTTGGGGAGTCTGCCTTTGCCTAATAACTTGTGGTAACCCTGAAACAAACATCATTGCAATCACTACAAAAGCAGTCGTGATAATATTAATTCGCTCTAAGCAATGGGCTTGTATATCACCTGATGGCGTAGTCAAGTGATGATATAGGCCTTACTGAAAACAACAGTCCTATTAAAACTGCTGTTTCACAGAAAATACAGATTAAAAAGGTAGGCAGCCATGTTACAATAACTTTTGATCAACCAAACTCAATAGTTACCTAGCTTGGTGGAAAACCATAGATTTAGGATTCCATGTAATCCCTTTTATCAGCTAAAAGTACAGTACCTCTCTCTATGCCATAGGCTATGGGCACCACAAGGTAAAAAAATCAACTCACTTTTAGATTACTCTCACCCTTATTCATATCCATATAGGATTGGCACCTTGACACCTAATTAGTTTGGGGTTAAATTGTATTTTACACCATAACGGACATTAAAAAGCACGCCAAAATACAAATACGTAAAAATTTTCATTTTTTATTGAGATTTGGCAAGAATTTAAAATTTCAAAAATTGCTATTCAAATAGTAAAATGCTTATTAGATTTAGTTGTCTCATTGCATTTTGATCATTTTTTCTAGGGATATATAAATAAAAACATTATTTTACGAGATAAATCAACATATCTAACACGCTTCATACATTTAATGCTCCGATTTATATGGAGCGTTTTAGCACCGCATGAATAGAATTACTTTTTTGGCAGGTTGTGATAAAAAACTATTAGTCGTATCAAAAAAATTTGATAGAGCTATTTATCTTTTAACATGGACTATCAAATGAGACCAAAATATATTTTTTTGTCAAATACCCAATTACTTCATATCATCCCATTCATTCATTCTCATCTGCATATGTTTATAGTTTTGTTTATTAATTAGTTGCCATTTACAGCATACAAGGGGTACAGTAAAGTACAATAAAATGTGATACTTACAGCCTTGACAATGTTGATGACGGGCACCTTGCCATCTGTGGCAGTGGCGTACTTGAGCCTCGTCTGCTCCGAAACTAGGGTCCAAAGCTTGTCCAGGTTCAGGACAGGACAGAAGACCTTATTCTTTCTTAAATGGAAGTTCCTCATGCCCAACTGGAATATTGAATTTATTGTTTTGTAGAATACAAGTTAAAACTCAAATTTCATATTGATGGTACCTTACAATTATTTGGCTAATGTTCAATTGTAAAATTGAATTATAATGGTCTAAAAATAAAAATCTTTTAATTTTTAAAAATTACCCTTTACAAGTCCTTGTCCGTTTCTAGAATTATAACTACAGCTATTTATTAGGAGCAGTTAACAAATCACAATAGTTGTAAAGTATACCATCAAATCAAACAAACTTGTTTGAAAATCGTCTATGTTAGTTCCAAGCAGGACTTGACCCATTTTAATGGGGATAAATGTTTTGCACCAGGTATATTAGTCTAAGTAGATTTACTAAATTAGAATAGAAATTTATTATTATTTGTTATCAGGTAGGCAGTTGGTTCAACAGATAAATGCGGATATTTAAATTATCTTTTGACTGCTTGCTTATGTATTCTTCAAGTTAGTTTTTAAACTGGTTCCAATATACTCTTTCTCACTCTTGTTGTTTAGAGAGTGTTTGTGAGGGTAATTATGTGAAGCTGGTTCATGGTTGGGGTGGTGGCCTCTTAACCGGTCATTATTGTCAGATTATAAGAACCACAGTGTAGTTGCCTGAATAAAGCCATAATTGACAAATTCCTGAATATGACATACTAAATTGGACTGTCAAGACAATGATGAAGCCCGACAGATACTGATTGTTTATTTTCCATAGTCAAGACAAAGTTGAGAAAACACGACAAAATATTTTACACTGTGTTGATAAGTCGAAAAAATAAATTTATAGATAATTTAGAATGACGTATGCTAAAATTTTAAGGCAACTTTGCGTACCTTTCCGAAGTAACCAGGATGGTACTTGTCCATGTTGATTCTGTGGTGGTGCTCACCACCGCAGTTACCGCGACCGCCAGGATGCTTGCGGTGCTTGCCTGAAACCCATTGAAACACACCATAAACAAGGAAACAGCACAAAACACATGCAAACACAAGAATCTCTTAATTTGTAGGTTAGGATGTGTTTTCTATTGAGTCAAATAAAAGGAGAATGAAACGCCGAACTCACCGATACGACCATGACCGTGGCTCACGTGTCCTCGGAGCTTCCTAGTCTTCTTCTTTGATGTGGCCTGCAGGACAACGAAAGGTTATTTGTAAATATATACCGACAATCGTTACCACGAAATATTTCACAGAAAAGCATTATAATCCTTTAATAGATACGATACACTAAAATATTTTCGTCAATTAAACGTGATTGCACTGAGTTTTTTTGATTAATTTATTAAATATGAACACCAACCATATTTTCGGTTTCCGTCAAAATTTACAAAAGAGACAGAAAGAGAGAGAGGGTACTATGAACATCTGTCAGTATCAACGTCAAATTACAGTTCTGCCAACATTCAGAAACCTGATAATGGGTAGCCATTCACGCTGCGACAGGACCGGCAACAATAATCAGTTTTCGTTATTATTTAAAGTTTGGTAAGATATTTAAAATTGTAGAGCGTCGATTATCCGAACTAATTGGGGGACTGGGGTGTTCGTATAACCGATATTTTACGGATAATCGAACTACCTATATGTATATTGATTCAGCTATATATATTTACGTACAGGAAAATCAAAACCATATTTGCTGCTGATGAATCAGCAGATAGTTTTTCTCCTTGTATGAGTATTCGAAGGTCACAAATGTCAAGGTTTGACTGAAATCGTTTTAACCAGCCTGTACTTGCTTCGAAATTTGACGGCCCTTCAAGTTTTTCGTTAAATTGAACTTCTTTTTCACACAGAGTTGGGCCAGAAATAGGTTCTGCCTGGGATCTTTTTTGAGTAAAACCACGTACAACACGTAAGTTTCATCGTTTTGCGACTCGTGGATCCGTCAGAAGAATGGGACATAAAGTTTTTTTGTAGTCATAAACTTGGTATTCATTGGATAACTTCGTTGCAGATTCGCCTTCCTCCAACTGTGTATTAATCTTGTGTTTATCATTCATAGAAAGGACAACACTTTTTCGTTTAGGGAGAGTTTACGCGGTTAAATTTAGTTTATCGACTCGATCGGTTACTTGGAAATCACATACGAGTACCATTAACAAATCGCGAAAAGTCTGTAAGCACTATAGCGTGGAAGAAGTGAGGGAGGCACGCGCGGGTAACGAGTAGTTCGGATAAGCGATCGTTCGGTTGATCGACGTTCGGATAATTGACGATTGCAAGGCGTTATATATTTGTAAATAACTACTTTTAGTCGTGGAAATATGAAGCACTTACAGGTATTCATTACTTCCTGATTTAAGAGGATCTGAAAAATAACAACCAACAGCGATAACCTTACACTACCTTGAACCATAGTACAATAAAATACTGCACTTAGCATCTTAGACAATACACAATTACTAATCAAATTCTATAAAATATTAGTCTTGCCGGATCTGGAAAAGAGAATGTAAACGAACTGCAAAACGTAGTGATTACTTGCTCAGTGCTAGGTACCATTGAGCAAGTAATCTAGGTACCTACCTTGTCAAGTTTCATTCATTCGTTCTCGTTCAGTACGTTTCCAGAAAATGGCTGGATTGTATGTCGAAGTTAATTCTGACACGTATTTTGTTAAATATCGTAATTAATCTGTGAAAAAATTGCTATGTTGCTTTAGATTTCGCATTTTCTTGTAGAAGAGTGCAAAATAATACGACAATGGAGTTCCGTGAGACACTCCTTGCTGCACAAAAGAACCAACAACATAAATCATCTGTGAGTTGAACTCTTGTATCAATATATTTTCACATAATTATCCAGCAATGTCTTTGTTTTAATTCAGTATATTTCGTTTTATTCTTTTTTGTATTTTTGTCGAAGTCACATATTTATGTATATATATGTATTTGTTTTCACTTCTTATAATACACTTTTACTTTTATAATCACCTTGTATTGATAATTATGAAATTATAGGAAAGTCAGTACTACAAAGCGAGATTCGATCCTCCGAAAAAGGAAAAAGAACAGAAACCCAAAGACAGGCTATCTGCCAACATCCAGAAGTTCCTGGCTAAAAAAGAGGAAGAGGAGCGTCAGAAAAAGCTTGATGCTCAGAGAAAACGGGAGGAACTCAGCGCAATGCGCGATCCTAAAGCGCTTAGGAAGATTCAAAAAACCCTCAAAGTCATTAAATCTGCCAATAAGTCAGTTATCGCAGATGCTATTGACAAGGATAACACTGCTGTGACAAGGGAGGGCCCTGAGCAGCCAGATCAAGACGATTATGGCTATGAATCACAAGAAGCAGCTGCCTTGTATGAGAAAATGATGCAGAAGTATAGTAAAATACCTGACGAGCCTAAATTCTCTGCTGCGAGTAAGTATTGTTACCTCATATTTACACTGAGTTGTTATGTTTCTGAATTGATAACAGACATTGATAAATATCACAATAATAGTTGTGCAACAATCACTATTGAGTCTGGCACTTTATGTGTGGTAATAGGTAAGTATGGTCAGTCATCTGCCTACACTACTTAATAATTTTACAGCATGTCAGATGTCTTTAGATCTACACTGTTAGGTATCTTAAAATGTCACTTTATGAGTATGCTTTGTATTATGTATTTAAAAACATTACAGAATAATAACCAAAACCCTTCAAACTGAGGCTGAATCTATGCGTCTACTATAAATATTGCATACATTTGTTCTGCTGCTGCACAGCTGGACATAGGCTCCATGGTATGCCATAGCCCCAAGCCATTTGCATTCAGTGACTCCCCATGACCTTAACTAGAGGATTGGTCCATTTACGTTTTCCAGTACGTGGTCACCACTCAAGACTCACCTCACTGAATTGGCAAGCTATGTCGATGACCCTAGTTAGTCGACGGATTTCCTCATTCCGGTTTTTATCATGTAGAGTATTAGTAAAGAATAAATTACTTATTTGTATTTATTTTTCAGAGGTGACGGTTAAGAAGGACTTGAATGGAACAAGAGAGCGAGTGAAGCATGCCTTGCAGCATGAGGATGATCCGGTGCCACACAAGAGGAGGCGGAGAACAGGAGATGGGACTCTTGAATGTGAGACATTATTGCATCCCACATTTCCTTTAAACTTTATATAATTATACATTACTGACAACTATTTATATTTTTAACCACACAACTATGTTTGCTAAAGTTTTTTATATGATTTCTAAAAAACTACCCTTGTTAGATATTTTGGTATTGATTTCATGACATATTTAATGTAAACACATTAATATTCATGTTATACTAAAATTTTATTTTACTTCTTCATTCATAGATAAGGGGATTTTATTATTATTTTATATTTATATTACAGTAACTTTTATAAGTATATGCTGTAATAAAATATAAGTAATAGTGACCTTTTACTTTACAATTTTGATCCACATATTGTGATCCATGTGAACATAAGAGTAATAGAACACTAGATAATATGTTACTGCCACAACACTATCATACAATAAGCTATTTACGTCACATGGAGCTGCAACCATATTTCATAAGTGGCCAGTTTCATGTTTGTTTATATGTAATATATAGGACTTGAGGAAAGTCATTATGTAGATGAAAGCAAAAGGAAGTCTACTGCCTCTGCCTCTACACTCTGGCAAACAATCTCCATTCCAGGCTCCGACGCCTACACTGGGTGCTTATAAGTGTAAATATAGAAACATTACATCCCTGTCTCTTTTGTCTATTTGGACTGGACTGGTCTATTTGGATATGGATTCCATTAATTAAATTATAATTCTTGTGGTTCCTCTACAACTAGTGAAGGTTGGCTGTCAACTCGCTGTACTTTATGTATTTCCTTTGTTGTTTAGTATTTAGTTAATAATATGGTTTCACTTAATATTTCATAATCGGCTACATCCCATCTACTGAATATTTTCCCTTACTCGACTTTTGCGACACCCTTGGAGTAGGATGATTTCTAAAGTCTATGGATGAAGTCGCAAAAGCCAGTAGATATATAATTTAATAACAATCACAAGCAAACAAAATTTTCCCAATGATCCTATTTTGTTGATTTTAACATCCCATTTTAACTAGTTTGTTGTTGATTGTTATGTATATATCAATACAAATTCCAGATAAAGAACCGTCGCCTCCACCGAAATCAGAATCGGAAAGAAAGAAAGAGGAAAAATCTGATAAACCTAAATTCCGTAAGCCTGCACCCCCACCAATGGACTTTAATCAACTTCTTAAGCTAGCTGAACTGAAGAAAAGTGAGCCTATTGAGGTGGCAAGCAAGAAGGTAGCCTCTGAGCCAGAGCCTGAAAGACTGATGACAAAGAAACAAAAAAGGGAATATGAAGAAGAAATGGCAAGGCGCATGAGGAGGCAGGTGGAACCAGAGAAAGGTGCCAAGAAGAGTAAGTGGAAGACTTGGTTTTGGTGATCTGTTTTGATGATAAAATAGTCCCGACTCCATTAATTAGAAGAGATAATTGTTAAGTTTGAGTATTAACTTTTGTGATGTTGTTGATGATGATAACGAATTTGATGATTAATTTAGTTTAGTCAAAGGACATTCAAACCATAGAACCGAGATTAAATATTTTTTGTTGGCCATACCTTGTTACTTAAAAATATATTTATAAATCAAACTTGTTTCATTTCAGATTTAAAAGATGATAGGCCTGTAGAAAGGGAAAGGAAACCAGAAACTGGCGGGTTTGGACGAATTCCCAAATTGAGTGATAAATTTGGAAGTAGAAATGACAGCCCTAAAGCATTTGACAGAGAAAAAGAAAGGGATAGAGAAAGGGAGCGAGATAGAGAAAGAGACCGAGAAAGAGATAGAGAAAGTGAGAGGGACAGAGAAAGAGATAGAGAACGGGAGAGGGAAAGAGAGAGAGATAGGCAACGAGAAAAGAATAGAGATGTGGAGAGAATGAAAGCAGAAAAAAGGGAAAAAGAAAGAACTTTTGAAAGGGAAAAGATAGAGAGAGAAAGGCTTGACAAAGATAAGCTAGACAAACTAAAAGCAGAAAGAGACAGAATAGACAGAGAAATGGAGAGGTTGAACAAAGATAAAGAAAGATTAGAGAAATCAAAACTTAGATTGGAATTAAAAGAGAGAAAACCCATTAATGTGTCAAAATTAAATCCCAGGGAGCCTGTGAAACAAGAGCCCAAAAAAAGTATAGATTTAAAGAGTCAAAATACATATAGGATAGATAAAAACTCGAATGAGAAAAAAGTAATGAACAAAGATAGCAAATACATGAATGGTCATAGCTCACAAGGAAAACCAGTGCCTAAACAGAGTGTGCCAATGAGGGATGGGATGAAGGACAAGGTTGCATTAGCTAAGAAATCAATGGATGGGTCTCCGAAGCTAAATGGACACCCTAGATCAGAAAATGGTAAACGTTTGCCAGATAAGCCTATGCCAAAACGCTCTGATGATAGGAGACCAAATCAAGCTGGGCCGAGTAAACCTGTATCAAACAGTTTTGATTTTGACAAGCATGTTAACTCTCTAAAGAATGGAAAGCAATTCCCGCCTGGAGATGTGAAGAGAAAGCCAAGGCCTGATGACAAAAAGAAACCTAAACGTAAGTAAAACAACCATTTTCTACTTTTGTGGTAAAGAGTGTTATTATTTCAGTTATATATATATATATAGGGCTTAGTTTGTGGTATTAAGAATCAACCGACTCCAAGGCCTAGTGGCCACTAGACATGCGCAAAACAGTGCTTCTTAAAGTAATTTGCTATGTCATTACATTACATACCGCGTAATATTACATCGTACCATTACACGTCACTCTAAAATCACTTGTAATACGCGACGTGGGCTGGCATGCGACAGCTCTTCTGGTATTGTAATATTTGTAATGCAATGTTCTCTAAAAATACGTAGAATGCAAGCCTTATCGTCCTAGTAATACATTACACAATACGTTACATCCGTCCTTGTGGATCTGTCAGAGGACCTGATCCTGCGTAGCGAGCCTACTCGCTCGCACCGCGCTAGGTGCGAGTGAGCGGTGCAGAACGACGATATGCGAGATGAATGCTATGAGTAATGCGTGATGTTTGAGTTAGTTGAGTAATGTGTACTGCAATAATACGCAATCGGGTAAAATCTCACGTCATGCATCACTAGCATCATTTACACGTGTCTAGTGGTCACGGGTTCGATGCCTATCGGTACTCTGTTTATGGTAGCAGAGCATTTTCTATGTCCACCTGGCTGGGTCAGCAAGCTGTCCATCTAACGGCCTTATCGTCACTTACCATCAGCTGAGATGAAGTCTACCAGTTATATATGTATACGAATATTGTAGTTATTAATAATAATTGTTGTTCATTTAAACGTAATCTCCACTTACCGTGTGTTTGTTTCAGGTCGCTTGGACTCTGACTCTGAGTACGACTCTGAGATGGACGACTTCATCGACGACGGCGACGAGGAGGCGGACTACTCCACACACATCAAGGAGATCTTCGGATACGACAAATCAAAGTGAGTGTACAATCACATGAATGACACGTTTAATTTAAACGGGGATGACATGTCAGAAAAAACAAACATTCAAAGAAACAAACATTCAAAAAATCAATAATCATAGGTTGCTAATTCACTGTTGGTCTTGAGTTTTCCTTATCGATCGCCTCGTCCAACAGGCTTTAGGGATTTACCATAATGACTATGGTTGACAGCTAGATTGTTGACAGCTGTTATATGTTATATGACACTCGAGTACAAAAATATGTATCCACTTTTGAACCATGTCACATTCACCCTTGCTTGTTTCTATGTAGTTTGTTGAAGGAAATGTCAATTAAAGGTGAATGTGACATGGTTCAAAAGTGGATACATATTTTTGTACTCGAGTGTACATAGACGCTACGTCCAGACTTAAATTTTCAGTTACGGTTACCTAGTTAATCTATGGTTAAGGTAGCATTTATAGGCAATAGCAGAATAACAGCGTCTTCGAGGTATTGAACCTCTTAGACATATGCTGAGCTATTAGCCCATTCATCATACATATATAATATACGATGTTCAATTGTTATTTTTAAGAATTTGTGATGAATAAACCTCTTTATTATTATTATTATTATTATTAAGTCGCACGACGGGCGTTGTAAGCGAGCGACTTGTGTCGCGCGATTCAGTTGCCCATAAAATAAATATAGTAAAAAAAACTAAAACAATGCTTTTGTCACTATATACACCCCTGTCTTCATCATCAGACCACCAGACCAAACCACCAAGACCACTACTCTTCATGTGTTGCACTTGTCAAACCAAACCAAATGAGCTCAAACTCGAGGCGTTTACTACCCATTGAAGAGTTCCACTTTCTCGTTCCTGGCTTCATAATCAGGCCCTTATCACCGAGTGTATCACTATTGATGGACTAAACTCGTCAAACCGAACCATATGAGCCTAAACTCGAAGGGTTTGCCAGTACCCATTGAAGAGTTCTTCTATCCACCTCCTGACTCCTGGGTCAGATCAGCTCGATGGTGCCAAATTATTGCATTGTCATCCGACTTACAATCATAAAGTTTCAACTCGATAAGACTATTAGAAGTAGGTTAAAATTGACTTGTTTACATACATAGATAGATAGATAGTTACAAGTGAACATAATATAAAGCAAGTAAAATAGCTGAACACATCTGCAACAACACAGAGTTTAGTATAAGGTCGCATGCTTTGGTCGCGTAGCTTCAGTTACTAAGCCAAGATACTAGTTGGATTCTTGGCGCGAACTTGAAAAATGGTGGTACATTACAATTTTGTTAATTGGTTAATAATACTGTTATGTGTGTTTTTTGTGTTATAATGGTGTGATATAGTGCAAAAAGTGTCATGGACGGTGTTATAGTATCAATTACGCAAAATTGCGAGGGTTTCGACGCGATCGGAAGAGTTTACCATGTCGAGTACATTCGGCATATGGATTCTTTCGAATTATGTTGAAACCAAAGCTGGCCTTTGAAATTCTCGTTCAATTCAAGAATCCAAAACAAGCGATAAAATGTACACATTATACATTTTATTAAGAAAACCTCAAAATTTGTTCACCTAATTTTACTCGTCATTGGCTAGATAACCACTGGTTAAAGCCATTATTTAAAAAAAAGTTCCTAGTCTCATTTTACTATCCACTAACATCCACAGGCTAACACGGGCTGATCCTATTCTAAATCTAAACCCGATACCACACGGGCGATTACAATTTCATATAATATGTTTCTTACTACAATTTAGCTTAAGATAACAAAACGTCTGCCTTAACTTTGCAGTAACCCTTTAGCTTCTTTGGACATTTGCGGTAGCCAAAGCTCTTCCTAAAAAAACTGCTTCCTACTACTACTTCCTAAAAAAAAGTCGATTATGACTTGACTTTGTCATAAATCGCCGCTAGCCATTCATGACATTTAATCAATTCATTTAGTCAACCTCATATTCATTTGCCAGGAAGTTTAGCCAGAAATCATATATGGCTAACCTTCTTGAACGAATATGCGAGCTGAAACTGACGGTATGTTTGCACGTTTGAGCTCAATTTATAATGTGTTGATGTCACCAGGTACCGGGACATGGACGATGACGACGACCCCGCGATGGAGTCCAGCTTCGTGCAGCAACAGCGAGAGGAGTACATCAGTAAAAAACACGGTGAGTATTGTCGTAGACTCTTATGTATGTATCTTAATCCATGACGAAAAGCTATCCACTAGTAGACACTTTTGCTCTATCATTTTCGCCATTAGACGCCATTTGCGACATCCACGACTGATTCTATCTATTCTATAGGTAATGTACTTGTATTATAGAACAAAGAAGTGAATGAAAAGTAAATTTTAAAAACCCGACTGCGTAATTTTTTGTACTTTTTTATATATATACCCAATGTCACTCTCACAGTAAATACGAATCTAACGTCACCTCTCAAGCTAAAATATATCGATCCGTTCAGGCCGCCGAGCGAGCCATACAATTATACATGTACATATCCACGAAAAACAACCCTCCTTCAGGCGTAATCGGGTAAAAAGGTACCAATATATTCCTTTAACCGCCTCCGTGGCCTTGTGGCTTGACTTATGTTCTGCAGGTTTTATTCCCGGTACGGGTTCAGTCTTCTTTAGTAGTATCAGTGTTTGGTTGGTGGTATGCTATGTGCGTCTGGCTCGCCTACCACCATGTTATCTTAGTCTACCACCAAAAAACAGTGTTAGTCATGTATGTAGTTACTATGAAACGTTCAGGGGCGGAATTTTACTAGCTTGGGTATAGTTTTTTTTCATCCAATAGACTTAACGTCATTTACCATGTGAGATGAAGGCCAAATGCAAACCCATTAAACTTTTTTGAAAACTATATAGTTCGTTCGAAAAAAGTTCGTTCTGATCGATAGAGACAGGGACTAGCTTAGAACCCTAACAATAATCATGTTTTGTTATCTAAGAAACTACAGTATCATAGTGAGGCCGCGGCCGTGGCTACCTGTGAAATTGCGATGTCATGAAACCTCGACCGACTTTCTTTTGCGAGGTTTCGTTTAGTAAAAACTGAACATTGAAATTAAGTAGTAAAAATATGTGATGCGATATCTAATATAAAATAACATTGAACAAACATATTATGTTATACTTTTTTAAAAACATTACAGGCATAATGGAGGATCTCGAGGACATGCGTCTGGAAGCCATGATGAAAGCGAAGGCGAAAGGGAAGAAGAAACGTCAGATCGACGACTGACAGACAACTTGACAACGAACTTCGGACCAAAACCTCTTATTACAGGATTATGTACTTATTTATTCCCTTTTCGATATTGTCTATTATATGTATAACGCTGTTCTTTTAATGCCGTGAAATGAACATAGTTCAGAAAAAGAGTCACCGTAAATTGTACATTTCATAGTGACCAAAATTTAATTCATACTTTTTTAAGCCAGCACAATACATAAATTTAAAAAAGTAGCATTTAAATTTAATACCAGTACTCTTGCTAGCTGTCATCGTGGTGTATTTTCTATCTTAAACACTGATTTGAAGAATCTATTAGGGAATATTTTTCTAGACTTATACATCTGCCATATATTATAATCTGGTTTTCCGATGAATGATAGTGAAGCAAATATAATATTACAACTTTATTGTGATCATGTTTGCTAATTATTTTAAAAAATAAAGTAACACAAAATGAGTTTGAATTGTTCTTTATGTTTGACTCTAAATAAATAAATATTTGGACCAATTTATGCACCTTAATTTATTATTTAAAAAAAAAGAGAAGTTATGGATTTTGACCGGGAGATTCGTAGCCTATGGGATATATTGCCTTGCATTCATCGACGCTCCATGTTGTGTAAAATGTACACTAAAAGCCAAAGAGCTAAAAGCAATATAAACTAAAGCTGTGCAATTCTATTGCCCTTGGTTTATAAGCGACAAAAAGTCAGTATGAGGTCAAGTGAATGAGAAAATATTGCCGGAGATCTTTTACTTCCCATCAGTTATCAACTCCAGTGCTCTAGTTCGCTTCCCTCTATTAACTCCAAATTCAATCTTCAATTAATATACAAAATTATTATTATGTAACCGTAACTTTGTAAATTCCATGAGAGCATTACCCCGATCACATCGCTAGGCAGGCGGATCTGTGACCGCACTAAGATTTCACTGGTCTCGATTTTGCCTCGGTCATTACGATGCTTACGAGATGATTAAAGTCGAGAACACTCACCTCTACACAGTAATTATATACCTCAATAATAACTTGCGATATCAATTAACAACAATACTGCGATTCCTAATTTTCGTTGATTCTTTATTACATCAATGTACAGTACTGAAACTCAGATAAGTCTAGACTCAATTTAGTGATACACAGTTAATTCATCATTATAGTGTCAGCTTCATAAGTCCTTCTGGCCATGCCAATCCTTCATGGATCGCCACATAACATTTTCTTCAGATTAGGAGATTTTTCAAAATCACTACGCTTTGCAGACGCAGTTGACCCTTAATAATTCTTAGGCCATTATTTGGCCAATAATTTATTTTTTGTTTGATAATTAATTCAATGAAAGTACAGTATGCAAGTTAGTATGAAATCGACTTGCTCTCGCATCTTTTGTCAGTTTAAATAGATCGATTATGTTCTACTATTGGCAGCATTATTTATGAATATAATTTTTAAATAATGTCAGGAAAATTATTAAGCTTCTTGTTAGGTATTTAGGTTTAGTTTTTGTCTGTAATAGCTTTAAGATTGTGATTTTCATAATATTTTCTGTTGTTAATACTGGTTTATTTGTAATAGTGTCATTATCGATTCTTCATACTTATCTACTTAATACTATTAGACTGCACCGAATGTCCAGTGGTGTTCTCAATTATATTTTAATTTATTACCAATTATATAATATTTCCAAAAACCAATTCATCACAAATATATTCATGTTTGGATTTAAATTTATCAGAATCAGAAGGTGTATTTGTAGCAATGAGTATTCATTGTGTTCTTACATCATGTCGAGACCACGGATTTGTAAAGATTATACGGATGGAACCTCGTTTAATAATGCGTGAGGTTAACAAATATGCACACTGCATGCTGCTGTATGCATATTGACGGCCGATTGTCTGATATTTAGTGTACTTTTTTGTGTCTGTGTAAAACAAAATAAAGTGTCTGACTTAGCTACTTCATACGTGTTTAGTGGAATACGTCGAGGTCTGGTTATTCTGATGTCTGTAATCGAGCCATGTATTACAATTTCTTTTATGTTTAGGTTAGTTAGTTACTAGATTAAAACCGTATTATTAAATATGAATCAACATTTGTAATGATATTAACAAAGCGACATTTTTATCAATAATATTTCAATAAATTTTAAACCAGGGAATATTTTAAAAATCGTGGGCGCCCCTGGACTGTCGATACCGTCTTAAATGATTATTTAAATGTTTATTTCAATCAATGGTTGATTGGAGACATTCCTGACGCGGATATTGCGTAAATGTCAGTTTTAAATGTGTTTTATATTTATTGGTAAAGAGTGTATATTAATGTTATCATTTAAAATGAATTTTGGTAAATCCTATATAAAAAGGAAGAAAAAAAACTGATGTAATGTTTTAAAAGTATAATTTTTCAGCAGATCGAATTAGTTTCTTTTTATGAAAAATATGTCCTACACACAACGTTGTGATGTTTATTTAATCTGCAGTGGAATAGTATCCTGCTTATGATGAATATGAAACGTCCACTGCTGGACATAGGCCTCCTCCATGGTATGCCTAATTGACCGGTCCCGAGCCACTTACATCCACCGACCTCTACTAGGGGGACGACCCGGTACACGTATCCCGGTACGTGGTCGCTACTCGAGATATTTTACTCCCCATCGATTATCCGTTTGTCGAGCAAGTTATATATCATCAATCGTCATCAGTCAACAAACGTCTACAGCTGGACATAGGCCTAGTTAATATATATATCAACTTCAAAATTATGGCTTCATCGTGGAGGTGATGGTACTGCCAGTGTCAAGTAAAGAGAATTCAGTGTTAATAAAAAGGGATAAACAGAAAAGATAATATATATATATGCTAAAATGTTACACGAAAAGCACTACTGTCAGTCGAAAAGTCAGCTGGCTGGCTGTCACTTTCAAATCGTCTCGCTGTCATTTTTTATGTCAGTGTCACTCCGCATTTACGACTTAAGGGCGTGCACGAAAAACATTTCAAAAGTTGATAAGCGATCTTGCTCCGTTATATGCCGACTTAGGTTGGGTCATGTCTGCACTCCTGTCTTTCTCCATAAAATAAGGATAAGGGACTCTTCTATTTGCGAATGTGGCTTAGACGAGGGTACACCGGATCATATTTTTTTCAGTTGCCCTAATAATAAATCGTCACTTTACAATTTTCTCCCCGATAATATCCCCCGTCCTTCTAATCTCAAATCTCTTCTTTCTTTAATCTTCTCTCGTTTTGTTTATACTCTTTCTAATTTTATTCATTCCAACAATATAAAGTTGTAATCCCTCCAGTAACTGAACTACGTTTCGTGTCGTGTGTTTTCTCCTTTTTGTTTTAGTCCTCTCAAAGTGTATCGCGTGTCTGGCTAACCGATTATTTCCTATTACACGTTGCCTCTTTGGACACCAGATTTTGGCAGAATTACCATGAAGTTGGTAGTTGCCATAAATATCAAGAATTGAATTGAATTGAAAAACATTTCAATATCGCGAAAAACGTCCAAAGAAAATATCATTTACAGCTAAATTCCGTATTTAAGGAATCTACAAGTAAGTCTCCTACAATTACCAATTTTTCGGCCGTTGATATGTCACAGCAAAATTTTATTTCTAAATCGTTAATGTTAACAAATAATTTTTTCGTGTTGCTCGGTTGTCAGCAGAGTATTTTATGAAACAGTCTGTTTTCTCAGTTCAGATCAAACTAATAAGCTAAATAACATTATTACCGATGTTTAACTTTCTTGATAATTTCTTGTTTTAGCAATGAATCTGATAACAAATATAAATGAAATTTCCGAGTTGACGAGAGAAAATGTACACTTGCGGAACCCCCAGGAGTTGCTTGACAAATTAAACAAAATCATTATGGATGGTCACAGCAAGCTTCAGATAGTGACAGACTTTGATCACACACTGACAAGGCATACCATGGATAATGGCTCAGCTGTGCTCACTAGCTTTGGTAAGAACCGTTCATCTACAAGGTGTCTGTCTATTTAGCTCCTTATTATTTGTTATGAGGAAAAATACAAATAAAAAAAATTGCACTACCTTCACAATCCCTTTAATGCACCCCAACTGTAATACTTTTGGATTGTAAACATTAAATCTATCAGTATTGTGATAATATGATTTATTGAGTTCCTGTAATAATCTCATTATTGTTATAAGATAATTCTGTTTAATTTATGATTTTTTATTAAATTAAACACACAATTAAACTTACAATAAGTCAGGTTTTACCTCTGGCATCTTTTTTTTTATTCTGTTCCTTTTCTTCAAAACGAACATGATTTCATCGAGAAACCACTCAAGTCTAAGTTATTTCGTTCAAACAAGAGGGTCGGTCAACCATTCAATAGAGAAATAATAATAGAAGAATAAGTCTGTAGCAATATACAGTGTTTAATGTTTCATGAAATATTTACATTGGCTGACTTATGGGGTTTCTCAAATGATCGATTCAAATGTGGTTAAGATTTTTGACATTAGTAGTTTTTTATACTAGCCATTTTAAAAAATTTAATAAAAATTATGCTTTATACCCGATATTAATTTTGTAATTGTTATGAATGAAAATATAAAGCTAAAATCGGATAACAGTTGTGGTTCATCAAGAGTTCACCTATCTTTTCCCCTAAGCCAACAATTTACCTTTTTTATTCCATAATTGTTCAATTCTGTGTTAAATTATTATCTATTATAATTTAATTTTTTCCCTTTAGTTATAAACATTACATGACACTGGTATCTTTTATTTTATTAACTATACAAAAATAGGTTGTAATCAACATTGAGCATATTCATTGGACACCTTATGAAAAAATATGCTAATTTGATAAAGGAGATCATTCAAGTTACATAAATTTTTGGGCCTTTTCCGAAAGTGCCAGCCAACAAAAAAAAAAGGTACAACTAGACATTTAGAGCAATAGTTAATATGGTACAAAAGTTGTAGAATCACTCTATACTGTATCAATTATTTTATTGGGCTAAATTTCAGAAAATGCCCCCAAAAATGATATCCTTATCTGTGAACATTGGTATGTAATAACTGTGATTGACATAGAGTATGCTTTTAACACAGATAATAAATGATTTCCTTTTGTAATCAAAACATTAATTGTAGGTATGTTCAGAGAATGTCCCTCCATTCCCCAACACTATAAGGATGAAGACAACAGGCTGTCAGCCATATATAAACCTATTGAGGCAGACCCAGTCATTAGTATTGAAGACAAAACCAAGCACATGATAGATTGGTATGTGGCTGCACATGATCTCTTGAAGTAAGTAATACAGTATTAAAAAATTCCTTGGTTATTCCATACTAATATTATAAAACGAAAGGATTTTTTTAAATTTAAATTAAATTAAGTTTACTTGTTTGAAGGTTAATTTTCCAAAAAAAAGTATTATTAAATATTAAGAATAAATATAATTTATTTTGTTACAGAGGCGTTACATTCCCAAGAAATGAACTAATGGACAGAGGCCAAAAAATGATCGAGTGCTTTAGGTAAATATTTTTTAAATGTTTGAAACTGCACAATTGTGATGTCATTGTGCCACAAAACATCACAGAATTCTATTTTGACAGAGAAGACTGCTCTAAATTAAACTTGTTTATTCTGTAAATAAAATTAAGAGTCATAAAAACCTTTTAATTCCGTTTGTTTGAATTTTTTATCTGCATATATTAATGTAAACTGGCATTTAACATTTTTAGTAAATTGCTCTTTTGTAGCAGTTTTACTTACAAATAAGATTAAAATACATAATTTTACTGTATTGATGATATAATGGAACGAGCTATGCTCGGAATTTCGCTACTTGATAAAATCCGGAATGAGGAAATCCGTACACGAACGAAGGTCACCGACATAGCTCGATGAGTCAGTGAGCTGAAGTGGCAATGGGCAGATAAAATCGCTCGAAGAACGGATAACCGGTTGGGGGTAAAGGTTCTCGAGTGGCGACCACGTACCGGGAAACGTCTACTGGGCCGTCCCCCTACTAGGTGGACCGACTACCTGGTTAAGGTCGCCGGGAGTCGCTGGATGCAGGTCGCTCAGGACCGGTCGATGTGTCGTACCATGAAGGGGGCCTATGTCCAGCAGTGGACGTTTCCTGGCTGAGGATGATAACAGAATGACCACAGCTTTCGCGCTATAATGACAATTATTTCAGATATTTAGTTCTAGCAATAACAATCATTACAACAAACGTGATTTTTGCCGTTTTTATAGATAATGGTACGAACCCCACGAAAGATAAGTAAATTTGCGCTGGTAACCTGTCTCCTGCCTTAAATCAGACTGACTTGGGCTTTCAATTTACATACACTGCCGCGGAAAGGAATGGAAGCGTCAATTCTCGCAAATTCCAGCCAATTCGCGCAACTGCGGCTTCACGGACGTTCAGTTTTTAGAGCCGACCGACTCCCCGTTCGTGCCACTTCCCGCGGATTCCACAGACAGCACCGACAGTAGCTAGGGGAAATCTAGGATCGCTCGAAGACGCACTACCTTTTATTGGCTCGTATTTTGGTTCATTATGCTACTCGTATGTACGATTTCGTTGCAAAAAGTAGCTTTTATTCCATTCCGAGGCGGTGTAAATTGTGCCTAATAAAGGGCTGACGCACCCTCCACTCATACTCCTTGCAGACTAAATTAATACAGGCGATTACTATATCAACAGCGTCTTTTTTTAATAACAAACAGGATAATTTCCCTGTAATCTGTGTAGGTGTTGTCAGAATTTACCGCTGTTGTATCTTCCAGGAAAGGTGTAACAGACTTGATGACATGGAGCCAGTCCCAACAAGTGCCTGTGCTGGTGTTCTCCGCGGGGCTGGGGGAGTCCGTGCTCGCTGCTCTCAAAGCTGCGAATTATCTGCTCCCACACGTGAAGGTATGACGATTACTATACCTTATACCCGGTATACCACTTAATGGACTGGGATAAAAAGCAACCTCTGCCTTTCTTCATTCTATTCAGGCCAAATTTTATCATGATTAGTTGCCTCTAACAACAAACTCACTTTCTCATTTGTAATATTGAGTATGGAAATTGTGAATAGATTTTATTCATTTTTAAATAAAACGAAAATATAATGTTTTATCAAATTAAATATCAGTATTATTAAAAAAAATTGCAACACTGAAATTGTATATTTATATATAAATCATACTAATAACCTATTATATAAATTATGTGAATTAATTTGTTTATTTTCATATTATTTTTAATCAAATTGAGTTTAATGAAAGTTTGTATTGTCTTGTTGAAACGATTTAAATCTATTTCATTATCATTCCCATAGGTTAATTCGTTTGCCTCATCGTAGTCACGGTGCATCATACTTTCGATATTTTAAATATTTCGATGTATTTTTGTTGTATCATTTACACTGCAGACTTCGTTTATGTGATGTCTGTCAATTCAAGGTGGTGTCCAACTTCCTGGCGATGGACGAGAACGACAAAATAGTCGGAATAAAAGGCGAAGTGATCCACACTTTCAACAAAAACGAGACCGTCATCAAAAATACAGAGTATTACGAAATGGTGAAAGAGAGGAGTAATGTCATACTCATGGGAGACAACATCGGAGACGCGGGGATGGCGGAGGGCATGGAGCATTGTGACGTTGTCATCAAAATAGGTTTCCTGGGCCACAACACCGAAGGCAACCTACAGAACTACCTCAATAAGTTCGACATAGTCTTGATAAACGACCCCACTATGGACGTAACAAATGCCATACTGAAACTTGTGCTGTGATTTTTGATAATTGGTAAAATAACGCTTTGTTAGTTATTCTGTGTATATTGGACAGGAGTTTTACAGTATTTCATTGATTTTGTGTTACACACTATATATAGGACATTTTCTATTTTTAGTAGATTTAGATGTACAGGTATATTTTTCTGGATTCGAAATATTTGGTGTAATCTCATTTTTTTTATAAATATTGTCTCGGTGACATTATTTCTTAATCAAATGGCTAAGTGTCTGTTTATCAACCTTAGTGTTTAGATATTCGAGATTATGATCAAATAAGTATGTAGGGACATGCCTTATCTGTCTCTAAAAAAGACATTTATTGACTGCCGTGATATCGTTTTTTTTATTAGTTTTCGGGATTTCACCGCACGGAGTCGAGAGTTTCCACAGGAAACTCCTGTGTCTATAGCTCTTGTACTTATATAACAACTTCATTTTTATATTTTAGTGATATTAATCACTTGTTACGTAAAAAATATGCTGAATGAAATTATGCCAAATGGAGCGTGTCCCGTTTTTTTCGTCAAAGATTTATATTAGTTATGATATTTAATACATTGTTTTCGACAAAGTAAGTTCATCACAGGACTAAGTATACTGTTCTTTTCTACCAAGAACAGCTGAAACTAGGAGGCTAGAATGCAATACAAAATTTACCTATCGTGACGGCCCGCAGGCATGAGTTGGTCCGGTCCGGCCCGGACAGGTAGGTCTGTGACGGGGCTAAAAGACAATTATTACAAGCAAAAAGTTATGCAATGTTAACATGTTAATTCTTTTAAGTTTATCTGTTATTGTTTTGCGTTATGCAATTATTTTGTTATTAATAGTTTTTGTTTGGATGTTCATCCGTTGCTGACAAGAATGTTTTGGATACGATGTACCTAACATAAAATTTATAAGATTTACATGGTTGTATCTTTACGATAATGGTTATAAAATTTGACGTAACTTTTTGTAAGCAAATCGCTACAAAAATGTATCCATATAATTTACGCACATTTAACAGTGAGAAGACGTAAAGAAGTAGTCTCACAACTTGGGATGTTTAAATTTGGAATTAAAATTGTTGATATTAAAACGAAACGAGAAATAAAACAAGTTTGGTAAAGAAATATTTTGTTATTATTTTAAAACAACACATATTGTATGTATTTTCTATTCATTGTGGTGCTTTCTAAACCAACGGGACCATTTCTTTTTTAATACAATATCACAACGAGTAAATGCATTTTTCGAAGCACTAAGTAGCGGAAGCGTTGAACGCAACAGCGAAGATTTCGTAAGTACCACTGGATTGTTTTAAACTATGATAATTTTGGTATTTTTCTTTAATTCCACATTATGCTTGTTATCCTATCCACGTTAAACATCGCTCAACATTCGTGGCTAAATCTAAGACAATTATGTGCCCCCATGATATCAAAGTTTTAATAGTCAATGGATGGTGGAAAATTTGTTTGAATAATATTAATTTGATTACAGAGATAATAAAACAAGTTGAAAGAAATTATTTTGCTGTCGTAAGAAATATACCAAAATAGTGTGGTAACAATAAAACAAAATCGATATTGAATTTCAAAAAGTACTTAGCAAGATTATTTTTTTAAAAAGCTCATGATTTATGAACAATATGGTACACAATTTGGAAGACATTTTAAATATTGTGTGGAACCGTGTTTGGATGAGAGTTATTGCCTCCTCCAATAGAATGGAAACAAACAATTTTCGTTAAATAAAAACTTAACATGCCGATCATCTTTTTAATACTAACTCATCATAACATTTAACGATATTAAAATGCTCTGCAAATACTAACATTCGTTGATAAAGACTAGTTCTAACATAATTTAACTAATTATTTTTGTAAATATTAACTAATAGCGTCCATTTACTAGAGACTGTTTGCTATAGCCGAACATTACTTAACTAAGAAGTAAACTCTGATTACAATTAAAAAATAGACAAAGTGATAAGTCGTAATGATTTCTTTGCCTTTGTTTTTTTTAAAGGATGCATCCGAAACCAAAATAAAATCATGCTAAACATTGATTTTCTAAAGCGTGCAATTTTTGCAAAGGCAATTTGATCGGCCAATTTCGTGCTGATCTCCAATCAGAGTGCGCCATGTACAGTCACGGACCAATCACCGACGAGATTGACATACCAAATTGTCCCGTGTAGGGCGCTTTTTATAACAAATTTAAAACTGAAATAGTTTACGTCGAAAAAGACTATTTAGTTTTGGTTTCAAGTTGTATCCAGAGTTATTACATCTATTTTACTGGAGTAATTTTTGAACGCTCTTTTTAAAACACAGTAGTAACAGTTACCTTATAAAACTAACCGATTCATATGGCAAGAAGTACATACATACATCAATGTAGGCAGATATACATAATATTCGAGAATCCTCAGCGTTATACAAAATGACTGGAAAATACATGTTTAGAAAATCATAACTATTTTTCGCTCGCGGCGGCGTCGAACGCCAATTATTGATCTCGATAAGTATGCTTCAAGGAGATCGGTTAGGCAGTTGCGACATGAATGATTAACAAACAAACAATTGCATTTTACAATAATATTTGAGGCTATTTATTACCTAGGTTTAACTGTTCTAACGGAAAGAGTTAAAAGCTCTAAAATAAAACAACAGTCTTAAAACATACAAGTTATTTACACGAAGATTTTTTTTTAATACAAAAATATCCTACTGTACACGTAACAAACGTCATTCATGTAGAAATATATATATATATTTGTCTGTATGTACACTAGTTAGAAACAATTATTAAAAATAGTTATTTTTTTATTAGGAATCTTTTAGGAGACAAGATTGCGTCGCGGTACTTGCATTAGTCATTGGGAAAGGCACGTTTATGACAACTTAGTAGAGAACGTTGTCTCTAGATCTCTAATCTTCATTGGGACACAAGCGTGAATGTATATAGTTTATACAGGCCGTTCACAATTATAAGTCCCCTGACCATATACAACATGATATAGGACTAATTATGATGACGGTCTGTAGTTAGATTTTTTATCTTAAATTATAAGAAGAGGAAATAGGTACACTCGAGTACAAAAAAATGTATTCACTTTTGTACTATGTCACATTTACTCTTTCTTGTCCCTATGCAGTGTGTTGAAGGAAACGTAAATTTACGGTGAATATGGCATGGTTCAAAAGTATACATATTTTTGTACTCGAGTGTACCTTCTAGGCCAACGCGTAATATCGTCGACTCAATTGTAACTAAACATCGATTGTATTGTACGATTGTGGTCAAGCGTTTGAATTTGGAATATCCTCAATAAAAAAAAGATGATTCCTATTTTGTCCATCCAGTTGTACTCCACCAAGTTTGGTGCCACTGGAGAAAAAAAAACCACCCATTACTGTAACATAGATCTAGATACTAGGATTTCTAGCTAAGATCACTGTTAATAATGATTGCATTTTACTATGAATATCGGGACAAAACTGTACAATTTTCTTTTGTGAAGTCATGTTTCACAGAAATAGAATAATATACGTAAAAATAGTGTCAAGATTTCGCCATGAAGATTACTGACCACGACAGGTTTTTAGATAAAGTTATGATAGCTTTCCATTTCATCGTTCTACACGTGCATGAACACTGTTTTCTGTACCGCGGCTTTATTAAAAAGGGTTGTCCCGACTAAGGGTGCAGTCTCGGAACAAGGCAGCGATTGGCCCGACTACAAGGCGAATACGTGCTACAAAATTGCTAGTACAGCATAATTTTTAAAATTTATATAACAATAAAGACACCCTTGAAATACGTACCTCATTTTTGTTTTTATCCCAGGGATGGAGTAAGGTATACTGCCGTCAAGGATTTACATAAATGCACTGTAACACCTTTGTTTACGCGGTGATTCGGAGCATTATACAGGGTGGTCCAAAATGTGACGTCCAAAAATTTTTTTTAGATTCCTTACACCTGGGTGTATCCGAAAATACCCCATGTATGTTCCGCGATTTTTTGTAGTTTAGAAGTTATGATTTTTTAAATGTATATTTCGAATTTTCTGCCGGAGCGACTTAAAATAATCGTAACTTGTTTAATAGTAAGGTTTTTTTATTTATTTTTTCTCGAAAGTGATCGTCTTGAATCACCCTTTCTACTTTATTATCAACTACACAACGTTATTCATTACAAGTTACCGAAAAAAGGGACGAAAGTAAAAATTTTAGGTTTGAGTTGAACGGAGCAAAATTTTCAAAAATTTCTTAATAATACAAAATTAATGTTTCATTGGTTCAAACTAATTTTAAAAACTCCAGCAGTTTGTCAGCTTACCAAATAATAAAAAAAAAGTTGTTCTTAATAGGCGATTTTACGACGAAATTGGCTTCAGAACTTAGTTAGGTGAGAATTCATAAAGAAAAAATTTTGTCAAAAAAAAATATTAAGCTTATTTTGTTTTCATTTTTATGGCCTACATTAGCAAGGCATCATCAAAAGCATTCAAATAATTTCAAATTGAACGATCAGTGACACATTAGAAAACATTTTATTTTAAAAAAGCTTAGTTTAGTTTTTATTAATACGGTTATTTTGGTTTATTTTTAGCATCAATAAAAGAAAACACAAATTAAGTTCAACTACTTTATTAAAGAAGATTTTCAAAATGACGCCCTTCAACTTCGATACACAATCGGCAACGTCTTAAAAAGTTATCTTTTAGTCTGCGGAAAGCGCTTGAATTTTGTCTGACTTTCGTCGCTGCTTCTCTCAATTTTCGTCTCAGTTCTTCTTCGGAGTTAGTTTGCTGAGCATAGACAACTTCTTTGTAGTAACCCCAAATAAAAAAATCTATTGGGTTCAAGTCCGGTGAACGTGCAGGCCATTCGATTGGGCCGCCACGCCCAATCCATCTGCCCGGGTATGTTTCATTAAGGTGCCCCCTCACTTGGCGTGCGTAATGGCAAGGAGCACCATCATTTTGGAATATCATGTGCCTTCTTGTTTCCAAGTTTACATCTTCCAGCAATTCAAAAAGGTTGTTCTGCAAAAAGTTTAGATATCTGTCTCCATCCAACCTAGACGGCAGCTCGAAAGGCCCAATCAGTTCTCCATTTACAATTCCCGACCACATGTTTACGCTGTATCGATGTTGAAAATTTGATGCTCTTGCAAGGTGTGGGTTTTCAATTTCCCAGCTGTGATAGTTATGGATATTAAATACTCCAGTGTTTTCAAAACGGGATTCATCGGTCCATAAGATCTTATTAAAAAAATCTGGGTCTTCCTGACACCTTTGTATCATTGTTTCGCAGAAAGCAACTCTTCTAGGGTAATCTGAAGCTTGTAGCTCCTGAACGCGCTGAATGTGGTAAGCGTGGTAGCCTTCTGAAAAAAGAAAAGGACTATTACTCACCACCTAGGCAGGAAGAAGTCTAATACCTGGCATTGTATCTGTGATTTATGTTTTGTGTAAATAAAAAACAAAACGACATACCATTTTTCAATATCCTTAGAACTGAGGTCCGTGGTATTCCAGTCCTTCTGGTTATTGCTCTGGAACTCGTAGAAGAGTCTCTTTCTACAGCTGCGATGACTTCATCTCTTCTGTCCGGATCTACTCTGGGTACTCCTTCGTGCCTTTGGCTACGACCGGGGATACGCCCGGCCATCAGCGTATTATGAGTATTAATAAATACCCTATGGTCCGGGTAATGGTCCAGTATTTCTCCTCGCCGGTCCAGTTGTTGACGATATAGCCTTGCGGCTAAATGACCGTTTCCTTTGGCCATACCATAGTAAAAGTGCATTTCTGCGTACTGGCTTAGACTAAAATTACTCATGTTGCCGTCAGTAACACAAGCACAAGTCAGTCGTAAGGCAAATCGGAGTCCGTAACACAAGCACAAGTCAGTCGTAAGGCAAATCGGAGTCCGTAACACAAGCACAAGTTAGTCGTAAGGCAAATCGGAGTCCAGTAACAAAGCGAAAGTAGGTTCAAAATATCGGTATCGGAAAGAAGCAACGTCAAGTAGTATCACACGCGATGGAAGTGAGTGAACGACTAGCGGACGGACGATACAGTGAGATGCTACGGAGAATGTATGGGGAGAGGGGGGAGAGGGAAGTGCAGGTAAAAAACCCCTAGCGCGCACGGCTGACTTTTGTGGCCAAGACAGTAGGTCTTTCTCTTTCGTACTTCTACGCAACCATAACAGTGCGAAAGAGAAAGACCTTACTGGCCTGGCGCCTTTTGAAACGTGTTATTTATTGCTTTGTGTCATTGTGTGTGATTGGCCTTGAAGTAGATTTTGGTTTAATTCTAGCTTTCATAATTTCATGTCTAAAAACAGAAAATGAAATGTGTCACTGATCGTTCAATTTGAGATTATTTGAATGCTTTTGATGCCTTGCTAATGTAGGCCATAAAAATGAAAAAAAAAAATAAGCTTAAACATTTTTTACGACAACATTTTTTTTTTATGCATTCTCACCTAACTAAGTTCTGAAGCCAATTTCGTCGTAAAATCGCCTATTAAGAACAACTTTTTTATTATTATTTGGTAAGCTGACAAACTGCTGGAGTTTTTAAAATTAGTTTGAACCAATGAAACATTAACTTTGTATTATTAAGAAATTTTTGAAAATTTGGCTCCGTTCAACTCAAACCTAAAATTTTTACTTTCATCCCTTTTTTCGGTAACTTGTAATGAATAACGTTGTGTAGTTGATAATAAAGTAGAAAGGGTGATTCAAGACGATCACTTTCGAGAAAAAATAAATAAAAAAACCTTACTATTAAACAAGTTACGATTATTTTAAGTCGCTCCGGCAGAAAATTCGAAATATACATTTAAAAAATCATAACTTCTAAACTACAAAAAATCGCGGAACATACATGGGGTATTTTCGGATACACCCAGGTGTAAGGAATCTAAAAAAAATTTTTGGACGTCACATTTTGGACCACCCTGTATACTGTGGCTCCAGTTTACAAGTTCTTTTCGATTACAATTAAACTAAACTAAAGCGTAAGATAAAACTGAAGCTACGAGAAATTTGTTTTAAGCCCCTAAGATTTGGCAACGACATACTTGTCATTTTGAATACAAAAATTACGCTTTTCTATTTATTATTAATTTATCTGAAGTATTTGTCGCGCGTATTCTTTCTCTCCTTGTAATTTAAACATGCTCATAATTAGCCAATCGAGATCATAAATACTATCCCTAAAAATACATCATTTTCACCATTCACTTAAAAACTCCCGTGTTCTGGACGTTACACTATCGAAGACGGTGCCATCTATGAAAACTAGAAGGTAATTATTACTGCAAGGTGAACGATTTATCAACTTGTTATTATAATAAAATTACAGATGGCGCTACAGTTGTTGTTACCGACAAAATGATAGATATGTCTTGTGATCCTCGTTCGGAAAATCCAAATAAAGGATATGGTATCTTTACACGTATATCTCCAAGAAGTGCCAGTAGTATTGAAAATGTCGGTTACATCCAGAAAACGTTTAACAATTACAAATTTCAACGATCGCAAAATGAATGATAAAGAACACAAAGCCAATCTCTCATCATTCAACATCGTCTACAATAGTTATTACAATATGGAACACATGCTAATCATCATGTTATAATTTAGTCCAAATGCTATGACGTATTTTATTTTGTAATCGGTTGTTTCAACTCGCGTAATTTTAACGCTTCAATATTTCCGTCTTGGAACAATGAGTCAAAAACGCAATCGGAAACCTTGTATATTGTTTACCGATTCCAAATAAAATTCCAGTAGCATTAAGATCATAATTATCATAAGAAAAAGAGCGGTAAGTACATGATATAACATACATATAGTAATTACGTCAGGGTCATACCAGTGCTTGCATTTCGTGAGTCGAAGCACAACATGCTAAATAAGAAATATGCGTACTAGAGGTCTTTTCAAATTACATGAGTTTTTTCAACTTATCTGAGTTAATTTGTAATAACGACTGAAGTTTTGGATTAAAAATATCAAATCGACTCAAATATGTTAATTATTAGGGGTGTTTTTATGAAATTATTTGGAACTAACAAAGCCTGCTAAATTGGTCGATTTTTGTAAAATCTATTTCTAAACTACTTATTAAGTCAAACGGCAGTTCGTCAATGTGGCTTTTTTCGAATATTTTAAATTATTATTACACTAATAACTATCAACTTGTAACACAGAACGACGTGTTCATAATTTAAGTCCAGATCTCGGTGAAATAGTAATGGCGCCATTAGTGTCAAGTTAGCCAACGTGAAAAGCTAGAAGACTACAAGAGAAAGGGCCGCCATCTTGATTTTTCAATAAACGTTCCCAATCCTCATGAAATTCGAACAGACGCCGTACGTATTTATTATAAAAATACTGAATTAAAACACGCTATTATTTTAACAATCACTATTATTGGCAGATCAATCAGTACTCGCCATGTGATGGGCCCCCGACCTTGTACAGACTAGATAGATATATTTTACTAATAAATAAGGTAACTATACGTTTATAATATCATTTCTCTACATGATTCTCTGTACAGAATGACGGAAAAAGGTTTAAAAAAGGAGTTTTTATATTCCACAGATTAGAGAAGAGGCAAGACGTAGCGTACTCTTTTTTGAAGTGATAACTTTTTATGGGAGGGAAAACCGCTTCGTTACGTAACGCGTTACGGCGCCAGTCTGTCTGGCTTACATTTCTCTCCTCCTCTCTCACTCTAACCCACAGCGCTAGCCGTATTTAGGACAGACGTTTCCCCCTCTCTGTACTCAGTGTTTAGTGTGCGATAGACTTCGATAGCGAGTGCAATAGAGTTATCACTTCTTTTTATTTATTTATGAAATAACGTTATATTTATCTATCTTCAGGTAAGGGAAGCACTTTTTTTCTTACTTGAGATGTTTTTCTCTAGTCTGTGCTATAATTGTTATTATATAATGATCGGTCAGCCCAACACGCACCGACTCGACATCCGTCCGTCTAACTGACGCATTGGTCCCGCGTTACTTTATAAAAGCACAATATATTACTCTACTATATATAGCTATAATACAATAGTACTAATGACAGATCACAGCCTAAGTTTAATATTTATCGCCTCGAACGCACTCCTACTCTTTGCTTTGCAAGTTGTGTTGGAGAAATAGTTTTCGCTTTGTTAATAGTTTGATCTTCCTTAACTGAAACAATATCACTTAAAATATTAATGATTTAAAATGATGTCGATAGTTGATAAGGTAGAGAGCGCATTTTGCATGATCGTGACCTAAATGTAACTACACCCATGCATGAAGATAATTTTGAATACTACTAAAATATATATTGCTAGTAGGTGTCAAAGAAGTTTCCGGTAGTCATATATAACAAGCTAATTTGTTGGTTTCAGTTGTTAAAATTTAGATATTTAAACTTTTAATGAGATTTCTTAGTTACTCCATTTTGTACATTAAAGACAACAAGCTAGACTTTAAACAATCGTGGTCAATTATTAATTTTAAATAACTTTTACTGATGGTGGAAAACGATAAAAAATTCTAAGATTATTTATCCCCACTTCATTCCCAAATGGAGTGTCTCAGCTTCGCGAGTCACAAAATACAATATGGCCGACGACGTACGCCATTTGGTAATTTATTAATTCACATTTGGCAAACGGAGTTTTTTTTCTTTCAAGTAGCAAAGCAAAGAGTATTCAATGTTTCTAGCTCGAGTTCAACCCGGGTCGAGGTAGTCCCGCGAGGGGCGCCGCTAGAGGGCGCGCGGCGAGAGGGGTGCGCGCTCGCAGCCGGCGCCGCCTGCGTCGATGCGTCACGTTATCGCCGTCACGTCTGATGACTTCTGAAGTCCGTCCTCGTCTGTTGATCTGGTGGGGGAATTGTAGTGTGAGATATCGTTGACTATGCACCGGTATAGTAGTTGAATTGCTTGCCAGCTTCTGTCATTCCCAATCGCTACAATTTGCAAGTATTGAAGGGCACAGTGAACAGGGTTTTCTACGCAAGCGTTGACTATTCTCGACTGCATTTTTCACATAAACTCAGATGAGATTGTAGTCAACCGCAAGCCTAGTTAATTCTAAGTATTTTTTAAAATCCTACCCTCAATAGAGATTACATACTAGGTTATTCTAGCTTCGAGTTGTTGAACATGAATGCGGTTGGGGTGTTAGTTAGAGGGATGTACTCTTATAGTTACTCGCACACACCACTCGAACAAGATATAAAAATAACATATAAACACGATAACGTTAGCTTATCAGTTAATATATCTGAAATGTAGGACAGGTTTTCATATATTTCGGACAGGCCGAGTTCGTTTCGTCAAAATCCCCTACACGCCGGTGCTTTCGACGGGATATCTAAATTTAAGGAAGAGCAGCTTTTCTGTGCGAATATTCTATAGTAAAGTTACTGGTCATTACATTCTCGTAAAAGGCAATTTAAAAAATACAGACTCTGCTTGTCGTGCTGATTATGGCACGTTCACTTAAGTAACCTAAGGATGGCAATTTCAGTGAAGGGATCGTGTCCATCACTGGACTTACACAGCTAATTATATATATAGCTATATAGTTACCGGTATACGTGTGCGGAGGAGGTGGTAGTGTGGTAGTGTGCGGCGTACGGCAGTCGTCGCGGGTACCGCCGGCGAGCGATCACCGCGCGACCCAGCGCACCGGGACGCAGCGAGTTGCGAACCGCGTGCAGCATCATCCTGTTTTATCGACACAACATGACAACCATTCATTCACTCATCCGAGTGTGTGTAGACAGATCAAAAATATGATGTCATTGATATATTATTTTACGGTCTATATAATTGTATTTTAGCTTTTCTAACATCATTGAAGTGATATAAGTCAGAATTAATTATATGTCGCGCCAAAATGAGGCATATGGCGCCATTTGGGTTGACACTTTTAGGAAAAAAACTTTTCTTTAGCTATATTAACCTACAGGACAAGCAATAAACATGTCAGTTGTCAGAAACCGGGGCGCTGTGTTACAAGACGTGCAAATGTGGCTGTTGTCATCTCTTTTTAATTATGGAATTTACTTTTTAAATACAGTAATGGAAGCAAGAATTGATGTTATTGTGTAAGGTAGTGTTGTACCTTGGCGCCAGTGATGCGACTACTGTGAGGAACACGAGCAGCCAGTATATGGGGTCAGCGATTGCGTGGTATATGACGTAGTAGGTGGACGGCATGCCCAGTATCCCCACCACGCACAGCGTCTGCTGGATCAGGGAGAGGGCGTAGAACGCGAACAGCGAGCCGGTCAACGCGAGCACGTGGATCACAGTCTGTTTACAATAATACGGACATGTTAGCAAAAAAACTATTTAACGATGTTACAGGTCTAAGGCATAACTAAAATTTTCCTGAGGTACGGGAGGGTGTGTTAACGGAACAAACAACGCGTCGTTTGACGTTCCGTAAACAGCCCCTACCGTTCCGCTCTCATACCTCAGGAACAGACTCAGTTATGCGTTAAACCTGTAATAAGGGTTGTTGCTACCCTTTAAGAGGGTAGCGCACAAAATTGTTGCATTTTGAGGCTAATTATAAAGTATTTTATTCTATAAGTTACATTAATGTGTGGCTTATTATTTATGTTAAACAAGCTTCTGCCCGCGGCTTCAACCGCGTGTTCTCTAGGATGTATCCTATGGGAGCTACTCGTTCGATCGGAATAGAAGTCAAAGTCAGAGTGGGGTAAAAAATCAAAGCATTCTGACTTTCTTTTAGGTCATGAATGTATGAGAAAATGAATATTTTAATGGACATATCCCATCGGCTATCCCGAGTGGAGACAAATTCAAGAAATCAAAGATCATAAAAGTCGGTCAAGCCGTTCTTGAATTATACATCTAAATTATAATTACGATATATACAATAATACGATACGATTTAATATTTGTGACATCGTGAACACTAAAAGCATCAACCGTGCAATGGTAATCGAGTGATCAAACACAAATACTTTGTGATGGTGTTGATAGAAAAGGCTTGACACATTACTCACACACATGTCTTGGTGAATTTTTAAATAGCAAGATATTTTCGATGGATCAAATATTTGACCACCATACCCCAATAATCATATACAATGGCTAGCAAGCGGGTATTTGTGAAAACGTTGAAATTAATTCCTGCATCCTCGATGAAATAAAACTGCAAACGGTGAACGGTGTCAGCTTAACCTTCCCCCCTGTATCTTCCAGCAGGCGATACTAATAATTGACATATTATTGTGATCACTGATCCGCCTACCAAGGCTTTAATGTGACCTTCTATTAGTAAGCTCGTTTGTGGCGATCTATGAGAATTGTGAGGCTCTTTTTCTTCTTCAAAATACTATTCTTGAACGCACCCGTTATTTCTTGATCGTGAATAAAGATTTTCGAGTTATTCTTACTGTTTTTAAAGGTAGTATTTATTCTTTACATCAATCAAATTCATTTGTTTGGTGACCATGTTGTGACATGTACACTCGAGTACAAAAATATGTATCTACTTTTGTACCATGTCACCATTCACCGTTTCTTGTTCCTACGCAGTGAGTTGAGAGAAATGTCAATTCAAGATTAATATGACACGGCGAAAAAGTGGATACATATTTTTGTACTCGAGTGTACATGCCTGCCACCCGGTAGCGCAGCATTTAAATGACCTTATTCACCGACCGAAGTAATTCTTAGAAACAGTATATTAATAAGAGTGCTACAGACATGCGTGTATTTATTGTATATTCGTTTAGAGCACACGCCACACAATACATCACGGTTTACTGCACCCACTTACGCATTTAAGATAGAAGCGCTGCAATGAAATTGTATTTTAAACGTCTAAATTTATACTTTAAATAAAATTCAATTTTATATTATTTTCAATTTAGGTACATGCACATTCACAAAACGAACCTCGACCATTTTAACAAGTTCTTTTAAGTTTTTAAAAGCTGCCAAAAAAATCAAATGTTACTGATGCAGTCTGCACCAGTGAATGCGAAGGAAACGAAGAAAACGTTTTCTACATTTACAAGATTTTTTTTTTATTTTTTTTTATTTTTTTTTGAGAGTATCAATAACTTATAAAACCGAAATCCCGTTTGTACCCGACTACGCCAGAAAGAGGGTTATGTTTTTCGAGAGTATGTCTGTATAATTGTTTGGTACGCTCTGCGGCCTGAAAAGCTGGATGGATTTTAGCTTGAGAGGTCGTTAGATTCGTATTTACTGTGTGACACTGGGTATATCAAAATCATAAAAAGTAACAAAAAAAACGCAGTCGGATTTGAAAAAAGTAACTTTTCATTCACTTGTTGATTAATATTTTATTAGCACATAATTTATAACCAAACAAAAGCCGATATTATTTATTAGCCGGTTCCCGAAATAAAGAATTATTATTATTATTACCTGAATTCACAATTACATAAATTTTTTAAAACATTTATATTACTGTGCATCGACATATATATAACAATAATACAAATATAGATTTATCAGAATATTCACATAAAATGTTTAAACATCGAACATTTTTCGGCTACCTCTAAAAGAGTTATTCAGTATAACATCACTTACCCAGCTCTTGGTCTCAACAGCGACGTACAACAGCATTATAACGAGGCAGCACGTCATGTTGCAACATCCAAACACCCACACATCCACATCCGTGTCCCAGTAGGCGTTCTTTGTCGCGAAGAATATTATGACGCTTATGTAAAGAGACTCCGCTAGTACTGCCCAGTATGAGTAGGATTGGTAAGTCAGCCCGAGCCGGCAAACGCGGTATAAGCCGGGCCGTTCTACTAGCAGTGCGGCTGGGGCTACTCGGTCATAGACGCCTGAGGACAGAAAAATAAATTTAAATAAAAGTTCTCTGCTAACTTGTTGGCAAGAGGTTTAGTCGGTACATGAAGTTGATAATGAACTTCACTCGATCTAATGACTCATACTCACATCATCTCATAGTTATATAACTAAACCACAGAATTAATATAGTACCATGTACAGAACGGACGTTCACCGCCTCCCGGAGATCAGCAATACCTCACTTTCCCCGCAAGAGACTGGCGCAGTACCAGTATGTATAGCGCGCGCGAACTACTCACACATGCGCGTGTATACAAACTTTATCCGTTCGATGTGTGCCGATATCACGTCATTTTTTCCAAGTGTCCGACCGAAGTTTCATGAATCATGATGATAAAACAGATAGTCAATTTTTTTACTAATCTAATAATAATAAAACACATAATAAAACAGTCTAATTTTATAGGAGGTAACAACAAATTTGGTAACGATATCCGAAACATATTATATCGATACCAATAAAATATATCTAGCTATGCGAAGTGGTTACGTTATATTTATATGACGGCTTTGTCAATTTACTCAAAAATCAAACTTTGAATTTGAACCTACAAAAAACATGTGTTAAGTTCAGATTTCTATAAACAAGCCAGCTACAAAGATATTGAAAGAAAGTTACATGCCCAAGTTAATTGGTCTCCACTTTTCAAACATGACAATGTGTACTCTAATGAAACTTTACAGAGACCATAGTACATATAGTTGTAAGAAGTTGATAACGTACCGATGATGAGTGGAGGGAACGCGGTGAAGACGAGGTTATACATCATCCAGTGCATCTGATCGATCATCACCTGCGTCGAGAACCCGCAGTACAGCTGGTACCAGAACACCAGGAATACGAACGTCTGTAATACACAAATAAATAAGTACATGAACATTAGGAGAAAGCGTTTCAGATAATATGACATCGTATACCGCAAATTCGGGCGATATAAATATTACGCCTCAGGAACATAGAAGATACTATAGAACACTGGTATAGGTGACCTTATATTACTGACCGCGTTTTTTAGAAAGAAGTACAGCACCATCTTCGCTAGTCTGTCGTAGCTCCAGTGTCCGTGCACCAGCAGCAGCCTCTCCACGTACTTGAACCTCGGGAGCGCGAAGTCTGATGCCATCACCGCCTGACGACCCTCTTGACCAGACAGACCTGCAAACATTCATTGTCTTAGCATTAATACGAACAGAACGGACGTTCACCGCCTCCCGCCTCTCCTCGCAAGAAAGTGACCCATTCAAAGATCGGCAATATGACGCGTGCGAATTCACTGACACATGCGCTTGTATAAATACGTCTTCCGTTCGATGTTAGTAATAGGAACCGATATCACGACATTTGTTTGAAGTGACCGGGGTGTGGTATTGTTACCATCCCTGCGACTCTAACCAGGTCGTCGGTCCATCTTGTAGGGGGACGGCCTGGTAAATGTTTCTCGGTACGTGGTCGCCACTCGAAAACCTTTACTCCCCACCGGTTATCGGTTCTTCGAGCGATGTGGCCTGCCCATTGCCACTTCAGCTCACTGACTCGTCGAGCTATGTCGGTGACCTTCGTTCGTCTACGGATTTCCTCATTCCTGACTTTATCACGTAGAGAAATTCCGAGCATAGCTCGTTCCATTGCTCGCTGAGTGACTTTGAGCTTGTTTATTCGGCCCACAGTAAAAGACCACATTTCGGTTCCGTATGTCATCGCTGGCAACACGCACTGATCAAAGACTTTTGTCTTTAGACGCTGAGGTATTTTGGACGAGAAGATAATAGTAAAAGATAGAAGATCATAGTAATACTGAACTACTATGTCTGTCGTCGTGTGTAAAAGCGTCGGTGGCGCAGTGGATTAGACGCGGACTCTCAATCTGAGGTTTCCAGGTTCGAATCCAGCCGTGTACCTATGAGTTGTTTTTCAATTGAAGTACATTATCCGATCGCTTAACGGTGAAGGAAAACATCGTGAGGAACAGGCATGTGAAGTCCGCCAATCCGCACTGGACCCGCGTGGTGGACTATGGCCTGATATATATACGCTATATAGGCTGTTGATGATGATGTATGTCCGTCTCATTACTAAGCACTTCAGCGGTTATGATTAGACCAACAAATATAAACGCAGACAAACAGGATACGCTATCATTAAACTATATATAAATATCAAACCGCTGTCTTACCGACTCCCACGTCCGCCGTCTGGATCATTGAGACATCGTTGGCGCCGTCACCGATGGCGAGAGTCGACACGTTCAGCTCTTCCTTCACCGCCTGCAATCACAGAAATCATTATTCTTTCAAACCTATGTATGCCAAAATAGCCAAAATATCTAGATCTGGGTTCGATCCTGGCTCGTACCAATAAGTTCCAATTTGGAATTTCTGTACGAATGATCAAAATCATTACCATTGGCTTTTCGGTGAAGGAAAACATCGTGAGGAAACCTGCACACTTATGAGAGGAAATTCAAAGGTGTGTGTGAAGTCTACCAATCCGCACTGATCCCGCGTGGTGGACTATGTCTCATACACTCTCTGTAGGAGAGTATAGGTCTGAGCCCCTGCAGCGGGGACATATATAGGCTGTTACTGAAATGGTAAATTGCCATTTAGCGAATGGACGTCTATGGTATGTTAGTAAATGCTTGATTAAAGTTTCGGGGTAACTTAGATTCAAATGCGTTAAAATCGCTGGCATGCTAAAGATTGATACAAAACGATAAAGTAATACAGTGCAGTAAACAGCTCTCGATTACTTAGGTTTGTTGGTAATTCTGGATCTGTTCTACTTGTATTCGGCATGGCCACCATCCTATCCCTCACGCATAGATATAAAAGAGATGAAATTAGCTTGTTGATGAAACATAAAAGTGCGTGCGGTCTTTGATTAAATTGCCCCCATAAAGTTTTTGACTAGGTTACAAAGATATATATTAAACAAAGTCGGGTTAGTTACACCATTTATAACTCAAGAATGTCTGGAGCAATTTTTTGATTTGTTTCCACCCCGAACAGCAGAAAAACTATTAAAACAAAGGATAAATTCAAACAAAAAATGTCATACATTTTTCAAGGAACGACGCAGACGATGTCGCGGGCAGAAAGCTTGTAAAGATATACTATTGCGTATCGTGTACCTTGACAATGTATGCCTTCTGTAAGGGCGTGGCTCTGCAACAGAGCACAGCGGAGCACCTCCTGGCGAGTGACAGGAAGGGCGCCACTAGCCCCGAGCGTCGGTCCAGGATGTAGGTGAGCGTCCGTCCGTCCACCACCAGCGCGCGGCCCCGGGACGCCTCCCCCGAACCACACTCCAGGTACGACTTGATCGTAGATTCTGCGTGGTCCTGTAACATACCGTACCAACCTGAACACATGACATTATCTAACATCATAACCTTTGCCCCCCGCACCCCGATTCCTCCCTCTACCCCATTTGATACCTCACCTCACCCCATTTTTTGAGCGTTTGCGGCATCCCTTTAGTTAATTGGTTGTCAACCTTTTTTGGCCAGACGACACCACTAGGATTTTTATTGCGCAAAATTGAAAGTAACTTAAATAGGCTTAACATAATGATGCTTTACGTCTGTATACATTAATCTAAAATTCAAATAAAGAATAGCAAAACTGTTTCATCCCATTGAGTCATCATTATCAAAAAGATTGTACTGCTTTCAACGATCCATTTGCTACGACTTTAAAAAATTAAATTGGCCACAATACAATATTGGGCATATTTTATGGTATGGACTCTACTAAGATGTTCCATGGCCTTTTAATTAATTTTGCAATCACACCTTTGTATGTCCGGGGCGTGTTTGGTGTCACTGTCACAACACAAGGACTTACCTTGTCCCTGGACATGAGATGCAGCAGTCGGTCTCCCTGAGAGAAGAGCGCGGCGGAGTACGCGATGTTGACGGCGGTCTCCGGCTTGTCTCCGGTCAGCACCCACACCACGATGCCGGCGTCCAGCAGTGATCTGATGGTGCGAGGGACGTCCTCCTGAAGACGATCCTCGACACCCGTAGCACCCACCAACGTGAGAGCGCTCTCCAGACGCGCCAGTGATTCGCGGACACGTTTTTCTCGACCTGAAATTTGGAAGTTTGGTCGAGTGTTCCTTTTATAAAAGTCGGGGTTTGAAATATGTATATCAAATCGGTAATATACGGATACAGTCCGGACAGTTCGTGTAGGTTACGCATAAGATTTTATAGGCCGTTTATCGCTTTTTTTAAAAGAAATTGTAATGTCATCTATCACATAGTACAATGGCATACAGGTAAAAACTATATGTTACCAACTACAAATTAATAATTGATTTATGAATTTATTGAATTATGAAAAAATGGCTGTCGTAAATTCTTTTTGTAACAGTACTGTATCTTACGTTAAACAATGTTTTACTTTAACCAGACTAAATTAATTATTCATTAAAAAACCTAAGTTTTAAAACTAGTTTCAAGAAACTCTTGTTGGAAAAATGATACTATTCCGTCGCCGGATTTCTCCAGTGCACATGTTCCACGTTCAAATAAGGAATGGAACGAATAACAAACGGGAACGAACACACCAAAAGGTTGTCTGCTGAGCATCTTTCTGTTGAAAAACGTATAAATAAAGCGATATTCTCATACCTTCGCCGATCTCGCAAGCGCGCGCATGTCCCGCCAGCCACTCCTCCCACAGCGTCGGATGCATCACCCTCTTCGCCATGACCAGCGTGCGTAGACCCGCGCGCGCGTACTCCGACAACAGAGTGCGGGTCCTGTCGTAGGCGGCCGACTCCGGAGACCCCGAGCGGATCGGCGCCAGCGACCCCAGGACGGTCGAGTCCGCGCCTTTCACGTACAGCACTATCTGTGGATTGGTCGATGACAATATACAACCCGTATACGGTTGTCATGCACATATTGTGATATTCTTTTATATTTCGGTCATATCGTCACTTATCATTAAGCTACAAAGTTTAAATTTAGAACGTCGATAACTTTCATGTTGTTGAGTGTTGTTAACATTTTAGATTCTAGCCAGTATCAGTTGGCCGCTAACAAGGAAAATTAAATTAAAGCTTTTGAAAATATTACGACGAAGGATGGTGGAGGGTGCAGGCGGGGAACCCCGCAGTCGATAACCGTATGCGCTTTTGATCTTACGCGAGGAATTTTATCCTGAAAGTCTAATTATGCGTTATTATTAAAACCAAATATAAAATTAAATGGCGTGAAATATGTACTACAACTTGAAGTTACACAAAAGGAAGGATAATATTTCACACTTTCACACATATAAAATATAATACAACAAGATGTTCATTCTTTTTCAACACAAGTTTTAATTTCTCAGACACTTGCGTTGATGTCTTTTCACGTTGTCCCTTTCTCATACACTGACATGAACATTAGCGTTGTCGCAGCTTACCTCGTCTCCCACCTTGGATTCTAGTAACAATCGACTGACCTGTCCCTTGTCAGTCTTGAGTGCTATGGACATGCACTTCCTTGTGGAGTCGAACTGCTGCACGCGCAGCACGGTGTACCGCACGCGCTCCCCGCGCACGCCCAGCTCCACCTCGTCGGGACTCCGGCCCCGCAGCTCGTACCCGTACGACAGCGCAGCCTCCGCAAGAGCCAGCTCGTCCGGGCTCTCAGCCTCGAACCGAGACACCTGCTGAAATACGACACACTCATCACTGTTGGACAATAGCTTTTGTCGCAGATCAACACGGCGGGAGGGGAGTTGCCGTAATCACTACCGCTGCTGCAAATTTCCGCATTTTTTCCTCAGTTGCCTTTTACGAGATCCGCGACATGGTACAATAAGATGCTAAGCCTGGTATGCCATTCCTGTGACAGCTGGGTGAATTTACGGGACAAGCGTACGTTATCAACTGCGGTCCTCAGTACTAAAACTCTTATTGGCAGCGCTAATCGTGACGTATATTTGTCCCCGAGCTTGTCCCACTTTCGTAAAGAACACACCTTGTTTTATTGTACCATGATCCGCGAGATGACATGACGTGGTCTTCTTCTAAAGCCAAAAGAAACGGCTTATTGTATTACTGGAGCCTTAAGGCTTGGGCACACCAAATGCGTACACATATACGTACATTACGACGTAATGGAGCGTCTACGCACATGTTTACGCATTTGGTGGGCCCAAATTTTTTAATACAAGACTATTATTATCGGCCTGTACTGTCCCAGTGATAAACGACGGACGGATTCCCTCAAATCCCTGCAGTTTTCTATCCTAAGAGTTTCCTTTGGCCAGTCATTCAGGAACAAATCAAATTCATCTCTAGACTAGGCAATAAATAAATTTGTGCAGCGAATTCTTTGAAGAAAAAAACACCTAAAGATTAGAGGAGCTACCGCCACAGAAAGCTCCAAACAATGCAATAAATAACATCACTTGCTGGCAAACTTGTAATAGGGCAGAAACTGAAAGAAAGATAAGATTTAGGATTCCTATAATATAAATAAAAAATAATGTATACGAGTAATGTCTACCTCCAAGTCGGTAGAAGAGTCTGAGTGTTGCGGCGGAGTGCGCTGGCCGAACCTGAGCTTGGGCAGCCGGATGCGGAGGGGGGACGCTGTCGACGGAGGGGGTGAGGGGGTCGTCGATCGAGACTCCGCCAGACGGGAGTATCTGAAACATACGTCAATTACATTTATATCGATTTCTCTTTTCATCATCATCAGCCAGATAATATGGAATCTAATTTTAGACATGGCAATTACACAACAAATGAGACTATCTGGACAAGCTATCCTAGTGCCTTTTAAAAAATTTAAATTTAGAATGAAACCATTTCGTTTCCAGAAATGCACAGATAGGCTATTTACGTCGCGGTCCATTAAGCGGTTCCCGTGGGATGATTTCTGCAGTCCACGCAAACTAAGTCGCGCGCACAAGCTATAATTTATAATTGACAGCTTGGCACCAGTCTTCACGTTATAAAATTTCTTGGCAATGGAAAGTAAAACTGAAATGTGACACACAAAGAAGACAATTACGAGTTCAGTCAAATTATTATTTATTTACTATTATTACTACAAGGGCTCGACAAAGATAATAATTATCAAAGTGCGCCAAACAAAACTGTAAACTTCGGTACATCTTCTTTAAATTAAAACTTAAAAAAATTCAAACTGCAACTTGGACCAAATGCGATTGGGACAATCTGAGAGAGACCCTTTTGACATAAGACATTCGAGCATAAGATTGCATAACATATAGAATATATTATAAATAAATGCTATTGGTAGCTATATTTGAACATAACCTATCGAGGGCTTCAACAAGAGTTATAGAGGTAAAAAATGCGTTAAAATATCATAGTACAGTGCTTTAGTTAGCTATATTATGATATGTAAGGTATTGTAAGCGGCGTGGGCTGAAAAACAGGTCTGCTGCTGCGGCTTGACTCCTGTAGAATTGGGCCCAGCGACCGATTTGATTCTATAGTTTTTAGTTCGGTCTAGATATTGTATGACGCGTACACTGTACATCAACAACCTTTATATGTCCCCACTGCAGGGGATCAGTCCTACTCTCCTACATAGAGTGTATGGGCCATAGTCCACCACGCGGACCCAGTTGGGAGACTTCACACACACGTTCTCAGGAGTTTGCACAATGTTTTTCTTCACCGAAAAGCTAAATTTTTATCATTCGTACATAAAATTCCAAATAACAAATTGGATCGAGGGGCACGGCAGTGCTCCCGCCAAGAATTATTTACAGGAATCGAGGAGGCATAGGGTCTGTATAATGGAAGACTTTCACGCGAGAATGAGTTATATTTGAAAGAATTGTACTGACTTGTCGTTGGATCTGAGCGTGCCGTTCTTGGCTGGCTTGTCGACGGTGTCCATGGAGCTGGTGCCTGAAGTACCCATGGTGTCCACGTGCGGCTGGCTCACTATCACCGTGTTGCACACCGCCAGGATCACCAGGAACTCGCGGACCTGGAACACATACGGCACATTTTTCATTTTAAAAAGCATAATGAGTTTGCACTGGGTTTCCTCGTCCATCTCACATGATAATCGCGCTTGCACAGAAACCGTATACTAATGAGTCACTGTCTCTTTTATTTTTCACAGTGGAACACAACAGTGCTATTAACACTGCTGTTAGGCGGCAGACTTAGGTAGCATGGTAATAGCTAGCCAGGCATAGAAAATACCAGCACGATTTTACGATTGTCAGCATAAGCTGGTAGCCACTACGGCGGTTAAAAATTAACCAAATAACTCACGTCAAACTAAACACTGATTAAGATGTAATAACATTATGCATGAGTCTATAATAATTGTAAGCTCAAGTAAAAAAACATGTACTTTACTTTTTTACCATGTCACATTCACATTTTCTTGTTCAATGAAATGTGTTCAAGGAATTTTCAAGTAACTGTGAATATGACATGGTACGCAAGTGGGTACATATTTTTGTACTCGGGTATGCAATACACTTCATACTTTACTATAGAAATGTGAAGGCAGGTATGTTTATTTGTCTGTTACCTCTTCGGGCCTCAGACAACCAACCGCAAAGAATTTTAGCTTGCACGTAACCAAGCATATAGAAGAAGATAGATAGGGTTCTATTTATATATGTCAATTCAGTTTCCGAGGGATAAATTAGGTACATTGTAGGCAAAAGCACTATAGCACTTGATAAAAACGACAGTAATTTAACACCTGACCCACCAAACTTTCCCACTAATCACTAACTTTAAAAGTGAAAAGATAAGAAACAGTTACTATATCGACTCTCATCTCGATTTTAATATTTTTGTCCCAATTAATTTATTAAAAATTATTCGCATAAGATATAGAAATTCTCAAGCCTTCAAATTAACATAAAACTTATGATTAATTTTCGAACCATAAAGTTTCAAAAGTGGAAAGTTTGTTTAAAATCCCGCGTATTACTTGGAGGTTACTTTGGGATTTAATTGTATCGAGCGAAGTGTTTCGAAGACTGTCGTATTCAAAATAATATCCTCTAGAGGTACATTCATAAGCATTTTTCCACGTCTACAAATTTCAGAACTTCTCTTAAAAGTTTAATCATTCTTGGGGGTGTCATGAAAACGACCTAAGGGTACATAAAACGTATCTAAGCAATGCTATTGATATCACTATCCCACTATAGAATTCGTTAATACTTAGGATTGCGTCATGAAAATAGCTTAACGTATATTTCATGGGACTCATGTACTAGAAATAAAGTCTTTATTGACGATAACAGTAAGCAATCTGACGTCATTTGCCATGTTAGGTATGCATGAGTCATTACAGGAAGAAGACGAGACCTTGATATCCTAAAAGGAAAATAGTTGGAAAGACCGGGTAACGGAATACAGATAGTTCCATTCTAATTCTTGGAACCTATTAAGTACAGTAATATAATAATTTAAAGATAAGATTACAGAACGAAGAAGCTCGAAGGAGGAAAAAGTCACAGAATTAAGTTGTTTACTAATCGTCAGATATTGAACGGTGTGGGAGTTGGTCCCTACGACATTATCCATCACTTCACTGGCTTGGCAATGTACACGTGTTCGGTACTACTCAACGTCCACACTCACCCCTTGTTCTCGTGACACTGTCAGACCTTAGCACTTTGACACTGACGTTTAGCAAACCAACCCATAGACACACGAGACAGTGTGTATACATCAAGTATCAAGTTATAGTGGTTTCTAAAAGTGGTGGTGTTTTTGGACGATCTGTCAAATAATATTTGACTATCTCGGGAAAAATCTGAATTTGATGCCATTAAATAAGATCTGAATAAATCTAGGTTAAGACTACTCGAGAGTGCAAGGGCTGGCACATCGCGCGAGGGGAGCACTGGCGACGTTCCTCTGGAGGACCCAGAGCTCCCTGATATGCGCAGCGGATGGCCACCGGAGGGGTTTAGTGAGTAAGAATCTCACATAACCCATCTCTTACCCTAAGGAATTAGGGTTTTTTTCAATTAGTATCTTTTGAAGATTCCCCTTCGTAAAAAAAAGACTACTGGTTTACCACTAAAATCCATTAAATGTTACTAGTCTTCCTGCCAAGCGTGGTGATTATGGCAAATCACGTAATGTAAACTTCATTCGTTACGGCTTTGAGCGACCTTATGTACACCCGTTGACTTTCCGTCTAACAAACAAATGACAGATAAAACTATTTACCTTTTGTGTGTGAGACGAATCATTATCATCGGTCACATGTTGGAGCAGTCTTCTATTGGGCGACACGTTGGTTATAGGTGTCACTATTGGTGGTAGATCGGTGGAAGGTTCGGCGGGCGGGCCGGGCGGGTGGTCGTAGTCCACTCCACCCACCGTACAACGTCTGAACATCATCTTGTTCTCCGTGAGAGTCCCCGTCTTGTCCGTGAAGAGGTAGTTGATCTGCCCCAGCTCCTCGGTGATGTTCAGGGCTCGACACTCCGTCCTCTGGTTCGTTTGCTCGTCAAACATGTCGACGTCTTGGTGTATGTGGTACACTTGTAATAGCTTCGTCATTTCTATGGTGACGTATAACGACACGGGTATCATCACTTGTAAAACTATGATGAACGTCCAGAAATGCAATAAGCCTTCGTAAGCTGGCGCTAAAGCCTGAGGTATGAAAGGTACTTTGTATAAAGAGCTGTACCTGTCGAACCAAATCTTGCAGCCGATCGCTCCTGAGCAGCACAGAAATAGAAGTACCAGCACACACCATATTATGTCTGTGTTCATTTTTTTCTCCAGTTTCGAGGCTTTGTACCGTGGTCCGCCGTTGTTTAACATTGCTTTGGTCTCGTGGCCGGCGTACACGACGATTCCTTCTACGTAATCTGTGTTCTTTATGGTACAGTCTCGTAGAAGGAGGTTTTCTGATCCTAGTGATACTCGTTCACCGTCGGGGTGTGATATCGTACCGTTGAACCGGTATATTTTCGTCGAAGGTCTTTCTACTTCTACTGAGCTTCTGAATTTTGAAGGATGAAAGTTAAATGCCTGAAACAGTAAATAAAGACAACGTCAATTAATACGCCAAAGCTAACAATCGAAAACGATTCGGACAATTTTTCATAATTTTATATTTTTTATAATTTGCCTATGCCCCGATTACCAGAATAACTATTAAGACGTGGATTAAATAAAAAACATTTAAGTTCATTTTCTCATACATTTTGGATGGACCGATGCAGACGAAGCCGCGGCCAAAATCTAGTGTTTAATATTTTTATATTATTCAAAAAGGAACCCAGTTCCGGAGTCTATAAGTTACTCGTACGCAAGGTCACGCGAAGATGAAGTTATATAAATAGGCCCTTTCTAATTGGCCAGCCTTTGTGTTTTAAAACAGCGGAGTTATCGGAGAAAGCAATTTCACGGTCCGCCTTCTATGTACGAAGCGAAATAACAATGGGTGGAAGCCTCCAAAATATGTCCATTACCGTGGCCAGCCTATATGACTGCGCGTGGTGTTTAGTGTCGCCGCGAGAAACGAGGTTAAAACGCGTGTGCTTACACGGAGACCTAAATGTTAGATAGGTTAGTTGTTAACATTTGGTTGTAACTTGCAGCAGTTTAATTTGGACCGTATGCGTATAGTCTACATAATAAGTTGTTGCTATTGCCGGCGGTGTACTAATCTGGCACTTAGTTTGGTTGGTGGTAAGGCATCTGCCTACCTACTACAATGTTATTTATAAAGTGTCTCGTTAAATTCAGTCTAAAGACTAGATATAACACTTGGCACTTGTGATATGACTATTTATTATGTATAATGGTTGTAAGCGTCGGTGGCGCAGTGGATAAGGCGCGGACTCTCAATCTGAGGGTACCGGGTTCGAATCCAGCCGTGTACCTATGAGTTGTTTTTCAATTCAAGTACATTATCCGATTGCTTAACGGTGAAGGAAAACATCGTGAGGAAACCTGCATGTCTTGAACAGGCATGTGAAGTCCGCCGATCCGCACTGGGCCTGCGTGGTGGACTATGGCCCATACACTCTCTGTAGGAGAGTAGGCCTGAGCCCCTCCAGTGGGGACATATATAGGCTGTTGATGATGATGAATGGTTTTGCACTTGGCTTTCATGTCACCTATTGGGAGATAAGTTTGTTAGAAGGAAAAGGGAAGGAGGATATACTCGTATGTTTAGCAGCATACTTAGATGTCATTAGCCAGGCGGACATAAAAATGCACTACCCCCAACTAAGCCGCGTTTCGGTAGGTATCACCACTGGGAATCGAACCCGGGACCTCCGGATTGTAAGTCGAAACGTGTAGCAACTTGCTACAAATTAGATAGATAATTGTAACACATTTTAGCGAATCATTCTAGTATGTCTATCTACGGTAGCGTCATACAGCAACTTGCTACAAATTAGGATATTTTGTCTGCTCTACGGATACAGCACGGTGTAGTAACTCCAAATATATTACTCAGTGAGCCTAGCGAGCTTATAGCCATGACACGTTTCTAGACACGGTTGACGTATGGGGCCTTAGGTCAGTGGGAACATCGATGGGGACACTTTATGTGGTTGCAATAAGAGCTATATTACGTGAAAAACCTTCAATGTATGTATCGAGACAGACGGAAACTTGAAGGTATAAAACATGTTGTGATTTACGATTCGTGTGAGTCATGAAAGTTTGTACATTATGTAGGAAAATTAGATAGAGCATGGTTTGAACTAAATATAGTTCATGACTTTTAAAATAAGAAATTTACTGTAATATGAATGTAACCTTTTAAACCTTTCTTAACACGAATTCTGTAATAAAACACTAAATCACCAGAGACTGCATGGGCCATTGTCCACCACGCGGGCCCAGTGTGGATACTTCACACACACCTATCAATTTCTTCTTAGTATTGTGCAGGTTTCCTCATGACGTGTTCCTTTACCGAAAAGCCAATGGTAATGTTTTTTATCATTCGTACATAAATTCCAAATAACAAATTGGAACTCATTGGTACGAACCCAGACCTCGTTTGGACTGACGCTCGACCCAACTGAGCTACCATGGCTTTTTAAAAATACTCGAATTATAATGAATAATTACGTGTACCAACTGTAAGAGTATCCTATAGTGGTTACACAGTTGGACTCAAAAGCAGAAGAGTCAGAGTTCTATTCCCAGCGGGGGTGCACTCGAGCACAAAAATATGTATCCACTTTTTTACCATGTCACACTTACCCATTCTTGTTTCTATGCAGTGTGTTGAGGGAATTGACAATTAGAGATGAATTTGACAAGGTACAAAAGTGGATTCATATTTTTGTATGTACCCACCCGATATTCCTTTTCGTTGTCTGTAGGGCATTTTCGACGTCCACCTCTAAACAACAGTGTTAATAGGTATGAAATCAGGTAAGATTAAGGCCAAGTGCAAACCCAGTGTACAATTATACATATTAAAAAGCACGCTTATGTGAGCTTCACTTATGAGAAGGCATAAAAGTATTCTAGCGGCGCCCTTCAGTGTTAAAATAAAGACGCATTATTATCTTGAATAACATTATCGTCAGGCTTGCAACATTGGTTCTGTTCTGGCCTTATATCAGTTACGTGTATGTACTCAGATGTTTCGCTCAATTTCTTCATTTTAAACAATTACATTCTTGGTTTCGCAATGTTCCTCGACTTGTAACTGTTCCTCTGACAAAAATCACGCTTTCTTTGGATTTAGTTTCAAACATAGAATGCGTTTCGTGTATTGAACTTGCCCTTGTAAATGACGATTGCGGCCATATGCTAGATCTCATCCATAAACTTCGAGTTGACGAGGTGTATACAGTACGAGAGATATGAAACTAAACATGAAAATATACTGATAGAAAGATTACTCGCCTCAGCCTAAATCGTTGGAGTGAACAAATGCTTCTTAGCTTCGGTTCCCGGTAGGGTATCAAGTTAATATTCGTCAAAGTTTTTAAATGTAAGATATTTTCTGTTATGAAGACTAGATTAGATTTCATGATAGTAACAAATCGTACATGAAAATTGTTTCAGCACTCGAATATGTCCGAATAAAAAGCGTAAGGGATTGATATGTAATATAAGAAGCGGGTTTATAATCTCTCCAAATTATCGCTCTTCACACTCGTAACTATTACTTGAAAATTAAAGACACTTGATTCAAGAGCGCTTTGATGACAGCTAGTTATCCTGAGAGTTGAGTGAAGTAGACACCGTCAAGTGATAATTAAAATGAGATTATTCTATACTAAGTAGTATTATAAATGCGAAAGTGAGTTTGTTTATTTGTTTGTCCTTCCTTTACGTCGTAACGGAGAGTCAGAATGACGTGATTTTTTGTACAGGGATAGTTGATAAGATAGATAGGATATAAGTCAATTGTTATCCCGGGTACAAGTTTAGTTCCCGTGGGATAATTTCTGTAGTCCATGTGTAAAAATTCGCGGGTAAAAGTTAGTTACATTACACATGATTTAGATTCAAAGGTGTGACGAAGGGAAACATTGTCAAGTTCCTTTGAAGAAATCCGCACTTATAAGTGCAAAAGTAGCTATATCTGTTTGATGCCTTTTGCCTAAAAGACTGAACCGATTTTGATGAAATTCGGCACGCACGTAGCCAACCTCACGGTAGGGCCAAAAATAGTGTTTAGTATATTAGCTCACCCTGTCCCTGAATCCGGTCGCGACTACCCGCTGCTTGAGGTTCGTCTCTCCGTCCAGGTTGCAGGTGTCCAGGTAGCAGATGCCGTTGATGTTTGAGGAGTGCAGCAGCACCATGTCCGCAGGCACCGGCTCGTTGTTGGACAAGTGCACTATGTCCCCCACGCGGACCTCCTTCCATTTTATCTGCACGTATCTCTCCACTGATCTGGTGACAATGGAAATGAAATTTATTTTTTAATCGACTTCAAAACGTCTCTTCTTCTTTCTTCTTCAAATCACGCATAACTTTAAACGACGCACGACTAAACTTATGCGTCGTTTGACGTTTCGTAAATACACCCTTCCGTACCGCTCCCATACTCAGTTATGCGTTAGATGTAACTAAAATATAAGTATTTAGTTTATTATACTGAATTTTTAAGGCCCGAACGAAATGCAAGAATACTGTTGGCAACTGAATGGACGATAATGTCGTTAAAGACAATGCTAAACAGGAAATCACATAAATATATAATTAATTTAAACTGATGAAGTTGTCGCTGTAATTTTGTAATTACGTTGAATAATGAAATTGGTAAAAACCAACCCAATCAACCGGGAGTCATCAATCTCAAAGTAATCACGTCGTTAGGACTACGTGTATAAAAAAGTATTTGAAGACTGAAATTCTTTTTTTGAATATACAAAATAAATTCGTAAAAATTCTGATCTCAATGGATCTACAATCACTTCGGGAAAAACACAAACGTAGAATTATTTTTGAGGATATAGTATATATCTTATAGTACTCGCACAATAAATGTGCCACTCTTAAGTTAGGTCTCCGCAATTTCAAACATGTACAGACGGAATGTGTGTCTATTATTTTCGATAATAACTATCCACAGATAACATAAAACAATAGGACATTTCTTTCCACCCGCAAACTTGCCTTGGCTCTCATTTATACGTAAATAATTGATACTTCGCGGTATTTTGTAACTAACTTCAGAGGGGCAAACTTATTGTGCGAGTACTATAAGATATGAAGATTTTTCTATAATAATTTTTGTATATTATATTTCTATATTATCATATATTATTTTTCTATAATATTATATAGTGCTATATAGATAACCAATACGTAAAATAGAAGTGATAATGATAGTTATCATGGTTTATTTTAAATTGATTAGCGATCTACTGATCTCAAAAGCGGCTTTATTTACACATTCTATGGGCATGCACTTGACCTTCATCTCACTTATCTGCGTAGCTTGAGACGCGTGAGAACAGTGATAGTGAGATATGTCATATTTGAACGTCAAATATGTATACCATTTGACGTTTAGATATGACAATATCTCACCCTCACCGCTCTCACGCGTCTCATGCTACGCAGGCTGATGGTGTGATGATAACTACGTACGATAGAAGCGTGCTCACCTAGTTTGATGCCAAGAAGCCTCAGGTTAATAAGATAATTACCTAGAGTATATATTACAACAAAAGCTGCTGCATGCAATTAAAGGGTACCATTACTGTCGTAACATAATATATTTATATTACACTATAACGTTTTCGTCGTTTATAATACAGCTATAATAGTAGCGATCGTAAACGACAATGTAGAGCGGATATTGCTGTTCTATGTGCAATATACATTACGTGAATAATTCAATTTATTTTAAACACTAATTAAAGTAAATATTTTTAGGTTTTGTCATTAAAACATATCGCGGTCAGACTGGTTAAGTTATCGTTCGTTTTATTTTGCATAACCTTTCCTTACGGACGAGTAGAAGCGGTTTGTTGCTATGGCATGTTTAAGGTAATGCTTGTCAGGTCGATTTACGCACAACCAGCAATTTTTTTGGGCATTTAAAAAAATTTAAAAAACGAAGTCAAAGTTTTTATTGTTATTACACCATGAATTGATATATCGATTGTGTGCAGTATCAATAATACTGTTAAAGGTGAAACTTTAGGTGGTTCAATTTACCTTTAACTGGTGACGTATTTGCTAATTCTTGGTCTTAATGGGTACCGTACCGCGTGCCCGATTGAGAACTCTACCCGTAATTTGGAGACCCCGGGGCTCTAAAGCAACACAGCACGAACTCTCCTAAATACCCCGCTACGTCACTCGCTACCTCCGCGAATAGCTCGTAATCGGGCCCACGATCTCACGCTAAAATTCTTTTGTTTTCAAATGGGACATTAAACCAAAACCGTTACTCGTGCTTGAGTATTATTTGACAAAGGCCTATTGTGGATATAATCTCAGGGTTTATAGCATTATAGCAAAGTGCAGAGTATTGTCGCGATTTTATCGCTGACGTCGTCGACCCTGATAAAAACGCGAAAGCAACAGGTCCGCCACGTATAAAGATCCGCGCTAACGAAAGCAATCCGACGACGACGTTGATTAACGATTGTTGCCCCATTCAACGACCCTTTGGCAATTTGTCAAATTATACCTGTAAACGTTTTACGCGAAAAGCTATTTATTATGATTTTATGATTGCTTCGCATTTAAAATGTCTGAGCGCTGTCTGATGAACCGTTTTCAACCGACTTAAAAACAGGAGGCGGTTCTCAATTCTACTGTATGTTTTTTATGTTTGTTAAAGTTAGTTCGACTGGGTGAACCGATTTTGATGATTCTTTTTTTTCTTCTTTTGAAAGCTGTGCTTCCCGTATGGTTCCATTTCAATTCCATATAAGTCTTACATTTGCTGTAGACTTTTGGGGCAGTTGAAGTCGGTTTCTTTGTTCTTTTTGAACGCGTTATTTATGTTGTCGCAGTGTTAGGGAACTTCGTTCGTTTCTCTTCTAAAAATTACCTAGAGAATGAAACGCTCCCCAAAATGATTTCATTGATACTGTGTGACAAGAAGAACTTATTAGGAAGCTCTCAAGATTTAAAATGGCATATTGTTGAAGACATGACAACGTGTAAATCATAGCAATAGATCGAAATTCCTTCCTTAGATAAGTACTCTACATCGTCAATGGATCATGGATGTATGTTTTAAAATTAAGTTTTTTGGTCAATCAGTCAGTTAGGGAAACCTTTTATATATTTATACATATATTATCATTTAACTTTTATGTCTCCGGAAAAAAAAGTAAATTTAATTAAAATACATATAATACAATATCATATGATTACCAAATATCTAAGAACCACCGCAAGGAAACTTGCTTTGAGCTACGATACCACAGACAGACATTGGCGTCAAACTTGTAACACCCCTCTTTGTGCGTCGATAGTTAAAAATAGCTGTCGCCATGTCCAGAGCACGCCTTGCAGGAACCGCCTATTGATACCTAGGCCACGAGATGACACGCCATAAAGATATATCTAAGCTTGTCACTGGTATCTAATCTTATCATAATCCTTACGCTACAACTAAGCGCTGTCCGGTAACAGGTAAATCTGAGTCACTGTTATCGCCACGGTCAAGAGCAGCTACTACCACCGAGAGATATCGGTCCATCTATAAGTTTTACGGACGCGCTTAGTTCTAAGTACCCGAATATTTTTTTTCAGGTTTGGTTTGTCAAAAAAGTCACTCACAATCAAGTTTACATATCATGTTATTTACTATTGGATGGGCACATCCTATATAAATGCGTTCAAACGTATGAAACATTTTACGCAATGTTGACTTGTGACTTTCACATTTTCCCAATGCCCGATCTCAATAATAATTTAAATTTCAATTACATTCGCAAGCAAATAGAAAACAAAGCTCTAAATTAAATAAATAAGTAGAAAAATGTTTGTTTAATATCCAAAAAACAGTAGAACACGTGTAGAACAAAAAGATGACCGTTAATTTAGTGATGTGTCACGCAGACACACGCTTAGCAAAATGCATGAACACGTATGTAGAAATAATGGAAAGCGTGTCAAGCAAGAGGTAAGACGTGACCAATTTAAGTGAGTAACACACAAAACTAAGCAAACACCCTTCTCCAAACTTGTTTTATCATTGTTCCTGCTGCTACAATTTAGGATAGCATTTATTAATACTATTTACAAATACAAAGGTAACAAAATAATGAAGATCATATCGCATTATAACCCAGTGTCACTTTATGAAACGTTTTCTTTTTATTTGAAATGATGCTTTTGGTCCTGCCTGAGACATCGACAGCTTCACGCGAGTTACCCTAAAAATGTTAAAATAACTGTTTTTGACGCACTACAATCTGCTTTGGATGTCATTATTGTTTTATGCCATACAGAGACAGCAATTTTTTTTAACAGTCCGACGTTTAAACTAAGGAATGAGAACTATCTACAACGGCAACGTCAAGATCAATGAAACCGAAAACTCACAAGAAAAAAACCAGCATACTTATAACGTGGCGTTCGAAACAAATCGTAATCGTACCAGAGCCCTTGTTTTCTTATTTTCCTGATAACGATTGAACTAAACAATGAAACGACATTACATTACATTAGTATGTAATATAGATAAGAACGGTATTAGAGGTGGAATGGAACAAGGAGCATGCAATGTGAATAAATGAACGGTATACCGACCGACCGAGGACGCGAGACGCTTGTTCTCGACAAGTCAATTCCATGTCTAGACGGACGGGGATCTGTGTCACAGCACCGTCTGGCATGGGAAACACGACCTTGTAGTAATTTTTATTTAGCAATCTCAATTATGTACTGTTACATATTAATTATTGAATGTAATCTACAAGTGGCGTTTTGAGTGGCAGGATTATGAATTAAGGATAAAAATATTATTATAAATTTTACATGCCAAATTTTGGTCGATCACACATTATTTGTTTTCGTGATTACTTACGTTACTAATAGTACATTATGATTCAGTACGATACGCTGGATATTATAGCCGAGGTGTTTATACGCACGAGGCGAAGCCGAGTCGAGAACAGTTTGTAAAAATACATTTATTATAGTACATTTAGTTAGTGTTCTCTCACTCACGTTCATCATGAAAACTTTTTGCTTGGACTCTGTGAAAAAGGCATTTTGCATCTTTGCCTTTGGACTAGTGAACAATTGTGATTGGTGTAAAGAAAAAAGCCTAGTCTGTAGAATACAACATTACGATTCAAGTTCCGATGTCATAAGAACCGTACTGAAGTAGTGAAAAAGCTTTTTAAAGCAGTCCAATTGAATTCGTCAACCCTCCACCCTCCTCAGTTATTGAGAACGGGTTTCACCTTAATATTTATCACCTATTCATAGGAGAATTGTTAATTTAGCTAATTATTTTTAATTGTTTTATTATTATTTATTTGTATCAGACAAAATCCATATAAAAGCCATTTTTTTAACTAATATTACCTTAATAACGAAACAAAAGGTACCAAAAATAATGAATTTGTTCATTAATAATTGCTGCAACACCCGTCAGGGAAGGATGTGCTTATGTTTTATTCGTTATTTTCCTGTTTACAAACCGAGATAAATTTTGCAAAATGGTCCGAGAAAAACGGAAATTCGCTTCTATTTCGTTTTGTTCAAGGGATGTATGTTTCAAAATTGAATTTTAAAACAGTATTACCACTGTAAAATCTGTGTTAAACTTCAAAATTGTTTATTGTAACTTGATTAAGGAATGCTTAATGGATCCTACGGATTGGGCAATCTATGAATGGATCAAGTTATTGATTCATAAATCCCTGATCTGGGCTTTAGAATAGGATTACCCCATGTCAACCCATTGGCAGAAATACAACTATGGGAAAGTGATAGCGTCATGGCACGCCTGTTAACCGAGATGATTATGGTGAATCCCCTTATAGAAACTCCGTTATGGCGATCTATGAATGAAGCTCACGTCCAACAGTGGACTTATGAAGCCGATTATGATAACATTATCAAGAAAGGCTTTTGTCACCACAAAGAATGGGTAAAACAGTAAGAGTGGCATCGGGCAAGATTTAAATTAACACGTAGAAAGACATTTAGATTTTAACTTTAGAAAAATTGTAGCCCAATGAGTACCTCAGTTCTCAACAGCAAGACTTTTCAATAAAGAAAATGCTGAGGTCATAACTGGCACTTGACCAGTTTTTTAACAATCGGATATAAATTACCTCTACTATCAACAGTTAACTTATCTCTAACATGTCGTAATATGTACGTACGAGTATCTCATTCGACTAGATGTGTTTCACACCACTTTGTTTAACATGATCTATTCTGTGTACATAATAGCAATTTATATTGCAACATGGCGTTTCATATGGAAACTATTATGCTTTTGTATCCGTCGTATAATAAGCTCCATGAAACGAATTGGTCCACTCTGATGCATACTCTTTTATTGACATGCAATTGACACTGGTTGGTACTGATTTCATGCGCATTTCAATGAAGTAGTGACGTAATACAGCAGAAACGATTTCATGACACGGGGAGACAAAAGCAAATAAAAAGATGATTTTTATTGCATTTGTTTTATTCGTAGAAAACAATTTCAACTCTCCAATAGAATGAATGTATACTTAAGGCGATCCACCTCCATCAATGTTTCTTACTAAATTTCTGTTTAAAATATAATAGCTGGATTTGTTTAGTAACTATCTAAAAATAGGCCATCAGGTTGTGATATCGCGAAATGAGTATCATTAACATACAACTTCACAGTGAATCACAATTTTCATTTTAAACTCTTTTTTTCGATTATTGTTCAAAGCGCCATCTATGAACCATTATCTGCGTAACTGCTATTGTAGCTAACTATAAAGTTGTAAATTAATGAGATTTATTTCGCGACACTATAGCAATTTTTAGGTAATTTCTTATCAAAGCCTATTCTATTTTAAAAGATTATGGCAACAGAAATGTAGTATGGCGGCATTACGAGAGGGATAACGTTAAACTGTTTTTGGTGTGCCCCTTTTATTGTTATTTTACAAAGTACCCACTGAGAGCAAAGAAACACCTGCACATTTTTAGTAAATATACATTCGTTGTAGTTTTAAAGTTATGCTTCAGTAGAACCAACAGACAATGATTATTTAACGGCAGCGTCCTTTACCTGGCACGCTGTATCTTTATGCATGTCCAGTATAATTGCTATTTGTAAGTGCAATAAAGAGTATTTGTATTAAACTGAATGATAGTAACATCGTAAAGTTACCGAGAAGGCTTAACTGTCAAGTAACGGTGCGAAGCCGAGTCACGGTCGAATAAACTAGCTTAGTATTTTGCACAAACTCTCTAAAGCCGTTCAATACAAATGAAGGTGTTCAATTGATAGTCTGAATAGTTATTTATGAATACCTAAGTATAATAAGTGGGGCGGAGTGACACATGGACATAACAAAAGTAAAACCAGTTACCACTATGAATGCCGCTAATAATGCCTCTAGAGTGAAATTAAATATCCATTAGCTGCTTCACTATTTGTTTAAAACTGATACATGTACAAAAGGGTAACGTTGTTTGACAATAATTAATTAACCTCGGATTGTAATTTTTTATGAAATAGATAGAAGTACATTCAAATTATTGTGATTTATTTACTTTTTTGTCAGTTTGATATGGTTTGAAAAATCAACAGCTGCGACTGGACTGAAAGGGTGCATTTTATCGCAGTAAAGCGTTGTTGGCAATACATTAGATATATTTTGTCGAATGGATTTCGAATGGACTGAAGTTCTTTGATCACGTAAAACATAGAATAAAATTAGAATAGATTTTTTTGGAGCATGACATCTGCAGGCCGTGTTTCCTGCATGTCACTGCAACCTTCATAGATGAATCCTACAGTGGCAGTCCCCTATAGATCAAACCAACTCCATAAGGTAGGCCGCCAATCATTTGGCAGAATTACCATGAAGTTGGTAGCTAACTAGGTAGGGTTTGAAAGACCGAATTCTTTTCGGCATTTCCGGATGCGGGAGTGTAGCCTCCGAGGTGTCTGTTTCTGCTGTGATGTAGGACGTCACAGTGACAGTCTGTTTGCGGCCACTAAGGCCCATGTAGCTGAGGTGCTTGTTTAGCCTTGCAGTGCCCAGTTAGGGACCCTTATTGGATAATAGTCCGTCTCGCTCGTGGCTATATTATCTTTATATCAAACATTCTCGTAATACATTTAATCATTAAATTACTAGGCTGAAGATAAAGTAGCGACAGTTAATGATAGAGAGATCAAAGGCTTGTGAATTTTTGTAAGTAGCTGCGTGTTTACTTTTGGCAGAAGGACTCTGCTTATGACAGGTATACTCGAATTTGTAGGCGCGGCTCATATCACGTCAAGAGTACATACATACATATCACAAATACACACGAGTATTGCACATGTGATTTTTGGAGAAGAAACGGAAAAGAGTCACGTTTATATATTGGTTATTGGGACGAAAGTTGAAGCACAATCTGCAATCTATCATACATAAAATTAACCTTTGTATTTTTGATCCTTTGCACGACTTTTCCTTCGTCTTCGTAAAGTTTGTAGGGTTCCCCTCATTATCTCACTCTGTTGTCTGTCTCTCCGTCTGTTCATCTGTCACAGCTGATTATCTCAAGAACTACTAAGCTATTGACTTGAAATTTGGAAAAGTAATCGGAAATGGTAACCCACAGCCGCCCAAAGAATTTATTGATTTTGCATTGATGTACCTTCCCACTGAAAGCTTTCCGTGTTCTACGGCAGGAACTAAACTACGTCAAACATAATGTAGTTTTCCGCAATAAAATAATTTCCCATGGGCACACTAAACGCTACGACTATAACTGCCTGTTGACTGCTGCAATGACTAATCGCCAAATCGAGACATGGTTACGAAATCGTGCGCGTGCCGTGCCCTTAGGTAAATGTCCAAGCAACAGATGATGTAATTCATTAAATCACTCTTTAAATTGCTAAACAAACGGCAAATAATTTTGTGCGTCAACCGACCAAAACGGGCACAAGAGGTGTTTTAAAATTTTTCATTATAAGAACGTCGAGGGCGCGGTTATTGACATTCATAGAACATTTAGGATCTATGTACTTCATCTAAGATATTAGATAAGATTATAAAAAGTTCAACTACAGCGGTAACTTTAGTGAACGGTTGTTTTATGAACTAAAAGGCATAACTCGTACGTAAATCATTGCGTTTCTTTAGTACAGAACCCCACAGTAGCGCCGTTCGATATTGGAGACGATACGTACAGGTGGTTCTTTTGTGTTCATAACATAACATATATCATTCGCAGATGTCGGCACTCTAGTTACAATTTTGGCCACGTTTGCCTTGTAGGTATTATAATATTTCTGAGGTCAATGACTATTCTACTAATATTATAAGTGTGAAAGTTTGGATGTTTGTGACGCTTTCACGGAAAAACTACTGAATGGATTTGAATGAAACTTTACAATAATATAGCTTATACATCAGAATAACATATAGGCTATTTTGTACCTTATGCTGTATAATAATTTGACATATATGCCACCTGTGCCTATCGAACAAGTAGAATACACCCTGAAGTACACGCGGACAAAGTCGCGGGCGGAAGCTAGTTTTTAATAGATTTGATAACAAGGTTTGAGTACTTTGACTTTTAGTTACTAAAATATCCATCGGAAAATCTTTCCTCGTGCTTTTTCAAATCTTGCCTGGGATGAGATATGTTCACGAAATTAGTAATAGAACTAGCTATCTGGAGTTTAACGTTTGGAATAAATTAGTTAGAAACTTTTTAGAAAGCAACTGCACAATGTATTCATTTTATTTTATCTATGCTTTCAATTACCTTGTAGGTGTGGTAAAAGCACTATACATCACTCCGTGGAGGGAATGTAAGTAGCTACGTAATGTATGGCGCATGTAGTAAATGTAGATTAGGTAATAATTGCATAATGTACGCTTTCAGATGCTATGCTGCATGTCCACTGTTGGACATGGATCTCCTTCATCGATCGCCAAGAGGGGCTTGCCGTTACCACCACGCTTTGTAGTCATATTGGTGATCGCAGTAAAGTGTATTTTCGTCTTCCGTTTAAAAACTTTTTGCATAAAAACCTTAGATGTATTTCTGTATGTATGTTCTTATGTAATCTCTTTCTTAATCATATTTATTATGAATTCATTATGGTATTTGATAGTAACACCCACATCGCAGAAACCGTCATCCTAAATAAATTTTAAAAACAACTAAAACACTAAGGCTTGACTTTGACTAGGCAAATTGAGCCAAAATGGCTTAGTTTTACTTGCTTCACTTGTCGCACGGGGACTCTCTTTCTAAGCGATAGTATTATAAAAGGCATGGTAAAACGTTGACAATCTTAAGGCCGAGTGAGAACACGTACAATGAAATGCTAAACCATCGCACTAAATAATTGAATTTACAAGTGTTTTCAGGCGATTGAATTAACACGTGTTTTCAGGCGATGGCCAAGTCTCAACATATTTATATAAAACATTAAAGAATTTTAATATTGATATGCGTCACTATAAGATGCTGTTAATTATTACGTAACAACTTAATGCTTCGAGTACGGAGATTCCAGACACAATTGATTTTCAATTGTTATAGACCACGATCGTGGTCTTAGAGACTGAACGTATTAAGACAGAAAGTCGCTTAAGTAGAGACTGAATAAATTAATAACCGACTTGGTATTACATGGATCTCACAACTTTTTACCGCAGAACAACTGAGTTGCGAGACTTGTTTTTTTGACAAGTATTGTTTTTGATAGGATCTCATTTCTTTTTGTATTTTGTAGACAGTTCTAATTTTTTCCTTTTCGGTACCTTCTACTTATTGTATATATGTATATCTACCAGCAACGAATTTTCTTAAAGCCCTCTCTCTGACTTATGAACTTTTCTTATTTTTGTAGGTAGCCTTCCGTTTTCTCTTTTCCGGTACTACTTCTTGAGCTTCAGCTACAGTTTTTCTAAGAGCCCACTCCCTGTCTCTATGCGTTTTTCTGGGAGGCTTTGATGTTTCAATTTTTGACAAATCTGGACGGTAAATGCTTCTTAGTCTGTTGTATTCACAAATTGACGATTCCTGCGCTTTAACACTTCCAACAAGAACAAGAATGGTCAAAAACGCGAGTCGCAAGTCGCATTCATTGCGAATCATATGTACAGCTCCCTCTGTTGATGATAGTAGGTGGAACTAAATCGTACGTTGATTTGAGTGCCCTAAGAATCACAGTAGCTCCGAGCAGAACTAATAGATGGCGCGCAACGATCGTTGATTGTTTTGCAGTTTCAGTTAGATGGCGCTGTCGTCGATGATTCAATTAAATAATTGTACTGAATTAACTCACATTTCATGTAGTATGCTAATTTTTGAATTCCTCTTCAGTGATTTCTTCACAATTTCCATAAATTACTCAACAAAAGCCCCATTCATGAATTAAAATTCGGTGGAGGGTAAACTTCCGTATTTTCGTAAAATCTGATTCAAATATTCATAAATAGTGCTTGAATAACATAGTTTAGTACAAGTCCCAGCACATCACACACAAATCAGCACACAAAACGATGTTTTTATATTTTAATTTAATTAAAATTCAAAGAGCGATGCACAAAATGTTCCGTCAATAGCGACATCTAGCGTCTTTTTTACTGAATTAATTTTAATTTTAATTTTCTGCGGTATTTTCTAGATTTTTTAGTTTTTCCTTGATTCATACACCAAACACTACTTATATTCCAAATTTGAAGCTTCTAGGTCTGCTAGAAGTGCCTTAGACTTTTGATGATCGGTCAGTCAGTCAGTCAGTCAGTCAGTGAGTGACAAAACTTTAAACTTTGACCCGTTATAATTCTTAAAATACTGGTTCAAATTGAATGAAATTTAAAATATACCGTGTCTTTACAAGCCTGCATGGTTACTGAAAATTTCAGTCTTCTAGTTTTATCCACAACGAAGTTACAGGGGGTCGAAAATGGTCTGAATTGCTTCGAGAAAAGGATGGTACGGCCGTGACGCTTTCTTGCTCGACTTGTGGGGGCACTGCCGTGCCCCCAGATAAAAGGCATGGTAAAACGTTGACAATCTTAAGGCCGAGTGAGAACACGTACAATGAAATGCTAAACTTTCGGAGTGTCGTGAATTGTGTGATGCTTTCTGCCTAAAAATTATATATACATATACCAGTATGTCGAGTACTCGACCTAAACACGAAACATAGTAATTTATTAAAGAAAATTAAACCAACAGAGTGTAGAATAAGCCCGAAGCACAATTATCGGCAGCAATAAACCCTCATTTCTCGTAAAGTGTTTTGTAGCTAATACACACAAAGGCGAAGGATTATAATGACGAGTTGACACGCCCGCCTGCTTATTTAATACCCAACAAAATCCATTAAGTACATAACAATAACTATAAAAAAGATAAATGTATTGTTTGTTAGTTAGTCCCCGTTTGTTGAAACAATCAGGAAATTTTGTGAGCTACGATTCATTACGGATAATATTTTAAAAAATCACAACACGAAGACGTACGAAGGAACTAGAGTATAGATTCCCAACGTTTTATGGACTACCTTTACAAAAAAAATTATTTCCAACACCCCCTTTTAGTTTATTTAATTATACAAAAATTTAGTTATTATTATTTTATTTCAGAAAAACATATTTCCATATTTTGAAAATAAATTTCTTTATGTCTGACTGTTATCTGTTAATAATCAGAAATTGAAAATAAATACTCTCTATGCAATCGTGCTCCTCGTGGTCGTGGCAATGTCGTGATTTTATTAATTCAAATTAAATCAATTTTGCTTATATAATTTTAAATAAATATGTGTCTTAATTTAAATTTAATTTTGTAAATCGTTTGTCGTACTATATTTTAAACTGTGTAAATAAGATATATTAATCTGAGGAAGCTAAATTGGTTATTACGTCATTGAAAACTGTTTGTTTTCCTATCAATGAAAATAAATTAAAAATCCAATAGCATGTTGTGTTTAAATAAATAAAATAAAACTCTCGCAATTGTATTTATCATCATTTCCAGGAACACAAGTGTTTATAAGGCACAATACAGATTTATCCATAATAGATATGACAGCTCATCCAGCCGTGCGATAAGAGCATAATTTTATGGTTGGAGATAACACAAAACCCCGACCAAGTGGCAGTCGGATTGTTGATTAGACAGTGGACAATATTCATAATTCACAAAGAATATAACAATTTAATCATACTCCTGTACAAGTAATTGAATTCAATAAAAAAATGGGTAAAATAATAAATATATATTTAGTTAACTGGAATCCATCTTATCTTGTTATGTTTACTCGAATCAACAAAAATCCGTAGCAAGTTTTTTTTACTTAACCAATTATGTAGTGATGTTACACCGATTTAAGCCTCTGACCTCATAAGAACGACGTTAATCTTTACAACAATTTATAAGTAACTGAACTCCTATAATAGTTATAGCAAATAATAAAATAAGCCATTATCACTGGCCGTGGCCAAAGTGTGGTAATGGCCAAAATACCTTAGCACCTAAAGACAAAAGTATTTAATCAGTGCGTGTTGCCACTGATGACATACGGAATCGACACGTCCTTTACTGTGGGCCGAATAAACAAGCTCAAAGTCACTCAGCGAGCAATAGAACGAGCTATGCTCGGAATTTCTTTACGTGATAAAATCCGGAATGATGAAATCCGTAGACATACTAAGGTCACCGACATAGCTCGACAGCAGTTAGTGAGCTGAAGTGGCAATGGGCAGGCCACATCGCTCGAAGAACCAATAACCGATGGGGAGTAAGAGTTCTCACGTGGCGACCACGTACCGGGAAACGTCTACTGTGTCGTCCCTTACTAGATGGACCGACGACCTAGTTAAGGTTGCGGGGAGTCGCTGTCGAGTAGCGTACCATGGAGGAGGCCTATGTCCAGCAGTGGATGTTTCCTGGATGATGACCCACGTGGATTAATTCTACCCATTCTATGGGAAGACTAGGAGTGAATCTGTAGTTGAAAGCCACTGATCACTTAATGCCAGATAAGGATATTTTAAGAACGAAAAGGTGCAGTACTCATTCCTAATATTTCGTCACCAGTACCTTGGGTACTGTGGTTTTAGTTCCTAAAGTAACCATCGCCACGGTTACCTTTCTAATCGTACTTGGAAATATGTCGAAGTAGTATAGACAAATAGTAAAATGATAACGGCAGATGTTGTGACGTAATGCGAATCACAAAGACAACCAATAGACACAAAGTACCGGTTCTAGTTCAAAGTGACGAGTGATGACAAAATGTTACGATGTAACCGTTGCATAACCAGTGTGATTGTGAGTTTGCTATCACGGTCGTTACACTTTAACACTGTCTTTAATTGTGTGACTAAGAAGACAGTATCACGTGACTTTGTTCGTTGATAAGTGTATTAATTATACAGTCACTCGGTTAATGAATTTTAAACTGCATTAATTTTCAGAAGCAGCTGTTTAAGATCAACATCAACAGCCTATATACGTCCCCACTGTAGGGGCTCAGGCCTACTCTCCTACAGAGAGTATATGGATCGGAGGACTTCACATGCCTGATCAAGACATGCAGGTTTCCTCACGATGTTTTCCTTCATTGCTAAGCAATGGGATAATGTACTTGAATTGTTTAATTATTATTATTATTTTGTATTTTTAATTTCTCAGATTGAGCTGGTATTTGCATAATATTCACGGGCCAAGACCTAATAATATTATTATTTTTATTATTATTCATTTATTTCAGGTAACAATGACCCATACGTATATATAAAATACATTAAAATAAAGTTTAAGACCACTTGCTGAAAATGATAACATTAATGATTTACCTCGGTAAAATTGATAGTCTCCTGTAGAGTCATAAACTACATTAGATTTTATTTGAAGCTATCGTTACATTCATTTGTTGATCCATCTACAGATATCTAGATCGTAACGGTAGTTCAAAGAATAACACATCAAAAAGCAATCAATCAAATCACGATGAATTGATTAGTTAAATCTGTGATACGAGTACAATAATCCTAAAAACAGACAATTAAGGATAACAAAATTACAGCTTGTAAAATTTATGATCGGAGTTCTGAATGCCATTTTCATTTAGAGATTCTTTTGTAAGTATTTTCACAATATTTTAGATTGTTTTAAAAAATCATAAAAAAATATTTTTTGGGGTAGAATCACCAAAATTTATTTCTAACTACACCTCAGGGAACCGCGTGTTTGCCGCATAAAAACGACTGAAGGATCGCAATTTTCTTTGAATATGATACTTTCCCTAAACCATATAAGTAAAGCTCTTCAGTGGTAACAAATATTTACGTATAGTAGGGCACAAATCACGCGGCTCTAAGCGTTTGGAATGACATTCCCCTCCCGCGCCTCGCCAAATAGACCCGAAAATCGCTTACAGCGCAGTCAAGGTCATTTTTCAAGTTATTCGCTGTAACTATACCTACAAGTTGTGAAAAAAATGAACACATATGAGGTGTATAGGCACTATAATAAAAATAGTAACCTGAACAAGTGAACAGCTAAGCGCAGCTATTAGCCTCAAGAAATGAAAGAGCTGAGTGCAATCCATCATGCTGTTGAGACAGCCACGATAATCCGAGCTCGGATTGTGCCGGATCAATGCCATTACAGTGGGCTGGATACTTGACACAAATATAGATAACGCTGCAGCTACCGTTCCATAGAAGCGGCAGGTTTAAAAAATATATTGATTCACTTCATTTGTTGAAATGAAAAACTCATTGTGGTATTCTTAGTGAGAGCCGTGTTATAGAGTTGTTAATAGTGATGCAATGTTTGATATTTTTGCTTCTTCTACTGCGGGACAAATACGGTGCTGAATAAAGAGGCTTTCTCATGTCTAACGAGCTTAATATGCAGGCTTTGCCGTTTATAAACACCGTTTATAGACAGAAAAGATTTAATTATATGTATGAACTGTTTTTGCTTTTTTTGGTTTGTTTAAAAAAATGCTAAGAAATAGTTCGGATTCTAAAGCCGAAATTCTCTAAAACGTTGAAGTTCTTTTTCGATTGCAATACTAACAAAAGCGTGTGTTTAGTTTTAATATCTCTAATTTTTTTAAAGTATTTCATACAGCTTTGGTTATCCTGGAATGAATTAATGAACTTTATCGGTGAGGCTTATGTTACAATGTCCTGGTATAAATTACAAATGACAAGCGAGAACGTTATCAAATGAAATATTACTTCCATTTATGATCATGATATACATGTTGTAATAAAGCGATTTATTTGTTATTGTTTTTTATCGGCCACACTGTCCGAAAACTCCGCTCGTTATGTAACATAATTTAACATGTCCGGTGTCGGGAAGAAATGTATTCTACTACCACGAGTATGTCCCTCTTCATCCCATACGCTTCGGTAGCGCGCGTGCCTTTCATGAACATAGGTTAAGTCGTGAAAAGGCAACAAACGGACAGATAGACAAGAGTTACTATGAATTTTATAATACTAGTTTAATGTGTTAGTGTGTTAATTAATATTTATAATTCAGATTTTTTCATAAATATATTTATGATCAGCATCAGCCAGGCAACGGCCTTCCCATTTCCACTTTAGCTCACTGACTCGTCGAGATATGTCACTGACCTTAGTATGTCTACGGATTTCCTCATTCCGGATTTTATCAAGTAAAGAAATTCCGAGCATAGTTCGTTCCATGTCTCGCTGAGTGACTTTGAGCTTGTTTATTCGGCCCACACTAAAAGACCACGTTTCGGTTCCGTATGTCATCACTGGCAACACGCACTAATCAAAGACTTTTGTCTTTAGACGCTGCGGTATTTAATCAGTTCATTCCGGATTTTATCACGAATATATATTTCAAGCTTAACTCGTTCAATAGCTCGCTGAGTTGAGCTTGTTTATTCGGCCAACAGTAAAGGGCCACGTTTCGGTTCCGTATGTCATCACTGGCAACACGCACGCACGACGCTAAATAAATTGATAAACAGTACAAAACTGATCTAAATAATGCGTCTCAAGTTAAACCATAATTTAAAAGACATTTCAAAGAAAACATTTCTCGAGAAATCATCAGTGTCAATATATGTTTACGTACATTTACCTACAGGTCACGATGACGATAACCAGTTCTGATTCAAACTAAATCAATAAAAGAGATCAGTGAAGCGGAGTGAGTGCCATGAGATGCTTTAAAACATGCAAATGTATGCGAAATATCTTATTTAACTATAGGCGTGCGTATACATTCTTATAAAGGTCAAGCACCGATATAAAAAATAGATATACGTAACAAATATATGTAACAAATAAAAGTAGCAAATATATACATCATACAAACCACAAAGTTCGACGTACTAAAGCGAAATGAACGCCCATTACTATGTATCGGATAAATGAAAATTTTCAAACGATTCATTGTGAATAAGCATCAAAGTATTGTGAAGCAAAACACGATTGTAAAACTATTAGCGCTGTTGGCGGCAAATTTATTTGTACTGCGCGATAAGTATAAAGTATTCGAATTACCACAATAACATTTAAGGTACGCGCTTCGTTGTTATAAAAACTGTAAAGGGTTGCTACCGTGTGTTATCGATACAAAGCGATGTTTGATAAGGATATTAACAATACTCAAATCTGGCTATAGTTCCATTGCGTAGGTTAATATCCAAAATGTGATCCAACTTCGTTGGAAAGATCATTCGCGGCGGATTTCAAGTAATTGTTAGATGTTTCAAATAATTAACGCTTTCAAAAAGAACCAGAAACCGACTTCAACTGCCCTGAAAGTCTGTATATATTTGGTTTGTGTTGATTTTCTCAAAAACCGCTTAATCAATTTTGGTATAATTTATATGGGACCACACGCGATGCACCAACTTTTAAACAAAAAAGAATCATCAAAATCGGTTCACTCAGTCGAAAGATCAAAGGTAACAAACATAAAAACAACAGCAAAAAACATACAATCGAATTAATAACCTCATTCTTTTTTGGAGTCGGTTGAAAAAATTGCTACACATCTAATAGTAATTGAGCTATATCTATTTTATATCCTTATTTGGCAAATTAAATGAGTAAATATAAGCGAGTAAATACAAGCGACTGAAAGGTGGTATTTATGAGTTATTTTTTTTATTTAAAGCATTGTCATTCTATAGAACACCATTTTGCAAGTGACTGAAAAATCAATGACTTGGCAAAAGGTCAATAAGCAACACATCTTCAATACAAAAAATATGAGACCAAAACAAATCAACCAGGACGATTGGTTGCAGAGTTGCCAATTGTTTCTGCAAGATTTTATAAACAAAATTGCATTGCATAACTTAATTTTCTTATCCAATTTGTAAAATTCAATATTCAAGATTGTACAAACTAATTAAGTTATTGCAAAACGCATTTGCCACAGATAAAGAATCTTCGCAGATGACATCGATTTCACCAAGATCAGGATGATTTTATTCAATAAACAGTCACTCTTGTGCTCTTTATCTGCTTTTACAAACGATATAATTTTACGTTACGTATTTCATTAGTGTGTCACTTTAGACGAAGGTATCGTCTTCCATATATTTTCTATAGTCAGGAAGAGTCAATGACCTGACATACTCGACCTACCACAATAGTAAGCAGCCAATCTTCAGTGTTTATGACAAAAAATAATCTAACCGTCTAATTAGATGCACGGGTATTCCTTTGTTACGACTTATATGACAGGTGCGTTCATCCGAAATACAAAAACAGCAAACATTTGTTTTACCCTATAGCAAAGATGAAAAATATGCGTCCAAAATGTATAGCGTAATAGAAAAAACCATCCCACTCAACCACATAAACATTTCCGCCTTTACGGGAACGGATAAATACATCTGGCTTTCGGTTTCGGATCACGCTCTCCATACACATACATATAATACGATCACCAATCACCCGGATACGGCGAACAAATGTCAATGGCAGAAATGAGTCACGCAGCGTCCGTCAGTGAGGCGGGTCACTTTCTCCAAATGATAAACAATGTGGGCGAGGCAAACGTGCTCCGAGCAGGTTGTGGCTAAAACACAGCTAACCGAAGCAGTAAAACTGCGGACCAAATTAAAAACAACAACTTTTTGAGTTTTCGTAACTTTTCCAAGCGCCACGGAATCCCTCAACATCTCTTCACAAGGAGAAAAACGTGAATTGTAGACTGAACTGAGTGGAGTTGCAGCCAATATGATTAGCCAATACTATAATCTTTGTATTTCATTGTAATATTATTTAATTAAACCGATCAGGCCGATCAACCGATGCAGAAAACGAAATCATAACTATAGAAATTTTCTGATCTGCGTCCTAAACCTCTAACGACCTCGAGAAGTTGCAAGTCGAAAGCTTCTCTTGAAATAGGATGTCACATAAATCTCCCCAAGAGCACTGGCTTTCAAGTGAAATATTTAAAGGGAAAGTCGGAACTGTCCGTTGCCTGTGTTACATCAGAGTGAATCTTGGCCGTGCAGAGCATTTGAAGGCCGCTGGCCTCAAATCGCAAACGTGTTACTTTTGACAATGGCCACGCACTTATCTCGTGCGAAATAAAAATATTACTGTTGTGACAACGAATAATGATCAACTTGGCATCGTTTTACTGCAATATCCTTTGGGGCAAGGCCTAGGTGTGGGCTGGGCGGGCTAAATGAGCAATAAAACACACATCATGTTGATTGGCGCAAAAACTTTATGTTTTGTTTAGGTCATTACAAGTCAGCTTTGTTTTGATGTATAGTTACTGAGCACATATTTTTTTACCATTCATTTTTAGTAATTTTTCATTGGTCTGTTGATTTCTCTGAGCATATCATGGCCAATACAATTCGTTGACTAACTTAAGTCACCGCACAAGCCACATCGACCTAAGAACGGATAACCGATAGGCAATGAGAGTAACTCTTCTGATGCCAATGGATATGCCGTAGCTGTAGGACACACGTTCTGCGAGAAGAAAGGGCGAAATAATGTGTCATTCTAGCGGACCATGGCAGTGAAATAAATTTCGAACAAATTCGAGATGTTCAACACCCGCACATTTAAAATAGCAGCGTTATGTGGTTGAGAAATCACGTGGTATGAATTAGTAAACAACTAATAATTTAGAAATAAAAAAATCGTTTGATGCAACGCGTTGGCAAAAGCTTAAATCATCACATTCCCTGTATATTTAGAGCACCGTGTAAAGATCTCTCTCAACACCTGTTGCACTACGCTCCGCTGAGTTTATTGTGCGTTCAGAATAAACTGGTCTATTCCGTACACCTCGTACGTACTCAATGAAAAGATGCGAGTACGTACGTATAGTACGACATGGGACGCGATTATTTTTTTTAAATTTAAATATTGAATATCACGAAAGAGTTACACTGAGTGTACATACATCGTACATCAGCAATGAATACGTACACGACTCACCCCAAAACGCACAAAGGTCTGAATCGCAGGTTTTATTTAATTACTACACAAAAGCGAAGTCAAAAGTGTTTTACAGGGTTTGTACGGATGTTGTAAGGTTTATATGTTGCCGAATATACAATTTCGATAAATGAAGTAGATTCGTATCAGTGTCACTGATTAAATGACGTCACTGTAAATGGAACATGGCCATTGGTATACGCCAATATCATCTTGAGTCCTCTAGTAATCGGTGTTTTCGTCGCGCGTGCCATGGCTGCGGGCGAGGTAATGGTTTCCCTGTAGATTAGACAGGGCGAGGCCTCGCGGTGCATCACAACCCGAGCGAGCTACCAAGGTTCGTGTCATCACCATTTCAGTTGTACATCCAATCATATTATATGGGACTCTCTCCCCCAAAGGAACAAGGAAAAAACTGTTCTTGGCATCATGCATCACTCGACAAATGTGACAATGTATAGACCGAACGCACAGTCTTAACATAAAGTATTGTCCATAATCATTATCACCGTGTGTTTGACTGACGTGTTAGTCATCTCGTAATGATGGTGCAGAGGCGAAAGCTACTACCTTATTATGAACAAAACTCAAACACATATGTCGTATAACATTAGTTATTAGTAACATCAAAGGCCAATTAGAATAGCCTAGACTTCACAGTAGTGTCCTAACTAACATTATAAATGCCAACGTATGTTGTGTTTGTTTCAGAGTTTCGTCATGTCTCGAATGCTTCACGCAAATTGTCTATGACGCGGCTTAACCGGACACACATCTTGACTTATTTGCGAATGGTTGTATATTATATCCAACCATAGTGTAACGCACTGTAAAGTAGAACTGTCACACAAAGTGTAATTGTAATTAGAAACCATTTGAACAACAAAGTCTTTACAAACACAAGCAAAACTCCCATATGGACGTGTGACGTTGACCCTTTTGTTTATAACGTATTCAGCGGTAATACTGGGTTATACGATGTAATGGTTACTGACATTTGCATAATCGTTCGCGTTTAGTCCTAATTAGATTTTTGACATTTCGTCACGACGAGCCTGGTAGATGTGATGAATTTTTGTAATTGAAGAATGGAATTTCTGTCAAAAATTGTACGGAATAATGTTTAATCTTCGGCTTCTCACACGTTTTATACGGGTCGCTGATAAAAACTAACCTTCAAATGAGTTTTTTTTATTGAGAACACATAAATGCGTTCAAAAAGAACTGAAAACTGACATCAATTGCCCTAAAAGTCTACTTTTATTAAAATTTAAGATTTATATTGTTTTCTCATGGATACCATTGTCAGAAATGGACCAAATTGAAATGGGACCACACGGGAAGAATCAGCTTTCAAATAAAAAAAGAATCATCCAAATCGGTTCACCCAGTCAAAAGTTCTAAGGTAACAAACATTAAAAAAAAGAAAAAAAAGACCCGTCCAATTGAGAACCTCCTCCTTTTTTGGAATTGGTTAAAAATGACAGAGGATCTGTGAAACGAATAATTTTTACATATATTGTTAAACCTCAAAGAGCCACTTCCGGAAATTTCAGACCGCAAACAGATTCTTTTGAAAATGGGAACTTCACATGTAAACAACAACACAGTATTTTTGAGAATGTAGTAATATATTTGCACATATTGACTCTGCACAGTCCAGCAGTGGGACTCATAAAACATTTAATAATTTAACGGTAGGGAAACAAAAAATTAACACTTTATTTACGTTAATATTATTATAGGTAAAATACGTAATCCGGAAAAGCGTCCTGAAGAGAAGAAAGGGCGAAACAAACTTAGCCAGGCACTGAAGATGAAGTGGAAGTGATTCGATATCACACAGGAGAGAGATATGTATATCGATTTGCGAAGTATCAATAATTAAACACGCACGCCAAAATTTTAATACCGCCCTGAGAGCGCCCAAATTCCCATCTTCTATAATCATTTCCGCGCATTTAAAATAAAAGGAAAATATATGAGTTCCCTGTTCGCTCGTCGCTTCAGTAGTAGTGGACAGGGTTGTGCCTCATAAATATTTACATGGAGGTCACGGCCAGTCGTTAAATTGTCACGACATCGGCAGTGTCGTGGTGTGATGTGATTTGGTGTACAGATAGGCAAAGATGGTATCATCGAATGGATAAATTTTTCAAATCATTGCTCTATTGTACACAAAATATTCAAGCTTCGGAAACACTACAAATATATCACTATTGTCACACGCTTACCGCACACCTATGTATTTGCCCTGACATTTAAATGTCGTACACAAAAATACATCGAATGTAATTTAATGACGTCCAACGTTTAGGATATTTCATACATAACTGTAGAGTGTAGGGTAGCAATGAGTAAATAGTACTTTGTTGCAAAGAACCGAAAAACGTGTATTTCTAGAGTTGTAGACGAATAAATTAATGTTCACCGGAAAAGTTTACCTTATGACAGGTTTGACCCCCCGTGCTGCTACCATGCCTCAGGAACATACTCAGTTAAGCGTTAGACCTGTGGTGTGTTATCGAATGTACGAGTATGTGAATAGAAATAAGTGACGTGAAAATTAATTGACACTTGTAAATTAACACAAGCAATGTACGTCAATTGCATACAATGACAAGACAGTCAACATCCATCTGCAACAGGTCCCGACAATGATATATGGTCCAGCATAAACCAGGCGCACGTCCTATATCGAGATAAAAGGTATATACCCCGAAGAGATACCGCTGTACCACGGAGCACAATAGCCTGTAAAGGGCGCGTGAGGGGGCTCCCGCAATCGCCAAACGTATGTTCTTTTGCGCATATGTGTGGAATTGGTTAGGGTTTACAAAAGGGGGCGCTGAAGAAAAAACATGTTTAGCCCACACAACACCTCAACCAAGGAATTTTATCTTTAGAATTATGCGTCATTCTTAAAAGCAAAATGTATACAACTTCGAGTTACACAAAGATGGGTATATTAATAAAACAAAATGGTCAAACTTTTAAATTTCTACGACACGTGCGTTGATGTCTTTCATGTAGTCTCTTTCTGACACACTGTAATGTACAATGGCGTTGTCGCAGATTACCTCGTCTCCCACCGTAACACTGTACTGACGAACGTACATATATGAAAGTCGTTTCTTTTTACTGATATGACTTGGTAACATGATCGATAAGAGCGTCATCAATTGGCAGTTCAATCGACCTAAAACTGCAGCGCAGCACCCAATCACCAAGCCGAAGGTCATTGAGTAAAACAGCAATAATAAACGGAAAGTTGGTCACCGTACATTAGGTGTGAAATTCAGTGTCGTTCGCTCGGGCGCACGTCAATCATCCAGTCATCGTCCGTTGCGATTTAATGTGTTTTTAACGACAACCGCTCCACGCGCCCAGATCCGAATTCGCTGTTACTCCAATAGCATCAATACTGTCCATAAACAAGCATTCACTGTGACATTTCACGTGTCACTTTGCGAGTACATGGGCACATTACAAAAGGCCCAGTACAATTGCGTTACACGACTTCACGTTACAACTTTACGGTTTTACGAAATACTATGAAGTATGACTAGCGTTAGAGACAGTTCGTCAGCGTTAGTCGCTAAAATGCTGAGCAATAAAAACCATTTGAGCTTTACAGCTCTGTAATTTATGGATGTACTGTTTTATCAGTCGTAAAACAATAAAATTATGTCCGAATTAAACTGAATTTAGGTGTATCATAATCAATCAAGACACTAGTGGATACCGTGACTTGAGTAGACAAGTGTGACGAAAGTGATTCGATGGAATGATTTTTTTTGTAACTATTAAATTCCGCTGGATAAATTAAATGTCAGCACAATATTTCGCTCAAGGTCTTCACACGTTATTTCGTTTAATAATTACCCAAATTTTGTTTCGCTGCGTACCTTTTTTCGACCGTGACCTTAAAAATTTCGAGAATCCTGTCAACAGTATATTACGTAAAGCTAAAGCGTTTATCTACCTCATCTCAAACCACAGAGGCGGCCAGCTTTCATTTTTAGGACGAGAAATATGGAAATACGCGAAAATTATTTTGTATAATCGATCATAGTTTTCAGTCTCGGGTACTCTTTTATTGGCAAAATTTTTCATCCAATAATTTGAGTAATTGTATGACAAAATATCACAAATAAGGCAGCGGAAAATAAACACAGTAATTAACTAATCAATAAGTCCAATTATCACCCTACAATGAGTCATGATTAAGGATAATACTCGCACGCGTAAACTTAGGAGCCGAGAATCCCTAAGACACGGTGCCATCAAAAAACTAAACAAATGAACACATAATAATAGGTAAATAATATGTATCAACATTAACGAGTTGATTCCTTATCCGATATCACTTTCAAGTCCCACGAAATTGTCTGACGACCTGATTAGGGTACAGGGGACGTTTGATTCAATCATATCAGGATATTTCGTGGTACTTGTAGCATTATACCTAATATTAGACAGCTGACGTTATCCTGATGATGATCGATTACATTTACTTTAGTTCATTGATAGGATTTCTGACGATCAACTCGAAGCTCTCAAGAAATCGGTAGAATTATTGATACGGGCAACTATTAACATTTGGAACACTGCCCGAATTCTACTGCGCTTCAGATATCCGTAGCTCAGGTTTCACTGTCCATCTAAACATATATAAAGGTCAGACACTTACATCAGATAAATCTATCGGATTGCTTGATCGAGATAACTTGTAAACTTCTCAGAGCACGTCCCAAAAGTATTCGACAGCGACAATAAACCATGCAAAACAACAGTAAGGTTCATGATTGTAGCTTTGCAATCTGTGTGTTTCATCAAAGTATCATTTTACAAATAATAGATGACGAGTAAATGTAACCTGTAGTGTCATTGATTCACCTGGGTTAATTCACCTAGGTGCATTGTAACAGAAAAGAGTATAAAAATATAATTCCAACAACTTTACACGCAAACACGGATTTATTGTTTATATATTTGCAGAACACTAAAAAGTGTCAAAAATCGTATTTCTGTCGTATAAGCTTTGTAAAATTGGATGTTTCCAAAAGCAAGCGAACGGGATTCTATAAGTGCCTCATTTCATTTTCAAAATACATCAAAATCTGAATTTCGAATCCAAGCAACATGTGAACAAAGCGAAAAGTAATTCAAAACGAAACGTTTGTGACGTTACTGACGACACTCATAAAACAATTATGTACTTACATACTCGTACCTTGATAAGCTACGAGCAAACGTTTTTTAAACCGCAGATTCAACAGTTGATCGGAGGTCGCTTGGTCTAACAGAATTGAGGCGATCGAGTGTCAATGAATCGGTCACTCAGCACTGAGGCTAAAACATTATTGTCTCTGGCCATGCTAACCTCATTACGTCCACCCACGCGATGACGTCACAACACTTCAGCAACTAATGTACCGACGTGAGGTGGTCACTGTACTGTACAAGTTATATATAATTCTGCTCATTGTGTAGGAGCACGCCGGTGTTCTCAATTTTGAAATGATTCTGGACCGCAAACTGCAATTTCAATCATATAACGTTTTCGACTTTTTTTTGCGATTACCGCGCCATTATAACAGCCAGTCTGTTCAGGATCAGATAGAAAGCTCTTATCGTATCCAAGACTGGTTGTTCAGTGATAATTGTTTGGATTTCTCTTTGGTATTCCAATACAATCTAGAACTATTGAACAATGATCATCTTTTATAAATAAAAGAGCTACTCATACGACAGGTATTCAGTATTTTAATAAGAATTCTGTTTTCAGATGTAACAGTTGATTACTAAGTATCTAAACAGGCTGCCAGGCCGCAGAGGATTCTTTATCTTAACAATAACTTTTCAACACAAGTATTTCTTAGTCAAACAAAATACCATTAAGCTATCAACACCGCAGTTCCTTTTTTATCTCGTACTTTACGCAATAAAATCCATAAGTGATCAACGACCATTTAGCACTTCCGGACGTTAATATAGGCATCGAATGTAAATGAAAGTGGCTATTACCAAAGTCATCGATACCGCGGCATGACGCTGTGGTCGAATCTGCGGCTTGTGAAAAATATTCGTAATCATACACCGAGCCGCGCTGTACCGTTATCTATTCGCTTTCTTTTCGGTCGAGCGGCGCGTGCGCAGCCGGGAGAAATTCGTGCCCGAGTTGTGCGGAGTGACTCGCGAAGATCGACGAGATTACCCGCAAATCCTAAGCCTTGTTTGAAGATTATAATGGAATGAGTTTTCCGAGTCGTAGACGGCTCATCTGATAGCCGCATTGGGGATTCACTGCGCTATAGTTTCATGCTTCAATGTTTGTACAGTTACAGATAAAATTGAACGTAATTGAGAGCACGAGATAATTTGTTATTCCTGTATGCTGATAGCGAGTTGTACAACCAACACTAACCTTCAGCGTCAATTATATCGAGATATGTAAAAAACGAAAAAACAATTATAAACCCACAAATTCAGCAATTTAAAAAGCTTTGAATAATTGCCTCAACTTTCTCTGCGTTATAAACTTATAATGATAGCACACATGCCGTAAGAAAATTCACATCCTTAATGTAAATGTGAAATCGTGTATTTCTAAATTTTATTCACAAATACAAACAAGTAGTAAAATTGTACCAACAAAAACTGAAATCAGTAATTGTTAAAATAAAACCAATGACATTTTAGTATACCCAGTTCCATTGAAGACTATTGCAGAATTAATTGACCGAAGCAAAGATAGTTTTGATATTGCCAACCGGTGTATTTAATAAACTGTTTGTTTATCAATCCAACTGAAGATCGGTTTGTAACGGGGCTACTAAACCGCCACTCATTACGGGCACGATAAGACGATGAGAAAATGAAATAGAGCAAGTCGAGGCGGCACGCACCGCGCACCGCTCGCCCGCCACCGTCGCTCGCACGTAAACCGCGGCAGTTCCCACAGCTCAATTATAGCGTCGTTGATGTCGCTCAACGACCATTTGGGGACTTTCAGCTCTTTGTTGGAAGTGTTAATGTTATTGACGGCAATCTAGGTTACTCGCTATTGTTTTGTTATTTTCATAGTAATTTAATAGTATAACAAGGGACTTTTACAAGTACACGCATAACATTTCAAGGTTTCGGCCAACACATAAAATGGAAACAATTTATTGTTTATAATTTTATACAAATTTACTTGACTATTTCTTTGTACGACTACCAAGCATTTCTTCGTACTTGTTTAAATTTAGACATAGTAAAATAACGTAGTTTCATTCATGATATGGTTTTTCAGCGCTAAATTACTGTCAAATAGCAATAAATTACTTTCATAAAATTAACGTCAAAAGAATATTTTATTTTAGTAATAAGCCAGAATTTTGCATTTTATGTGTTTGGCACCTGTAAAGAAGCTAAGAATTGTTATAGCGAGGTTTTCGAAATCCAGTTTCTTGAGTTCATCACTAAACAATAAAATATTCTTCGTTTTGATTGGATAAAAATGTATATTATAGTTTCAAAAATATCCTTGAATATTCTACAGCTCAAAACATGATCAGTATAACTTACTCGATTATAAAACATTGCGGAGAAAATGAAATTTGCTTTCGAGTTTTTACTCTTATTTAATGGGATAACCTGGTCTTAAACAAGTTTGTAAGATAACGTTAATTATAAGTTTATTGTATTATTTTACTTATTTACGATCCCTAACGCAAAACATATTAAAACATATATGTAAGTCACAGTTTGTAAGACATTTCAATAAGAATGATACATTTTATTTATAGAGCTATTAAATTTCCAGTAATCTGTTTTTCATTTCTGAATTGGCAATTAAAGACTTAAAATACGCCAACGAAAAAACGGAAAGTAGAGTAATACTCAACACAATTGAGGTGTGTAACCTGCTTAGAAACACATGTGTTTACCGATGAAAGTGTGAAAATTAGAAGCCCAGATTCCAGTGAAGGAATAGCGCAGTGAAGTCGAAAGTTAAACGTTCCATGGTGACATTATCAATGGAGTGAGAGCCATTGTTACAGAGAAATGCGGAGATCAGGGGGCGAGCAAAAACAAGGACATATTGGGAAACACATTGAACAGACGATAAATGACCTAAGCTCGCTCGTATTGAGCTTCAATTGGAGGCTTAACATTTATCACTGGACTTTCTAAGCAGACTATAAAGCAACTGGGATTAGTGTTTTCGACTGGCATTACATCTGGCTAGCTTATGTTCTGCCAGCAGTAGATACGTCCTACTGTTTTAATTTAGCTTGATTAGAAAACAACAATAGGGACGTAAAAAAGCCAAAAGAAAGTCTAGGTCTAGACTAGATTATGAAGGTCATATTCACTAACGCAAACCACTTCCTCTGTAATACTGCCCACGTTTAACCAAACAACAGGTAAATAATAAAGGTAGTAAATAAGTGTTAGTTCACCATGTCGTATTCAAGAAAGAGGAAGAATTATAGAATACGGGTGATCCAAAACGACCAACAAAAACATCTGATATGCTCAGTATGGCTAACTTTTTAATTTGAACTAATTAAATTCTAATTAGATGGACTGACGACCAAATAAAGGTTGCAGGAAGTCGCTAGATGCAAGTGGCTCAGGACCGGTCATTATTGTTGCATACCATGGAGGAGGCCTATGTCCAGCAGTGGACATTTCCCGGCTGATGATGATGATTAACTGCAAATCAAGTATCAACATATCTCGTCATTAACCGGGAAACGGTTCCCATGGTTCGCCACAATGATCCTACATCCAACGGATCCCGCGACCATTACGTGTGGTAGTCGTACTATTTAGGTTAGGCCCGGTACACATTTCCCGGTACGTGGTCGCTACATGAAAACGCTCTCCGGCTCCGCTTCGGTAATCCACTCCTTGCAATTTCAGCTTGCTTAATCGGCGAAATATGTACGTGACTTTATTTCGTCTACACATTGCCTTATTCTGGATTTTATAGAGAAATTCCGAGCATAGCTCACGAGTGACTTTGAGCTTATTTATTAGGCCAACAGTAAAGTACCAACACGCACTGGTATCAACATTCTATCCATTACAAATTGTAGGTATCCATCCCAGTTCTTACAAAACAACCTATGCCTACGTATATTAGTTTAGCTTCAATGCGTATGTTTTCTAGCGGTATGACGTCAAACTGTTCAACGTATGGGGTATATTCCAGTATTGACTCATATTGCACTGAGCACCGTTTAAAAATGTCAGTTTGCAGTTCTCATCGAGTCACGCGATGTCAATGTGAAGGTTTTACAATACAATATTAACCAATTAGTAGTATCAAGGATATTTCATTATATAAACATCGTTTCAAACTTTATATAACTTTAAATACAGCGACATCACACTACCTGTTACACTCATATAGCTTAGACTTATTTAAAAAAAAACTTTATACAAACTATCCCAGCCGTGGTTCCAGATTTGTGAGTACAAGGGGATAATAATCTCATACAAACACCCCGCATTAGTAACCCACTTGCTTCGCATTCGACAGTCAGGCAAAAACTAATTTAACACTACAAATAAAAAGTCGGATTAGTTATATAACGAGTTCAATTGATAGAGACACAAAATAAATCGATGTAGGAAGTAAATGGCGTGTCGAATAGCCGGCTCGGCCTCGGTTGGCGACGCGGGCGCACTGGGGGCGGGTCGGGGGGCGACGAGGCACGACACGGGCCCTACCTGCCTCTCGCCTCTAGTAGACTCACGAGACGCATTGTAGGCTGCCTAGCCGGACACTAGGGCGACCTTCATGTGTCTCTGGAGCCTTAGTATGAGCGCGTATTACGTCGCGACTGCATACAGATATTGTTGTTCAGTTCAGAGTGCTTAGCACGCCGCCGTTGTAGCGTAAATCTTCTCACGACTAATGCGAAAAAAAACTAGTTTAGGTGAGACAAAATGTCTTTGTGTTAAGCGTATAGGCCTGAACAGAGCAAAGCGTTATTCATATTCGTCTCAGCAGCAGCAGCCAGGAAACTTCCACTGCTGAACATGCGCCTCATTCATGGTACGCCACATTGACCGGTCCAAAGCCACTTGCATCCAGCAACTCCCCGCAACCTTAATCAGGTCGTCGGTCCATCTAGTAGAGGTCCACTCCACTTTTCGTCTGCATAACTCTTAAATAATTCTTTGACGTATGAGACTCCCTCATAGATGGTCACGTTGCGACTTCCTATTAGTGATAGAAGTAATATTTTGTTACATGGGGAGACAAAATAGTGATGTTTAACATATTGCCTGACTGCGCGACAGCAAAAGCAAGTTTGTCTAAATATAATCCTGTAGCAACCACCGGATGGGTTTTAATAATTGAGTGGGCATTAGATCCTTCAACCGAGAGACTAATTAATCTGTGCCGAAACTGAGATTAGGATTATTTCAATATACAAAATATGGCTGCTATTAGCGGTAGCCGTCGTTAACGGAATATCTACCTATCTTCAGAATTAGACTGATTTTTATGCTATTTCTGCATAACTTTAATACGCCACGAATCTTTAGAGGCTTCTCACTAGGTAGACGCGAGGTATCGTACGCGCTTGTTAAGCGTACTGACTGACTGACCTACGACTAGTTCCGACTTGTGCAACGGCCGGTATGAATGCTGCATGGAGTTTAAGAGCAAGGCCTACCCTTGGCGGGCGGAGATCACCTCGTTCTGATTACGGGACGAAAAGAGATCGGACGGTTTTTGTAGTATGTCCATGTTCGGATGTTGCTTATATACATACATACGAATATCCGTATAAATGCGAGACATTTGATTAAATGACACTTGTAATTTGTATACAAACTATTTTGCACTTAGCCTAGGTGTGTTAACGAAAAAGCCGTTGGATGGACGTATGCTCTCAGAAGCCTACACGAGGCACTTCAATTTCCGAGATATTCTCATTTGGGCTGATTTATATAACATGATGATACCCAAGTGCCTATTTTGATGGACGTAGTAAAATGTCCTACCAGCAAATGCGTCTTAGATAGTCTACAGGGCGTGGAACATTCCGAACTTTACAGCAAACAACTTATTTGTATTGGTGAACTATGCATTAGTAGAACTACCATCAACTACTACTATGAATTAGTAGAAACCTGGTAAACAAAATTACGAAAAGCTATTACAATCTTAAAGTACTCTTAATAAACACTTTTACGAGTATACCTAGTCATAGTCACGAAATATTCAGTTTGATTTGGAACAAGCTTTACACACAGAGATTAAAGAAGTCTGTGTCTATACTATACTTTCATTATCATAAGAATAGCCTTGCGTTTGACCACACGCTTGAAACTATACCAAATAAAATACTAGCCAGCTAAAGAACACTGGACATTTCGGGACTGTATGTGACACTAGAGAATACGAAAAGTTTTGTAAGTCTAGACTGTACATAGTGACTACCTGAATTGTGAGGAAGGAGATTCTCCCAAAGTACTCCACACGGAATGTGCTAGCCCACTTCGCACAAAAGTAATATTATCCTTCTTTGAAAATGAAGCAATAAAAATCAATGAAATGTTCTAGTATGTGTCTTGTCAAATATATAGTTTCAAAGTTACACGGGCAAAATGATTCGTGTGGCGGTCAAAAGGCTAGTTTTTAAAACTATTAATTAAATATGATGAAAATGTAACCAACGAAAGACATGGACACAGGTATGGGCTTTTAGACTCTTTGACTTAATATTTACAAATAAATAAGATTAGGCGAAGTTTTAAATGCAGTAGCTTAAGATGACACACTTCATAAGCGAAGAGGAAGAGCAGGGTACACGCTTTCCTGCAATACTTCCAAAATTATGAGTATGCTGTTAAAACATGGGCAACTTGACTAGAAACTTATTCATTTTCTAAAACATTCACGACCTAAAAGAAAGTCAGAATGACTTTTTTGAGGCATAGTTGAAAGGTCATAAACGAACATAAGCTCCCATGTTACATGTAGTTCCCATGGGATAAATCCTAAAGTCCACGCAGACGAAGACGCGTGCAGAAGCTAGTATGCAATACAACAAATAGAGGTAGTTTATGATATGATCGTTATCCTGTGCAAACGTGACTAGCTGTTCTAAGAGATGCATTAACAACAGGAAAAATATGTTACCGGATAAAAGTGCATGATTCAATAAATATTAACATGTAGGTATTAGATAAATAAACTAGATTATTACATGCTCATGGCTGTACAAACAGATATTTATCTTCTTTTTACACGCTTTATATTTTTATAACAAAGTGTTGTTGTAATTTGATTTGAATTTAATTAGAAACTGTCAGTTCCAACATGAGACTAGTTTCAAAGTGTAGCACATTGTATTAGTTTAAATACATACAAAGTAGACTGTTGAATAAAATGAAATAAAAACAAACACAAAACAATCCCTTGTCATGTTTGGCTGACAAGTACACAATGTTATTTACGTACGTATTAGGTTGAATACTTTATTGAAATAGGGTTTGGTGAACTCAAGACAGACGAGAAGAATTCCTTTATAAAATAAGAGTTTTTTGACCCCTTCTTCATTTTGCATGAACTTAATTTACATACTGCACACCGTGCATCTCTATTAGAATGGCGCCATTGCATCGGCAACGTGCAGTCTTCGACATTCATTTGTCAGTTGGAAAAGTCCACTGATGAACATCCTTCCCTTTTAGATCGCTACTACACGAGCAAGATCTCATCTGGTGGTAAGTGATGATGTAGCCGACGAAGTTATGTCTAGTAAGCGCATGTTAGCCCTCAAAGACTTCCAGATACGCCTTGAAGAAATACAACATCAGTTATGTATGCAAGATAAAGGTATCAACCAAATACTGGTGGCATAGAAGTATCCGTCCTCAAAACCACACTGCACAATTACACCGTCTCGGCCGGCGGAGACGTCAAAACCCAAAAAACACCGTCCTACCGCCTTCTTGGCCCGCTCCAGGCCGAATCTCTTCAATCCTCTCAACACAAAGCAACAGCCCTAATCCGAGGTCGAGCCCAAGTGGTCATCCTTAGGTGACTTGCGCCTTCCGCTCTCGCTAATTTTTGGGGTGAAGTTGTAACGGTTGAAGGACCGACAGCATCAAGTCCAATCGAGAAAAAAGTATAAAATTAGACGCTGCCACACCCACTGGAATTTTCTCTTACGGACCAAGTACTGAGATGTATCTCATTATCTATTCTGAAAACGAAACTTAGTCATTCCAAGGTAAAACGTCACCGTGGCTAAATCAATTATTGGCAATAGCGCTGTGCTGTAAGCTGGGGAGGTCGTAAACGCTGCGGGCGATATAAATTTTATTGGTTTGCTCGAATGTCGTCACCGACAGCCGACAGTCCTTCGACGGCGATTCAGCTTGTTATACTGTGACTCTTATCAATTGATGGGGGGCAGACGAAACCAATATTATGTTCAATGATATGCCTTGTCAGTTGTGTTCGGGACATTAAATTTGATAAAACGAAATCTCGAATAAATGGGATTATTACCCGAACTCGTTATACTCATTACCCGAACACAAGGATGCTTGTTGATAAAAAAAAATTTCTGGCGACAAACTTTGATAAAATAGTGGTAACTAGACAGGCATCGATCATCGATCTGCCTACAGTAGTAGTTAGTACACCTAAAATCGGTATAAAATACTTCCCTGACTTATTGACTTAGATGCCGTAACCAGAAATTTCTACAACCTATTAGTACCAAGGTATTATAAATTTTAAGTTATAAAAACTATGTTGACATTTAATAATTAAATTGCAGGTATTTTCTGTAAGAAATACAATACAAAAAACATCTATAACATGCAGCAAAGCAACACTTATAATTACGACGGCAAAAACTCGGCACTCCACTCTGTTCCAATCGACATTGATTAATAAGAACAATCATGACGCTTCAATCAGAACAATTCAAGATCACGGCTAGCTCACATATCACTCTCAATTGCATGTATCAGACGTTCATTTGGACCAATTGTTCTTCATGTATTTATTGCCGAGACCTTGAACATTTTTACATTCATAATAAAAACAATTCTACATTGTGAATCTTAGAGATTATTACAGCAAACAGGAACTAAGTTAGAATCACCACCAGCCAGGTAGCGTCCGCTGCTGGATATGTCCAGCCTCCTCCATGGTACGCAATATTGGCTGGTCCCAGGTCACTTGAATTCAGCGACTCCCTGCGACCTTAACTAGGTCGACGGTCCAGCTAGTAGGGGGACCGGAAGGTAGATGTTTCCCGGTACGTGGTAACCACTCGAGAACTCACTCCCTATATGTTCTTTGAACGATGTGGCCTGCCCATTGCCACTTCAGCTCACCGGCTCGTGCTATTTCGGTGACCTTAGTTTGTCTACGTATTTCCTCATTTTATCACGTAGCGAAATTCCGAGCGTAGCTCGTTCCATAGCTCGCTGAGTGACTTTGAGCTTGTTTATTCAGCCAGCAGCTTCTTTTTTCAAAGGTTTCAGCTTCAAAATAGGGCTACAAAATGTCAACTCGTGGGTGTCGTAAAAAGGGACAAAGGGAAGAATATTCAGGAGATGGGCAGCTATAAAAGATTTATGATTTATGAGGATGTTTCAGATATAAATGTACCTATACTATCTATTTATCGTATTTTAACATTCTTATTATTTCTGAGAATTGTTAATTTTGTTATCTGTTATAGATAGCATAGCATTCTTTTATAACACTATTCACGGAAATAAATATATTCTCTTTTGTATTTGACCTTGTACAATGGTATTATTTGATCATCTGTCTACATCGGATGTATTCCAAGGCGCATCTGCTTTATAACGTATGATTTATTGAGCAAGGCTATGGTCATACGGTCATACATACATATATACAGGCAGGTAGATACAATCTCACTCTGCTACATTCGGAATCGGACTGCTTTATTATATCTTAATAAACACCTTGGGCTCAGCGGCTATTCATTCGACACTATTCGAAAGATCTAAGTGAAAACCCACACATCATCCTAGTTTTAGGGTCCCGAACATCCGATGAAAAAATGTGTCTTTCTGAACGTCTGTCACAGCTGATGATCTCAGGGACTCTGGTACTATCGACTTGAAATTTGGTATAGTTACGGGAAATGGTGATTCACAGGTATCGTAACTGAAATAACGGATGTACGAGCTTTCAAATCCTTCAAATCGACGTTGTACAGCCAACTTCTAGACTAGACCAACGCTCAGCTATCAGCTAAAACCGTGGCCAATAATTAATATGAAATAAAAGAATACGTAAAAGCGTAAAAGTAATCATAGAGGCTTATAATCGTATTTCGCAATGCACAAGCATCGTTTGCAATCGGCATTGGGTTGGTCTGGACCACAGACAATACAGGCATAGAGGAAATAGACAGAGCAAATTCGACATATTTTGTGAGAGCAATTTAGAGTTGACAAATAAATCTCACACGTTTCTACAGATTATTTTCATTGGCTACTCAAAAAATTCACTGAACTTAAAATGAGACATGCTCATAGTTCGCTACCGGCGGCAAACCACCTTACAAAATTTCCATGTAGTTTGTCAAAATTTTCACGCTTGACCAGGCTTAAAAATATGTATCCACTTTCTAAACATATCACATTCATCTTTAATTGACATTTCTCTCAACTCACCACGTAGGATCAAGCAAATGTGAATGTGACATGGTTCAAAAGTGGATACATATTTTTTTACTCGAGTGTACAAGCGGTTGCTACTGACCGTCACTTGCAGAGTAAAACTTGTACTGGCAGCTCTGCAGCTATATGCAGCTCAATAATCATTTTTTCAACGGAATCTTTGGCAACAAAAGCGGATTGAAAAGCTTCAACTTTGTGGCACGTATATGGTAAGTCACCACGTATTCTATTCTCCCTATGTCTGCAGCCTGTACTGAACAAACACGCCATCGATCGACATTGGCCGTGCACCGTGATTGCCGCTCACTATACACGACACAAATTGCGATTGAATATTCTAGATTCATGCATAATCGAGTATCAATGAACTTCATTTATATGTATGCTGCCTTATGTATCTAGTTTTACTTACAATTCGTCGACCCATTGATTTTGTAAGTTTTAAAAACCGGTCAAGTGTGAGTCGGAATCGCGCACCGAGGGTTCCGTACAGAATATGAATTAACATACTGAAATTTCATAAATAATAGGTACGATAATATGCACCCTACAAATGCTTTACCGAAAATGTAATTTGATTGAAAAACCAAGTTACCCTTGCATTTAAATTACATATCTGGTGTATGGCTCTCTATTAATTTATAAAGTTTAGTTTAGGACAACAAAGTAATCCTATAAAGGTTCCTTTTTTGAGGTACGGAACCCTAAAAATTATATAAACTTTACAAAAACTAAGGAATCGACAAACTGAAGTAAAATTTTGAGACTTAACAAAAAATCAACGAAGGAATTGCTCCTATCTGAATGAATGAATTGGTTAGGTTGTTAATTTAATACACTCAAGTATATTTGAAAATAATTTTTAGTAGAATAACGAAACATCAAGAAGTTGGCCTGAAAATGAACGTTTCCTGTTTTTAGGGTTCCGCGCCTCGAAAGGCGAACTCTTACAGGATCACTTTGTTGTCCGTCTGTCAGTCAAGACGCTTTTTCTCAGAAACGCGTGGAGATATCACCTTGGATCAGTGAAAAAACAACAAATAAAATAGTATTGATATACTCTTATGAATATAGAGGGTCGTTCTGTTCTCACATAGCAACAAGTGAGGTAAGTTTGTTATCGGCGTAGCAAGCGGCAATCATAGCGCGTATTGACATAAAACGGTACCTACATGATTTGTGTAAAGATATAAACGGAATTGAATCATGTTTTTATGACTAACATGCACTATGGTGGTGTGATGATTTCATAAAATCTGCTACAAAAATTTGGTAGAAAATAATCTAAGTCAAGTTTGTTTGTAACAGAGATCAAAATTTTATTAAGTCCAACAGCGCTTAGTATTAGTGATTCTGGCATCTGTACCTATTAGCATCGATCGTCTAATATCTGATCATCAACAGCCTATTATATATCCCCTCTGCAGGGGATCAGGCCTACTCGCCTACATATAGTGTATGCGCCATAGTCCACCACGCGGGCACAGTGCGGATTGACACATACTTCACACATACTTTTGAATTTCGTCTCAGGAGTGTGCAGGTTTCCGCACTATGTTTTCCTTTACCGAAAGCCAATGGTAATGATTTTCATCATTCGTACATAAATTCCAAATTCCAAATTGGAAATTGGTACGAGCCAGGATCGAGCCCAGACCTCCCTCAGACCTCAGCGCAGATTGTTCAAGGACTGACGGTCAACCCAACTGAGCTACCACGGCTTTGTCTAAACAACATTAATCATTATAAATACATCTTTTCCATAACGTAAACGTAACGTATTTTATTGATACATATCTGTATATTGAAGCTTAGAGCTGGCACCTGATTGGCTAGCGGATGAGTGAGAATCATTCAGGAAGTTCTGACCACGTTTCTTGGCTGCAGTCAGAGTAGGCGTGACATTTGTTTACCGACCGTTACATTTTACTACCAAGCTGGAACGATTTTACAGTCGTGGTTAGGGAAATGACAGCGATATAAAAACTCATAACATTTTGCTCATTAGCTTATTTATTTACACAAACAGAGCGAACGTGTTGAACTGTGCTGTCAGAGATGCACATCGCGCTTTCAGTGGCTTTAAAAATCTAGATATACATTTGAATTTATGTCCAATTTTTGGGGTTCCGTATCCAAAAGTTAAAACGGGACCCTATTACTGTCCGTCTTGTCTATCCATCTGTCACCAGGCTGTATCGCATGAACCGTGATAGTTAGACAGTTGAAATTTTGACAGGTGATGTATTTATGTTGCCCCTATAACAACAAATACTGAAAACCACAATAAAATAAATATTTAAGGGGGCTCCCATACAACAAACGTGATTTTTTAGACATATTAGTGGCGCCATCTAGTGTCGTACTCGTCTACTACTGCTACTGCAAATCTAAATTGATAACGAAAATCGAGGCGCATTAGAGGATTGTTCGGTGCATATCATTATTTATGGTTTTCCGTATTTTAAATATCCATATTCTGTACGGAACCCTTCGTGCGCGAGTCCGATTCGCACTTGGCCGTTTTTTAAAATCAAGATCCGAATGAACCTTTTGAATTGGCGTTCCTCTTTCGTAATCTTCGTCATTCATCTTTCTGTGATCGCACGGAATACATGCGGTGTAACCCGAACTAAAAAGAGTTAAGCACGGAGACAATCTTACCTTGGTACCTTAACCTTGGATTTGCAGTTAATTATTATTTTTAATTAGTTATCTTTATAGCGCTGCACTTTACAGTATTATTGGTCACGAAGGCAGCAACAGCACGGTAGATAAGTCTGATGAGTAATACAGCAAAATTACCATGTCATTGTTTATTAAATTATGCAGCATAAACAAGTTGATAATAGAAAACAGAAGATGCGTGAACTTTCTATAAGTACATATTAAACATCATCGAGAGACTATGTGACCGACAATTGGTGTAAACATTGATTGTTCGCAGAATATAGTGCGTTTCAGCGTGTAACAGTACGCATGGTAAAGGTTCCCTTTTCATACCAAACGTGCACACTTTGTTAGTTTTAAAATAAACCATAAGCTTGCCAATTGTTTCCTATATACGAGTGGATGGAGATTACAAAAGCAATTTCTTTAAGTACAGCCTGACCGAAAATTGGCATATTTTCGTACTAAGAAAATTAACCGTTCAAAAAGAAGTAAAACCCGACTTCAACTGCCTTAAAACTACCTTACCTACCTTAATCTACGTCTAAGGTAGAATTATCTGGGTTCATATTTGGTTTTTGTTGATTTTCTCAAAAAAGCGCTCAATCAATTTCTATGAAATGTGTATGGGAGCTCTGAAGTATGTTCTACCAAACAAGAAAAGAATTATCAAAATCGGTTCACTAGTTATCGCAAAACACACGTACAAAAAATCATACCCGTCGAATTGAGAACCACCTCCTTTTTTGAAGTCGGTTGAAAATACTCGTACTCCACAATGAACTGACCGTGTCGGTGTGACTCAAACTCAAGTTTCCCATACGTAGTAGCAGCAATGGGTGATATGACAGCGAGCGGCGAGAACTGTGCCAATGTACTGCTTTGTTTTGTTAAAAACACATTTGAGGACAGTAGAACTTTTCTTATTGGAGGTCGTACTACTGTCAGTACTGAATCAATAGTCTTCCAAGAAACTACTTTTGTCCTGCAAAAGTTATGAGGAACTGAAATGAGGTAGCTGATTAAAAGTTACTTCTATAGTAAAATCTTACTATACGTAAAATGCTTGGTTTGCGACCTCTAATCGCCTGGGCCGTGAGAAACAACGCAATAAAGACATGCGTCTCACCGGGCCGCACCCGCGCCCGCACCGCCTCGTTCGCTCATGCTCGACTAGGTATATTGGATGACGTTCATACATCTTGTCTTTACCGGTAGGGAGCGACAATACGGAAATTGTGACAATTCACATTTCATCTACTTTCTAGTTGGGCATAGACTTTATTTACATGTCCGATCCGATCAAGCTTGGGTGTATACAGTGACATTCAGATATACGACAACCTAACGATACGAATTCAACAGAAATCGAATATGGAACTGAAACGAGAAGGATAATGTAGAAGTTATATACTGAATATAAAGTATGAACTATTTGTACTTTGAAGGAACCGTACTTCCGTCGAGGCGAAAACTTAGAAGTGGCATAACATTGTATACAATATCGTATTACATAACATAAATATGGTTAGTGTTGGTACTAACTGAGCATATTATATGCATATTGAATGTTATTGCGTATTTGAATGTTATACACCTACAACAACATACACACAAACACAAAATTCCCCACCGCGTGAATGTAGGATGTAGGCGACAAACGGTAGTACGCAAGGGAATATCCCAGCAAAGTAGCAAGCCAGTTCCCTCTCGGTGGTTCCCCGTTAAAACTACCGCATTGGAATCGGCGCACGCGCCATTTCTTGGAACTCTGATCGCTCTGTTTTGTTCTCGAGCACGCACGGAAAGACAAGCACAATGGCGACAACGGCTGAGTCAGCTCCTAACAGGGTGAAGGAAAAATTGATTGACCTAATACGAGTACAACAGACTAGCCAGATAATCAAATATTACATATAATTATTTACTAGATGTTTCGATGTCTAAGGTCCGCATTTCTTTAATACAGAAATGCTCCTTTATCACTCTGCAGCACTGGCAAAGTTAAGTATGACTCACTCAAGATTTCCCAGTGCGAAAGATGGTGCGGCAAACTTTGAGTGCGACCGATTCTAAATAATCTTTTTGCCCTCAAATTTTCTATACGTATGTGACGTGTCGATACTTTATAAGTCAATTGAAAGCCAGTGTTTAAGTAACAATAACAATCGTAATCGCTATAAGCACACTCCTTATAGCGAGAACTAATTGTTATTTTCAATTTCAACAGCGATATAAGTCAAACTTAAATAAACTACTGACCTGATTATGAGCGGAAACGACGGGCAAGCAGAACTAAACATGGCGTCCAAAGCTAGTTAGCTAGTTAAAACCTAATATTAATGCTGATGAGATTAGATTAGAACGACGATACAGAGATGAACTTGACCGAATTCACGACTAATTAGGTGAACCAAATAATTGAATGATACGAATATATTAGCGTAGAATCTCATTTCAGTTCTGGCAGATACTAAATTACCAATGAGGCTTTATATTTGTGATAAGTTTCACTATGCATGCACTTATGGGACCTAAGATTTAAGGTTTATCAACACGAGCAAATTAAGATCAACGTGATTTTATGACTGTGTGTCACGTTTTAACAGATTACCAGCCGCAATCTTACGCTAATATTTCCTATGTAAATTATGATTTATTGTTAGTGTCTGTATCGACTAGCCCCAATGAGTCTTCTGATCTTCTCACTACGTATTTCATTTACGAGAGCGCAACACACCTGATAAGATTATGATTTTCAAGTTTCTATTTTTGGTTGGGCTGTGGCGTTCGGTAAACAGCCAGTGTTCCGTTTGACGCAAGCTATTGTTTTAGACATGGCGAAGTTCCTGTTTCCAGGTCATCTTAGTAAAACAACCAAGTGTTTCGAAATATATGCACAGCTGTGGTCCGATACAGTCGACACAAGTTTTCGCAATATCTTTCTCTCTTTCTTCTTTCGCAAAATCTTTTAACGATTTCAAATTGCTATTAAAGTCAGACAGACATGTTATATTTTTGTAGGTCATCTAAGAACATTTATGCAATGAAAATTTAAAAAAATGACCTTGTAGTTTTGGTTTTAGAATAGAACCATCCTGCCTTACCGAGGATGTCAGTATGGTATAAAAGGCGAATAAAGGAAACAGTGCCGTGTATTAGACTGAGACGATATCCCTTAACTTTTTCTAATTTCGTAGCAACAAGCGTTATTAAAACTGAACAATTCTACTATAAACCTTACCTACTTTAGATTTCCACTCAGGACCTGTACTTCATATATGTTTTGTTAATTTAAATTAAGTATTAGAGCATCGACTGCTAAACGTACGAATTCTAGAACAATTGAAACATTTCAACCGGTTATTGTTGAATGACTTTTTTTATCATCAGAATAAAGCCCGACGCGAGAGGATATTATGCGAATGCGAAGTGATTAGCGCAGACGAGCCAGCCAGTAATTATCGCTTCAGTTAGAGCACTATTAGCAGAAGTAGGAATAACATACCATTACTCCATTTGAGGAAATGTCGGACCTCCACTAACCAACGTGTTTGTGACTTCTAGATGGATATGGAAGAAACGGTGGGTTGCTCTCACGGTACGAAATGTAATTGGCATTAGATACAATTTAACGGCTAAGTAACGTCATGGTATCTAAATTTGGCGGCAAACAACAATTTAAATAACTTATAATTATGTCTCGGAAAACATAGCCCGTGTGACATCAAACTGTCACTTAAAATCAGGTGAAGCGAAGGTATTTTGTATTTTTCGCGACTCAATGTTGACTCGTATGCTCGAGTTTTTGACGTCTTCGAAGGTAGAAAAACATTCGAGAGCAAAGCTTCGAGCAAAAGTTAGCTAAAAGTAAATATACGTTCTTAGAGCGATGTGGATGAACCGCAAGCGTGGAAAACCAACAAAGTAAAACCTAATTAAAAATTGAATCTGAACAACGTCAATATTGTAGCTGCTGTAATCACTTAGGGTTTTCCAATACTAGGGTTTTACAAACAGTCATTATATGTCGAAACCCTTACACAGCTGTCCCAATAGAAGAATTACTTTTAACGATAATGACTCTCAATTCATTTATTTGACATTAAATACTATGATGTTTGTTTTATAACTTTTTTTTACGAAGGGGAATCTTTAAAAGATACCCGACTCCTTAGGGGAAGAGTCGGGTTATGATATATATTATATATAGGTTATGTTATGATATATATATGGTTCGATAGATTTACGTTTGTAGTTGTTTGTAGTGAAACTATTTTCGTTTGTAGTTAAACCAAAAAAAAGTTATGACGAGTCAAAAAAAAGCTGGCACCCGACTTTGAAAAAATTAACTTTTTTTGTGGTTATCGGTAGATATAGGTTTGTAGAGGTTTGTAGTGAAACTATTTTCGTTTGTAGTTAAACCAAAAAAAAGTTATGACGAGTTAAAAAAAATTCTCTCAAACTTTAAAAAATTAACTTTTTTTCGTGATTTTCGATAGATATAGGGCAGTAGAGGTTTGTAGTGAAACTATTTTCGTTTGTAGTTAAACCAAAAAAAAGTTATGACGAGTTAAAAAAATTCTCTCAAACTTTAAAAAATTAACTTTTTTTGTGATTTTCGATAGATATAGGGTAGTAGAGGTTGGTAGTGAAACTTTTGCGCTACTACAAACGAATACGAGTAACTACAAACGAAATCCAATCTACTACAAACGAATACGAGTTACTACAAACGAAATCCAATCTACTACAAACGATTTTTAGCTACTACAAACGAATACGAGTTACTACAAACGAAATCCAATCTACTACAAACGATTTTAACCTACTACAAACGAATTCGAGTAACTACAAACGAAATCCCATCTACTACAAACGATTTTGACCTACTACAAACGAATTCGAGTAACTACAAACGAAATCCAATCTACTACAAACGATTTTGACCTATTACAAACGAATTGGAGTAACTACAAACGAAATCCAATCTACTACAAACGATTTTTAGCTACTACAAACGAATAAGAGATACTACAAACGAAATCCAATGTACTACAAACGATTTTTAGCTACTACAAACGAAATCCAATCTACTACAAACGATTTTTAGCTACTACAAACGAATTCGAGTAACTACAAACGAAATCCAATCTACTACAAACGATTTTGACCTACTACAAACGAATTCGAGTTACTACAAACGAAATCCAATCTACTACAAACGATTTTTAGCTACTACAAACGAATTGGAGTAACTACAAACGAAATCCAATCTACTACAAATGATTTTTAGCTACTACAAACGAATACGAGTTACTACAAACGAAATCCAATCTAATACAAACGATTTTTAGCTACTACAAACGAATTCGAGTTACTACAAACGAAATCCAATCTACTACAAACGATTTTTAGCTACTACAAACGAATTGGAGTAACTACAAACGAAATCCAATCTACTACAAACGATTTTGACCGACTACAAACGAATTCGAGTTACTACAAACGAAATCCAATCTACTACAAACGATTTTTAGCTACTACATACGAATACGAGTTACTACAAACGAAATCCAATCCACTACAAACGTTTTTTAGCTACTACAAACGAATTCGAGTAACTACAAACGAAATCCAATCTACTACAAACGATTTTTAGGTACTACAAACGAATTCGAGTAACTACAAACGAAATCCAATCTACTACAAACGATTTTTAGGTACTACAAACGAATTCGAGTTACTACAAACGAAATCCAATCTACTACAAACGATTTTTAGCTACTACAAACGAATTCGAGTTACTACAAACGGAATCCAATCTACTACAAACAATTTTGACCTACTACAAACGAATTCGAGTAACTACAAACGAAATCCAATCTACTACAAACGATTTTTAGCTACTACAAACGAATTCGAGTAACTACAAACGAAATCCAATCTACTACAAACGATTTTTAGCTACTGCAAACGAATTCGAGTAACTACAAACGAAATCCAATCTACTACAAACGATTTTGAGATACTACAAACGAATACGAGTTACTACAAACGAAATCCAATCTACTACAAACGATTTTTAGCTACTACAAACGAATACGAGTTACTACAAACGAAATCCAATCTACTACAAACGATTTTAACCTACTACAAACGAATTCGAGTAACTACAAACGAAATCCCATCTACTACAAACGATTTTGACCTACTACAAACGAATTCGAGTAACTATAAATACTCGTATTCGTTTGTAGTAACGCAAAAGTTTCACTACCAACCTCTACTACCCTATATCTATCGAAAATCACGAAAAAAGTTAATTTTTTAAAGTTTGAGAGAATTTTTTTAACTCGTCATAACTTTTTTTTGGTTTAACTACAAACGAAAATAGTTTCACTACAAACCTCTACTGCCCTATATCTATCGAAAATCACGAAAAAAAGTTAATTTTTTAAAGTTTGAGAGAATTTTTTTTAACTCGTCATAACTTTTTTTTGGTTTAACTACAAACGAAAATAGTTTCACTACAAACCTCTACAAACCTATATCTACCGATAACCACAAAAAAAAGTTAATTTTATTAAAAAAATAATAATTAAAACGAAAAAATTAATTATTTTTTTTCTGAAAAAATTAACTTTTTTTTGTGGTTATCGGTAGATATAGGTTTGTAGAGGTTTGTAGTGAATCTATTTTCGTTTGTAGTTAAACCAAAAAAAAGTAATGACGAGTTAAAAAAATTCTCTCAAACTTTAAAAAATTAACTTTTTTTTGTGATTTTCGATAGATATAGGGTAGTAGAGGTTGGTAGTGAAACTTTTGCGCTACTACAAACGAATACGAGTAACTACAAACGAAATCCAATCTACTACAAACGATTTTTAGCTACTACAAACGAATACGAGTTACTACAAACGAAATCCAATCTACTACAAACGATTTTAACCTACTACAAACGAATTCGAGTAACTACAAACGAAATCCCATCTACTACAAACGATTTTGACCTACTACAAACGAATTCGAGTAACTACAAACGAAATCCAATCTACTACAAACGATTTTGACCTATTACAAACGAATTGGAGTAACTACAAACGAAATCCAATCTACTACAAACGATTTTTAGCTACTACAAACGAATAAGAGATACTACAAACGAAATCCAATGTACTACAAACGATTTTTAGCTACTACAAACGAAATCCAATCTACTACAAACGATTTTTAGCTACTACAAACGAATTCGAGTTACTACAAACGAAATCCAATCTACTACAAACGATTTTTAGCTACTACAAACGAATACGAGTTACTACAAACGAAATCCAATCTACTACAAACGATTTTTAGCTACTATAAACGAATTCGAGTAACTACAAACGAAATCCAACCTACTACAAACGATTTTTAGCTACTACAAACGAATCTAGTAGAGAGTTTTAGTAGAGAGAATTTTTTTTAACTCGTCATAACTTTTTTTTGGTTTAACTACAAACGAAAATAGTTTCACTACAAACCTCTACAAACCTATATCTACCGATAACCACAAAAAAAAGTTAATTTTTTCAGAAAAATAATAATTAAAACGAAAAAATTAATTATTTTTTTTCTGAAAAAATTAACTTTTTTTTGTGGTTATCGGTAGATATAGGTTTGTAGAGGTTTGTAGTGAAACTATTTTCGTTTGTAGTTAAACCAAAAAAAAGTTATGACGAGTTAAAAAAAATTCTCTCTACTAAAACTCTCTACTAGATTCGTTTGTAGTAGCTAAAAATCGTTTGTAGTAGGTTGGATTTCGTTTGTAGTTACTCGAATTCGTTTATAGTAGCTAAAAATCGTTTGTAGTAGATTGGATTTCGTTTGTAGTAACTCGTATTCGTTTGTAGTAGCTAAAAATCGTTTGTAGTAGATTGGATTTCGTTTGTAGTAACTCGAATTCGTTTGTAGTAGCTAAAAATCGTTTGTAGTAGATTGGATTTCGTTTGTAGTAACTCGTATTCGTTTGTAGTAGCTAAAAATCGTTTGTAGTACATTGGATTTCGTTTGTAGTATCTCTTATTCGTTTGTAGTAGCTAAAAATCGTTTGTAGTAGATTGGATTTCGTTTGTAGTTACTCCAATTCGTTTGTAATAGGTCAAAATCGTTTGTAGTAGATTGGATTTCGTTTGTAGTTACTCGAATTCGTTTGTAGTAGGTCAAAATCGTTTGTAGTAGATGGGATTTCGTTTGTAGTTACTCGAATTCGTTTGTAGTAGGTTAAAATCGTTTGTAGTAGATTGGATTTCGTTTGTAGTAAATCGTATTCGTTTGTAGTAGCTAAAAATCGTTTGTAGTAGATTGGATTTCGTTTGTAGTAACTCGTATTCGTTTGTAGTATCTCAAAATCGTTTGTAGTAGATTGGATTTCGTTTGTAGTTACTCGTATTCGTTTGTAGTAGCGCAAAAGTTTCACTACCAACCTCTACTACCCTATATCTATCGAAAATCACAAAAAAAGTTAATTTTTTAAAGTTTGAGAGAATTTTTTTAACTCGTCATAACTTTTTTTTGGTTTAACTACAAACGAAAATAGTTTCACTACAAACCTCTACTGCCCTATATCTATCGAAAATCACGAAAAAAAGTTAATTTTTTAAAGTTTGAGAGAATTTTTTTTAACTCGTCATAACTTTTTTTTGGTTTAACTACAAACGAAAATAGTTTCACTACAAACCTCTACAAACCTATATCTACCGATAACCACAAAAAAAAGTTAATTTTTTCAAAAAAATAATAATTAAAACGAAAAAATTAATTTTTTTTTTTCTGAAAAAATTAACTTTTTTTTGTGGTTATCGGTAGATATAGGTTTGTAGAGGTTTGTAGTGAAACTATTTTCGTTTGTAGTTAAACCAAAAAAAAGTAATGACGAGTTAAAAAAATTCTCTCAAACTTTAAAAAATTAACTTTTTTTTGTGATTTTCGATAGATATAGGGTAGTAGAGGTTGGTAGTGAAACTTTTGCGCTACTACAAACGAATACGAGTAACTACAAACGAAATCCAATCTACTACAAACGATTTTTAGCTACTACAAACGAATACGAGATACTACAAACGAAATCCAATGTACTACAAACGATTTTTAGCTACTGCAAACGAATTCGAGTAACTACAAACGAAATCCAATCTACTACAAACGATTTTGACCGACTACAAACGAATTCGAGTTACTACAAACGAAATCCAATCTACTACAAACGATTTTTAGCTACTACATACGAATACGAGTTACTACAAACGAAATCCAATCTACTACAAACGATTTTTAGCTACTACAAACGAATTCGAGTAACTACAAACGAAATCCAACCTACTACAAACGATTTTTAGCTACTACAAACGAATCTAGTAGAGAGTTTTAGTAGAGAGAATTTTTTTAAACTCGTCATAACTTTTTTTTGGTTTAACTACAAACGAAAATAGTTTCACTACAAACCTCTACAAACCTATATCTACCGATAACCACAAAAAAAAGTTAATTTTTTCAGAAAAAAAATAATTAAAACGAAATTAATTATTTTTTTTCTGAAAAAATTAACTTTAGGAACTCGAATTCGTTTGTAGTACCTAAAAATCGTTTGTAGTAGATTGGATTTCGTTTGTAGTTACTCGAATTCGTTTGTAGTAGCTAAAAATCGTTTGTAGTAGATTGGATTTCGTTTGTAGTTACTCGAATTCGTTTGTAGTAGGTCAAAATTGTTTGTAGTAGATTGGATTTCGTTTGTAGTAACTCGAATTCGTTTGTAGTAGCTAAAAATCGTTTGTAGTAGATTGGATTTCGTTTGTAGTAACTCGAATTCGTTTGTAGTACCTAAAAATCGTTTGTAGTAGATTGGATTTCGTTTGTAGTAACTCGAATTCGTTTGTAGTAGCTAAAAATCGTTTGTAGTAGATTGGATTTCGTTTGTAGTTACTCGAATTCGTTTGTAGTACCTAAAAATCGTTTGTAGTAGATTGGATTTCGTTTGTAGTTACTCGAATTCGTTTGTAGTAGCTAAAAAACGTTTGTAGTAGATTGGATTTCGTTTGTAGTAACTCGTATTCGTATGTAGTAGCTAAAAATCGTTTGTAGTAGATTGGATTTCGTTTGTAGTAACTCGAATTCGTTTGTAGTCGGTCAAAATCGTTTGTAGTAGATTGGATTTCGTTTGTAGTTACTCCAATTCGTTTGTAGTAGCTAAAAATCGTTTGTAGTAGATTGGATTTCGTTTGTAGTAACTCGAATTCGTTTGTAGTAGCTAAAAATCGTTTGTATTAGATTGGATTTCGTTTGTAGTAACTCGTATTCGTTTGTAGTAGCTAAAAATCATTTGTAGTAGATTGGATTTCGTTTGTAGTTACTCCAATTCGTTTGTAGTAGCTAAAAATCGTTTGTAGTAGATTGGATTTCGTTTGTAGTAACTCGAATTCGTTTGTAGTAGGTCAAAATCGTTTGTAGTAGATTGGATTTCGTTTGTAGTTACTCGATTTCGTTTGTAGTAGCTAAAAATCGTTTGTAGTAGATTGGATTTCGTTTGTAGTAACTCGTATTCGTTTGTAGTAACGCAAAAGTTTCACTACCAACCTCTACTGCCCTATATCTATCGAAAATCACGAAAAAAGTTAATTTTTTAAAGTTTGAGAGAATTTTTTTTAACTCGTCATAACTTTTTTTTGGTTTAACTACAAACGAAAATAGTTTCACTACAAACCTCTACAAACCTATATCTACCGATAACCACAAAAAAAAGTTAATTTTTTCAGAAAAAAAATATTAATTTTTTCGTTTTAATTATTGTTTTTTGAAAAAATTAACTTTTTTTTGTGGTTATCGGTAGATATAGGTTTGTAGAGGTTTGTAGTGAAAATATTTTCGTTTGTAGTTAAACCAAAAAAAAGTTTAACGAGTTAAAAAAAATTCTCTCAAACTTTAAAAAATTAACTTTTTTCGTGATTTTCGATAGATATAGGGCAGTAGAGGTTGGTAGTGAAACTTTTGCGTTACTACAAACGAATACGAGTTACTACAAACGAAATCCAATCTACTACAAACGATTTTTAGCTACTACAAACGAATTCGAGTAACTACAAACGAAATCCAATCTACTACAAACGATTTTGACCTACTACAAACGAATTCGAGTTACTACAAACGAAACTATACAGGTGCGAAGATTGTCTTGCGTATTGGCGGGCGGCGAATGCTGATTTGAAGGATTTAGAAAATGCTACTATGTCTCTTCTACGTTTGTTTAACAGCTCTGGGTCGTAGGGCAAAGACTTGTGCAGCTTTAGTATGACTTTTAAGACGTACAATTTTCTCACAGTCAGCAAATCGCTAATTATATAAAGGTTATCAGTGGGGTACCTGTATGGTTTGGAGTACATTACCTTTAATAAAGACCTTAAAGGAATGAAACTTAACACCATTTCCTTGGCGGGCAATGAATGGTTCAAGTCTTTGAACGAGACCTCTTAAAGCTAAATTATTAAGTAAAACTAGTAGAAAATAGAACCGTCACTTTCCCTCATAAAGGTTTGTTTTTCTAGAGATCTGGTTTGGCGTTGTGCCATAGAATACACAGTTCGACACATTTGTCCAGACACAAGGATTAACTAACACCGGGGTTATATCTATCATAAATTACACTCTATATTCAGTTTTGGATGCTATTTTTATTCTAAAGTGATTGCCCTGCGTTTATAATGGGTTCAGGATTATGTAGGTCACCGATCGCACGCCCTGTGAAAATGTTCAATAGGAAAATAATAATCGTACTTCAGTTGGATGAAATATTTTCTAGGAATGAGCCGAAGCTAAATGTTATCTCGGTTTTGTGTCAGTTAATGTATGTTGAATTGTGAAATAAATTATACTTTATTTGTGGTACATTGGTGCGATTATACGAAACTCAGATTTTGCACTTATTTACATTCCCTGTTGGAATTAGACATACAATTTTAGTATGATGTGCATTGTGAATTTATTTACTGAATATTTGTCTAGCTAGATTAAGTGTGCTAATATAATACGGAACCTGTATTCTAACAAAAATACTAATAATATAAAAAGGGCTTTCTGATTCAGATGTTATAGTTCGATTTCTGATGTACAATGCACAGGGCTCCCCTATGACAGACTTTATGGCTACACCATATTCTTGTCAATTGTTTGTTTTGGTCAATAAATATGTTTGAATTTTGAATTTTGTGAAAACTTTTTCACGTAATAACGTTTATTTTATATTCATTTGTTTGCTATAAAGTAGTAATTTGGTACTGCTTCTATAACCTGTTTAATGTCCATACCTAATTTAAAATCACTTCGTTAGACTTTCCCCATTTCGTGTAGGACATTGCAGGCTGAATCACCTGATTGGCTGAAAAGTAAGATGATTCCGTGCTTCGTTAGTTACGTTGTAGTTACGTAGATGACATGACCCACGTCAGAGGACTGTGACGCCTCAACAACTCAGTCCCTAGGGTTTTTGAGTCGGTCATAGACAATCACCTACATTATAAAATGAAGAAAGTCGAAGGCTATACCGACATGTTTTAAAGACAGGGGTAACCGTAGACGAACGAGGGTCACCGAGATAGCTCGACGAGTCAGTGAGCTGAAGTGGCAATGGACAGGCCACATCGCTTGAAGAACCGATAACCGGTGGGGAGTAAAGGTTCAGAGTGGCGACCACGTATCGGAAACGTCTACCCGGCCTTCCCCCTACTAGGTGGACAGACGACGTGGTTAAGGCCGCGGGGAGTCGCTGAATGAAGGTGGCTCAGGGCCGGTCGATGTGGCGTACCATGAAGGCCGTTTCCCGTCTGATAATGATGATGATGAAGTTTAAACATATCGAAGCAAGCCGTTTGCAAAAGCATATGAGATAGCACGCGAGAAAATAGCTTTTAATGGACACAAGTTTCATTAAGGATGACTAGAAACAGAAAGTGAAATAACCGGTATTTGTGAGCGAAACATAATTTTCTAGCGGACGATAGCTCGCATGTCGGTTTCATTCTAATCGTACTACATTAGGTTTCAAATGTTAACATGCAGTCATACCGGTATCAGTCGCCATTTAACACGAAGCCTCAAAAATATTTAAAAAAGGTATGTCTGACAATTGATACGTATACGCCATCTGCGAAAAATACAAACTCCGTGACAATTCCCAAAATGTATTTCGCAAAAACGATTTACTACTCTATAGCTGCTTATAAGTATACAATGCCCACATATTGTATGGTGTATTTAGACCCTAAAAAATCGCAAATGTTCTATATTTTAGCTCACATAGCATCATAGTTGAGGATACATCACATCACAGTAGAGATAAAAAAACAGCTAAGTGATAATCGACACCAGTACGGATATCCAGAATCTTATTGACATGACGAAAGCTTATGATAGGGTTTGTTGTTAGTTGGAATATCAGTTATACTAAGGGATAGACAGTAAAAGTCCGAATTACTAAACAGTAAACATACGGGTGTAATACAAAAGCGTGTCCGACTGTGGAGATCGACGTCAAAGCTGCTGACATGCAATCATGCATAAGTGTATTATTAGTATGTTATTATTAAAAAAATAAAGGTTTACTTTATACTTAAAAAATACTATTGTAACCATAAATCATAAAGACAATAAATGTCCGGTCTGATAGTAAAGCAGAAAACGCCCAATCAATCAATCCCCAAGGAAACATACGAGTAATGGGTAAATCTTTTTTATTATTATTATTAAAGATAGACCAACACTTGACCTCAATCTCACCTGATGGTAAGTGACGATGAGGTCGACGATGTTACGTGTTGGTCTAGAAGGTGACTATTTACACTTCTTTTAAAGATTCCCAAATTGTAGTTTTCGGGGGACACGGAAACCGGTAGTGCATTCCATATTTTTGCTGTACGCACGATAAATGTGGAAGCGAAACGCTTGGTGCGAGCTGTAGGAATATCTACAGTGTATGGGTGAAAATCCCCAAGGTTACATCATGTCATACGACATAAACGAGAATTGAAATTATTTTATAGAGAATACTGAAAGTAGCCCTTTAGCGATCATAACCAAGAGATAAACTGCAATAAAAGCAGAAAAATGTCGTTCTACTCCTATCAAAAAACGTAACGATTACGTTTTGTATGAAAGGTAATCGTAAACTGGTGTTTGCGGCGCATCTGTTCTTATCAATATTAATGATGACTTGTTTGAGGGTATACACAATTCTAGGATATAACATGATAAATAATCAGCTAGTTCGTGTCACAGCACCGCCCTATGCAGCGGGTTACAACAAAATCCATTAAAACTATGTTCTCTGTATTATTATAATGAACCGATGCGTCATTGTTTCACGCGGCCGCGTCACATCGACAAACACTTGTGCAAACTTTAACAACAGACATATTATAATTGTACGGTTGTTAGATATCAATGAATTGATATTTAATTATTAAGGGAACAAATGTATGTTATCACCAAAGTATTGTATGTGTTCAAACGTATCCAATAATTAAAGAGTTAGTGAGAATACTAAAACAATTTTTGGTTGGCTAGATCGAGTCATTTCTAATGTATTGATCAAAGGTACATAAAAAGTTTAGTGTATGCGCCATAGCATACTCGCACTGTCTCGTGTGTCTATGGGTTGGTTTGCTAAACATGAGTGTCAAAGTAGCTGTGATGGACAGTGTTACGAGAGCCGTGGGCGAGTGTGGAAGTTTAGTAGTACCGAAAACGTGTGCATTTCCGAGCCAGTGAAGTGATAGACAAAGTCATAGGGACCAACTCCTACAAAGAGTATGACCAGGTACGACAAGACCTTATCCTCCCACTCCCTTATTATACCAAAATTTCTAAATTAAAAAAGGTAGAAAAAACTTAAGCAACACAAGCCACCACGCAGGCTCAGGTGCGAAACTACACACGCTTTTTAAAAATTTTTCTATTAAAATGGTAATAATTAAAACGAGTATATCTAATAATCACCGGTTTTTTGTTTTAAAACATCCATGTATGTATTTTATCTACAATATTTACTCAACTAAATACAATAAATTATATTTAATATCAAATGAATAAAAACTGATATTATCACACGAAAAACCAAATATGTACGAAACCCTCACTGGATCACTCTTATCCGTCTTTTTGCAAAGACGTTTCCAATTTACACAAAATACACAATGTTTTAGTTCCTGCGTATCACAAAGGCTATAATTTATAATTGTCTTTTGATTGAAATATGAAATGTTATAATAAACTCAAAGACGTCTTGGGACTGAATTATTCAAAATATGAATTAGTCTGATTGATAAAACTTACGCAACCTTCGTAGAGGTCTCGACAACTTAAGGTGCACTTTACAAAGGCTGAGACCTTCTCTTGTCTAATAAGGCATGATTTATAAATGACACAGTCTCAAAGTCACAGCGGATATGTTTCAATTGGTTCAAATAGAATAAATCAATTAATCACCTATAAAGGTTGATCAGAAGATTTAGAGTAGGTATTTATATTGCAAACGAAGTGGTACTAGTTTCCGAGTACATTTAGGAGTAAGCATGCAGGCAGCAATTTTGTTTTAGTCTCAACTTTAATCGAAGACAAAATGTCTGCATGCTGAATATAAAAATGTTTCTTCCTTTAAAATTCAATTTTATTGTATGATATTTGTATGAAAAATATCTGTGACATGATAGAAACATAAACGGATTAATACGATAGGATCTAAACAATGAACGTAAACTGTAATTACATATAATTGAAATGGGACAGCGCTATATAAAATTGAAGAGAAGCAGAAGCATGCAGGAAGAAGCATGATATTTCGGAAACCACCCATCGAATAACATAAACAAGCAGTCTTCCGACAGCATATTGCAAATTTTTCGACAGTATATCACGTATATATAGAAGCGTCCAAAAACACAGCTGATCACATCACAAATAATTCTAATTCCAAAGCTTTTAGGGTCCGTATTGCCGTCGTTTTCGAATTCATCTAGTACAGGAACAAACCTGCATTTGGCGACCCTGTTCTAGTATTAGTATCGTTAGACGGTTGATTTATTTCAATTACTTCGATTAGGCTATCGTGCTCGCCTTGTTGTGTCGTATTGCTTTAATAATTATATTGTGTTGCACGTCAATTAACTTCGAGTAAGGAATTAACAAGTGTGGGTTTTAATAAGTGTTCATAAAGTTTTTATTACAGTTTTGCCTGTTAGTTTTAATGCTTAATTATACTGAAACATCACCTCGTGTAGATTGTGATCGTAATATTGCTTAGCTATATTCTATCCTTGAAATAATCATTCAATCTGATTTTAAAAATTGTTACCTTCGATTCATCATGTTCATATAGAAAAGTCAATAAAAGGGACTATTAGTAAAAAAACAGCCAAGCGCGTGTCGGGCCACGCGCAGTGTAGGGTTCTGTAGTTGAACTGGTTTTATAAAAAGTAATTTTGGATGAAAGTGCGAAATTATCATTTTGACCACTCCAAGTATGTTTTATAGTTTGGTCGACTATTATTCGTTAGCCTGTAAAGCCACCTTAGTCGTGATAGTTTTCATTTGAAGTTCAGTATACATGCTAGCACTGTGAATTTTTTCAGATTTTTAAAAGCAATAGTTTAGCAAATAGAAGTTGAAGAGTTGACTCGAACAAAAATTATCACTTTAAAGCTTAATATTTCGCAAACGATATCTTGAATCGAAATGACGGCGTTTGTAGACCCTCAATGTTTTTAAAATACCTATTCAACGATACCCCACACAATTGGGAAGACGCGAAAACTTTTTCATCCCCCTGTTACGTGTATGGGAGCCACCCTAAAAAAATATTTTTCAAGAATTTATTCTACCACTTTGTCGGCGTGATTAACAATAATATGTATACCCGTACCAAATTACAGCTTTCTAGTGGTAAGGGTCTCTGAGCTAAGCCGCGGACGGACAGACAGACAGAGCGAAACTAAAAGGGATGCTTGAATACGGAACCCTAAAAAGGTATCTAGTGCTTCATATTCGGAGTTAAATAAATTAAATACTCTGTCTCTCGTACGTGATAATTATAGCGAGCTGAAGTTCGTAAATTAAAACTGTAAGGGACGGGAGTGTAGCGAGCTGAAGTTAGGTTTACGGTCCTTCTCCAATCACAGAAGCCGTACTAACAGATGTAAATTAATCACTAAAATACTTCAGTTCGAACATCCGACAAAATCAACAGCCGTTGACGAGGAAATGGCTAAAGTAGAGCATCAGAACAATTAAGCAATAAAGCGGACTTTTTGCTGTGCAAAAAACTCACTGGTCACGTCGGCATCGGGCGCGACCTTCTGTGGAGAACAGGATGAGGAAGAGTGGAAACGTGACAGATCAAATTCTAATTTAATGATGGTAAAAACGGCTTTTGTTGTGGGACGACCGTACGTGAGATATGGTTCAGTCAGGTTCAGTATACAGTTGAGACAGGGTATACTCAAGGGATTATAGGCTACTTCTAAGCAAGGATAGGTCCTGGTCTAGGATCCAACAAATTTTGACCAAGGATATGTTCCAGGACTTCTGGAGATATAGTGCGATTGCGGGCAAATGCGAGATAATCTCTGAATTACATGCGATTATTATAAATAAGCATCGTTGGCGCAACGGATAAGGCGCGGACTCTCAATCTGAGTGTTCTGGGTTCGAATCCAGCCGTGTACCTATGAGTTGTTTTTCAATTTAAGTACATTATCCGATTGCTTAACGGTGAAGGAAAACATCGTGAGGAAACCTGCATGTCTTGAACAGGCATGTGAAGTCCGCCATTCCGCACTGGGCCCGCGTGGTGGACTATGGCCTATACATTATCTGTAGGAGAGTAGGCCTGAGCCCCAGCAGTGGGGACGTATGTGTAGGCTGTTGATGATGATGATGATTATAAATTGGATACTTTCACCGCCCCCGTGGTCTACGGAGGTTCTGGGTTAGATTCGCAATACCAATAGGCACCTATCGGTGTTCGGTTCAGAGATATTTAAGAAACTATGTGTCGTTGGAAACATTCATTACCTTACAATACTTGAAGAGTCCTTCGTAGTCGTCTTCTTATCTATAAAAGTAAACTAACAACATATCCTACTGTTTCGCCAGACCCACAGAATCTTGCTAAAAGACCTAAACCCCGAGATTTGAACGTAGGCGTGCCAAGACGCGATGTTTAGCTGGTCGATGCAGCCAACCAAAACATAAACAAAGTCGAGATCCGCTGAGATAACTAACTGTGCTATTCACATGTGGCGCTACTGTCCACGAAATAACTAAATGACCGTATGAAAATTTACATGAATAATATTAGTTCCGCCGTTCACAGCTGCCACACTGGATAGTTTCGAATGTAAGCTTTATGCTGTTTGTGTTGTGTACAGTATTCGAATGTGTATAAACATATTTGCTTGAATGTCTTTGAAATCACAAAGGTAGAGTATCTGCACACCTGTATGTGTATGAATATATGCGGCTCTCTATCCTTGGTAATGCCTAGGCACTATGCCTGATGCCTAAGTTATTTTTTGTCTTCAGTCAAATAAAACTTTTTCAATAACAAAAGAAAAGTCAGGAACATTGTCTGAGTCAGTCCTTACTCATTCCTACGGTTTAGGTTATTCTACAGAGTTTGGATACGTTTTTTTTTAGTTTCTCGCTATCGTGGGTTCAATAAACTTTGGTAGGCATATGGATATGATGTTATGTGTTATTTTACAACAGTTTTAAACTGGAGTTGGTAGAATTCGTTGATGGCAAGCGGCAATCCGACTACTCTCTAAATGGCCTATTAGAGTAACATAACACTTTCGCGTATACCGAATGTTATATTATGTAGCTTTTGGCAAGCCCTGTGGTTAAATTTAGACTAGCGATGTAAAAACACACGTTTATACGACTCCATATGTTATAATTGCTTTTCAAGCAAAGTTGTAGCATAATGGCTTTACGAATTTAGTTTTGAAATAGCATAACGCTTATCTTCCCATGACAGTGTAAATTCTAGAAGACAAGAAGCATCTTCCACTGAACCGCCGACATCTCACTTCGATCACCAGCCCATGTTAAGCGTGATAATTACCAAACTACATCCTGGAAGAACCGTTTATCATTTTATGGGAGTTTAAACAGTGCAACTAGTTATGACAAAATTACAAAGAACAGTGATCGTTAGGAACAAATGATATAATGAATATCCTGATTCCATAACATTAGTCATAGCCAGTATCAGTAGGAAAAGCCCTGCAAATCGTTACTACTAACATAAATAGTAGCAGAAAAGTACTAAAGTTTGAGGAAAACAGCATTCTCTTTGTAGTATAAAAAATAATACATTTAAATAGCAAATAGGTTAATATTATAACAAAGCCTTTTTTCGATTTCCCTGGACTAAGACTAAGGACTGGAAGGAAGGAAGGACTAAGACTGGAGAATGCAGATGACATGGCGCGTATATGCTACGGTATTTCTTTATTGAAGAATAACTTTTGGACTTCAGAAATAATCCTGCGGGAACGACTTGTTCGATCGGAATAAAAAGTAAAAGTTTTTTCAGTCCTTCAACTACCACTATACGAAAAATCAAAACAACAGGAGAACAAACAAACAAGCTCAGTTTTACATTTATCTCTATATATTAATACGTGAAGCAAAAATGTTGTACCCCTTTTTGCGCAGACAGAGGAGTATGAAATTTCGCACGCTTATAGTTTAGAGGTATATACAGGAGGGCAGAATGATAATATTTTTTAAATTATGCAAAAAATAATAATTAAATATGGTCGAATTTCGACTATTGGGAGAACACTAGTAATATTAATTTGAATAATCCAACGCTCGACAACAATCACATGTAATCGACGATGGCACGCGTTGGCGTAAGACGCTTATTTACTCATCGTTTGAAGTGTTCGCTATACATGGTTTACAATCACAGATCTATTCATGCGAATAGTGACACAAAGGCCTATGGACAGAAAGACAGACAGACAACCTGCAAAAGCCGTTAAAGGCATACCACAACTTCATGTTCGACTGGAAATCGTGTTTGTGCTATTAGTTTTCCGTAAAGATAATATTTAATGTTATGTTCGTTTTGTTTTTCCGCTGAACACATCAAATGCTACTTATTTGCAGTTCACAAGAACTGTCAGTATGTAGGCCATTATTTTCTAAAACGATCTCAGCAAAAAGACGATATATATCGAAATTATTCCTTAAAGGAAGCTAACCTAAAGAGCCCAGTATTTTATATTGATTAACATCTTGCTCGAATAGGGGAAAAGGTCAACGAAATGTCATTTGAGAAAAGTCCAGATCCCAAGTTTCGGTCCGCAGTCCGTGAAAATGTGACGCAAACTCTATAATTAGATCCGCGACAGTAGACTTGACAAAAATAGGGTCATATCAACGAGTTTGTCATTTAATGTGAGGTAGAGGGTTCAACATTATTAATTAGGTATTATTATCACGAAACATTTTTTCGCTAGGTTCGAACATTTAATGCGGGCCCTAAAGCGCTTAGAAACCATGTGGTTTCTGTTGTTGTTGCAATTATTGTTATACGAGTATACTAAACTGCTCCAAAAGTACCTCCTTGCTTATTTGAACCACGGTAGAATGTACGTTATTACTCATTACTGTCATTCAAATATGCAGGAGGAAAAACTATATAAATATGCTAGTTTAAAAAAATGATGATTTGATAAGTCGGTAAATAATAAAAGACAAATTTCATGTCAAAAAGCCGCCTTCTTTTGTTTTATCTGAATTGTCATTACAAGGTACTAAAAATGTAGCAGTAGTGATAGTGAAGATTTGATGATGCCTATTATCGGTGTAGTGTAAAACACTAGGTATTACTAGGGAGAAATTGCGATTCCTACCTCGGCTGGCGCCTCGTGCCTACCTACGAGTACCTATACCTTTATGTTGTTAAACCTTCCTGTACCTTTACCTACCTACCTACATACACACTCGTCGGTAATCAGTCACTTTCTTCCCTCGGTGAACAATGTACTATTTGGCACATGCATCTCAAACTAAACAATGCGGACAGTACGTAATCGGTAGCCACACCGTTGTTTACAACACAGCCTCTCCATCTGCAACTTAGCCTAGACGTAAGTAGCTAGCTTCTACTCATTACGACGCTGTCGTTAAGTGTTAATTAACTTAGCGTTGTTATTCTAACCCACATTGTCTCACTCGGTCTTTCTTAACACTGGGTATTGCACAGTATATTACGGTAATATAAAACACATTCATATTTCTCATTTTAAAGACACTGTTAAAACGCTCAATAATGTTGTTATTATTTTATCATGTGACAAACTTATGTATGGAGTTAGGTAAGAGCAATAAAAGTTATCAAATATTATTCTCAGTTGGACTCAGTCTCTGCTTTCTTCAACAAAGGAAACAAAAAATAGCATCGCCAAGCTGCGCAGACGCATTACGTGTTTATTGAAATAAAATGAAAAAAATATTTTAAACCCACGAAATTCACTATTTTTCCTATTTTGAAAAACCATATTACGAATATATGACCTAATTTCACGGAGAACTGTCTTACCACAGGCCTCGATATTAGAATATTAGTACATAGAACGTTTATGACGATATAATAGTAAATTAGTATCATACTTGCACTTCGTTTTATGGAGGGCACTCAGTGATTGTCCTGCAATGATTCAGAGAACCCCTTAACTAGCACTCCTTAAGATTACTCATCTCCTTAATGTGAATTTAGTATGTGATAAACGTAGTGCGGGATTTCCCTTATCAGTTAGTCAGGTTTTCAAATGTTGAGTGTATTTTTTAAAGGCACGAAACATATTGGAGAACGATGTATCGGGAACATTCAGTCTTTATATTTAGACCGGCTCAGTTTTATAGCTCTGGAATGCAATCTAGCTTCGTAGTCACAAATAAACATATGTAAAAAGTTCTAATTTTAGAACATTACATGAGTTTTAAGAACATAAACTAAATTATAACGAACTTTAAAACAAAATTACCTCCTTGGTCAATCGGCCAATTTTGTGCCAATCTCCTCTGTGATTGGATCGTGACTCTACACGGCACTCTCTGATTGGAGATTGGCCGATCAAATTGCTTTATTTAGGGCGCTTTTAACCTCCGACGCAAAAAGAGGGGTGTTAAAAGTTTGACGCTAATGTCGGAGTGTCTGTTTGTGGCATCTTAGCTCTCGAAAGGATAGACCGATTTTGATGCGGTTTCTGCGGTAAAATGGTCGTATGATTATTGCGTAAGTTTTTTTAAATTTTAAACTTAATTTACTTGTTACGATCAGCTTTTCCCGACTGAGAAAAAGAATATCTAACTTTTTCCTTCGATGTAAAACAGTAAAACAACCGAGGAAAAAATATTGGAACAAAGCCTCTTTTCTTATCGAAATCAGCATGTTAAATCCATTGATGACATGAGCCTCTCTCCATATACGACCACAATGAGCTTGAAGGGGATTTGTTACAGACACCAGGCTCAGACTTGGCTGGGGACCCTAATAAGATTTGGTAACTGTACATCGTCTGAAATAATGTAAATAGCTTTATTACGACACTGGAAAACATGGGGCGATTATATCCTAAAGCTAGGGGACTAAGCGGTAAGTATAATGACTAAGGAAATATTATCCGATTACGCCGAAGCCAAAAGGGTTGTGATTTTAACAACCTTTGTATGTACGTTCATCTGTGCCATCATATTCTCCACTGGAAGCGTACATTACGTCACATAAAATCTAAAATGGTGGCTTTTACGAGACATAAAGTGCTACCGATATATAATACCTAATTTTTAAAAAAGTATCGTGTTTGGTATCAGATGAAAGGTCTTGCTAAGTACATTTCGAAAATATATTAGTTACAGTTCAGTTAGTTGGGTCGAGCGTCAATCCTTGAACAATCAAGGTCTGGGTTCGATCCTGGCTCGTACCAATGAGTTCCAATATGTTATTTGGAATTTATGTACGAATAATAAAAATCATTACCATTGCCTTTTCGGTGAAGGACAACATCGTAAAGAAACCTGGACACTCCTGAGAAGAAATTCAAAGGTGTGTATGAAGTCTACCAATCCGCACTGGGTTCTGTAGGAGAGTAGGCCTGAGCCCCTGCAATGGGGCATATACATTATACATATAGGCTGTTAATGATGATATAAACCAGAATATTGAATTAACTAAAAAACTAATATTACCTTTCGTAGTAGTAGTTGGGTTTTAGTTTTGTAACTTTCTTCTCGTTACTATGTACTAAAACACGGAATATGTGGAAATACAATTTTAAAGCTGACCACACGGCCAATATACTTTCATAATCGGGTTTAATTACAAATTGTACTCACGTAACCTAAGAGAAGCATATTTAGTAACCCATGGCGACATTATCGCCGTGAGTATTGCGCTGGTCGAGGCGAGGTGTCACGCGTGGGTTGCGGGCGTGTGTTGGTCAGCCAAGAGTGAGTCGCAAGACCTTGACCCATGACCTAGTTAGAGTCGGTGCGCTCCTTTCTGGCTTCACGAAAGTAAACTCTGATTTGAGGTCTAACTTTTTGCGACTGTGTGAATTGATGAACATTCCTATACTGTTTGTGTAGTCGCATTCTTTGATTGAGAGCATATTTGTTTTAAATAGAAGAAAGTTGTTGTTTTTATTAAATAGTTACATGTTATTTATTTTAGACAGTAGTTAGGGCGAAATGCCACAGAAGTTTCTTCTTGTTACAGTACTTGCAAACAAAGTTTGCCCCTCTGAAAATTGTTATTCACTGAGATATTTACTGCAAAAAGTCAGTTATTCTATTATAAAAGCTGACACACCAGAAATTAAGTATGAAACTTTGATGGAGCGGAATCCCGTTACTGTGAAACCAAGTTTATGCTAGAGCTGGGAGTAAACCTGTAAGGCTGACAGGAGTACACCCGCCCCTCCTGTCACCCCCGTTCAATACCGCCACTCCGCACCCTGCGTCGTAATCACAAAGCCCCCCACGCACGTCATGAATGGACTACAACATTTTTACACCGTTTTGCGGGCGTGATGTGATGTGATGAGACACTGTTGAATAAATATTGTGACATTTGCATTTTGTCGACGACTTTATAAGATTATCATATTACTTATCGTTTTTTTCGCTCATCATGTGAATTTTGTTGTTTCAGAACTACATGAAAATTGAATACAAAAGGGCTTTCTGAAATAAAACACATCAAAAGTGATAATTACTATAAATTTAGTTTTAGACAATTAAATATATAGAGCTGTAAATTTTCCGGATATATATATACTTCTCATCAGAAAAATCGAAACACCTTGTAAGTGTATGTTTTGTAAGGATTATCAGGAAAGCCTATGAATATTTAATTTGGATTTAGAACATTAACATTAGGATTTGAAAACCTTCTATTATTCACTATTAAACGACATTTGACATAATTATAGTCCTAAATATACACATTTTTCTGATAATCCTTACAAAACATAAACTTGCAAGGTGTTCCGATTTTTCTGATGAGAAGTGTATTTAAATAAAAACAGTTTTCAGCCGTATCAAGTTGGCTCTTGTAAACAATATCGCGATGCAAACGCCATATAGAATGACAACATATATACATACAATTACATATTTCCAATTCCCGTTATTCAACGAAATAACTCATTCATGCAGGGCACGGATACCCGAACGCTTCTTTAACAGTTCCAAGAAAATTGTCTTGTGTAAGTGTAGTGGGTACGTTGAAATAATCACATTGTACGTCAACCTTGACTGGCGAGCCGACAGTGCCGACAGCCGAGCCCAATCAATCGAAACCAAAGCTAAGCCATTCAAAGTTCGAGGGCACCGTGGCTCCGGCACCGGCAGTGACGGCTCTAGGATCTATTTTCCTTTTAAAGAAAGTGATTTATGCGCACTCTGAATTTAAAAAGTCATATTTCAATTCAAACTAAAACATTTTTTACGTCACGTTCGTTAATATTCGAATGGCCTCCTCGACACTCGTCCAAATCCAAACACCGTTATGTCACTGACATCTGACAGTCCAAGTCTAATATATGTATCTACTGCCACTTCCGGAAAATGTTCTGAATGGGCGAACGAAACTACAATCCACACTGTTATCGCATTAGGATTGCATCTTTTAGAAGGAGAAACGTGATTTATGATTTATTCCCAAGCGTCCTTGTTAAAAATTTAATCATTAATCGCATAACTGCTAAGGATTAGATTTCTCTGTCGGTTTCTGAGCTTCCAGCGCTAAAACCAGAACCTAATGGCTAAAGTACATATAAGCCATTCCTAGATAAGCGTGTAGCATTCTCGACATTCTACATCGAAACGCAACATGAGGTAAAATTGTCCTCAAACACAAACGAGGATCTGCTCTTGACAGCAGACGTTGCTCTCTTACGAACTCTTGCGCCTCCTGATAAATCGTAAGAACAATTCATAATCAATTAGGAATAAGACGAAGCGGACGACTACGAATTGTATACTTGGCAACTGGCAATGGTGAATTTCAGCAGTAGACTTTTCCATTTGCTCAAGATGAATGTTATTACATCGTCGATCTATAGGCCTATAGGATACTATATTGGCTTTACTTTTGAACGTGAGAGACAATCATATCTATAACATTATTTTATTAGACATCTATACTTCGAAAACACTATTCTATAGAGACGGGGGTTTGAAGGGTACTCTAAAGCTACCCGAAGCCGGCACAAAACACGAAGCCGACAGAATATCTGACGAGCCGTCCACTCGACAACAAACAAACCACCTGCCCTGCTCAAATATTACTATCCCATTTTCTGACTACACCGAAGTAAACATTTGCTTTTACCTCGAAACCAAAACATCATTAAATATGAAATCCATTAGATAAGGTCATGGGTGGGTCACTGGAGATTACATAGCATTTTGTACAGAGTCATCGTAACCTACCAATCAAACTCGAATTGAAGATTCCGTTAACAAATGGTCCGTTAGTGGAACAGTACGAGTATTCTGTGTACTCGTATGTACAATTCCCACGTGGCCTGGCGAGCCATGGGCAGACACTTTATTCTGGCAAGTGGTTCGCGTGAGCATACCGGTCCCAAGACGCCGATATCAAACACCCAGCTCGTAGAAAAGTAGACGGAACAAACAGCATCATAAATTCAACTGTAATCTAATAAACTATGAACGGACGCCCGTGCGTCTGAAAAGCAAAGTTACACGCTATGGTATGGCCAGGTCACAAGGGAAAAATGAAATGATTGTAGCTGACGAGTTAACACGTTATTTGTGAGTTGAGTTCTAATCTACGTGAATTGAGTGTTTGATAACGTAATCTGTATTCAAACTAAAATGTAGAATAAATACGAAAGAAACGGTCAACCGATCTTATACCAAAGAGATGTTTCAAATCCGTCCTGCACTTGTATACAAAAAAATCAAGAAATCATATAAATAACCTCTAGAAAAATACTACAGTTAAATTTGAGTTGGTTTATACAAAATCATTCTTTCTTGTATTAAGTGAAAACGACAATTTAATTCCATTGACGCCATCTTTGTTTTATGGTTAAGTGTTGCCTGTTTTTGTACAAATAAACTAAACAAAAATATTCAGCAATGGTAATTAAAACAAATTAGATCATGACGTTTTTTATATTAGAAGAGTTCTAAGCCATGCCGCGGCTCCATACACTCGGGGAATATATCTTTTGGCATGCAGGCATCCTATACCATACTCGTATATGCCAATTTGCCATAGTCACAGAATATTTAATAGTGACGATGTCTTCACATAAAGTACACCCAAGGAGATTTTTCGATGAGAACACATACTATGCCACGATTTTCATGCGATACCATTAATACAAACACGAAAATGAATTTGTAAGGAAGAACAGAGCACCTGGATTTCTGTAATAAGGTCATGCCATTTATGGAATGACAACAAGCCGCGGAGCATTCGGTAGGTAATAAAATATGGAACGAGCAAGAGGCGAAACGGAACGCATACGTAATTCAATAGACTTTATTGTCAGAGTGCCGTGTATGGTACTCAAGGGAGCACTGTGCTAATTAGAAGGAATATCGTGCTAATTAGGTCACCTAGAGTCGGCCTTGCGCAATATACCTACATATTATGTGTTAAAAACTAAAGAAAATTTGGCTTGTTTTAATCTAATAGAAATTACCGTAAATTAACAGAAACATCAAAATGTCATTAACACGAGGGGGCGCCAAGATCATTAATTTCTTAACGAATTCTTAAAATATCAAAAGATGAGACTATGGGGCGTCAGTTGAAACACAAAATAAATTCGTAGGTACATTTTTGAACATGTCTTTAGATCAACATTTTGACCAAATTAAAATTTTGAATTGATTCAGGACATAAGTATTTTTCAGAATAAATCTTTAGCTACGTTATAGCACCTTCACTGGCCGGCAGAGCTGCCAGCTCTGTCTCTTTTTATCTCTCTCTGTTAAACGTAGTGTGAGGTGACAGAAACAAACAGAGTCCTACTATACACTCATAGTTTTCAAATTTAAATGCACGCAGTTTAGAAATACCTTGACATCGTCAACAGTTTGAAATATAATAGTTTTATATTCTTGTTTAGGCTTTTGTTTACCGTAATTTATATGATACTGCGTGAAATGAACACATGTTAATCTACTGTTGCGGGTTGTGGTTGAAATGAGCGTCATCATGATGAATCATCATAACCAACAGGAAATGGTGCAAGTACCGGTATCAAACTGCTTGAATGTAGCGGCTCCCCTAGACCTTTACCAGGTCATTGATCTATCTACTGGAGGGTACTTCATCAGGAGGCATCATCATTTATTGGTACTGCTGGTACAAGTCAATATCTTAAAGTTAAATAACAATTTATTAATCAATCACGTCAAAATAAGGTCAACATTAAATTACTAAAGTTGAATTAAGTTAGTTAAATTACTACTAGTCATGGAGTATAGTTGAAGAAGTCATCTATTTTATAGAAACACTGCTCGACAAGCCATTTCTTAAGTTTATTTTTAAAAGAGCATAGACTCGGAGCCTCTCTAATTTGGTTTGGCTGCCTGTTGTAAACTCGAGGGCCCATATCACGATTTAATATTTATATGACGTAAATGGGAAGTTACCAGGCTTTCGCTTATCGGTCGTCAACAAATTTCAGATAGTATAGTGTTAACATTTCAAACCAATTTCCTCTCCACTGCGCTGGAATGGAGGTCGCTGGGCTTGGAAACAGACATCGATTATATAACTACGTGTATATCTAAGAGAGATACAATGTTTGTAGAAGAGGAAATACTGCCCTTAATAGCACACTCGGGAATGGGTTAGTTTTGATGAAGAAAATATTTTTAATTTTTAGTTATCACTGTAGCGTGAATCACTAAAACTAGTGTTACTTACGCATGGCATTCTCGGTTCGATCAACTAACAAAAATGACGATTATATTTTAACTTTTTAATTAGATACTAGTATTTTTGCTCGGTACTTTTCTATGCCCTAGCTAGGCTGCGTTTCATCGCGATTGGTTGTGTAAGCAAACTTTGAACTAGGATGTACAATCGCAGTATAACAAGGTTTCAACTTTTTCCTTTGTATACTGCGAGCTTATTTGCAGTGTCAGAACCAGTGTCTGGTACAAGGAAAAGTGTACTTTAAGGTGGGAGGAAAACATTTGCCGTATACGCAGTTTCCATGCAGTTTCCGCTTAAAAGAGTTCCCCGTAACAACAACTATAAAGTAGGACCTTCGTATTTTGTAAGTTTTGTCCGCGGCTTAGCTCAGAGACTGTTATTACTAGAGAGCTGTAATTTGGTACGGGTCGGTTCCTATACACGTAACTTGGGGGTCAATTTTTAGATCTTTTGAAAATATTGAGGGTCTAAGAGCAGCACTAATTATGCTATAAAGTGAATTTTTTTGTCAGTTTTTTTTTACAGAGTATAGATCAACGCTTGTCCACGATCTCACCTGATGGTAAGCGACGATGTGGCCTACGATGGTGCGCGTTGGTCTAGAAGGTGCCTGTTCACCCTCGACTTGAAGAGAGTTATAGAGCGTCCACCCCCTCCCCCCCCCTATCTGCTAAAGTATTGCTTTTAAAAATCTGAAAAAATTCACAGTGGTAGCTTATATATTGCACTTAAAATTTCGTACAAATTTCATTCAAAATTACTTTGTATAAAACCAGTTCAAATACGGAACCCACTGCGCGTGGCCCGACACGCACCGGACGGGTTTTTTTTTTCAGAGTGAGAACAAATTGACACGTCAATTCTCTCCGAGGGCCCGTCCCCTAGGGAAATGAAAATGATGAAAATGAAATGAAAAAATATTTATTTTCTTGTATATAATTACCTTAACAATACAGTTTTTGGGACACTCCTTTTAAGTTTAAAAAACTTGTATTAGGAGGCCCCGCTCTTCCGCTAGTTATTTAAGTTATACAAATACTATTTTTATTTATATCATAGGTCATCAAATGATGCAATAGACGTAATCCTCAGTGAAAAACTTAACATTACTCGGACATAAAGTAAAAACAAGAGTGTATTGAGAGAATACAATAACACACATAAATGAAATTTTTATAATGCCTAATATTTTATTATACTTGTTCCTCGGAATATTACGAGATGTGTTCCAGCTGGATTCTAGAAGATGCATGTTTATTGATTAATGCACATCGTCAATTTAATTATCAACAAATAAATAGTTCTTTGCAAATTGAATATCAGTGGATATCAAAAACATGTTAGTCCTGATTCGCGTGAACTGGTCTGGTAATTATTTTCTAAATCGTCTGGTTATCTAAAAATATTAAGATAAAAGCCGTTAGAATCAAAGTCGCAAACACGTCTTTTAAAAATCTCAGGTCACCTTACACCTTGTATGGGATCACGAAAAAAGTTGGTCGAGATTTATACTCTCGGAAGCCACGAGAGCGTTATAGGCTTCGTAGAATATAGATGTTATGCAAATTGTACTTAATGAATACTATCAGAGATATGCGGTCACCAGGTGTAGCAGTGAAAGTAACTTCTCGTCATGTAATACTGGGTACATACGTATCGTGATTGAGATAGGAAAGGGCGTTGCTGGCGGAGATTGCGTTGTAAATAAAAAGTTTATAAGATTATGACGGTGATTTCTAGACGGAGTGCGGAGTATGCGACGCAATTTAGAGGATCAATACTGACTACACGATCATTGATAATTAATGCGTTCAAAAAGAACTAGAAACTGACTTCAACTGCCCTAGAAGTCTACACCATTTTTTGCATATTTAGTATTGTTGATTTTCTCCAAAGCGCTACATCAATTTCGATAAAATGTATATGGGACAACCTCTGAAGTATTATCTACCAAACAAACAAAAAGCGGCCAAGTGCGAGTCGGACTCGCCCATGAAGGGTTCCGTAGCAGCAAGTAACATAATATAAAAGTTATTGTAGTTCGTTGTAACTTTGATCGATGTTTTAATAATAGTATTTTATATATATTTGAGTTGATTGAATGAAAGGTAAATTGCGGTTTACGATTTATGACGTATTAAAAAACTACTTACTAGATCTCGTTCAGATCAATTTTCGGTGGAAGTTTGCATGGTAATGTACATTATATATTTATTTTAGTTTTATCATTCTATTATATTAGAAGTTACAGAGTAGGGACACATTTTACCACTTTGGAAGTGTCTCTCGCGCAAAATAGTTCTTATAGTTTCAGAAAAAGTGGCTGTGACATACGGACGGACAGACAGACAAGACGAATTCATAAGGGTTCCGTTTTTTGCCATTTACCTACGGAACCCTAAAAATCATCAAAATCGAATCATAATTGGCGGAGTTATCGCATAACATACATACAAAAAAAAACATACAGTCGAATTGAGAACCTCTTCCTTTTTTGAAGTCAGTTGAAAATCGCGGCCATTCATTACACTTATGCCCTTTTCCTATTTCTTATGAACGAAATGAATCAATAATAATGTAGGTACGATTTCGTTTCATAGTAATAGCACTTAGCACCTTATTTTTTCTATGTCAAGTTTTTTAAAAAAATATAATGTCTGTGTAAATTCCTCTCAATGTGCATCGTCGTCGATTCGAAATAGACAAACACCGTAATTCAAACTTGCACCACGCACAATCAAACCCAGAAACTTCAGGTTATCATCGTTAAATTTATCATCACTTGGAATTTTTGGAAAGTCAGCGATAATAATGCGAAGATATAAAAAATAGTTCTTCTATCCTCCTACTATTCATTAATTTTGTTCTATGTACAACACTAACAATCTAAATAAAACACTAGCCTCAAATTAAACTAGATCAACTACATATGAGCCTAGATATTGAATTGCATGTTGTCAATCTATTTACAAGTGTCCCAGTTTGATTATTTTAGATGTAAAAATTTTTAAAGTACCATTGATTGGCAGGTTTAGTCTCTTGGACTGGCCTACTGAGACTAACTTTGTCTCATTGATCTGTTCTTATCTCAACTAAGCTATCGGTTGTATACCGGTACCGTCGAAAATCGTTAACACTTACAATTGATGTGAATTAAACTGAACCGCCGTGAATCATAACGAGAACAGCCATTAGCGAAATCTATATACAAAGTTTTCCAGTATTTTTAACCGACTTCAAAAAAGGAGGAGGTTCTCAATTTGACGGGTATGTTTTTTAAATGTTTGTTATCTCAGAACTGTTAACTGGCTTAACCGATTTGGAAGATTCTTTTTTTTATTTGAAAGGTGGTGCTTCCCGTGTGGTCCCATTTTAATTTGGTCCAGTTCTGACATTAGGAAACGATATAAATGTTAAATTTTCCTGAATAAAAGTTGAGTTTTAGGGCAATTGAAGTCTGTTTTGTTATTTTTTTTGTCTTTTACTTGTTTTTATTTACTTGTTATAATAAAAAAATATTTCAGAGAAGTATGTTAGGTCTGATTCTTTTTAATAATAATGAAAGCTTTGTTATGTATGCTTTCATGTTTACATTTACATTTAAAAACTATAGAGCTTGTTCACATGGGCTATAAGGAAACCGAAAGAATCTACAAAGTACAGTTTTGAATAATAACATAGAATTGTAAATAATTAAATCATATGGATCAGTGGTTACAAACATCAAACCCCATACTCAAAAGCATCTCAACTGCTATGCGGGCCCATGGACTATGAACAAACTAGACAATAGAAAGGCAATTTGAAACTTAAACTAGTAACAGACACAAGCTAGATATAAGGTAAACAAAAAGGCTAACTCACTTTTTGTAGACTCTGCACATGGAGTTATTGGTCTTCTTATCAGACATATGCCTACGCCGGTCCTCAAACAGATCCTTGATGGCAGTCACAGTTAACACAAACAACACTGGAAGCAGCGCCACCTCTTTACCGAATGCATTCAGCTGAGGCACCCAGTTCAACAACACTATGAATATGAAGTACAAATTTGCAATTCTATGAAACTGCTCAAACAAGTTCTTAGGTATGAAAGATAAAAAAGTATATTTAGTAGTCCTTATATAGTTCCCACATCTGCTACCATTGGGGTGGTCTTTAGGGGGTGTCTTCTCGGGCACCAGGTGGTTGGGTATCACTATGAGGTGTCTGTTATCTATCTGAAGCTGTTGGCGGCGCAGGATCCAGAGCATGGTACGCCGCCAGGGCCCAACGACGGAGTGGCGGCGTAGAGTGTAAATGGAGTCTGAGCGTGAGGCCTGGCGCGAATGGGCGCGCACAGAGCCCACGCGTGGTTGCGCCGGCGGGGCGGGTGCATCGCGGTGTCCGGGCGGTAGGATAAAATCGGTGCGGCTGCCGGCTCGGCTGTGGCCAGGCCCGGACGCTGGTCGCGCACCCTCCCCGATCTGACCGTGAGAGAGAGCGCGTTGATGCCCGCGCAGCGCAGATTTGAGAGGCCGCGCCGGCGCCGGCGTGCCACCCAACATCGGCGTACCTCCATGACTGATAGACCTCGAGTGACCTTTCGCTTTGGGAAACAAATACGTCTGCTCCGGCGCACCGGGCAGACTCGGTACCACAGAGGGTGTCTCTCCGCTTCCTTCTGTTGACATCTTTACTCATCTGAGAAGTGGGCTCTCCTGTTTTACCTCTCATTTAAACCTGCGATGTTTCCCTCGTCCCACCTTCCGTTCTGAACCTTCCGATTCGGTATAACGTGCCACAAAATACGAAACATATGGTCTGTAGTCATCTGTTCACTATTTCACACATCACTAGCTTATCCTCAGAAATAATTGTAAATTTCTAAGAATAAATTATACTTAGACACAGTGATATACATCCTTAATTCACGATGTTCTGAAATAAAACTCGCATTATTGAACCGCCACGATGCAAACAACAGTAGTTTACGTGCACTTGAACAAAACTCGAAAACAAGCAAGCTAGGAGCAAACAAGACTGACCGGCTGACACTGACAGACAGAAAGTAAAATGATAGAGGGGGAAGGTGGGTTGACGTTTTGTGACGTTTGAGGATATAGAGATGAGACATAACAAACGTTTTCTTCAACGAAGATAGGGATAGTTTTTTTATATAAATGCGTGGTAAATTTATTCAATAAATAACATTCATATACTTTTGACCAACTGTATAAATAACTTCGACAAATAAAACATTTAAGGAAAAGGAAAGTTAGTAAGAAAGTACTACTTGTTTACTTATGAATGATATCGTACTTGACTATCATATCGTGGTCCTCTCACAGTTCGGTATATAGCCACTACCGCACTTTCTCGGTTGATACGTGATCATAGTACGATAGTATTTTTATTTATTGTTATATATATTTTGTATTTATTTTTTAATATTTGTAACTTTTCGTTTATGTACAAGTAGGTATACTTCATTTTCCGTATGTAAGCTACAGTGTGAATGCCGGCAGAAATCTTTTCATAGAGTAAGCCAATTCAAATTGTATGTACATACTTTATGGAAGTTGAGATTAAAGATTAAGTTGTGTAATTAAATATTTATGTAAAGTATAAACAAGTCTCGTTTAACTTAGTGATCTATTATTTCTATTTGTATCAAGACAGTCTATTTGATTCGATAATATTGTTTTTAATAGTAGTATATTATATCTCTCATAGCACAGACCAAAATTAATAGAAAACCGATATTTTCTTTAAGAGTGAACAGATGAATGTACTTATCATACATATCTACAAGTAAGTAAATAGCCGTGTGTAGTAGGCTCAGGATGAAGATATCCCATGTCTTCCCGTGGGTGTCGTAACAGGCGACTGAGGAAAACAATACCGAGGGGAGTGGCATCCTTCTCCTCCTGAAGAACTTAATACAATACCTGTGGTCACCAACCCGTCTGACAAGCGTGGTGATTATGTATATGTATGTAAATTGTCTTAAATAATTTATATGTTTAATAAAGCCTGAATACGAGGTTTTAGCTTTATTGTTTATTTCAGCCATAATAAACCTTTCATAAAAACACGCCCTTGTGGCATACTACTGGGGAGGATACATCAGTGGATGTTTTCCAGCTGATAATAATGATAAAACACGTACAAAATTTGCTAAAATTATAACCCTCCTCTTGGCTTCGTCGTAGAAAAATTGGTAATGTGTAAGAGATTCCCAAATACAAACAAATAAAACTTCTCACACATTCTTTAAAAACTAAAGATATTCCCTCGACAAAACCACTCACCTAAGTTGCAATATAGCGACATTGTTAATGGTACTCTATTATACATAAAGTATCGTAAGATTCGGCAAAATAAGGATTTCAAATAATGTATGTATCCATACCTTTTAAATTGCACTGTACAAAGGAAGTAAGTAACATTGAATAATTCTGGCATAGCGTTTGTTGTGTGCCATCTCTATTTTAAGCAACTGTCAACACGAATACCAACCTAGTAAAAATTATTAAATGACATAGCACGTAGCCGTTTCGCTATTGCGATTGGATTATGTTAACCATCGAGTTGGACTCAAATACGAAGGGTCCCGTACAATGGCAGTTTCTTTTTAAAAAAATAACATTAGCTCCACGTTGTCTTTATAGATGGCAGTGCGAGGCGACATTCGACTCACCTTCTAATAGATTGCTATAAAGAGAATATGCTAACAACACTTTTGTACCGTGTGTGTGATCTTTTTCAGAGTAAATGTCGTCGCTCTTATAACGAATGCCTTTTGTTAAAATGAAACAACCTTATTTTAGGATAGATATGCTATGACAAGATTTTCCCTTTAATCTAATTAGCCGATAAGTTTTATTATCGGGGCACGGCAGTGCCCCCGCCAAGTCATATTAATTTATTATTATAAATTATTGTATTTTTACGTCGTTACGCTAGACAGCAGTAATGGCTGATTACTTGACTTTTAAAAGTTAAATAAAGCTGAATATGTAAGGTAACGGTACGTTCTATTGCTACAATCTATTTCTACAAGGTGTTATTTTTGTTATGTTGGCAATGTTAACTCGTCGACGTCATCGTAGCGGACATATTTGTTCCGACATTTTGACATTTATCTCCCGGTTTCTGAATCATTTTCTATCAGATTTTGTCCGTCTAAGATCATGGATGAAGAATACGACGCAATAGTCCTGGGCACCGGCCTCAAGGAGTGCATAATCAGTGGGATGCTGTCGGTATCTGGGAAGAAAGTGTTGCACATTGATCGGAACAAGTACTACGGTGGTGAATCTGCGTCAATTACCCCGTTAGAAGAATTGTTCGCAAAGTTCAATGCACCGGCACCGGACGAAACCTATGGCCGCGGCCGCGACTGGAACGTGGACTTAATTCCAAAGTTCTTGATGGCGAACGGTCTGTTGGTGAAGCTACTCATCCACACGGGCGTCACCCGTTATCTGGAGTTCAAGTCAGTGGAAGGCAGCTATGTCTACAAAGGCGGTAAGATCTCCAAGGTCCCAGTCGACCAGAAAGAGGCGTTGGCATCCGATCTTATGGGAATGTTCGAAAAGAGGCGGTTCCGAAACTTTTTGATTTACGTTCAAGACTTCCAGGAAGACGATGCGAAGACGTGGAAGGATTTTGACCCCAGCACAGCCAATATGCAATCGCTTTATGACAAGTTTGGACTGGATAAGAACACCCAAGATTTCACTGGTCATGCTTTAGCCCTCTACCTTGATGATAGCTATCTACAGCAACCTGCTAGTCAAACGATTCGTCGTATAAAATTATACTCTGATTCTTTGGCAAGGTATGGTAAGTCTCCATACTTGTATCCCATGTATGGTTTAGGGGAGCTGCCACAAGGTTTTGCACGTCTCTCTGCTATTTATGGGGGCACCTATATGCTGGACAAGCCTATCGATGAGATTGTACTTGGAGAAGGTGGAAAAGTAGTTGGGGTGCGTTCTGGAAATGAGATTGCTAAGTGCAAGCAGGTGTATTGTGACCCTAGCTACGTCCCTGACAGAGTCCGCAAGAAGGGGCAGGTCATCCGTTGCATTTGCCTGCTAGACCATCCTATTGCCAACACCAAGGATGCTTTGTCTACTCAAATTATTATTCCCCAGAAACAGGTCGGCAGACACTCTGACATTTATGTGTCCCTGGTGTCCTATACTCACCAAGTTGCTGCCAAAGGATGGTTCATTGCTATGGTGTCTACTACTGTTGAAACCAATGACCCTGAGTCTGAAATTAAACCAGGTTTGGACCTCCTAGGACCTATCAGGCAGAAGTTTGTCCACTTGTCTGATTACTATGAGCCCATTGATGATGGCAGCCAAACTCAAATCTTCATATCGGAGTCATATGATGCAACCAGCCACTTTGAAACAACCTGCTTAGATGTGCTAAGTATTTACAAGCGTGGTACCGGTGAAGACTTTGATTTCTCCAAAGTGAAAGTAGAGCTGGGAGAGGAAGAGCAGTGAAGTCTCATTCATAATGTATATGTAAATTTGCTTGTTAATTTTAGTATTTGTTTATATACTGTTCTTGCAACAATCATATTGTTCACTAGGGTTTATTGGGTAAAGATTTTTAAGAAGAGCTTAGGACAACTAGCTGTAGAAAATAGATTCTGTGCAAAATGCTCCATAATGGTTTCTGCAAGGGAATTTGTTCTTTTTTATTTTTACCAAAAAATATAACAAAAACTATATTATTGTTATTTTTAAATGAATTTATTCCTCATTTTAAGATTCGCTTCTATCTTTAAGAATACAATGCATTGTGATCTGCACTTGGGGAATGGTACTAGTGTACTCGCATCAAACAATATGCATTCCAATTTTGGTATGTTTTTGATCTTGTATCCATATCATGCCTGTAATACATTATTATGTCAAAATTATGAATGCTCATTATAACTGTATGTCTGTGTAAGATCATGAATAAAGTTGCATTATATATAAAAAAGATTTATTATTTTTAAGTCTCTATTTTTATTATCTTCACAAGCATTTAACATTGAAATCTTTGGCTATTTTATTTACATGGTTTTTACAGTTCATAGCTACAAATTGACATTACTCTGTGTTCGAAATAAATCTTAATCCATATAGATTGTCATCCCTGCATCCTACAAATATATATTCAGTATAAACAGCTGGTGATGAGAATGATTCATTAGGTAGAGCATATTCTGTTAATATTGAACCAGTTTTTGCATCTAAAACACTAATAATTCCATTGTTTGAGGCAGTCAATATATAATCCTTCTCAAGACTGCAAGGTGTTGCATATACAGGTGAACTGAGCTGTGTTTTCCATTGCAACTTTGGTTGGAAATTATTTAACGTGACACTGTACACATGGTTATCATGACACCCAAAAACAAATTGCCATTTCATTTTCTCAATCTCTGTGATGTAAATTGATGAAAAAACATTTCCTTTAGCTCCTTCGTAATTCCACACCTGTAAATACACAAAATCTTACATTAATTAATATTTTTAAAACTATAATACATAATATAAAACATAATCTTTAAAACTATATATAACTAATATTGTATACTATTGAGTTAATAAATATGTCCTACTCCAGTAATGTATAATTTTCATAAATTTAAATAAATAATCCATGTTTCATCTACAGGTATATTATATATTCAAATTCAAAACTTTTATTGCAGAATTAAAAATTCCATCATGTATTACTAACACATGATGGAATTTATTAAAATATTACATAAAAATTTAAAATGCCAAATACAAAATTTCAAGAAAAATATGATAAAAGTACAAAATAAAATAACTAATAAAATATAATTATCAGGAAGCTCCAGTGTAAAATATAATATGATATTTTAAGTTTATGGAATAAATATATTGTCAATATATATTTTCATATTAAATTTTTCCCCCTCAATATATTTATATCTTTTATCATTTGTATCAGTCATAATAAACTGTGGCTTCAAGTAGGTAATGGTAACCAACACCATTAAATTAAATGATGTGAAATATATATACCATGTTACTACTACACGAGGGAAAGATTAATTGTTTAGGTACTGTTTGGATGAAATATAATTTTGAATTGACCAATCTTACATCAGTAAACTTTATTAAGTGAACCATATTTTAAACAAACAAATTAATAACTTGAATTCTATACAAGCTTGGGTTTGGTTGGAACGGTTACAAACCCTTTTTTCTTAATACATATAAACAAAAACTATTTAACTCACATCCAGACCTCTCTCCAAAGTCTTGCAATGTATTTTTCCACTAACTTCAGCAAATATAGTGTACTTTTCGTTATCATACAACACAGGGCTGGCAAAGACCGGGGACTGGAGGGATACACTCCACACCACAGTGTTGGTTGGGCCATAGATACAAGCACAGAGACCGGATAATGTGGCTACAATTATGTACTCCTCTTGCGCCACTACGAGGTCAGCTGATATTGCTCGGTCGCAAATGTAAATTGCTTGTATAATTTCTCCTATCTGGAAGTTTAAAAAAATTATGTCACTATTATGAGACACCACTAACATATATGTATACCCTTAGTTCTTTTTGAACGCGTTAATTATAAGTACAAAATAACTGTATCAGGAGGTACCACCCTTAACCAAGACTACACAAATATAATATTTACCTTAACACACTGTATAGGAATAAGAAAGGGTGAATGTGACATGGAACAAAAGTGGGTACATATTTCTGTAGCATATTCATCTAACAGTATGATATCAACCATTTGTAATAGATAATATTACCTATTATTATTTATGCGATATTGGTAGATAAAGAGAGAATATACTAGTGATAAGCAGGTGCAATGTAGAACATTGCAAATGACAATAAAAGTGACTATAATCCATATTATCATGCCTGTTGTAGACTATAATGATGAATGTTCAAGTGTGAATATATAATTTTAATTATTTACATTGTGATACATGCGTCGTACACCTAAAGTAAACAGTAAAAATATGCTATGCTGTTTCCATAGATTAATACTCTGCAAGTGTAAACTTTGTAAGAGAACGTCATTGTGCAGGTGGCAAGTGGGACATGAACAAGATGGTTGATGATAGAGATGAATGCGTTGGAAGAGGCCTTTGTCCCCCTCAATAGGTTTTGAAATTTGTCCCCTAGCCTATTACACTTTAGTGGTTAAGGCGAATGTAACCACGCATAATTTATATAAATCGTTTGCCTGTTTAGTAGTTACGAGGGAACATAGAGTGTAGCATACATACAGGTCAAACCCTCTGTTGGGGATTTGCCACAGTCGTTTAAAAAATATACCACAGCAAGATTTAGTTTGATAGATCTTTGTGTTTTTTTTGGTATGTGTATTGTGTTGTGTGTGTTCTTAAATAAAGTTATGTCTATATCAACTAACCTTCACATCAATACACCTGACAACGCCATCGTAAGCAGCGACATATACCTGTCCCTTACACATAACAGCTCTACTCTTCACCATACTGTGAATGCAGAGCTGCCATATAATATCGCAGTTCTCTAATGCGAAACAGAGAATGGTCCCGTCATAGGTGCCGACAATTCCATATGGCACTGAGGTAGCCTTGTCAAGGAAACAGTAGATCGGTGCTTCGATTCTAGCCTTCGCCGTCAGTGTGCCGTGGAGTACGCCAGTCAAGCCGTCTACGACTACGACCTTGCCAGAGTGGCTGCCAACGGCCACATACAAATTGCTGGAAAATAAACCACAAAGTTGCATGAAGACTGATCATATGAAATACTAGAACATCAATAAGACGATGAAGAAATAAAAAAAGAATATTCGTAAAACTATACATATAACCAAGGCATTTTCATTGAGATTGAATCAGACAGAAGTCTTCATTGTTTAGGTGGTAATGTAAGTTTATCACAGCTTTAGAATCGGCCGATAAGTTTTTTTAATACAGACCAACATGTCACACAAATATTAAAATAGGAAAGCCGGCTTTGTGCAGTCATCATCAGCTGGGAAATTACCACTGCTGGACATAGTCCTCCTCCATGGTATGTCACATTGACTGGTCCCGAGCCACTTACATCCAGTGACTCCTCACGACTTTTACTAGATCGTCCGACCATATAGCAGGGGGACGGCTAGGTACATGTTTTCCGGTACGTGGACGCCACTCGAGAACTTTTACTCCCCACTGGTTATCCGTTCTTTAAATGATGTGTCCTAACTATTGCTGCTTCAGCGCAATGACTCGTCTAGCTATGTCGTTGACCTTAGCTCAACTTATTTTAATGAAGCAATAAATATGATAAAAATGCTTACAATGTGAACATAGTCTATTTTGTATTCTAATCTTTTATCTCACAATATGGCTGCCCTTGGCTATAGTCTACTTACAATAGAGTCCTGCACAAAGTTGGAGGAGCATCAACACATTTACCAGTGTCTTGACTCCACATCAGTATTATTTCTAACGATATGTTTGAAATAACAGATTTAGAAGGCTGAGTTGAGCTGACTCGATTGTCTGATTCCTTTTCTGAAGACTTTCGAATTATTTTTTGGGATTTTTCCTTCTCCATGTTACCTTCTTCCCTTACTTTAGCCAATACTTCATTTATGGTGTACTTTGGTGTCAATAGCAGTGGCAATATAGTCCTCCCAAGTTCAGGTTTACTTTCAGCTATTCTGTTACACATTGTTATAGCTAAGAATGATGTCCCGCCCAGTGAATAGAAGTTTTTATGTTTAATATCCTCATATGTGAAGCGTTTGTGGAGCAATTGTTTTAGTTCCTGCAAGAGTGTAAATTTCAGAGATTCTTGTGCTTGTTTAGATGTTTTATGCGATTCTTTGGTATATTTTTCAGCTAATATCTGCTTTGAAATTTTTTCATGCTTGTTAATCGGTAAGTTATCAACCCGAATTACTTTGTCAGGCCAGTGAGACTCGTCTAGTTTGCATTTTAGGAAATCAGAAAGTTGTCGACTGGTGTAAATGTTTGAGGAGAAGTAAACAACAAGAATTCTCGGTTTCGGTATCCAAACACACGAACAAGCTGACACTTTTGGGCATTGCATCACTGTACATTCTATGTATTGTAGATTTATTTTACGACCAAATCTCTTGATAATGTCGTCTTGACGGCCTCTGTAGTATATGGTACCATTTTTCACTTCTGCCATGTCACCCGTGTGGATATATTTAAATGAATTAACAGGGCTGCTTGGTCGGTTTAAAACGACACATCTCCTTGTTTTGCTTACTGAAATTTAAATAACGATATAAATGCAACAATCAAATCAACAAATAAATAAAATAACTGGAAATCCAAAACCTGAAAAAGTTTCAAACCTACCTAAGACAATATTACCAGTGTCTTTTTTATGATTTGGTCCGGATTCAACTTTAATGTCAGTTTGGGAGAGACATGCCCCCAGTGGGACTTCACGGTCACACATGATCTTATTCAGCTCCAGCTGAGTAGCACAAGCCCAACAGGACATCTCAGTAACACCATACAAAGTGAATATCTTCGTTTTGTTGTCAGGATCCTTGAGCTCTTTCAATCTAATCACACCAGTCAACGGTTCTCCCCCTAACGCCAGTATTTTAAGCGATGAATTCTTGCTAAGTATTCTTCGTTTTATGCAACTGTTACTACATTGAAAAAATTTTGAAGGTGTCGTTTGCCAAATAGTAACCGAATACAAAGACTTGTCTTTGAACAAAATTTCTGATTGACAAGGTGCAATAAGTAAACAGGCACCATTCATACACGCCAGCAATATCTCTACCATAGATGGGTCGAATGTAAGGGGCGTAGAGAAATATATAACATCCTCCGGTACAATATTAAACATACTGGAGAGATCATTAATGTTGGGCAGAATACATTGCATAGGTACTTGTATTTTCTTTGGTTCCCCTGTACTCCCAGATGTCATGGCTATAAATGAATACTCCAATATTTCTTTGTAGTTATCATCTGTTATGTTACAATTAAATGTATAAAAGTGTATTTTGTAATCAAAAATTACTATTGTTTTATCAGGTCTCTTGCCAACACTATCAAAACAGATGTCTATTTTAGTTATGTGTATAATAATACTGAACTTCATTTCATTGGCAGCCACTTCTACATCTTTTGTTGGGTCTAGGAACATGAATGATGTTGAGCATTTGTGGGATCTGTAAAGAAACATAAACATCTATACATATAAAATAAAACAGTAAATATCAACTAGAATAATCCTATCTATACAAATGAAATTAAGTAGAAAAATATCACAATCTACCGGCTAAATATGTATCTCACTAATGAAGAGATAATGTATACATAAAGCAGCATTTGTAAAATTTCCGTTTTTATCTCATAATTTTGGGGTCTCTGCATCGAATAACAAAGTCCACTGCAGAGTCCGCTCTGCGGGAGTGCAAGGGCTGGCACATCATCCCGGGAAGAGCATAATGCATCGCGCGAGGGGAGCACTGGCGACGTTCCTTTGGAGGACCCAGAGCTCCCTGATATGAGCAGCGGATGGCTACCGAAGGGTTTAGTGACTAAGAATCTCACATAACCCGACTCTTCCCCTAAGGAATCGGGTATCTTTTGAAGATTCCCCTTCGTAAAAAAAAGTCCCTTATAGAATAGATAGTAGTAGGGCCTATCCTATACTGTTCTAGCTAATGTTTTTGTATCATCCTACTTGTTTGTGTTCTCCATTATATGATGCTGAATATCTAAAATTATGAAGTTAGTACCCCCTTTTGTGCACCTCAATCGAATCTAGAAATACTTACGCAGCTGCAATACATGGCACGATGATATTCCTCTCAGTGATGACTCCGATCATGCCTTTGATGTAATACGATTGCAGAGTTTGTGAAATGTACTCACACACTCCATACAACTCTGAGTATGTGTATACTTTGTGTTCACTATTTTGTTCATCATAATAAACTACAGCAGCTCTAGACGGATGCTTCGAACATGTTTGCATGAATATATCGTAGAATCCCCGGGCGTATTTCATGTTAACAACGCAATATTAATTTTTATAATTACGGTTTTTCTTCACGTTCCATGGATTTCCTTATGGTTTTATAGTATATTGTATTATGTAATGGTTTTATTTGAAATTTAATACAAATATTTTATTACATTAATCAGTGTTTTCTTTCCAAAGTTCTTTAGTACTCCAAAATCTAAATCAAATATCTAAACAAGATAAACAAACAACACGAAAGAAATGAAATGTCAAAACAGAACAGGGTTTCCAATGATTAGTTGTTTAAATCACCTCAGTAACTTGTAATATTTATTTTGTTAGGACAAATATTAGAATAAAATACAAAAATTTATAGTAGAATACTGTAATAAAAATTTAGATTTTCAAATCGGCGTGGTAGAGTTTTGCAACGTGCAGATCTACATCAAATTCTTTGACCAAAATCTGCGACGTTCACAAATAAAGAAATATTGTTAATTTGGCAATACTACCACAAGTCACAGCTGTCATTTTAAAGTGTTTTAGAGTAGGAATTTAACATATTAAATCTTATTTGCATGCTTTAAATTACGAAAACTTGGCAAGTAATATAAAATTTCTTAAATTACATAATATCTCATGTTAAAATGATTGTATGGCGTGCACACCATAATTGTAACAACACAGTACTTGTATTATATAAGCGTATCGTTGTGAACTTATATTTGAATGTAAACTATATTAACATGCAATATAAAGTATCTTTATTTTGTCCGTTGCGCTCCCTTTCACGCAAGTCACTTTAATTTCTTTTACAATCATATTTTTTGACGTACCCCCATTTTCTCCCAAAATTATCTACGTGATTAAATGCTCCTAGATTATCTAGTGGATGCAAGAACAGATGATTCAGGCGTTCCAATTGAGTGATAATTGAATATTATCATGCTGGCCTTCACCTTCAACTGAAATATTTCAATATTGTATATCATTAGTTGCTTATTTATGGTAAGGACATGTAGTTATCTAATATCTTCAAATGAAGTCATAGTTTTAAGAGTCCTGATCTTAAGTTTACTTATGTCGAACACATAAACTAACCAAACATTGCGCACAGGCTCTGCGGCGGATCTGACCTAAAATGCGTTCGGCAAATGAACGGTCCCAATCAATTAGGGGCGGTCAGCGATCCGCCGGAAAAGAGGGCAGCGCGCGCGCTCTCCGAGGAAACTCGGAAAATGTGCGCGGGGGGCGTGAGGGGCGGGGCCGGGACTCAGAGGGTGCGTGAGGCGCCGCATCGATCGCGGGGCGCAGCGCCCGACAGCGCCACTCCACCAGTCCGCCGGGGCGGCCGGCGAGAGCGCGCGCGTGTGATGCGCTGCCGCTGACATGGCCGGCACTCGGCCGCTCGTGGCCGCCTGCTGCTGCTGGTGGTGGCTCGCCTTCGCAGCCGGTGAGTACAGACACTGCATACCACACTCGACCCCTCATAGCTCGTGCTCTATATCAGCTGATATACGAGCTTCGTTATTTATTTGTCGGATAAGTTTCCACGATTTTCTAGTAGTGTTTTCTTACAGCTTTTCCGAGTTTTAAAGTATGCTTATGTCATGCTTTATACACAAACACTCACCCCTCGTTTAGAGAGCGGCTCACTTTTATTACTACGGAACGGACAATTTATTATATGCCTTAGCCCTAAGTTTGATTAACTTAAGCTTGTAAATTGTGTAGCACTGTACTATTTGTCTTTATAGACTTTAATTTTAGATATTTTGCTCCTTAGACATTTCACAATCTACACATTATTATAAAAATTCAAAAAAATCGAATTAATAATTTAAATTTATCAATGCTGTCACGTTTTGAGAACGATGAGAACAACCTCAATAAACAATACACCTTTCTATAATATTGTTGAGATAGTTTAAATTTTGCCGATGTGATGGTGGGCCAGCTGTAAGGTTGGATAGCGCGTGAGGTTTGCCGCATTCATCGCGGGGGTTGACACCAGCCGGCACGGGGCAGCAGGCCGCCACTGCACGTCCTCGCCTCGCAGGCGTTACGTAACGCCGGCTCCGGCACACATCTGCGTAAATATTGATCATAATCACGCCACGATGCAGGAAGTGGGATTACTGCACCTATCTGCATCTTAGCACCTGCTTCGAACACGTGGCCAACTGTATCCACAACTAACACAGAACGTATAACGTAAGCCACGTACCGTCTTCTCTTCATCAGCCTGGACACGTATACTGCTGAACATATACCTTCTTGCTCTTACCTCTGTGGCTCTATGCAATTTAATCCGATTGTTATCCTCGATAGTTTGACCCAGAGGTAGTTTGAGTTTGACTTACTAGCTCTATTTCGCCACCGGCACCAAGCGTAGTGACCATGGGAAATTCTCTCATGGAGAGGCTGACCTCGCGATCCATGAGGGAGGCTCTTGTCCAGTGGACCCACGCAGCTGATGAAGACCGGTCTTGAGATGATCACGATCTATTTGAAATACAGGGTTCAGTATATTTTATCTCAACGCATGTCAAAAATACATCGGTTTTTGTAACTTTTGTAAATTGTAGAAGTCTACTGCTCCCTTCGTAGCTCCCCACAACGATGAGACTTTACATAATTACGGATATTTTTCATTTATTCCTAATATCAATCACATTCCACATTAATGTAAGCGCTGTTTGTCGTTTCCTCACGTCTAAACTTATTAAACAAGCGTGATGAAATTTGGCGCTCATACATGCGACATATTTGTATCCCGAATAAATATAGATGATAAAAAATTAACGTGGAGGTTTATGCCCTCAAAAAAACATAAACGCGCACGTTAATATCTCTTAAACAAAATACTAGCACCGCAGTTTTAGATATGAGACTGCCACATATAACAGCAAAATGATATATACATACATATAACTGGAATTGCACGATTATCAAACTAGAACATCTGGCCTAGCCTGAATTGGTCGTAGAAGGCTGTGGGGTGGAAAATGCTGCCGTTTCCTTTTCGTATTTGTCAGTCCGAAGCTACTTGTATGCCAAGCCATCGGTGTAAAAGTTCAATGTGTCGGTACGAATGCAAAAGGCTGTATGGGTTTGTCACTGTATTATATAATGTCGTAATACATTATATATAGTGATCTGTGATTAATATGTAAGCTATTCAAGGGTCGGGCACTTACGATTACACAGGTGTTTTCATACACGCGTTGAACTCTAATATACTTATAACTTAGCCATGATCACAACTGATAGTAATCGCCGACGTTGGTAGGTAGGAGTTGGTCTGCAAAATCTTTGTTCTAAATTTTCAAAGTTTGATTTAATGACTCTCCGATGAAAACTATATAGCTAACTAGAATCAGGATCTAAGTTTTGCTATATATGAATAGTTAACAATGCAAGCATATTATTAGTTATTCATACGAGTATGTTTTATATTTAACTGTTAATTAAAGTTACTAAATTGTGTCTAATATAATATTTTGCTCCTAATCATATATTTAGAGCTATGGTAGCTCAGTTGGGTAGAGCGTCAGTCCTTGAATAATCGAGGTCTCGGTTCGATCCTGGCTCGTACCAATGAGTTCCAATTTGTTATTTGGAACTTATGTACGGATGATAAAAATTATTATCATTGACTTTTCGGTGAAGGAAAACATCGTGAGGAAACCTGCAACACTCCTGAGAAGAAATGCAAAGGTGTGTGTGAAGTCTACCAATCCGCACTGGGTCCGGGTGGTGGTTTACGAAAGTGCGACAAGCTCGGGGACAAGTATACGTCACAATTAATGCTGCCATTAGTTGACAATTAGGAGTTTTAGTACTGCGGACCGCAGCTGATGACGTATGCTTGTCCCGTAAATTCACCCAGCTGTCACGGGAATGGCATACCAGGCTTAGCATCTTGTACTATACTCTGAAGGATAATAGGCCTGAACCCCTGCAATGGGGAAATTTATAGGCTGTTGATGATAATGAATAAGCTTCATCGTCGCAAAATATTGTTCCTCCATGATGTCAGAAACTAAAATTCCTATCTGTCATCATATGTACTATGTTCAATGCAAATAAACTTATATTTCATAAGAAAGAAGTTTTTAAGTCGATGATTGAAATAAAATGTCGGGGATTTTTCTCGGCCTCCAGTCTGCCGCGCCGCGTTCTTACGTAAGTGAGTCCCGCAAGCCTCATTGAATTTTTATCGGCACCCAGCACCGACGTCTTTCGTCTTTATATTCCATGCCTTATCTCAATCTATTCACTGTTTTCGATATCCTCTTTGGGGGGAATTCGCATTTCGAGACGCCTGTCATATTTTATCGGCCTCACAGTAACTCCTATATTTGCGTTAAAGGAAAAATGATGGCAAATCGTTACAAAATGTTTCAGGGTTTTATATAACAAGGTAAACTTAGGTGTTTGTGGTAAATGGGCACCTTTTATGTATTACCGTCAATTCCAAAAATAATAATTTGCATTTCTTTTATTATGGCCATTTATCGCTAAACAATGCTGGCGGATGGCTTAAAAATACAAATTGATAAAATTTTTAGAATTAAGTTACATACAATCTTTTTTCCTTGATTGTTTGTGATTATAACTCTACTTGGTGTTGCCTTTGAAAATGTTAAGAAATTCTCCCATAGTGATACTTATTACCTTGTAAAATGTATCTATCATTTTTAATACATTCACGTTCAACAGAAAGTTTTAAATGACTTGATTTTTTGTAGAGGGATAGTTGAAAGGCCAAGGAAGAAAGTTCCCTTGAACCAAAACCTAAGGGTACTTCTAGTTGACATAGAATCCTGAAATTTGGCAAAAAACAAAGTCTTACAGCAGAACTATGGAGAGCAGAGCAGACATAAATATGAAAACCATGATTTTTTAATTATAACACAGTAAAAATAGCTTTTTTATGTTTACAAACTGAAGTTGAAATATTGAATACATTGGGTATATCATTTAGCTGCAAAGTAAAGTTGGTTTTCGTTTGGTGCATATTACCGTTCCTATTATTTATGATTTTCAGTATGTTAATTATTCATATTCTGTACGGAACCCTCGGTGCGCGAGTCCGACTCGCACTCGGTTTTTGTATGAGGAAGGCTCATATCCAACACTGGACTCGTACAGAAACTATCTTGGTGATGATTTATTAGCAGCATTCCAACATCTCCTTACAATCGGTCAACTAGAAGAACGGCTGGTTACCTGGTTGACTTTCCACCATTTCGCACGATGCGTTTCGCTTCTTCATTCATTATGCGTAAAGCTAAGGAGTACAATTCCCTGCTGGCTTTTGTGTTTCCTGAGCGCTACAACCCAGGTGTCTTCAAGGCTACAGTGAGTAGCCTAACAATCCTAGACCACATGTGAGATTGTGGTCAAACGGAAGCCTATAAATAGAGTAAAAAGTTTGTTGAGTTAACTTTTGATTAAAGCTTTTGCCAGAAAAAGTTCTGTCGCGAATTGCGTGTAACTACGGTGTGCGGGGTGTTTAATTTACTTGTTTAAAAACATGTAATTTTATGTTTTGAAAAGAATTTAAAAATTTCCATGTATTAATATAATAAATTCATATAATTTAGTATCAGTAAATAGCGCTACAGTTGTAAGTAGGAACCGCTAGTAAGTATGATGCCACACCGTGAACTTGTGAACACGTATCTTATCTAGTAAATCTGTTTGGAGAGAATAATCCCGAGATAGCGGCGTTCTACGTGTTTGTTTGTAGCAGGTACGTATCCTAATGGTACGTGTCTAATATTTACACAAAAATCACCGGCTCGTGCTCGATCAAAGGCTTGAAAGAATAACTCCGAGAACAGAAGTGACAAAATAATGCAACTACCAGTCCGTCTTGCCCGCTTGCCTCCCATGACGCTTCTCATTACGATTATTTCTAGATTTATTTGTTTTCACTATTTCTTTATAGAAATGACACTTTCTGCGAATGGAAAACCTGAAATTAGAAGTATAAAACCGATGCAATAATGCGATAAGTAAACTTGACAAATTGTCATGCAATCCTACCAGGTTAGTTTTGATGAGATCTCCATTTCGGATGATTGCCGACACATTTAGAGGTATAACAGTCATATCTCGGAAACTACTTACCTTAGAGAGCTTTGCTTCGATAAGCTTTCACATTATGAATAATTTTCTATACGACTATGAATACAAAAACCAGTATAAATTCTTAGACATACTCTCTTACACACGACTACTTCTCCCTCCTCTCTGTTCGTCTTCGTTTCAAACGAGAATCTTACTTGTATTCCTATATGGCAGACTTGTCTAATTTGTTCAATACCAACATTAGCAGTTTCTTCTATATTTATTTTATTTTATTTTGGAAGATATTGTTTCCCAGTCAAACATGTTCTCGGAAATCCGTGGGAACACAATGTCGACACAAAATAAATATGTATACAAACACAACCTGCGCGCGCGCACCCACTATCCGCTAGAGCTAGTGAACTATTGACAGATGTTATGTTACCTGACTGAGTGGACCTTTGGGAGGTCAGTGCTTTTCATCACCCTATACATATCAATAAAAGTATATTACATCGCAAGTTTCGACTGTCTATTAACTTATTGAAACAGATTAGAGTAATCTCTTGGTACTATTTTGGCAACAACTATTTATTATAATTTATTATTTATCCTGTACGAGTTGAAAACTTCAATAAACAATGACAATTCAATGTATTTAGGTTCTCTTTTTTTCAATTAATCTCTTTCTTGTATAGTCTTATAAACTAAGCTTGGACCGAATACCTTTTTTTAACTTAATAATTATATTTATTAACACAAAACACATTGTCCTCTAAAAAAAACAGATTTTAACTAATTAAACTCAGAGACTAGATTGTAGTAAAATTTATAAAACACCTTTTAAATTTATTTTTTTATCGTTTTGATGTATCCTTATCAATACAAATGTATGAACTATATACCTACATTATTGCCGCCAGCTTTACTTGATGCAGTGATGCCTACGGAACATTTTGCTTCCGGATGTTCACTGGTTACATCAATGAATCCAAAACACAAAAACTATTTCAAATCCATTACAAATTTTATATTTTTTCCCAATCCTTTTCATACTTTTAAAGTGTCTTAAAATAGTTTAAAAAATGTTTTTTAACATTAACTGGAGTTGGCAAGCCATGATATTAAACTGGCTTGCCAACTCCTAATAGTTTTTCGAGTCTCTCAGTTATTGAGATAATTCTCTTTGGCAACGTAATAAGATTAGCCCTATCTCTTCAGGAATCTTGACAATATTAACAATTATTTGGTACCGTAAAAGTTGATTGATTCGTCCTCACTTCCCTAATAACGAACAAACTAAATCCTAAATTTTCATTTAATTCGGGATTAAGGATTTTCACAACTACTAACTTATTTACAATTACAAAATTATACAATACTACTAATAATAAAAATACAATAATAATAATAAAAAACAAAAACGTATATTTCTAAATACTAAATATGTAAAATTAAACGTTTCACCTAGTCCTATTAATTTAACTTCATTTCATAGTTTCACAGTTAAATTGAATAATTAAAGAATAATCTAATAAATATAATGTAATGTAGTAGTATTTACTGTTACTCTGGTTATTTTTACCCAATCTTCATTTCATCTCTATGAGATAATGGAGTCAATATTTTCTAACCTTATCTCAACAATTGTACCTCACTTAGCACTCCCGTGACCAGTGATGTTGTTTTTTATGAAAAAACTATTTCAGTATATTTTCTGCGCAAAGCAAAACTGTAATAATATTTATATTGGAATGAGACGTTTACTGTGACCTTGACTGTACATTATTTCAATGCGGTCGAACGATAATTCTTTCATAGAATTTTTATTTCATAACAGAGTCATTATAATTTTTAGAATACCATTTTCGGTGTTAAAATACGTAGGTATATAATGTTGGCGCACTTGAAATTTTGATGAATAGATTTACATACAATTTTCTCACATATTTAATGTACATATATACACAATGATTATAAGCGTTTCTCATATTACGTTAATGGTAGTAAAAGTTTGGATCGATACGAAAGCGGTACTAAATACGGAATTGTCGTTTTTATTGCAGCAGTAAAAAAGCGGAAAAGAATTTTTATTACGTATTACAGGATTTACAGGTGAATTGTTTACGTGTGTGTTAAATTTATTTGTTTACTCATTTACTAATAACGACTTTTAAATCATAGGAGAAAGCATATTTTATTCTGTTTTTTTATTGGTTATTCGCTATTGAGTAGAATGAAAATTTGTGCAACTACAGCCAGTTACGTAATGTAACATTTGCTAAAACTATTTTTTACAAGATTAAAAATAAAGTTGCTTGCATAGAACATATGGAGGCAAATGATTAGTAACTGTCATGGAGTAGGACGTTTATTGGATGATGATGATGATGAACGAAAAAGAATATTATAAGAAACGGCTACATAAAAAATCTTAAAAGAAAAGAATTATAAGATATACTAACGCGGCAAAATATTTAGTATCGTTATTTTATTTATTTTTAAATCGATTTTAAAAAAGACCGACATAATTTTGAGGAACATCAGAAGCACGTCAACATTTTGTCGGAGCATTTAAAAGTTCCTTAACCTTCCACAACACGCTACAAAGATAAATGTACGCTGTTTCATAACAAATACGTCAGCAAATGCAAAGAAAGTAAAATCTACAAAGTTCATCGTCCTCTAGGACAACACTAGCATATGTATGTGTAGCGATAGACACAGTAGGTTCTTATAGAAAAGGAAAAAAAAGGCGAGTTAGCGTTTGCGTGCCGCCCGCCCTAGCAACGTTGGGATATTATGGGTCCTTTATTTTCAACTTACGATATTTTCATCGCTCGAAGGGTAATAATTTTTTTCAGGAATGCGCTGAAAGTGTTGTAATGGACATTATAACTAAAGGTTAATAGTAATGGAGCAAATTGGGGGTTCAATAATATCAAATAGTTGCCCTTTGGTTCATGTTGCTACGCTATTGTTGTTGAAGAAGGTACGCGTGTACCTGGATGGATGAATTAAATAGTAGATTGTTACACAAGGGATTGCACCCAGATATATTTCGCTCGGGTGCCTATTGTTCGAAGGCGGAATTGATGCTTTCATCCGAGTTAAACAAACACTCTACATTTAGACTGTGAGGAATGTAAAAAACAATATGTGTCGTAATAAAATGTGTGTTTAAAAAGAATTAGTGAAAATTGATACTAAAATTCGTGTATACGAGTATATTGACTATGGAAAAATTTGAGCAACGTACATCGAATCCCATACAGCCATTTCTTGAGTTCTAGTGATTTATTTAATATCACAGTATAATACCGTTGTTAATATGCTCTTTTACTTTTTCTAGCGCATCCAAATAGATTTTAAACTGAGTCTGAACACAAAAAATAAGATTTCATACAGTTTCCATCCCGCTGCTTCTATAATGAAATTCCAACTATTAAATAGTTAGCTGCTACTATAAGTCTCCTGAATATTGTTTCCCTTAGTCGCCTTTTACAGACAACCACGGGATAACATACGGTATCTTATTTTGAAGACAAGCATTTATTTACTGGCTTTGCTGTTTGTGAGTACAGTATACACACAAACACATTTGAAACTTACCCTCCACCTTCTCTATCAGAAGTTGCGTTAAAATTATGTTTTCAATAAACAAGAGCTATGAAAAGTCATAAGAATATGAAAGTCATTTCGTATTTTACCCTCTACATCCCTCCGTATAAAAATAGTTTGCGGAAAGTATATTTTAAAAAGCGTAAGTTCAACTCTACCCCTGAATATTCAAACTGGTTTACATCGCTCAAATTCTGCAACCGGCTGGCTTACTTTGCACAAACCGACATTTTCCGCTCACCCTCGCAAACCAACCCTTCTAAATTGTTATTTGATGTTGTGTAGGTAACGTCTACAATTTATACCCAGATATAGCTTATAAAAGACGCTCGCTTGCTAATAAAATATTGCACGAAGGTTTCGTTTTCAGGAGTCACTGTTATCCATATTTCATTCGGTGTAATATCATGACGGGCTCGGAGTACGTAATCGCAGAAGGGGTCCATTTATCATCTAGCTACACGTGCCTTCTTCGTTTTTAGGGTTCCGTACCTGAAAACGAAAAAGGAACCTTTATAGGACCACTTTGTTGTCCATCCGTCTGTCTGTCTTTCAAGATTTTTTTATTAGGAACGTGTAGAGGTATCAAGTTGTGAAATTGATATCGACTACTCAAATCTGCTGTCCCTTAGATCTGCGAAAACATTAAACTTATAAGTCAACGCAATGAAAAGATATAGTTATATTTTAGACAATGGTCATACAAAATGCAAGGGAACCAAACCCTATACGGTACTTGACCTAGGATCCTGAAATTTGGCAAGAAGCAAGGCCTTACAGCACAACCGCAGGAATAAATCTGAAAACCAGGATTTTTAAAATGATATCACAGTAAAAATAGCTTTTTTATGTTTACAAACTTAACTCTGTAGTTGAAAGCCATACATCGGTATGTAATATAACCACAAAGTAAAGTTGGTTCTTTAATCGTACTTATATTTTCCGTAAAGTCTTTTGTATATGTACTAGTATTTTTTTCCTATGTCATTCGGTGTGGATTTCATATCTTCTCGTGGGAATAACGTGTTCGATCAGGATCAAAAGTAGCTTACATTCTTGTCCGACTCTTCAACTTTATCTATATACAATCAAGTAATTATGACTCTTTGTAACGTGAAAGAAGGACAAACATACACATTTCATTGTTAGAATTGTTAGAATATGAACAGTGGTGTATACTTCAAAATGCAAATCAAAACATGTTTTACGTTTATCTACAAATTTTGGTTAATATTCTGCTTTCCTATTCTTCATCACCATCAACCGGGAAACATCCACTGCTCGACATAGGCCTCCTCCACGATGACCGGTCCCGAGACACTTGGTCCTTTACTAGGTAGGGGGACGGCCCGGTACACGTTTCCCGGTATGTGGTCGTCACTCGAAAACGTTTACTCCCCACCGTAACTACGAGTAGCTTGCGGGTTTTGGTACAAACTGAGTGTACAATGAGCACACTTCTATAGTATTTTTAAAGGCCTTTACCAAGTATATCCGACCTGTATAAATGTATAGACAAACTTTTAGGATTGTGTTTCAGCTATTTACTGTCAGAGTTATTGATGAAGTCGTAACCCAATTCCATAAGACGGAAGTTTTACTACTTTAGGTACGTCTAAACTTATGATTGACACGGTCGTTTTAATACGAGCTACACGAGTCACGCAACTTCACGCAATCGATCAAAACGAAAATTAAATATCACTTTGCTTCGACGCCTCGCCGAGTTGTGACTTATATTTACTTTCCGATCATGGTCGAAAATAAATACGTAATTCTTGAAATTTGTATTTGGAGAGCTTTTACAAAATACTATTAACTACCTGTGGTTTAATTAGTAGGATATAGTTTATTAAAATATATGCTGACTATATGCAAAAGCTGTTTATTCTCATATTTTACTTCTACGACTAACAAGGCACTAAATATTGTATATATCGAGCAAAACTTTGAGTGACCAAAACGGTGATTTTAAAACATTGACGAATTCAGGCATATAGTAGATGGACGATAATAACATGAAACAAGAGCAAACTGTATATGTACTCACATACAACTAAGGGGCGACAGTTATATTTATATAAAAAGCGAGAAAGACGTAAAAATATTGTAATATGGCGCCTGTAGGTGCAAATCGGATTTCAATCCGACTCATTTTTAAACATTTGAAATTTTACATATCTGCTCCTTTATGTTTTATGTATAATCAAAGGGGTTATCTTTTTAATAGCAGACAAACAAGATTACTCAAGTAGGTTTTTTATTTACATAATTTTTATTTACACTTAATCCTCATCTAACTTAGGAAGTTTTGATATTTTCGTAGATTGTGAAAACGGAAAGCTCATACAGTATTTTATTGCAGGAAAATAATATTGTAATTATCATGCTGATTGACGGCAGACTTAAGTAACATTGTGGTAACTTTTCAGGGTGCTCTGCCATCAACCAGACTGAGTACCGATAGATACCACATCGAGAATCGAATCCACTTTTCAATTCCTGGATGTTTATTCTAATGTGTTACTTTGTACAGGTTGGTAACGTTATTAATTCTGTTACCACGAAGGTTTACCAGACCTTGGCATTGGCAGTGACACTGATTGGTTTAGCGAACCTGCCAATAAATAATGTATGGTCAGTCCGGCGCCACGATTTTCCATTTCATTTCCATGAAAACTCGTGGATTTGAATATGTTTCTTAGAAACCGATCGGACAGTGTTGGATTCATGGGGAATATACTCAGATAGGCAGGTGTATGTGGTTGGAACGCATGGATTCAATTATGAATAGCGTTTATTTAAGTTTTGTAGGCTGCTAGGGCAACCCACCTTTTGTTGACAATAACCGAAATATATACATATACATTTGCCTTGTATAAATAAGTTAACCTATATAAAACTTATTGCTGTCTAAAGGTAATGAGAAAGTCATAGAAGAAATTGAAGGATTTGTGTATGAGTAGAGTATCAACAATAGAATTTGTTCTATGTTTTTAACCAGTCACACTGAGAGTGAAAGTCCTGGGTTTATTTTAAGATGGATAGATAGTTAGTAGTTGCAACGTTTGAGTCTGTGATCAGACGTGTGCGGGAGATTGCAGGTGTCGCATCGAGCGCAATGCGGCGCCTCCATTAAATCAGCCTGACCTCGTTTCACGGCCACACAAAATTCTGAAAAATCTAACTTCTAAACCGGCCGCCGACTTTCCAATCAGACTCTCAATTTGATATCAGTCAGTGAGCAAATACGTTGTTCTCTTTCTTTTCTACGATCACGGTAAAGAATAGGTTTTAGTTTTTACTTCGTTGAAATGTCACTTGAAAGTTAAACTGAACTTGGAAAAACTTTACAATGAAGGGGGAAACTTTCCTCGCTACTTCGGTGGGTGACTCACGATTCGCCAACAAAACAGGAAAAGGTGCACCCCCGCTATCATTCTGAAGAATGGAGTAATGACGTTTGCTCTTTATGTTTTCGCTGTACCCAAGTGTGGCGTGTCGAAACTGCCATATGATTGTAACCCCACTAGTGTTCGCTGCCCGCGTTGCTGTGCGACGGGCCCCGCTCGGCCCGGCGCGGCGGCTGGCACGTCATCCGAAAGTACTGTATCGATCTACCCCGTACTGAATACATGCTAGTTAGTACGTGAACTATATACCACGTTGCCACTAAATTATGAACGCCCGCGATGCCTACCGCCCGCTATTAGCCCGTCTTTACTTACGCTAACCGCATGCCATCATTAGTTACACGGCAGTTTGTTTGGCTACGTACTACAAACTACTCCATTTTGGTTCAACAAAACTTTATTGACGGTCTAGTTTGTTAAATTGTATTAGTTTTTAGTATATATAAACGTCGCATATTAATCTAAATAACAAGTATATTAGTTTGAATTGTGATCGGCGTGACATGAAATTGTGTCGCGCACGTAGTGCAGACTTGTTCACTGAGGGTTCAAGGTCGCGTTGATTTCCCTTTTCCCTAAAGAGTCTGCGTCTGCCATAGCTGCTTTGTGTAATAAAATAAAAGTACCGAGATTGGGGCTGTTTTATTTGTTACCCTTAAATCCGGGCTCTATTTCTTGCCAGTTCTGCCGAACTTTAGAGAGGCGAGATTTGGGGTCTTACTTCGAAGCGAAAAGTCACTTTTAGATCATTTACCAAATAGCAGGAACTATATTTGAAAAATAACTGAATTGTATTGAATTGAACAGTGAGGGAGACAAAAGGGTGGATGTTACTAAAACGGCTTGTCTGTGACGACGGACGCCACCCCAACTAACCGTGGAATTATCAATATTGCTAGCAAACTGTTTGTTCAATACTCGATATTGAAAAACACTCATGAATTGTCCCGTCAACCTGACGCATGGAAAGAGGGGTCTTTAAATTTATTCAAATATAACCTGGAATTTAGAAAACAGATTCACACTTGCGGTTTGATTATTATAATTTACAGACAAACTTGTCTGTGAAAGTCGTAAAAAATAGGCAATCTTTCAACGGAAAATCGTCCCTGAAATGTACGTATAAACGATTCACAATTCAAAATATTTGTACTGTTATCTTTCTACTTTATACATTGTGTAGTTTAGGAATTTTTTCGATTCTTCTTACTGTATTTACTAAACTATTATTATATACAGAACTAGCGGCCCGCCCGGCTTCGCATGGGTGGAATTTATTTTGGCATAAACTTAAAGTAGATGTAATCTTTCTAGATCATTACAGAAATTTTCAGAACTTTCCAGAAGTTCTCACGTGAACTTCTTCACTCTTGTGAAGTTCACATGAGTTAGACAAAGATCGATTTTTTTTCTTCACATTTTTCCACCCACCACCACCCACTTCCTCCCATCGCGACCAAACTCCCTTACTTTCAGCAGGAGACCAAGGGGTATTCACTACCCCAACGGGAAGTTGATCGGAGTTGGTGGTGATAGAGAAAATCATCTCTGAACGTACTAACATTAGCTTTATATATATATATTCGGATTTGTTCTTATGGATTTTGTACAGCTTTATCGATGTACTAGTTCTTATCTAATGCGACGCACAAGCCCTGCATCGGATGTTCAGACCACGTCATGGGTCATACGATTTACAAATCACAGATAGCGCGGGACAATGGATCGACACACCTTCGTCCTTACTATGTCCTCGGCACTCGGCAGGGTTACTATGTCCCGTGGGGAGATTGATAAGAAACGCTATGTCCCGACAACGTGACGCGACGACGTTTCGATTTGAAATCTCTACGTTTTTGGCGTTGGAAAGGTTGAAAATTTCACTTTTAATTATATTCCGATTTTATTGTAGCCTTGATATCCTAGCGATGACCTTAGCGTGATGTCAAGAATCTGATATTTTATACAACATGGAACGCTTAACTATAACTTGTTTTGTTGTAATGTTTCGAGGTCTAGAAGATGCCTCTTTTCTGTCAGTTTGAAGACTCCCAACTATTATTTTCAGGGAATACGAGGGAAATATAGACACATATTAAATTATCGTTAAAATCGTGCCCTAAAAATCTATATAAATGTTAGTATTTTCTAATACAATGGTCACCCTTGTAGAAAGCGTGTACACGCTGTATATTCCAGCACAATAATGAGGTAAACGCGTGCGATAAAGCGCTTATCAGTGTTGCGTTTGCGCAGGATTATCCGTCGGCATCGGAGGCCGCGTGCCCGAATGTCAAGTTCAAAATGTCAAAGACTTATTACCTTCGCCAGGAGGTAACCTTGGGTGACCCCAGAATTTTCATAGCAACCACCTAGCTTATTTTAAATCTTAATCTGAGGTAAATGATTTCTTAAAACGCAAACCGTTTGCGTCAACTTAGTCCTTCCAACAACACTAAATATTAGTTATTAAACAATAAATATTAGTTATAAAGCAAGTGCTCAAGTAGTTTCGCCATATCAAGCGGTTTGATTACATACTCTCTTTATTTATTCATAACATTGGATTGTGATGTAGAGCGGAGCACCTGTAATAACCTCATTTTGTTATTATTATTCTTCAGATATGCTTACAGTTTCCAATAATACTTTTCTTTCATTATTTGTACTCCAGATATTGAACTGTTTTCATTGTGAAAAATTAAAGACAAATCCATAATAAAACCACAATAAGTGTCATCTTATGAATCCTCTCCAACTAGTGAAGCTTGGCTATCAACTCGCAATAATTGTCTGTCGAGAAATAAAAACGAATCGCTTGGTTCATTTACATAGGAAGTCTATTTATGTAAAATGGTAGTATATTATATATAATTTTTAATAATATAATGCAATGCGGGGAAACCAAATTCAAAATGTTTTCTTTGTTCGAAAATTTATCAAAAACCGCAAGTGGGTTCGTATCAAATTGGAGAATAACCACTAAGAATGTACATATTTATAGACTCCTAGTTTATATATATGCCACCTTAATCATATGTTTGATGGAATGGAAATCCGTATGTAATCGTAAAGTATCATGATTGTAAATAATACTTAGGTTAGATACATTTTAGGGCACTTATTTTTATCTCTACACGATAAACAAGTCTATTTAGTATCTCACTATTTCTTAGCACATTCAAAGCTCCAAGTACTGCATAAAATATGAGCGTGTAAAGGTGCAGTCTAACATAGTGAATAATTCGTTTCGGGCGGACGGATGTTGTGTTCGGACACAAGGGTACCTGAAGGACGACTATATCGGAAATTCAAATAGGCATAGGAATAGATATTGCGTCATTTGTATATTGTATTGAGAGGCCAGGGACAAATCATACGTTTCGTCACCCTAATATTTAGTGCTAAATACGTGCTTTAAAAATACATTTATTTTTAAGTTGTATCATTATTATCATCAGGAAAACATAGGCCTCCTCCATGGTACGGTCCCGAAACTCAGAGACTCTTCGCTACCTTTACTAGGACGTCGGTCCGTCTGGCAGGAGGGCGGCCCAGTACACGTTTCCCAGTATATATTTTTAGATACATATACATTGTACACACCAAAACATTACACGCTGTCTTTTTTCTTACATAGCGCGAAGTTTCGTATACAGACAATTTGGGTGTCTTTAGATCGAGGCACGTTCTAGAGTCTAGTCTAGTCTACTTCTTCTTCCTAACGCCTGGAGATCCTTTCCAAGATGTTGACTTGTGGGTTCATCGATTGTCAAATATATTTTTAAATTTGTTTTTATTATAAAGTACGTGAAAGTTAGTTAATGACTGTTGAGTCGTCAACCGATAAGGCACGTCGGCGGCGCGTTGGCGCAGCGGAGGGCAGAGGGCGGGCAGCGATGCGTGGCCGCCACCTGTCGACCGCCACCGACCAGCGCAGGCGAGGCGACCACCGGCCCTAAGCTGACACACTCGCTCGCGGCACCCCTACACATGTTAACGGACTCTATATTCCAATATTCTGCATGCATTATGTAAGGAAAATTTGACTAAGAGATTTACATTTCATCCTTTCAATTTTAAATGTTCGTCGTTTTTCCATTTCGTCTGGCTGAATACGGCTAGGTACACCTTTAAGAGGCTATGTTGGTAAGACCACGTGGTCAGTTTCAAGGTTGAATGGTTTTGTAGCTGTCCCTCTCCGAGCCCTGTCCTACTCGAGCGCGTACGGTAAGACAGCATACATTATGCGATGTTATCCACCCGTTATTTGGATGTTTCGTAGTCCAGGGATCATTTGAAGGATACAGTATATTATGTAACCATTTTTTTAATACAGTATACTAATGAAATTTCAGATGTCGGTGGTTTTTCCAAATTGTTCTAAATTGATTCATACTCTTGTAAATCAAGTTCAAAGTTGGGGCTTTTTACTACCGAAAAATACAATACTTTGACGCCCTGTAACTCTGGAAGTATATATTTAAACGAAAATCTGACTCACCACCGACACAGATATTTGTTTCTAGATTGTGTCTTGAAAATTTCATAGATTTTCATAGCTTAATACTCAAAATATGACTGGACTACGTTTGTATGGGCGCTTTGACAACAGCATACCCTCTTAATAGAACGTGTAACATTCAAATGGATAGATTCGTTGTTTTTATGAATTCTAATTACAAGACTGCGGCTGTGAGAGCTTAGATATTTAGTATGAAATTGTTAATGGTTATTTTGGCATTCTTTAGGTAAGTTTAGAAATTATTAAAAAAAAATTGTGCTTTAATCTGTTTTATGCATTTCTTTGATTTTACATACCATTCCATTTCTTTTCATGCTATATTTGATAAGCCCTCTGCTACATGAAAAGCCTTATTCTAGACAAATTCCTATCATTGTCATGTTTCGTCATGTTAGTTTAACTAATACTAACTAATAATATTGCAAAATTTAAACGTAATGTTTCCTATGCGTTTAGCTGGGGGTTAACCCATTGTCAGCCTACAATTTATCTGTTGAAAATTTTTGTTGTTGTTGTTGGCAAGCATATTTACTTTACCTACTTACTTCTAAACTAGAATACTCTGTGATATGGGGGTCGATGTTACCCCTTTCGGTTGTAGCCGGTTTATTTTATACGTTTGTTTTATTATACAAACTTAACATGACCACATCATGGCGTACACTTTTTATAAACAATGTCATTTGTTTGTCCATTGTCTCGTGAGGTGTCCAATTGTCCTCTGTCAGCTCGTTTCTGGCATTTATTCATTGAATCAAATAATCACACCACCTCGTACGACTCTTTTTGCTGACGCTGCTTGCCACTCGCTAACCTTGGCCTCAGGACCATGTAGTCCAAATAAATCATTCTTCTTTTTAAAGTACCAATATTTAGCAAAACTATTAATCTGAAATTTAATACAGTTTAAACGAGGTCGATATAATGGTTGATTCTAGGTTTAAGAATAATAATTGTAGCGTCAGTACCGAATTAATTTTCTTTTATATAACACGAATAGCATAGCATTTTGAGTATCTATGTACTAATTTTGTCTTTATCTTTATCTATATCCTTTCCCTACTAACTTTGTAAATGAGAATGTGGTTTTTAGCGTCTTTGACACAGTAACAGAGTGATAAATTGGTAATCCCCGTGGTCTAATGGCTAAATGTTACAATCCGGGTTCGTTTCCCAGTGGGGTACATATCGGTACTCAGTTTCGTTGGCCCACTCATCACCAAATTTCCTCTGCAGAATATTACGGGAGTAAAAAGCCTATCAAGCTTGAAATATAGAAGGTACTTATATTGATACTTTTTCAATTTATTTATTGCTTCCATTACTGTAAACATGTATTAGACTAAAGATAAAATTATGGACCCTGTTTAAACGACACTGCAAATATAATTTTAGTTTTATAACTTTTTTAAATTTCAACTTTTTTATTTAATAATTTATTTATATCTTATCATGGAAATAGTCGTTAATAAAATAATTACTTATATTTTGTAATAGTTCTTTGAGTTTTTTTTAAAAGTGTTGTAATTGGTTTCGTAGGTTATTGTAAATTTTTATGGACATTACGTATTATTACGTACGTATATTTATCGGTTTCCTCACCGATTGCTTAACGGTGAAGGAAAACATCGTGAGGAAACCTGCATGTCTTGAACAGGCATGTGAAGTCCGCCGATCCGTACTGGGCCCGCGTGGTGGACTATGGCCCATAAACTGTCTGTAGGAGAGTAGGCCTGAGCCCTCCAGTGGAGACATATATAGGCTGTTGATGATGATGATGATATTTATCGGGCTCTTATTACGGTTTATTTTACTTAAGTTTCCGGTATTACAAACGCCATATATAGCATATAACACCAATAGAGTGTTTTAATTCTATTATTATTTAAGTTATGTATGTTTGCTGCGCCCTTACAGGGTGTCATCATATTTGTAGCATCTGTAACATGTGTGACACGCAAATAAATAAATGAAATAAATAAATAATAGATAAAACTCTTGAAATATAGATTATAACAAAAACTTATTGTTGGACTATGTCGGAGTTGCTCCGTGGTGTGGTGTTAAGAACAGCCCCGAAATATCGGAAACTCATGTCAAATGAACCGTGGTAAGATCCTCCTTATACGATGTAGGTAGGCACTAAGAAGTATTATAACTAGCCAGTATAAAGTAGTTTATAAAAACTACCGTTCTACTATAAAGAATGTAAACCGACACGGATATGCGCACGCGCGGCATATGGCACGAGCCCTTTCTTACACCGCTGCCACGCCGCGCCACTAAATAGCTCCCGATACAGCTTTTTTATTCGGTTCCGTTCGAGTGCTTTCCGGCAATTTTGGCGCATGTCATGTTTTAGTGGTTGGTTTCGATAATTCAAATCGATAACACGACTCGTGACTAAGTTTGCCCTTGAACGAAAAAATATTTTGCGGTGGAATTTCTTAGTGAAATCAATTTTATTTGTCGCGTTGACACCAAAAAGGAGGGGTATGGTGTGAAGCTTATGTCTGGATGTCTGTGGAGCTGTGGCACCATAGATTGAAAAATTGGCTAAGTGCGAGTCGGACTCGCGCACGAAGGGTTCCGTACAGAGTATAGATATTTAACATACGGAAAACCAATGAATGGGCCTCGATGTTCGTTATCAATTTAGTTTTGCAGTAGTAGACGAGTACGACACTAGATGGCGACAGACGGACAGACAGCATTCAAAAATATTGAACGCAATAAAATGTCATGAAAACAAGTGTATAAAAAGTAAATTTTAAAAACCCGACTGCGTCATTCCAGTGTCACTCTCACAGTAAATACGAATTTAACGACACCTCTCAAGCTAAAATCCATCGAGCTGTTGAGGCCGCAGAGCGTGCCAAACAATTATACATACATAAATACTCTCGAAAAACATAACCCTCCTTCTGGCGTAGTCGGATAAAGTTGTGTTTTCATCACTTATTACACTTTCAACACCTGCCTCCGATGTGGTATTACTTACAAGTACAAGTAAATTATGTAAATTAAAGTGGGTCCATATGTCCAATGTGTCCACGTGCCACGTCTCCAGTTACGACGGACTTCATTTAATTGTGATGCAACATTGTCCGATCGAGTGTGTAATGAACACCGCGTTTCACAGGGCGTCCGGTTACCGATTACATACACAACACACTGTACGTACAGTACACCTTCCTGTACTACCTGAAGGAAGTAAGGAAGATTCATGACAAATACTTAAGAAATAAATTAAATTATATATTGCTGACAAAATGGTAAAAAAACATACATTATTTCTTGTCCAGTTTCTACTAATTTTGATCACTATATCGACAGTTCAAACATCATTTTCGAGCGATCGTTAATAAAGTTCAAGGTTACATTTATATACTTCGAGGAATAAGACATTTGAAATAGGATCAGCTTAGAATTTCTACCAAAACAATTCCCTAACACAATAAACTATGCCGGCGCGCGAACCGCTCCATAACAAAACTTCTTAGAGACGGGCGCATTTAAGCGTTCATTCCCATTTATAAACAATAAAATTCCTTATTCAATTTGTAAAGGAATAATGAAGTCGTCTGCACCCAGCGTTATCGGAGAGAGCCAGCTGCTCGCAGGGCCACCGAAGGGCTGCGTTGGTTTCGTAACTTGGTTAATTAATTTATTTCGCGAGCTCCGCCGTCGGCAGCCGGCATTGTTCCGCCTAGTTAACCTTCCTCTGCCGTAATATCTGACTAAACGCGCCGCAAATTACCCGTCTTTCAGCCCCCGTTGATTAATTACCTACACAAGCAATTACTTTTACCCAATAAAACCTTTTAGCGTCGAGCCTTTCGCGCCCACACGAACCCTTTGAAAGGGTTTTGTTGGTGTTCATGTTTATCCTAATTTTAGGTACTGAATTTAGTATAAATAAATGATGTAGTCATTGTTGTTTGATAGCTCCGAAGATTGGGGAAAATAACAAATAAAATCTGACTCCGGTATTTTTAAGCTTAAAAGGTGACACAATCTTTTTTTTGTAAGCGAAATTTTGTAAAGAAATAATAATTTTTTCTAATAAACTCGAAAATATATCGACTCACATTAAATTTTCAAAAGAAAACTGTTTACAAAAATTTTAAAAGTTGACGACAGTATACAACCATAGTATTTATCCAAATAAATGCGTAAAATTTACAGTGTATGTCGCATTTTTATTTATATAAGTAGGTTTCGTTATTTTATCACGCAATCAAATTAATGCCTATCGCAATTTCCTCGGCCCATTTCCAAAACATAAATTCTAGAATGCAACAAAGTAGGAAATGCAAGCCTCGAGCCACGCTTCGTAAACTACACATTAAAGTACGAATAGTGAGTTTGGACCCTACGGAATAAGGTTTTTATTGCCTTGTAGCAGCACTGTAGTCGAAGAGCTAGGCTACATAAATTCGTCTAGCACCCAGAACTACGATTAATGTCGGATAGTCAGAGAGAAAAGTGTTTACGATCGCATGGTAGTTTACGGCTTTCAGGCTATAACCAGGCTATGTTATCGTAGACTGCGAAACGATACTTGTTAATGGTACCAAGAACGGATTAACTGGGCTATGGAAGGAAGAAAAACTAATTCGAATAAAATGTTTATGTACCACGAGGGAAGCAACGGAAAACGTGGCAGTGTCTCCTAAACTAATGAGTAGCTAACATTTGTGGAACATTGGCGTATTTGACGTGTATTAATTTAGTATTTCAACTAGACTAGAACCACTACTTTTTACTCGATTACGGTAAAGTCAAAAGGAAGTAACCCTTATAGTTTTAGCAACCTGTAAAGTATTATAAGTTTAGTAACTTTATTCTTGTTCTAATATATAAGATAAGAGTAAAAAACGCCATGTTGCAAAAAGAAGTTTTCGAAAGTACAAATGACTCCTTTTCATATGATACCACGCTTGATCTAGCGAACACTTTAAAATTTCGACACCTTCCCAATGTTGGCTTTAAAGAAAGATATTGTAGTAATTATTTTACAAGCGGCATCTGTGGGTCAACATTTTTCATAACTATTTAAAATTTCAAGTCGATAGCTACGAGTATAGTAGTTGCTGAGATAATCAGATGCCGACGGACAGACAGACAGACCCCAGAGAGAGAATATTCATCTTTAGATTTTATGGGGGTTCCGTTCTTTTTGGGATGTCGAGAGCCCTAAAAATAAAAATGAATATATTATGATAAATATCACACTGCATCAAACAATTCCCTGAAAGCCAAAATAGAAATAAGGAAAACTAGTAAAAATATTCTCGTTATTTTTCCTCGTTCCTGGATTTCAACTGTTACATTTCGTTGTGAGGCAAGTGTTGTCAGAAAATCTATTAAATAATTATATTTTGTATTAGATATAGTAAGACATAAAATAAAAATATTTAAAGTATCAATAAATTTCATTACTATTTTTAATCGATACAAAAACTAGTCTTTTAACCTACTAAAGCTAATTGCGTAGGAATGTAAAGAAAACCTCTTAGCTTTTACAACAATTCCCTTATCTGCGCGAATATGTAAATAACGACACACTTAATTACGTACATCTCTAAGCTGTACTAAAGCATGGTTTTCTTAATAAATAATATTGTACACTACACACCGCACGTTGTTACGACTGGGCTGTAGAGGTTTCAGTTCAAATTTTTACCTGCAAGCAGATTTGAGCGTGATGATTATAGCAAATTCCCACCCAGTCAATTTGTCGAGATGAGCTAAGACAACCTTATGTTTAACCGTAGACTTATGCAGACGATGCTATTTGTACACTGTAGAAAGAAGAAGAAAATGTAGAGCAAACTTTTTCTCGCGTCTTGGTTTGCGTGGGCTTCATATATTATCCCATGGAGACACTGTACAATAGAGTACAAAAATATGTACTCTGGCACCATGCCGCATTCACCCTTTCTTGTTCCTATAGAGTGTGTTGAGGGAAAAGTCAACTAAAGATGAATATGACATGGTACAAAAGTGGATACATTAACGAAACAATATCAGGGCGACTGAGCTTTGCTCGGATTGTTTTGGCAAAAAGTACAATTTGTTTTTTAATTTGGCAAAAAAATCTTAACATCGAATGAAACTCAAATCCGACCACCTGTGAATCTTGCGTGTAGACCGCTTGACCACGATGCCCGAGCGTGTGAAATTAGCGATCATATTTTGTGTCGAATAATGCGAAAGAAAACTAACACGAGTTTTCCCAGACATAAGACTAATCTAGATCGATTTTTCAACCCCCAAAACTCCCAAATGCCAAATTTCTGCGAAATCGTAGGAGCCGTTAGTAATACAAGAATAGCTCGTTTGAAGGTATAAGATAAAAAGATATATTAACTTGTGGATCATAAGCTCTCAACCACTCAGATTCTCAAACTTCACCAGGAACTCTTCAGCCGAAAAGGAACCCAACAGCAGAGGCAAACTTTAACATTTGAATTGAATTTCACGATTGAACAAATAAATATTAGAATCATAAGCATATATGTATAACTTAAATATTTGTGAGTTGCTACAGTGTTCATTCAGGTCGTCTGTCCGAGCAATGCGTCGGGAACAGTTAACGTTGTAATCTGGAGCATCAATTATCAGTTTGGTAGATGAGGACGGTGCGGGGAGGCAGACGGCCCGGCGTCGAGGCGGCGCGGCGCGGCCGCGGCGCCGGCGCCTCCCCCTGTAGGGATGACACTAGACAACACATTTATTTAGATATATTTATTCAATCGTATGGCGACTTACTAAGCCTATGACATCATAAAAACGGCCGGTAACTGAAGCTTGCTTAATTATTATTACCAACCGTTGAATACGCGAAGGATAATGGCCTGTGTATGAATGAATGTCATTGCTGAAATCCTTCCATTCGTAAGATGAAAACGTGCTTATCTATAATGTTTCATTTAACGTGCTTGAAATGCTGCGAGTATGTTTGATTTCAGGAACGTAACAGGTAGCTAGTCAACCTATGCTGATTTTAAATTAAATAGAAAATTGTGAAGAATAAATCTGCATACGATTTAAATCAATGCTAACTAACTACACCCAAAGTTTAGCATTTTATTGTACATGAGGCTTAGATTATGTAATTCAGAGAGTTTATTTTTGTCATGAAATATTAGCAAAAGGCTCATCATAACGTCAAATCGTATAGACAGCGGTGAGCGTAAGATATTGTCATATAGTAACGTCAAATGTCTATACACCGCTCTCAAGCGTTCCATGCTGCTGCTGGAGATATTATTTAAAAGTAAGACTACTCGTACTTTAAAAAAGGCAAAAAATAGCATTATGAAAAAAGTATAGGATCCCGCCCAGGAAACAACTTCTGTCCAGAAAGTGACGCCAGCAAAGATTGACAAGATGTTTACAATCGCGGTTTGCACATAATGCAAACCTCCACCAGCCAAAAACTTGGACGTGTTCCTTGCTGTACTATGCAGAAGGACGTATTAACAAGTTAATGAAAAGTAAAATTTAAAAACCCTACTGCTTAAATTACGTTTACACTTATACATACGTTGTATATATTTTTGTAAACCATTTACAAAACCCTTTATTTTGATATCCCACTCGATAAGTTTTGAAACGAAAAGATTTTTCATGACGTGCAATTTGGCGCCAAAAATCCGCCATTTTGTTTTCCAATAATTTTAATATTGCCTATAACACTTTAGTGGTTAAGACGAATCTACATACATACAGGTCAAATACATAACCCTCCATTTGGACTTTGCCGCAGTCGGGTAAAAACTCCGCCACCACAATGTGTCAACAAGAATACTGTAGTGTAACTGTCATGTCAGCCCTAGTTCCCAGTTCTGTGTCACACAGAGAGAGGCGGTGTAAATTGTGCTCGAGGCAGACTCCCACTGAAGAGAGCTCTAGACTGAAACTGTGACGGTTTTTAATTGAAGCCCACGACTGCCCTCAAAGCTTTATGAATCTGAGAGTTGATGAGCTATGAAGCTACGTTTATAATAGTTTTGTTTACGTACAGGATTTCATTAATGTTGTTTACATCGTTGTGTCATGTACGACTTTTTGATTCATGTTTTATTGTTTGCATCTTAACATAGTCATTGTAACGCACTGTGGGAGAGGATACAAGTGGAGGATTCGAAGCTGATAATGATGATGACATCGTAAGCAGAAATTACCTCTACAGCTTATCTAAATGGTGGTTCGACATAAACAAAGTTCGACTCAGCTCCACGTGTAAAAATGTTTGGTTGCTGGTTTGCAACAACAAATTGTAAAAAGATATCATAATAATGTATTTTATATACTATCTTATCGACCTGAACTAACTAGTAAATAGTAAAATAAAACAAAATTGAGTACTTCATCCTTTTTTAAGACGGTCAAAAATTAATAATGAAACTGAATCACATTAGGCTTTAAAATTTCAGGCTTCATTAAAACAGCTCTCAGTATAAATTTTGCCTTGTCTAGACATTTTTGCTGTAGTAGTAGTAGTTTAATTCTCCCGAATGGGAAGGCAAAGGAACAAAGCCATACAGCCTACTCTGAACATATATTTTCTTCAGTTTTCTCAATAAAATGTATAATGTGTACATTTTATCGCTTGTTTTGACGATTCTTGACGAGAATTTCAAAGACCAGCCTTGGTTTCAACATAATTCGAAAGAATCCATATGCCGAATGTACTCGACATGGTAAACCCTTTCGATCGCGTAGAAACCCTCACAGTTTTGCGTAATCAATACTATAACACCGTCCGTGACACTTTTTGCACTATATCACACCATTATAACACAAAAAACACACATAACAGTATTATTAACGAATTACGAAAAAATTCAATGAACCACCATTATTCAAGTACGCGCCAAGAATCCATTTTTGCTGTGAGCGAAAGCTCGTAGCTCGTATATGACAACATTATAGTCACAGACTAATATATCTCTAGTACACTGTGCTCGTAGCCTAGTTAGAGCGGGTCTACGCGACGCTACGACACCACTAGTTGTGTCTATGCCCATACTGGTGAACACAATCTTGTAGTACTCCATAGACTAAGGAAGCTATGTCGCTACTCGTTCTATAGTGACATACACTCAGTACTATGCGCTCCATTTTCCCTTATTTGAATATGTTACATCCGATGTACGAAAAAAATCATTTGATAGCATTATCTATGAATATACCTCTATTAGTGGATGTCCTGTATCTATGGACAGCTTCCCAGCCATGTTACAACAAAAGTCAAACAGATGGCGCTGTCCATATACTTTTTTACAGAAATAAAGATTTTTTGTTTGTTTTTAAAGAACTCCGAGCAAAGTTCATTATGCATATAATACAGTTTTTCTACAAGTTAAGTTGTGTGTGTGTGTAATTAATGCTGAACTGCACACCTCATAGATGGCCATGAAGAACTTGCTTTTCATAAAGGAACTTGGTATAAGCACCACCTTAAAGCATTATGAAAAAGAAATGAAAACACACCAAAAATGGTTTTCAAATACAAAATATCTAAGGAATCAGTCGACGCAAACTAGATAAACAACTAGGCGTTTGTCAGGACAAACTTAGGCATTCAATGTAACTAGGTTAGCGTAGACCATGTATGTAACTATCAATTGTGCGTAAGTTTCATTTGGATCGATACGCGAGCTTGTGAGTTTACTCCATTTTCGGCATTCCTTTATCGGTGTCGCGTATCGATTGTCGGAATGTAGGCTACATGAGTTTATTACTCATAAATAACATCATCATAAAATCTGACACAATAGTAGATGCTCCCTAAATGACACCTTGAGGTTAACGCGTCATTTATTTACGGTTCTGTTTATTAATGTTAGCTATAAAGTGACTGCACGGAAAATTTATGTATTGTAAAGAAAACGAAGCGCAGGGCGAAGTTTAATCGTGAGAAGTATGGGGTTCGTGCCGATGAAAGACAAGAGATGTGGGGCCAAACCTATAATATGCAGAATAAACTGAACGACACAGCATACGGCGGACGTGCAGACCATGTGACGACAAGGATTCTGCTGATAACACTCGCACCAAACTTTATATCGATAGCCCCGTATATGTACAGTACATATTTAGTCTGTGGATGGCCTAGATCGCAGATCCATCGATCGTCTATCCTCAAACTGACGTAATGGTGACAATTACGCGTTCTATATTTAAAATCAGAGATCCCGACAACTAGCATACGCAGCCACAGAGATCACAACCACGTAGGCCGACTGTTCTACAGTATGAACTTGAATCTTCAAAATGGATATTTTAAGCATTCGCTTATAAATCTTCAACACTAATATTATACGTAAATGCGCGTAAAAAGTGAGTTTGTTTATTTCTCCTTAATTAGGAGTCAGAAAGACTTATTTATTTTGTTGATAGGTTGGAAAAGGATATAGGCTACTTTCATCTCGATCGAACAAGCAGTTCCCATGGGAAAATTTGCCAATTCCACGCAGATAGTCGTGGGAAAACGCTAGTATACCCATATACTTTTCGTCTGACTGGAATTTTAAATTAGGCGCATTGGGCCCTTTGATGAAAAGAATAATGTGAAATTTTTAAATGCTTTGTTGTGGGTTAAAATTCCCTTTCCTAGAAAAAGATCCATTTGACGAACCACTAAGACAGGGCTTTCTCAGCGATCAAAGCCGCAGGTGACTTGCTAGTCATTTATATGTTCTATTGATTGAGTAACATTCAATGAATGCAGTAGTTCAAGATTGTTCTAGTGTAGTCTTATAAACTTAAACGGCTTTTGTATTCGTAGCAGCAGCGTAGCGCTACGAACCATCAGCCGTAGCACGCGCTTCTATTGTGTCAGTCTCACACTGTCACAGCTTGTACATTCAATAGATGCTACATCTCTGTGTTGACATGAATCCAATGATGATATCCTACTAATATTATAAGTGTGAAAGTTTGGATGTTTAGATGTTGGGATGTTGGGATGTTTAGATGTTTAGATGTTTAGATGTTTGGATGTTTAGATGTTTGGATGTTTGGATGTTTGTGACGCTTTCACGGAAAAACTACTGAATGGATTTGAATGAAACTTTACAATAATATAGCTTATACATCAGAATAACATGTAGGCTATAATTTATAAATACATATATTGTGTAAATTGTACAAAATCACCTTTATAATATTGGTGGGATTACATGGGTAATTTTGGCATAACAAAAACGCGTTGCCTAGCAACCGACCATAGAATATGTAAATTCATATATACAAACTTTCGCGTTTATAATATTGGTGTGAAGACTATTTGAATGTACTACGTCAGATATTGAAATTTCTTTTGTTTCTTTAAACTATTAGCCTACGTAACAGAATAAAAACTATTTTGTACCTTATGCTGTATAATAATTTGTCATATACGTCACCTGTGCCTATCGAACAAGTAGAATACATCCTGAAGTACACGCGGACAAAGTCGCGGGCGGAAGCTAGTTGTATTATATAATTGTTTATAAAGGAGATATTAATCGGATGTATGTTGTTGTTACAGCCACCGAGCTCGACCTGCTAGGTGCGCTATCACTACACAACACGTCCCGCGCAGGCGTCAGCGCAGCGCCCGGCATGCAGCCTCAGCGCACCGCCTACACCCTGCAAGGTAATGTTACAGTAGGATGGAAGCGTGCTCACGAAACCTCTTCAAATTGTGCAAGGATCATCATTAATCATGTACCGTTTGTGACACTGTATCCAATAGTAGGTAGTAGTTCCAGGCATCATTTTGTTTATTATCAAAATAGGGAACAAAAAAGGAGCCAAGTACATGTCCGGTCATGCGCAGTGTAGGGTTCCGTAGTTAAACTGGTTTTATAAAAAGTAATTTTGAATGAAATTTGAAGATTTTATAATTTGGTCAACTATTACTCGTTAACCTGTACAGCCAACTTAGTCATGATAGTTTTCCTTCTTCAGTATATATATTACAACTGTGAATTTATTTAGATTTTTAAAACCAATGGTTTAGCAGAAAGAATTTGAAAGACCTAATCGCCCAGGTACGTATATGGGAGTCACCCTAAAAATCTTTTTCAATATTTTATTCTACCACTTTGTCGGCGTGATTAATAATAATGTAAACCCGTAGCAAATTAAAGCGTTCTAGCAGTAAGAGTCACTGAGCTAAGCCGTGGTAAGCAGACAGACGGACAGAGCGAAATTATAAGGGTTCCTTGTCTGACTACGGAACCCTTTAAATGTGATGCTTTGGGCTCATGTTAGTTAACGTAACAATAAAGTGAATTATCGCAATAATGATAGCTCATAAATATCGTCTTACCTGGAAGGTGCAATCCATTTGATGCATTTCCACCGCCGCCGCCCGCCTCTATCCATTAGTGGCGGGTGGTGGGCGGCGAGCGGCGACTGAGGCGCGCCTTCTACATTTTAATGTCGCATATGTAACTCATTCATGGGTTAGGTATCACTAGTCTACACTCCATCAAAAGTTTTGAAGAACATAGTAACTGCGCCAGTTTATTTATGTTCTGTTTCATTGTAACTTTAAATCCCAAGTTAGCGTGTGAACTTTATGAAGATACAAACAATAGGTATAACCCTGACACGGCTATTATTCCTATTTGTTAGGCTATGGTCTCGCACCAGATCTAGTCTACAAGACAAGTGATTCATTCTATAGGTGCAAATTGTTTGGCAAACTGAAAATAAAAAATACCAAGGGAAATAAGAGAATTATTAAAAGTGTGCCTATTGCCACTGTAGCTCTTACTTCCCTGTATGGCTTATTTAAAAATTATAGCCTATATGTTATTCTGATGTATAAGCTATATTATTGTAAAGTTTCATTCAAATCCATTCAGTAGTTTTTCCGTGAAAGCGTCACAAACATCCAAACATATAAACATCCAAACTTTCACACTTATAATATTAGTAGGATTACTTACGATACATAAATACATTAAGGGGCCATAGAGTTTTGACAGGGACGAAAGTTGGGTATGTATTCATCCAGCCGTCTCACATATCAAAATAACTTGTAGAATTTACAAAACGCTACAAAAGTTTGAGAAAAAAGATAGACGTCAGCATAAAAAAGTATTAAAATAATAATATTTTGCATTTATAATTGGAATTTATGTGATCTTTTTCCCATACTGATAGGTTTTGATGAGATCTCCATTTCGGATGATTGCCGAGATATCTAATATAATATAATATATAACAGTCATATCTCGGAAACTACTAACCTGAGACTAAGAGAGAGTGACTGAGAGAGAGATTTTTGATGACAGCTACAGTTTTCATCTGTCTAAGTCAAACATAAAACATAACCATTGTTATACACGAAAACGCATCGAAACAAATGAAATATTTTCAAAATACATTACTCATACTTCCTTTACCGTTACCAACTTTAATGCAAATCAATTTTTTTATCAAAATACATAGGTCGTACTTCCTACTTCCCTGCGGTAGGGGCGCGAGTCTATTGTATTTTCCCTGCGGCTTTATGGCATTTGCAATTTCGTATTGAAAACACGATGAAGACGTTGTTCTGAAAAGGAAATTGGTGGACGCGGTTGAATAGAAAGGGTGGCATCGGTATGGGGCCGAATAATACTGTTGCTATTGAGGTTTGCTCCATTTAATTCTTGTAAAAATTGTTTTGGCCGTGTGTTTCCGGCTTTATATAATAGGATCACTACATATCACTCGTGTGTGAGGGTCTGAATAACTTGATTTCTTGTATGGTGATAGTTGAAGGGCCGGAGCAGGACATGGACTACTTTTAATCCCAATCGAACGAGGAGTTACTGTGGGATAATTTCTACAGTTAACGCCAACGAATTTGCGGGTAAAAGCTAGTATGATTATATTGCACTGAAATATTTTTAAAAAACATTAACTTATTCAATTAATAGTTTTTGTTCCCGAATTTATGCTCGTGGATTTCAAAAAGTGTCCCACGGGAACTACTTGTTCAATTGAGACAAAAAAAGTATCATATCTGATTTTCCGGCCCTTCAGTTATCCCTTAACAAAAAATCAAGTCAGTCTGACTCTCCGTTAAAACGGGAAACAAACAAGCTCGCAGTCTCATTTATAATATAAGTATGGATTGCTTTACTTTTCTAGTATTTTTATTATTATTTATTTCAACTTTCTCATACATTTCACCAATTTCCTCACATATCATTGCCGCGTCGCTTTATTCTCAACGATTAGAAACCGCACAAGCGAAATGAACTCCACAGTCATAGCGGCCTTAATAGAAATCCCCAATTGGTTTCGGTGTAAATGAATTGGTGTCCCGGAATCGGTACTCCGAGCGGACATTATCGTCGCGCCGGTAATCCTGCGGGGAAGGCCCGTGATCCCCACTGGACGAGTGATTAGGCCGAACCGATGCGGTATTACAGAATTTACCGAAATTTGGTCATTACTTAGGGCTGACGTTGTTGTGGAATATGTATTCAGGGTTTCATTTATTTTCCATGATGTTGTTTGTATGAGATTATATGACTCCGAGAAAGATATTCAGCGCGTCTGGTACAGCTTAAATGTATCTATAGAAACTCGTTGCACAAAAGAAATTGTTATGTTACGAGTAAGACAATGAATCTATCTTTTTTTAGATTCTGAGGTGAGAGACCTGTTGAGTAACTATCTCAAGCTTAAATTATTTGATTGGTTATTTAAAAAGAAGCATTTGTTTAGTTAAATGATTTCTGTAAAGCAGTTGAGAAGATTACAGTACCAACATTTTTTACAGAAAATCAACGGCCTATATATAATTTACAAAAATTATATGTTTCGGTTTAAGTAGCAGAAATCCGGCCACCAAACAGCAGTGTTTATAGCATTGTTGTGTTTCGGAATGAACGGTAGTAGAGTCAGCGCTTCCGGCTTGAGCCTTCTAGGCGCGCACGCTGACCATCCAATAGCCTTATCTTCACTCACCCATCGTACAAGTCACGGTCCAGCTGAAAATCAGCGCTGTGGTCTTTGGGTCACAGCATCAGGCTGAGATGGTGCCGTTTTCCAAGCTAACTTAATTTTGCTGTAATTATTTGTTTTTATTTTGTGTATATGTCATGTGTGTGTTTTTTTTTCTCATTACGTGTTGTATTTCTTTTTAGCTTGGAAAAAATTATTTTCTTTCTTTCTTACATAAAAAATACACAGCATATATTAAAACATCGTCCAGGACCTCTAGTGTGAGTTTTTAACCTATACTATCGCGTTTGTGTTACGTCAGATTTGTATGAAGAGTCACAGTTTCGTAAACGTGCCGCTAGAGGCGGATTCAAATGGAAGTACTGATTCAAAAATGAAATTGCTCTAGCGTTTATTTAATAACAGCTAATTGAGTTATTGGATCACATGATTCGTAAAGTTACTCTTTTGTCACCGAATCACCCGCACCGTTACCAGTTCACACTAATTCGGTTCCAATTTCACGGCAACCCTATTCGGGCTAGGGACCTGCTGCACTGCCGCGTTTCACTTAACGTAACGTAATCCGCGCCATTAGGCGGGTTGCGTACACTCGCGTAATTGTCGAGGGTGTCCGCCCTAATTTGAGGGGTCCGCTGGCCATATTGTCTCGTTGTCGACGCGTTCACTGCCAAACGTCAAAGACATCGCGTGGGGGTAACGCAGTACCGACCGACGACGACTTGGCTCGACTTGTTCTGTACGGGGGAAATTTAATTTGTACTTTTTAAAAGTTCAGCGATGAGCTAGTTTTGTAAAGTATACTCGTATCTTGCAAATAAATTGTTTTGTTTTTGCTGAAACTTTTTCTGCGGGACTTCTAGCCTTGTCATTGGTTTTCATTGGTGACTCGGATAATTTAATGCTAGACATGAACATCCTTATAGACCTTTAATATTGCAACATGAACAGCCACATAAGCTGCTCTTATATTATCAACATGGATTTTTAAAGAATATACGGATGGAACCCCGTTTAGTAATGCGTGAGGTAAAAAAAAATACACACACATGCGTAACTGACAATGACATGCGCTTCGTACTAACGGCAGTATCTGAAACTTGATTTACTTTTATTTGTATGTCGCTTGTGTATAACAAACGAAACATAGTTCTTTCATACGTGTTCTGTGTCTATGAAGGATTAGTCATGATCACGACGCATAGCAGCGAGATTAGTGATCGCAATAAGATAACATTTGATCGTATTATAAACCCATGCAATCTTATCCTGCATAGGTTGTGATGATACACGTTAGCAACTAAGATTTCTAGCTAGCGTGCGCTTGCTAGCGTGGAACGAAACAAGCAGGTACATGACAGCCGACATCCTCTACACTCACACAACTCCCTACCGGGTCGTTTGAAGTCCCGAAAAAGTTTCTCCACAAATCCCGTCTTGGACTGCAGTACGGCACAAGAGGCCAGAATCCGGATGTGGAAATCGCGGCTACAGGAACACGACACCATTATAACACCCAAAGAACATCTGTCTGCGGGTAGTTCGGAGAAATGGGCAGTTTGGAAGACATTAAATCGGCTTAGAGTGGGAGTCGGGCGAACGAAAGCCAACATGGAGAAATGGGGATTTCTGCCTCTGGGAACTAGCGCGAACTGTGTCTGCGGCCAGCGGCAGATAACCGCACATCTCCTACAGTGTTCGCTGTGTCCAGCTCCATGCAGCCAAGAAGACCTGGCACTGGCTACTCCCCTAGGTATAAAGGTCGCAAGGCACTATGTAGGTAGAATTTGACAAGACCAATTAGGTTGCTGATCACCTTTACACGATAGAAGAAGAACTAAGATTTCAGGCAGACCTTGAAAGCGGAACAGGCCGGCGGCACGGCGGGTGCGGCGGCGGCTGGCGCGCTATCAGAGAAACCTTACATGTTCACTCAGAACGTGAGCGATGCGCTCGTCAAAACGATCATATGTTTACTTCAAATCCAAACAATATATGTCTTCCCTTTCCTTCTTGAGGTTCCGGGGTGATTGAGGAGTTCATGTTCTTGGAATATAGAACGGATCTATCTGTTTCTATCTGTATCTATTCCGTAACTGGAAGGAGATACAAAGTCAAAAGACATTTTTATATTCAAAACTGCTTTGTAACAAATCTTTTTTCTCATTGTTGAATCTATGAACCTTTGATTAAACATGAATGAGACGGTCATCAAATGCCTTTTGAATAGACGAAGCTACATAGTCTTGCCGTAGTCTCGCCATCAATTTACTGATACCGGCCGACATTCAAATCAAATCAAAATATTTTATTATTAGTAGAAAAATACACTGATACCGGAAGAGAGATTTAATGTTATATTCTCTTTGGGTAGGTAGACTAATTACATCAGTAAGAAGTCAGTGGAATAACCCATAGACTTAGAAATTTTGTCGCGAATAGCCATCATTTGGCATCACCAAAAATATGGTAGGTACAGGACCAACGCATAAGTGAGTCTGGTCCTGAGGTATGAGAGCGGTACGGGAGGGTGTGTTTACGCAACGTCAAACGACGCCCGACTGAAGTTATGCGTCGTCCTCCCACACCTCAGGAGCAAACTCAGTTATGCGTTCGATCTGTAGTTATATTCTAAAGCCGAAAGTTGCCACGTCATCACTATAGCATCTTTAAACACCATTGATATCTGTCAAATGCAGGACTGTCTCTAGGCAGGGTTGGGTCGGTTGGTTGGGTGGTGCGTTGTATTAATCGCAGTGTCGTGTTGGGAACCCGTCAATGTCACGGGCAGTGTCGGTGCCGTGCCGCATGTAATATTGCTCGGGCGACTGTGACAGCTCTCGAGCACACAACACATGACATGTCCGTGGTCGCTATGTTAACATGTCGCACTCGACATTGAAGGGTTCATAGCTAAACGTTTATTGCTAGCGGGTTGGTGTGCCACTTCATTGACAGTTGCTGGCGTCGCTGGCTGGCTCAATATTTGAAAAAGGATTTTCTAGCCGTGTGGCTACTTTGGAGTTCAAATAACGTATAGCCTTCAGAGAGATTTAATAATAGGCTATAGAGAGATATACGAGTATATTGTGAATTTTAAATAGAAAAACGTTGATCTTGAAATTCAATGATACGTCAAATGTTTTGTTAGGCTGCGTGGTATAAAGTATATATAAGTATATATAATTGGTAAAAGTTTAGGATCAAACTTTTGCTTGCATTGTCCAAAGCTTTCAGTTTTTAAACATTTGACATACAAAAACTAAACACGGCTGTTTATACATTAAAGAAATGAACCCAAACAGTGGTTACTGTGATATATTGGCGCCGCGATGATAGTTCGTCGTTTCCATTTTTTATATACCGCAATTGTCAAACGTACTGATTAGCGATTATATACATATAGGAATATAGTAAAATCGTTTTTATATATATCTGTTTACATGTTCTTTTTTATTATCCTGTAGTCGCTCATCCTCAGTTGATCGCCTATCATCATCATTTAAAAATTTAACAGCTATATTTAAATAGCTCGCCCTGCTACAGGCTTGACTTATTGGGTCTGCTATAACAAAAACCCGTTTTTGGTCATCACTTTGGTCCGATTAAATTTAGATGTAAACAAGCGTTACTAAATTGGCATTGTTTCAAATAAAAATAAAATATAAAAAAACTATGTAGAGACCGTTCTAGGTGCCGGTTGACAAACGAAAGGATCAGGTTCTTCAGTGGACTTATTTGGCTGATGAAATATTTTTGAAATCCACTTGACTAACTACAACAATGCTACCTAATTCTGACGCCAAACCGCAGCATTCATAATGTAAAACGGTAATGAGTTTGAGTTTTCTGGGTGAGCACTCCTTTCATTCAACGGTCTTATCACTTACAGTCGGGTGAGTTGAAGGACAAATACAAACACATCCCTACTATTCCCTATTCCCTACTATTCCCTAATATTATAAATGCGAAAGTAACTCTGTCTGTCTGTTACGCTTTCCCGCTTAAACCTCTCAACCGATTTTAATGAAATTTGGCACAGACAATCTTTAGACCCTGAGAAAGGACATAGCCTACTTTTTAATGCGAAAAATAAAGTCCACGCGGGCGAAGCCGCGGGCAGAAGCTAGTTGTTCATATTTATTGACGATCAGAAACTCGAAGGGGATTATCGAAACTGCATTCGCTTCAAAAACGTCTTCTGAAGTATTATCTAAATAGCCTGTATCTATATAGGTGAATGGAACCATCGGTCAATGTTTAATCATGTCCACAGTCAATTGACTAGGCTTCACTGATCTTCTGACTCCATTGAGGTGGAGAACAAAAGGGCACTCGAATGGAAACGTGCTTGCAATGCCTATATGTAGGCAGTTGCCCACTTGATGTATCGGCAATGGGAAAGGGGAAAATGGAAAGTGTAACATGCATATACCAGTATGTTTGAGCACCCGAGCATAGCTCAGTATCTTAAAAATGTAAGAATTGTTATTGGATGTAGACTACCAGCCCATATACAACGAAAAGTAGAATTTCCTCAAAGATGTTCCTAACCAATCGCGTTCGGACCCCAAAACGCCGGAATATGTAAATTTCATCTAAATACTCCGAGCCGTTTACGATATCCAGTGTCCGAACCTCTTCCTTAATGGTACTTTATCTATTAGGTATTAAGGTCTTTTTATATTCCAAGTTTCTGTCTCAACAGGTTTGTGCTGATTATGAGCGTTGATAAATCAATCAGTCAGTCAGGGGAAGGTTTTATATAAACATATTAGTTGTTGATAGTTGCGGATAACAACAACTTTTCTTACAACATAGCAGAACAGATGTTCTATAATTTTTCCTCTTTCTGGTATTAAAATAATTCGTTTATATTCGTTTAAATGTAGTTTCGTAATAGTAAATGTATATATTTAGGCTATTCGTACTAGGTGGTATTATGAATGTTGGCTCAGCACTAACGGATGAATAAATTAATAGAACAGCCGACCGCTCTTAGAATAATTTAAGCTTATATTCATGAGCGCTCTCGAATTCCATTACGATACTATAAATCCTACTAAAATGGCTCTTAGGCTATTTGTCAATTGATAACATTGTGCTCTTAGTTACGTTATCGGAATCTAGCGGAATAACGTGAAGCAAAAACTTTGTACCCCCTTTTACGAAAATTGTACGGTAGGAGGATGAAATTTCGCACACTTATAGTTTATATAGAGAAGGAGTGCAGAATGATAATATTTTTTAAATTTCAAAAAATTAATTATGATCAAATTTTGACCACTGGGCGACCACTAGTATCTATAAATAAATAAAACCTAGAAAAGTACGTAGTCGTTTTTTGGACATATAAGCATTTTTAACTTGCGCTGGCATAAATAAAACACAAATGTCAAGTTAAAATGACATTGTATATTTTTATCTTAATTTGGTCTTAATAAAGTAATAGTTCAATGGTAAATCTTTAATAATATGTGTAGCTCTTCAGTTGCTACGCGAACTAATAACACAAGGAGATACTCTAAATAAAATGTTATTATTTTAGCATGTATCCATAAAATAGAATAGGCAACGTTCCTTTGTCACTATTTGCGTTGAAATCCAAGCTCAATATAAACCTGTCATGTGGGAAAGTCATAAACGATTCTCAATAAATACAGTGACAGTGGGGAGTCGCCATAAAGTGTTTGCTCGTAGCCCGCAAATATATGCGTGCGGCTGATCCGTGGGGTGATTTAATTAAACCAAAACACCGACTGGCTGGGGTCCCTATGAATGATAATGCTCCGTAACTTATTCTAATATGCATTCATGGAACTGAAAACTGAGTTATGAGATAAGGGTGTTCAACACTTCAACCCGACCAGTTTAATGACACTACATATTGTCTGTGTACATAAATTTACATTTGCAATCTTCATCCAAATCTTACTTTTAGGGTTTTGTGTGTCAAAAAATTGGTTGTCTGTAAAGTCGGTTTCCGGGCGATAATTTTACGTGATAACGTCATAAGTAAACATTGATGAAATGCCACACAAGCCGAACGCTTAGGCCGATCGTGCCTCTCTATCGCTTGTTCCGCGTTCTCGCTTGCACGCTCGACTCAGGCGGAATGTGACACTTTTTCGTGCGTGCAGCCGGCGTTCATCCTTCATCCGATATCCTTTTTTACAGGAATTTTTTTAAATTTAAATCTGCTAGGAATTGCTTTTGTATAACTTTGAGAAGTAACTAAACATGTTTCTATAGGAAATGGTTAGGTGAACTGTACTGTCGCACATTTGATATTTCGGTTAAATTGAGTTTCGATCTGTCGGGTATCGATATATTGTATTTAGAAAATAAGCATTGGATCCGAAATTTATAGAAGAATCTATTAAACTTTTCAAATTATCATTTATATAAATGTAAAAGTAGTTATAATATATAAAGGTAGTTAAATATTTCTTTTGGACGTAATTTTTATGTAGTAGGACACGATGCCACATTTATTTTACATGCAAATTGATGCATGGTTGTGGCTGAAATGAAATAGATTAAACGAAACAGTTTATGTACTAAAACATATAAAATAATCTTGACTTACTTGACTTATCCGCCCGTGTCTTTCCACTGCTGAAGATAAGACTCTCCCAACGTGCGCCACTCCTTCCGGTCCTCAGTCGTCCTCATCCTCTCGCTTCCCGCTATCTTCTTAATGTCGTCAGACCAGCTCTCAATATCTCCACAGTAATAATCATGACGGTAAGATTTGTTGTTCCACTTTCCTTCCACGTATTTCGTAAGAATTTAAAGTGAATACTTGACACCAAATCAGATTGGGGTTGAATTGTATTTTAATTTATAAATGAAAATCATATAGCATTGTTATTAGCCCCTCAATATTATTCTAGCGACAGTCAAGTGAAATATGAAGCAATTTTATAAGATTCGCGCACCCCTCGCTACGCAATGAGGGACACAGGCCATTTTATCCGGATCCCACTTTTGTCATTATATCTCTACATAAAATTTATTAAACGGCTCTAGTTACATTGGTTATCACTTTTACTTTTTCGCCAGAGCAGACTAATTGATTATTAAATAATAATTATATATAGTTGGGGGAGATTAAAAGACTTGGGGACACGTTATTCATAATCCTAGAGGACAACCGAGAAAGAAACATATGTTAGCTGACTACAGTTACAATTGATTTACAACTTTCTCTCTACCACGGTGGAGGCTGCAGTGCTGGTTTTCAGACCAACCGTTTAGAGAGCTGGATGCTCACAGCATAACATACCTATACATACATTTTGGTTTGATATAGGTACATATGGTACACCACGAAATTCCGAAGAAAACATCGCTGTTTATTACCGGAAGTGCTTCGCTGCTATTTTGATACTTCAAAACTTGTCTCTGTCTATAAAAAAGATAAAATGTTGTCTCATACGGGTAAACTTACATATTTACGGTTTTCAATTCAATTCAATATAACTTTATTGTACACCAATACAAGCTTAAGTTAAAAAATAAAATTAAAATAAAAAATGTACAACAGGCGGTCTTATCGCTGACAGCGATCTCTACCAGACAATCTTTGGGTAGAGGAAATAAGTTACAATATTTGGGTGGAGGTGTGACAGATATTGATAGATAATAATTAAATACTTGAATAAACACATATGTATACTTATATAAATAATATATAATATTAAATAATAATAAATACAGACAAATTAAATATACGTTATTTTATGGATACAATACATACTAGTACATAGGATTACATAGGATTACTACATAGGATTAACTATTGAGAAAATTTTTCTTTATTGAGAAAGGTTTTCTAACAAAAATGAAAAATATTGTAACGACTCAACCCAATCCAAACTGGATAGCTCGAAACCATTTCGTATAGGACACTCGGTTTTCTTTTTGACTTTGTTTCATTATACGTACTCGTATGCATGAAATTTTAATGAAATAAACGATTGCAATAAGTTTAACAAGTCGCCGGACTGACAGTACAGGAAGGAACTGAAATAATCATAATAATATACTTTTTCATTGTCAATTGGCTAAATAAGCTAGATTGGCTAAATAACATTCCCATGTTCAAGAGAAGCGATTCAATGAATAAGCTAGACCAATCTACAACGATTACATTAACTAAACATATTCAATTCACTCAGCCGCTAGTTCATCGGATAATAATAACAATAACCGTGTTATTGGAAGGCTTACGCAAGCTGTGAGTAGAGGCGGGCGGGCGGGCGCGGGCGGCGCCGCGTGCCTCGGCTCGGCGGCGTTTCCGAGAAAACTCCGGATTGTTTTCCTTCAATCCCGTACGATAACAATACCAGTTTTACTTATAACTAGATACACTTGTCGTGGGAGGGTGTCATCGAACCGTGCGAGCAACTTTCCCATAGACTGTACTTCTTGTGCGCCAGTTTTTGGTACAAATTTCCCGTGGGAATGTTTTGATGCTAAAAGTTTTCTTAGCTAGAATTTTGTAACTAAAGGGAAAATTTACCGCATATAATAAGTGTCGCAGTGTCTTTAGATATTCAGAGTCAATTATGTAATACGAGCTTTCGCTCGTGTCTTCGTCTTCGTGTAAATTCGAATGTATCACACAAGAACTCAAGTAAAGTAGCTGATCGTGATAACAACTAGCCTTCAACAAGCCTAAAACAAAACAAAAACAGATCTTGTTTTTTAAATATCATTCTCATTTTATTATCTCGGGGAACACATAGAGAAAGTATTTGTGTAGCTTATAATTATAAGTGTAGTGCACATAGGGACAGCAACATGATTTTCTCCCTCCGGGATTCCCGACAGGTCCCTGACGAGGCGGACAGGACACGTGTCCTGTCTCTCCACGACACGCAGCGATTACAATCTAATGTTTGTCAAACAGAATGAAATATACGATATAAGTTATTGTTGACAGTATGGTATTTTTGCTGACTTTTTTCCCACCCGTACTTGATAAAAGCAAAGCAAAAATTCTAGGGGCGTAAAGGCTGAGCCAATCGGCATAAAATGCTGATGTGGTAATTATTTGGTGGTGGAAAAATTAGGTAAGAAGTAAAATATGTTTAAAAATATCGATAGATAAATCTGAATATGCAACCTATTACTTTTATAATACTGAAAGGACATTATAAATCACGCGTGTTCTATAAACCGTACTGAATCTCAATCAATCAAGCCCCGAACTCAATGAAAACGTCCCCTTTCTAATACTCCCTTCCGCACAATTTGTGCTCGCACTGCGGGGAGCAATCGCGTCATCCACGTGCCGTCTCATTCTTGTGTGATGTCATCTCTCGATCACCCTTCGAGACGAGCTGCATTTTATACACGCTTTATTACCCCTAGTTTGTGCCTTAATTTATTTACAATTTGTTACAATCACTCTTGTATTTTTTATCTGAACGAAATATTTATTGTGCTTTGATTTATTTACAACTGGAGTTTTACCAGGTGACTCAACGATACATCAAAATAACGCCGGGTGGTTCCTCCCTAGTTATGAGTACCATTATAGCTGTATATCTACTGTTGGATTGAGCCTCTCTTGCAGATCGCTACGTTAAACAGTTTTTTAATGAAGGGATTTGCCAAAACCACGTAGTCTGGTCGGTAGAGTAACATAAGTACATACTGGTCCATATTTCTTTAATAAAGTTCCCTTCAGCGATGCCCACAAGATGAGATCATATTTTAAAGCCGTGACAACACACAGACACATTTCACCTAAAAGTAAAAATCTGATTAGAATTCTACTGAACTGATAGTTTCTAGATTATTCCGGAAATATAGGAATTGAGATTTTATTATTTCATGCTAGACAGGCTAGACATTGTAAATTTCAGTCAGTAAAACAGCCTTGTATATATATTTTAAGTTGAACTACCCCGAACATTGAAAAAACAACCAAATACATTATTAAAAAAAAGAAATAAATGCACAACTAAAGATTTCTCCCGCATTGCAGTCGAAATGTTTACTGTGCTGTTGCAAATAATAAGATGATTCGCCGTTTGGCACAGATTTTACTTTCGTGTTTTGTTTTTCGAATGCACCGAAATATACGCCTGGAAAAAGTTAAATCTTTATCCCAAAACTTCAAAATTAAAAGTTTGTACAGAACACAGAGTATTACGTAGCACGGCAGTCAATAGTGAAATATCCGTATACAGACTGCCAGCAGGATAATGTTATGGCTGCCCTTGGATATACGTAATTTAATTTACAATTCTGCGGCTTTTACTGTTATTAACATAATCCATGAATTGATGCAGTGAAATTGGGCTACAAGTAATAAATAACTAGGTAGTGAAGACAATACGTCTGTGTTGGCAAGAGGCCAGTGTTGCTCGATCGTTACGGGCCAAGGCCTCCGCATGGGACCACGATACCACCACGTGCGGTACGTGATGTGCTATCAGACTTCATTGCATTATTTAAAAAATCCTTCGATCCTTCAGGGACGTTTTTTTCCTCTTCAAGGACGTAAAGTCATCTTCTTCAGTCTATTTTGGAGAACGGTACACTTCCTGGCATTTATGGGCATTTCCCCGAAATATTTTAATTTGATATTATTTTAACAATTGATTTTTGATTGTGCAGGGGAGTCCCGGTCGCTGCAGGTGGAGGGCGCGTCGTTCGACCGCGCTGCAGAGCTACTGCGCAGATCACCAGAGTTCACGGTGCTCGCGGCGCTCCGACAGGAGCCCGCAAACTCGGGCACTATCCTCTCCTTCTCACACGGGTACAACAGGTAACTAACTATATGTGCAGTCTGATCACCACTCCCGTAGTAACCCTGTAACTGTTTTATATTTAACGTGTGACGTCTACACTCGCTCGTAGCATTCGTTCATTCGTAGCAATGTCTACTGAGGGCCAGAGCGACACGCTCCGATGTAATAACAGAATCTCATGCTGTGTCTAGTTTGCATCGTTATCCTGATTTAATGATTTGTTCGTTTGATCTCGAGTAGAGGGTTGACATGCAGCGTGGTCCGCCGCGCCGCCGCCGCGCGCGCCGCCCGCCGGGGAGCCGCGCGCGACCGTCGCCCGGTGAGTTCTAGATCTCAACATCGCTGCGCGCGCGCGCATCTCGCCTCGTGGGGCGGGCTGCGCGCGCACGCTAGGGGAGAATCATGTATCTTGGAATGTCCTGTGCCTCGGAATGTCCTCCTCAATCCATCAGTTAATCTAAGTACGCTCAGTGTGACTCTGCATGGCTGTACGCGGGCGGGGGCGGGGGCGGGGCGGCTGCATGCGCCCGCGCGCCCGCCCCCGCCCCGCCCGCGCCGTCCGTCTTGTGTTCTGTGTCTTGACGTGTTGTGTACTGTACTGTCTAACCGCTAACCCCTCACGACCGTGTATCAGTGTACACCTGGATGTTGACGTCGTGTGCCGCGCCCGCTCCGAGTGGACACCGCCGCGATCGTTCGCACTTGCATTCCAAGCGACATGGGAATCCGTATTGTGCATCTCGTTCTGTGTCTGACGATGAAGGCGCCGTCTCCCACGCTGCGCACGCGGCCATCGGATCGAACGCTCGCAGGAGCCGCTCACCGAGCGATGCCACTCCACACTAGATCGTGAACGTTTCGGACACATCGCGAGACCGCCGACTAGTTTGTAGCTAACCATCAGACACTTTAGCGACTCGACACCGATCGCGATCCGTTCCGAGGTACATGGTCCCCTATCCCGGCCGAGCGATATTGAGATGTAGAGGGAGCCGAGGTCCGCTCGCAGGCGGCGGCGGCGCGAGATACACGTTTGCCGTCCTCGTATATGTGTTGTTTGCTTTGTTTGTGTGTACCTCGGAACAGTACGCGAGGAGGCGGCGAGGCTCGGGACGCTGTAGTAGTTACGCGTGTGCCGGTGCAGGTACCTGGAGGTGCAGTCGAGCGGGAGGCGCGACGAGGTGCGGCTGCACTACGTGGCGGCGGGTGCGGCCACGGCCCGCGTCGAGACCTTCCCCTTCCGGCTGGCGGACGGCGCCTGGCACCGGCTCGCCCTCGCCGTGTCCGGCGCGCAAGCCACGCTCTTCGTCGACTGTCACCCGCTCTATCGACGCCTCATCCCACCGCCAGATAGAAATTTTACACAACCCCAGCTCGCGCTGTGGGTTGGACAGAGGAACAGCAAACATTCCTTATTTAAGGTATACATACTTTTAAAGTAAATCATTTTATTTCGACGGGTCTGTCCAGTATCTATTATAGTATATCAGCTTCGAAATGTTGGAATGCTGATAAATGAGAATGGGGACTAACATTTGCGTCATTTTGAAGAGTGCGAAAGAGATGTTTCGCTTTTCTCATAAGAAAATATGACCAAATCTACGCTACCAAAGGTTGCACCGAGAATTCCGCTTCCACTTATATTAAGCGTTGACCTAAGATTAAGAATAGTCTACCGGCTTACGTGTGCCAGTAAGTTGTAATGATAAGTTACAATTGGGAGTCTTCAAGTCAAAAGTTCATAAGCATTGAAGGTAGACGGAGCCGACCTGTAGCTGTAGTAATTGTGGTCAAACTTCATGAAATCCTGCGATAATTAAATTTGTCGTTATTGTATGTTTCAGGGCACCCTACAGGACGTGCGGCTTGTGAGCGGTCCGCACGGGTACCTCGCGCAGTGTCCGGGGCTGGACTCGGAGTGCCCCACGTGCGGACAGTTCGCCCTGCTGCAGGCCACCGTGCAGGAGCTCACCGCGCACATACAGGACCTCTCACTCAAGGTGAACCCAGTATCATTCACCCCTGTGCCTACACTTGAGAGACATATTTACATAAAACGATGTCTCAGTGTATCTGATTACATGTGTATTTGTCTCCAAAGTCGTCCAATTTACTAGAAATAGTGCCAATCTGCGAAGATTGTTGACGAAACAAATGTAACTTGCAGCTGGTGGGCACGGAGGCTCGTCTGACACGCCTGGAGCAGTGCGACTGTCAGAAGTCGTGCTACTCCAACGGCACTGTGCACGCTGACGGCGCCGCCTGGCAACGGGACTGCAATCGATGCTCCTGCGTGGTGCGTACATATACAGCCTGTATTTTTCATACGGGCGTATAATTTATCTAGATATAGTTTACGACTGTACAAATCATGTGTGAAAGCAATTTTGTTAAATGGTTTAATTAATAAAGCGTTAATCATTTTTTAAAGTACGACCGAGCAGCAATGTATTGCGTCCAAATAAACTTGACAAATAATTATAGTTCATAATTCTCCGTCCACTAAATTTTTGTAAAAAGGGGTACAAAGTATTAATATATACTCGTAGAATATAACACCACAACAAAATACATAAAATACAAAGTTGAAGAAATAAATAGAACAAAGTAACATTTCGTTAAAATGGGTCAGAGTAACTTAATGCCAGTTTAGATTTTTAGATAAATAATAATAATAGAAAAACACTTCGAATACCTTTTAACTTTCATCGTTAATCGCTTTTTTTAAATATACAAGTTACTTAGTAAAGTTCGCGGGGAGTCGCTGGATGCAAGTTACTGCGGAGCGGTCAATGTGGAATACAATGGAAGAGGCCCATGATCAGCAGTGGACGTTCCCGTTGTTAAAGCACGCTGCTTCGATGTTATTTATAGCTGAAACTATGTACAAAGCTCGTCATGCCAACTTGAAGCAAACGTTGAAGTTAAACCATCAAAAAACAAAATTCTAATAAAGACCCGATAATTTTAGAATGTTTTTCGCTCTGTGGTATCAGTAGATCAATAGACCAGTAAGATTCTTGAATAATATTTTTTTGTTTAACTTTTGGTTTTTGTTTCATTGTTTTTCAATTTGTTTCAAGCATGGTGAGATTACATGCAGGCCAGTCGAGTGCGATAGAGCTGACTGCAGAAATCCAGTACTACACCAAGGAGAATGTTGTCCAACATGTTTGAGTGAGTATCACCAACTCCTTGTTGTTATAAAGACTGGCTCGGTACTGACAGCGCTCGTTTTCCAGAGCAATGCCTACTGAAGGGCAAGCTGTATGAACACGGCGATCGCTTCGCTCCCAAAGAGTGTGCGGAGTGCGTTTGTCACGATGGGAACATGCAGTGCACGCGGTTCGACCCCGACACCGCTTGCCCCGCCCTCCCCTGTGACCTGCCGGACCAGTTCACCGTCCCTGGAGAATGCTGCAAGTTCTGTCCAGGTAATTATAGATCGCTTGAAAGTGATGATTTTCGACTGACTTCAAAAAAGGTGGAGATTTTTCTGCCAATTATGAATCGATTTTGACTATCCATTTTTTGTTTGCTTTTCTGCATTGCTGTGCAATATGAAAGTAGAACTATAAGGAATAAAGCCGATTATTTTTTTCAAAAGTGTGTCTACAAGGGAAGTTCACCTACGAGGAGTGACTCAAATAAAAAAATGATCACTATTTTCCAGCTTTTGCAGAATCAACGCCATTTACATAGTGGCGTCTGTCGTAGCGGTTACGAGTATTCAAAACTTACCTTGAAGCTAGTTACCCTGGCTGATCATTTGGTGTCCTAATTTTCGACGATTATTGTACAAAGCCAGCTACCAACTTTTGTGAAACTGTTTTGTTTTGATCCTCGCTAATCTACTTGATCTAATGTTCATATGGCTTGTGTGCTGTTCTCATCTTGCCCGTGTTCATTGACAGGCGTCGACTACTGCAGTATGGGGCATTCGTGTGACGAGAACGCTACGTGCATGAACCTAAATACCAAATACACATGCAAATGTAATCAGGGCTTCCAAGGCGATGGCCTTACTTGTCAAGGTAATTTTACATATCATATACTCTTCTCTTTCTGCTAAACATCACATCTTTTTTTATTAATGATTACTCATTTAATTACGTGGTCTCCTTGCAACTAGAACTAGAACGAATACAAGGTGTTTCACGTGATCAGTTTTACCGACTGAACTTTGAATGAAACTCTAGAATTTCCAACTGACATCAAAAAGAAGGAGGTTTTCAATTCTTCTGTATGTTTTTTTGTATGTTACGTGATAACTACGCCAATTATGAAGCGATTTTGATGATTCTTTGTTTGATTGGTAGAGGATACTTCAGAGGTGGTCCCATCTAAATTTTATCGAAATTGATTAAGCGCTTTTTGAGAAAATCAACAAAAACTAAATATGAGAATTTCTACTTCTTAAGGTGAACATTTTAGTAGATGAATTCTGTAGACTTTTAGGCCAGTTGAAGTCTGTTTCTAGTTCTTTACGAACGCGTTAATTATCATAGAGCTGTGATTTATCGATAAAGATAGACCATATCCGTAAGCTGTTGCTTGTATATTTCAGATGTAGATGAATGTCAACAAGCGGGTGGTCTGTACGGCCACCACTGCCACTCGAACACTCGCTGCGTCAACGTGGTCGGTAGCTACGTGTGTCAATGTCTCCCAGGCTACGCCAGGCGGGACAAGTTCAACTGTATAGAGGTTGGAGCATAGCATTCATGATCATCATCATTGCATTGGCCCGTTTCTCAAGCGGGGGCGGCTATTTAAACCCTTATACCTATTGGCGTAGGTACTCGTTTTTACGGAAACGACTGCCACGACGACCGACTTAAAGGGGCAACTACATCTTATTTTTTTTTATTAGTCTGTTAGAATCCGCCGAAAGCCTCTAACTTGGTTTAACGACTGTTGCCAAAGACAACAACTGGGATCCAAAGCTTTAAATTCCTTCCAAATCACGGAATCATATTACTTTTCAGACGATCAAGTGATTCAGAATGTGTTATTCAAATGAGGAAAGTCTCATTAGGTGATTTTGACAATTTCCAAACCGGGAATCGAATCTAGGACTTTCCGCGTGTGTTGCGCGTCTGGTTTTAACTTACAGACCCTTGGTTATAGAAGGTTATTTTTGTTGTGTCAGGTGGATGAGTGTGCTGGGGAGCTTCACGGCTGCCACTCCGACGCCGTGTGCACCAATACACCCGGGTCGTACACGTGCCAGTGTCGAGAGGGATATACCGGAGATGGATATACTTGTACACGTATGTAGCATAATTGAATATCATTTACCTTAGACATTATTCAATCAAATTTGAAAATTTTCTGATAACATTTTATTTTTGAATGCATTCAATTTTGATATCCTATGATGATGATAATGATGAGTATTGAATATTGGTTTCAGCCGTGTGCACGGGTGGATGTTTGAACGGCGGCGTGTGCGCAGCCCCCGAGCAGTGCGCGTGCGCGTCCGGGTTCGCGGGCGCGCGCTGCGAGCGTGACGTGGACGAGTGCGCCCCGCCCGCGCACCCCGCCTCGCACGCGCCCTGCGTGCCGCGCGCCACGTGCGTCAACACCCCGGGGTCCTACTACTGCGTCTGCAGGGAGGGGTACAGGCGAGACATGCAGATGGACCATTGCGAAGGTATCGCTTACATCTCGTTTTCGTTATTTAAAAAAATATGTCGTCACAAAACGGTAGTGAGCTTTAGATAGATCTCGCGAGTCTGTCTGGCATAGCTTAAGCCCCATCACATGCCTATCAGTCTGGAATAAATCGGAAGGCTAAGAAGCAATACAAAATTGTACCAATCGTTACACACCTAGCGACCCGAAATCGATCTGGACCATTTTAGGTAGATCCAGAAAAGATAAATAAATAAAGATAGATCTTTGACGCAGCTTAAACTCACTGACAGTTAACAAACTGTGACATATTTTAATGTTTTTCAAAATGGCTGAAATATGATTTTTAATGTTTTCAACACGCTTATCTCCGCCCATTTTGAAAATTTCGAAAACCGAAATAACAAAAAATACTAACTATCGCACCTGCTCACAAAATTTCACAAGAATCGGTTGTAAAATACGACCTGTAAAAGAGAACATCTAGCCATACGAAAGCATTTTTACCCAAGCTGAAACGTAGACCCTTCGCTCGTTCAGTCAATTATGAGTACAACAGAAATTTCCAACTTATAGTTGATGCCAATAACCTGACATTCCGTTTATTGTCATGTGTAAGTGTTATTATCATACCAATTAGTTAACGATCAATGAAATCATGCTTCAGGCTGAACACGATGACAATGATGAAACATATATGACCGACTGTTTCAGACGTAGATGAATGTATGGAGGGGTACCACACGTGCCACCCGAGCGCTCGCTGCGTCAACACAGACGGCGGGTTCCGGTGTCAGTGTCACACACAACCGTGCCAACTTAGTATGTATCTATCATCATTATTATTATGTATTTTTAATTTCTCAGCCTGAGCTAGTATTTGCATAATATTCACTGGCCAAGACCAAGTGACTATTACTTTCACAATGGATTGTCTGTGGTGGTTGTGGTAGGTCGGTCAGGTTCGCGGTCGTCTTCACCGAGGAACTTGCGGACGATGCGGCAGGTGTTTAATTATTATTATTGGAACACTAATATTATATATCACCATTTTATAAAGCATTTCTGTTTTTTTCTTTACATGTATTTGTATACATACATACACATTTTCATATGTAATTGTTTCTTAAAATTTTTAAAAATAAAAGATTGTAGATTACAGTTCTAACGCGTAACTGACTCTGTTCCTGAGGTATAGGAGCGGTAGGGGAGGGTGTGTTTACGGAACGTCAAACGACGCATAACTTCAGTAGGGCGTCACGCGACACGCCACTTGCCACTCCTCCCATACCTAAGGAACAGACTCAGTTATGCGATAGACCTGTAGCTGTTAGCGTTTTCGGTCAGTACCATTGAAATATATATTCTGTCAGTACCGTACAGACAATTGTATATAAAATTGTGATTCACTGTGAACTTGTATGTTAATGATACTCATTTCGCGACATCACGTCCTATTTTTAGATAGTTACTACACAAATCCAACAGAAATGTAGTATGTAACTTTGATGGAGGTGGATCGGATCGCCTTAATAATCACCAACAGATTTTATGGTCCCCACTGAAGGGGATCAGGCCTACTTTCCGACGTAACCAAAGCGTTAATATGTAGGTTCAAAAAAACTTTACGAACGCCATATTAAACTTTATGTAAGTAGATTTTAAAATGAAGCGTAAGTATTAATTTAGTTTTAGAAATTCAGTACCTCATGCTAATAATTTTTAAGAAATTAATTGAGACTGAAAGCTGATAACCGATCACCATTCTTACCCGTTATGGGTACCGGGAATGTGAAGCCCAAAACTGAATTTAATTTCCAGTGGGTACTGGAACGGCTTTAACTACCTTTCTGCAAAAATCATATGCAAATACATGGCGTTGAGCTTCGTTTATCATACTTTAGAAAACAATATTACTATATTTATTTTATGGAATGTATATTTTTTTATCGCTCTAACTTAGTTATTTTTTAGTTTGTATGGAAAACTTATAGCATTGAAAATCAGATAGTAGATAAAGCAAATTTCATGTTTATGTACTGATTTTAAAATTTGTTATTTTTTTAAAGTATGAAAGTTTTTTACTGGGAATTATTTTCAACCGACTTTTAAAAAGGAAGAGGTTCTCAATTCGACTGTTTTTGTTGTTTGTATGTTACGCGATAACTCCGCCAATTATGAAAAGATTTTGACGATTTTTTGGGTTTGGTAGAGCATACTTTAGAGGTGGTCCCATATAAATTTTGAGAAAATCAGCAAAACCAAATATGGTAATTCTATCTTTAAAGGATCTCTAAAGAATGCTGTAGACTTTTAAGGCAGTTGAAATCAGTTTCTAGTTCTTCTTAAACGAGTTATCAAAACATCCAAACTTTTCTTTGTTCATATGTGTGTGCATTATGTTGACCAGATTGCGTGCAACTTTCAGGTTGTGTGTGGCAGGGTCAGACGGTGTCGGAGGGAGCGCGCTGGGCCGAGGACGGCGGCTGTCGGGTGTGCGCGTGCGCGGCCGGCGTCGTCACCTGCGCCAGACCACTGTGCCCCTGCGACCTGTCTGACAACGGCACCACGACGGTCAGTTACATTAACTATAAATAAAGACACCAACAAACGATACTATCAGGGGTAAGGTTGCCAAAAATGATTTATTAGCGATACCTCTGTTGAACATTGTTTTTCTGCCTATATTTTAACATATTGGCCTGTAGGACAGTTGAGTTGCTTTATGTGCATGTCTGCAACTATGAGTTTTTCTCATTCTGTCTATTCAAGTCTTGCTGTAATTTGTATCAAACACCGATAGGTACTTGTCGACTTGTCGTTCATATTTTAGGGATCATTTTCCGTATAGCCCAGTTTCCGGATTTTTAAACTTATTTTATTAAAATACTCATACACCAAAATATTTTATGAAAGAATTACAAAACATATTATTGTATGCATTTAGGGGTTCCGGGTTCGAATCCAGCCGTGTACCTATGAGTTGTTTTTCAATTCAAGTACATTATCCGATTGCTTAACGGTGAAGGAAAACATCGTGAGGAAACCTGCATGTCTTGAACAGGCATGTGAAGTCCGCCGATCCGCACTGGGCCCGCGTGGTGGACTATGGCCCATACACTCTCTGTAGGAGAATAGGCCTGAGCCTCTCCAGTGGGGACATATATAGGCTGTTGATGATGATGATTTAGGGGTTAACAAACATAATATTACCTTCTTTCTAGTTTTATTATCCCCATATTATGGTGGCGTCGTTAACAAAACCTATTTGGCAACTATCGACCGGTGAACGCTTTATCCTGTATCCGTCTGTGCTATATGCAACTAGCAAGCGCAGTCTGCGCACCAGGAGGTTTTCTTTCTCCTACCATCATTATGTAGTACATGAATAGACAGAGAGGCCACTCCATATAACATACGCCACATCAAACATTACGGATATCAACTCAACTCAAACAAGTAGTATTTAGTAGGTATAATCGTGAAGAAGAATATTCTTCTTCATAAAATCGGCAGGTGGACACTTATGGGACGAAATATGAGGGTATTTCCTTTTAATCGTATCACCTCTGTTTGAAAGTTTTAAAACGTAGTGTAAAACGTCAACTGTCAAACGGCAGAGTGACATTCGCTACATGAAAAATGAAGACGGGTTTTCGGGACGGCATTCGAACTTCAGCTAAAAGATAGTATTATTAGGATATATCATCGTATTTCCTTGAAATATTAACTCTAATTGAACAGCAACTAACGTTGGAGATGCTCTATCATGTACCTATCACTGTAATATTACACGTGTTCATTATGAGGTTCTAGTGAATTCCTAACACCATGGTTGGGAAGAGAATTAATGACCACAGCAAGGTTATATATAGGTGACGCTATTGTCTATCTCCATAATTGTTTCAAGAACATTGAGTTTAGTTGGGAGCCGCCCATGTCCAGCCGTGTACTCGCAAGATGCACATGTTGATTATTCAGGACCATGAATGTGTTTTACTTCAGGTGCAGAGCACAGAGTCGTCGATGAGTGTAGCGCCGGCGTCGTGCTGCCCGCACTGCGACGCGCGCTATCACTGCCGACATCAGGAGATGCACCACGTCACCTTCCGCAGCGGTGAGCGGTGGCTGTACCAGTGTCAAGTCTGCGAGTGCCTAGTGAGTATACATATAACAATACATAGACATATTTTTATTGACAAACACAATACAGAAAGACATACAAGATTCAAGAAGAAATAAATACAAAAAAGAAGCCACAACAAATAATACAAATACAGTAAAACATGAACAGAGGAAAAGAGAACACTAAATAATAATAATAAAAAATACCTATAAACGAGCAACGCTTGTATATTTATTTTGATGAAATTTGATATGTGGAACAGTGCATACAGTATGTGGAGGTTTCTGTTGAAAAGTACGTAAATAAAACATATATTAATTCTGTTAGTCACTTTAATTAAAAACAGTTTCCGAGAGCGAAAAATCAATCTAGTTAGTGTCATGTCTGGGAAAACGCGTGTTTTGTTTGACCATCACAGAATACAAAGATATTTTTTTTAAGTTTTTAACTTAGTTGTTTGTGTATTTTTGTCATTCGTTTTTCCATGTTTACTTACAGTTGGGTGAAGTGGACTGCTGGGAGCCGGAGTGCGACGAGACGGAGGGGGGATGCTGCTCTGCAGTGTCTGGGGGAGGTGGGGGAGGTGCGGGAGGTGCGGGGGGCGCGGAGAGCCCGCACCGGCTCGAGCTGGCCGGCTGCGCGCCGCCGCACTGCCAGCCGTGCCAGGTACACGAGTATACAACATACATATCTCTACCCGCTAATACTAAGACTAAACTGACAGATCCAGTGTTGTAAGTTTCCTTCCTAGAACCGCCACGTATTAATAATTTTGTTATTGAAGTAGAAAATCGTACATATCTTTTACAAATTAAATACAATCCACTAGCTGAAAATTGAAAACGCCGTTGTAGCGGTGCTAGGAAGTATCACGTGGTTTTGAAACTTTATAAAAAATAGTGATGAGATGAAGTGTTTTAGATAAACATTTTTAATTATCTTTTCTGGAGGTGCTCTGCTTCAGATGGTAGTGTTTTTTAAACAGATCATGATTCTTTCGATGTCGTTGGTTGTCCCGACACTGCGATAAATAAAATAAAATGAATATTTTTGTGTGTGATTACATTATTTTGCTAGTAACATCACTAGCTGTCAGTTTTGTCTCAAGTCCGGCTACGCCTTGCTTACGAATGCGGTCTGGCAAATTCCTTTTTACCGTCATGATTTTTAAAGCGTTCTCTTTTTAAACTCTTCACCCTCGAGGTATCAATTTAGATTACCAATTTTATTTTACTACCTAACAAAAAGTCACAAACGCAGCTTCGAAGTATCTTGTGCCCGCGCTTTCTTTTCTAAACTTCTGACGCTTATAAAATATTCATTTAAGATGATACGCGCCTATATAAGTAGAGAGAAATACTAGATTTCATTTACCATAATCTTTACAACAGGATAGACGTCTTTGTGCAGTAATGGTCTAAAAATAGGACAGCGGGTTGTAATGTCGTGAAATGAGTATCATTAACAGACAAATTCATAGTGAATCACAATTATCATTTTTACGCACTATTTTTGATTATTGTTCAAAACGTAATCTAGGAACTACAAGTTGCGTAACTGCTATTTCAGCTGATAATAAAGTTGTACGAGTGTTTTTTACGTTGTGTTTGTTTTTACGCAAAAAATAATGTTTAATCAACACACGAAATTAACTTTTCTCCATGTTTGCGAAAATGCATTCTCTTGTTTTTCTTTTAAAGCCGTCAAAAAAATCGACAGAACTGGCTGAAAATTATAATTTAGTCTTTTAAAGAGTTTTCAAGAAAAAGTTTTTATGCAATTTGCGACAACTTTATTCATAAGTCGATTTTTACCAGACTTATCACTCTACCCTCGTACGTTAATGATATTCATTTTCGCGAAACTATAATCTAATCCGATCTACTATTTTTAGGTTATCAGAGCCAGTTATTCTACAAGATTATGGCAAAAGAAATTTTGTATGGAGCGAATTCCCTCTAACGAGCGCTTCATATTTATATTAATTTATTGCTTGTGTAATGTAATGTTACCCACGACGTCTGTCGGAGGTCTCGCGACCAGACCCTGGCCTGGCTTCAGGTATGTTCGGAGTGTGAGCACCGTACCGTTTCGCTTGTTGCAGGGCGGGCAGTGTGCTACTTTGGTGAGCAATCTCGCGTGTTGTGTGCATCGGTAACCATCCCCACTCTTATTATTCATACATTTTGCTCTATTAACACGTTTATTTCGATGCTATGACGTCTTCGATTCGATTCGTTATAGAGTTCAATAATAAAATTAATATGGGGTCTGTCAAAGGGAAACCTACTGTAAAGGATATCGAAATTCAAAGTTTCCTGTATAATAAATTCATTCCAATGAAATCAGCACCTCATCAGACTTTTTTCGATCCAACATTTTTATTTTTACAAACTGGCGCCCAACGCCCAGCACGGGGCAGAACAAATCGATTCGAAGGCAATGTTCATTTCAGGTATCATTTTGTGTTGCATGTTTTATCTTTTACACACTCATTGGGCGTGTGCCACGACCTCATTATTTTCTTTGGAAACGAGCATGAATTAGGAATTCATACTTTTCACAGTTTGAGTTTGCCCCATCTTTTATTTCTGTCACGTTATTCCATTAGTAATAGAAGTAATTTGAAAACTCACTAAGATTCCAACAACGTATCGTTTTCAACGGTCCCTGCTACTTTGTCTGTGTACCCTGCAGCCTCGTGCCCCGCCGCGAGGACCGTGGGTCACTGATATCAATATGATTAAATATGTTACGTTTTGTTAAATATATAAAGAACTATACTCAAGCCTGTTTTGAAAGTAGTTGGTCATTTTAATTGAAGCAGTGCGTAAACACATTTACGAAGCGGAGTAAGTAGTTCATTGTATGACAGAAACATACCAAATTCCTTCACATCCCTCCAGACTTGTCAAGAGTGAAGCGGTGGGGCCACAAGTAAACAGAAACTCGTGCGCCCACCGTCCGCGCGGTGGGTGTCTCAGGGATGTACAACTTTTTGTCGTGGAATGTTAATCAAGATGTGTAGGTATGATATGTAGTAAGTCCATGTGAGCAGTGTAACGTGTGTTGGTGCAGAGCGGGAGCGTGGGTGTCGCTGGTGCTGGCGGCGCTGTGGTGGGGCCAGCGCGCTCGTCTGTCGTCTCACCGCAAGCACCGCGGCGCGCGGCCCTAGAGCCCCCCTGAGACCCGACACAACACACATATTTATTATAGATAGACATAATGTTAACCAATTTGGGCGGGCGCGCGCCGCCTCCACGGCCTTAACTTATCGAGGGTCCGCGCCCGCCCGCCCGCGCGGCGCCCGCACCCTGTGATATACTGTAACTACGCCTGCGGGAGGGACGCACGCGACTCTGTCGATTATATCAAAGTACTTTATCTTCGTTATAGCAATATTAGTGTTATCGAGTAGCTAGGATCTGAGGAGTGCGTGCCCCGAGTCTCCATCGAATGATGCCTTTCTAAAGTAATCTTACGGATCGGTCGCTCGACGTGCGACGGGCGGGGACAGTGCTGCCGGCGCGTCATGGACTTCATTATTTGTACTAATCGGTAGACTGCACTGCCGTTGCAAAGAAACGCCAATATTAGACTAGTAATTAATATAGTGAAATAGACATGACTTAGACATGTGACGAGTTAAGTATGGCAGCTTGCGAGCGGGCGACACGCGTCGGTCGTCGAGCGACACAACGCGCTGCGAGCACGCGAGACATTCGTCACCGGCCGTCTCAATAATAAAGTTAATTTAGTCGCTTGTGAGGTGACGAACGGCTGCAGTGCCGCAGCGCGGGCGGTGCGCTGCGTGCGAGAGAGATAGTTGCGTGTGAGTAGCGCGCTAGACGGTACTACCGCATGCACGGACCCCAACGTTGGCTGTGCTGCTGACACCACCTGGTACCCCTCTTAGTCAATACAATTTCTCGTCTATGACGACAGGCAACATGGGAAATTGACGGATTTTGAATTGAGAGACAAAACTAACAGTGCTAATTGGGTGCTAATATGATCTAAAGGCACGCACACAAAAGTACACCAAACATCACACTCGCCCGTTATGTATACAGCGCACGTCAGTGTCAGTAACACGTATCACTAGGCCTGCTATTTTGTCTCTCTTAATTTGAAACTCAGAATTTAGATTTAGAACCTCCTGTCTACTCCTGTAACGGTCATACTGGCCAGCAGCACAGCCGGCCGGCGGCGTCTGGCTTGCCCCGCCCCGCACCCCGCACGACGCCCGCCGGACACACTGCAGCGGGCCCCTACGTGTAATCTTCGAATTCTAAATTTAACAATACGTCGATCGCTTCAATTAATAATGTAGAGTAATGTAACGGTACTATTTAGCTATTGTTGTGAATATTGTATAGTGTTTAATGTAATTACCGCGCCGTGGACGCGGCGGACGGCGGGCGGGGACGCGGGGGTGGGCGCGAGGCGTAGCACGCGGGCGGGACTACATTCACATGCACTATAAAGTCTAAGCAAATATAATATTATTTTGTGAAAATTTTCATAATTTTAATTATATTTTACTCCGGCTGATCATCAATAACGCCATGAAATTGTGAATATGGCGCTATAACATAACTTTTGCTTTTCGTTTAGCACGCAAAGCAGAAGCTACAGTGCATAGTGCAATATGTCCATGAGTACTAGGGTCAAATAGTATCCTACCAGGCGCAACAAGAAAAACAAGTTGCTAGTCGCTTCGAAAACACCCGATGAAAGATCAAATGAAGGGCGACCCTCTTCTATCATTTAAGCTGAAGCTCAAGGATATATGCATTCTGCCAACGGTGCTCAAACTTGGGCTTTGACGGATGCTCAGAAATTCAAACTCAAACTTTACTCGCTATACATCGAGCTCAGAAATACCATCCTACGCTCCAAAACTAAAGTCACCGACGCGACGTCGCCCAATCAGCCACAATCTGACTAGGATAGTCATGTCAGCTGCAAGTCTTAGGACCAAATGGACTGCGGGCGCAAGAAATAGACGTCGCGGCAGCCAACAAAAGAGAAGGAACTATGAACTAGACTTGATCCAGAACCACTGGCCGGGAGGGAGGAGAAAGAGAGAGAGAACAGCAAGGTTACTGTAATTTTTGAAAAAATTGTGTTGTTTTTCTGTCAGACGCAGTTTTTGTATAGAGAGCGAAAAAAAGAAATTCTCACTAATTGGCTAATTGATTTCAGTAGAAGCTCGCATCCACAAAGGATTGTATTTTAAAACTTGGACTTATAGTAAGTACGCTACACACCAACAATTGTAATACTTTGAGCGTTTTCAAAATATCATACCGGTCTTCGTTGGTTAGCCAGAGTACATAAATTTTACTTTTTTTAACCATTGATACTGGCAATAGAAATATTTATTTCATTTTCAGAACGTATCTGAGTAGTAGCTTAGGGTCAAAACACCTATTGTAGGACAGAAATGTGTAAGAACTGCTGCAGTATATTTTAGAGTTTAAGTCTTCTGTACAATTTATGTTTTTGTGTATGTAAACATAAGATTTGTTAGTTTTAACAACTACGATGTTACGTTACAAAGCTACGTTGTGTAGATTCACGAATACGCTGCTAAACCTTAACTTCGACAACTTAAAATCCCTAAATGACTTCCTATATCTTATTAAACAATTTATATTTTTATAAATAGGAAATGAATGAAATATACTTCCCATCAGTAATAATGAAACACCTTGCAAGTTTATGTTTTGCAAGGATTATCGGGAAAACCTATGAAAATTTAATTTGAATTTACTACTAAACGACATTTGACATATATTCCTAAATATAAACATTTTTCTGATAATCCTTACAAAAAAAAACTTGCAAGGTGTTTCGATTTTTCTGATGATACGTATATATAAAACAGAAAACATTGGACCACATGGATTGTAGGTTTTTTAAACAGAAGGTTGAGCTAGTATTTTAAGAAATTTCTACTAGCAGACTTGGACCTTTTAATCTTTTTGAATTTTGTGTTAATTCAAAACAGTACAAAAAGTAGCCTGCACGCGGGTAACTTGATCGCAAATCTCGTCTGTGATTGGACCGTGACACTACAGACGGCACAGCGTAGCCGATCGGGTTTCCTCCTGTAGGGCGCTTTAAAGAGGACACCATGACTTTTGTTCGAAAAGAAAATTAAGTTCAAATTTTACTCGAAGCACAGGAAAACCAGACCTATCGATACGAATAGAAATAACATTTTGTTTGCGTGTTTGTAAAGATTTTATAGTAGCAGCCGTCTCGCCCGCTCGTGCACGACATTGTACGAATTTTTCATAATATATTCTAGTTTTGTTTGTCTGTATAGAGATCGTTTCCTTGAATTATTTGAAAATAACCAAAAATAGGTACCAAATATAAAGAGATATGATTGTTTCTTGATTTTTCGTAAAGCATTTTGATGCTTGCATGTTGTATTGTGTTCAAAAATTACATTAAAAAAGATTATCCGCAAAGTGTGGTTTCATTTGTGTGGTGAAAACACGCCAGGACTGGTGCCACACGTTCTTACGGGGCGGCACCGGGGTCGGGTGTGGCGATGTTTTTTCAAAGAAAACCATTGTTTTGCTCACAAAATACGTCGCAAATAATGCAGACTATTACCGCAGTAGGACTTCAAATGTCATTGAGAATCTTGACGCATTTAAATACTTCAGAAAGCATCGTTCTCCACTCCAGATATAATGCATTTGAATATCACAGAATATATCAACGCGACCATCATTTCTTAGATCTTACTTGAAACAGTGATTGGATTTGAAAACAAGAGATTTTTTTTCGTCGTAGACAAAGAATAGCGGACTATTGTTGCCAACTATCACCATATAAAAGACATCAACGAAGGCTTTTTTCACATCACAACTCTACTAATTCCTAATGTTCAAATCAAATCAATCAAATCATATTTAATCAGAATCAAATAATTCCATCAAGTGTTAGTACAGTTCTAGCCTAAGTTAGTAAGTACATTTTAAAAGTAAGAATTATCAAAGCATTCATTTAAAAAAAAATTGACCGTTCAAACCGATTAAATCAAATGATAATATTTTGAAAAGTCATGTAGTTCGATGCTAAATGGTAAACGTTATAATAGCATATTAATGTTGTCCTATTGTCAGTCGGACAAGTTAAAAAACTAGAACTACCCCAGAATTTGAAAAGGTTAAGTTTTACTTTTGGGTAAAGGGTGTTTTCTATTTCGACCCCGCTGAATATAAAAATAGCCTTATTATTTCTTAATCTCATTTCAGCAGTTTCTACAATTCCTATGACTCATATCATTATCATGTCATGAATGGGGAAGATGCATGTATTTTTGTTTCTAAATCGATAGTCCATGTAAAAGCTCTATTTTTTTCGATACGACTAATACTTTTTTCAGTACAACCCGCCAAAAAGTAATTCTAGCCACGCGGTGCTAAAACGCTCCATATAAATCGGATTACATTTGTGATGTCACACGTGAGCGTTAAAATGTATGGAGCTATACAAATACAAAAAAATACAAATACAAAAATGTTTATTTTCCTGATACAAACTCATATGTAGCTTGTTCGATATTTTGAGTTATCTCGTAAAAGAATGTTTTTATGTGTTATATACCCCTATAATAGAATAAGCATTTTAGTACTCGAGGAACTAAATTTGAGACAAAATTTAAATTAAAAAAAATTATTACGTTTTTTTATTTTGGTGGAATTTTGTTTAATGTCCGTTATGCTATAAAATACAATTCAACCCAATCTTCCCTATTGGTGAGCCCTGTCGTGCTGGGTAGAATGTTGCAATAATGTCACACATAAGGCTATTTTTCATAGCTCGACCGAATCTCTTGAAATAACATAACTCAAAGATAGAAAGCTTTATAGAACCTATTGAATGAAATCAACTTGTAATGTAAATAATTTAAAGACATTGTGTTATCAAACGAAAGCGTAGGGCGAAAAGTAATCATGACTAAAGAAATCATTTCTTGATAATTTCAAGATTAATCTTTGTAGTGTTTAGCTGGTACTTCAACCACATGGATCTTATTACTGGGCTCTGGTAAGATCCTCGTTTACCATTGACCCAGGAAGAAAAAAATCTAGATGCAGTTAACTTTAGTCATGCTAACTCTTTGTCCAACACTGATTGTTGCGTACTAGACCCGTGACAAAGTATTCTAGTGCGTGGGTGCATTGGCGGGTGCCGCCATGGACACGTGCATCCCAGGGACTGAGGCGAACAGCTGCGGGTGGAGGCAGGCCACGCGGACCTGCTGCGTCTTCAACGCACGAGAGTCTCCCAGTTCCACCACGCTCGTCACCGTGATGTATGCCGCCGCGAACAGGGTCACCGCCTGCGGGAAAACACCGCTACTTAGAACACAGAACTGTAACGTACACTCGAGTACAATAATATGTATCCTCTTTTGAACCATTTCACATTCACTTGCTTGCTCCTATGTAGTGAGTTAAAGGAAATGTCAATGAAATGTAAATGTGACATGGTTCGAAAGTGGATACATATTTTTGTCCTCGAGTGTACATTTCGTAATGATTTTTCTTTGTGAGCCGGTAAACTCAACTGCTGATCATAATCCTTCTCTATATATCCTTCTCTATAGATTACCACGTAAAACGATCTCTTCATGAGGGACTTTACATATATTATGTTTAGTTTTAAGAATTGTAATGTTGCAAGGCCCGGGTAGGTTTCCATAATGTACATTATTTATTTAGCTTTACCATTTGTTCTCACACATCGAGAGCAATAAAAATCATGACTTTGACTTGTCAGTCTGTCACTTATTACAACACCTTCCTAGGACCTGGGTTAGATGTTCTATATTATTCGAAAGCCAGTATCTCTGGACCGACTGACTGGACTTCTTCCACCCAACGGACATATTGTCACTATCAGATGAGATGAAGGCAAAGTCTTGACCGAATGTGTATGTGTGAAAGGAACACGCTGACTGCAAAACTACATTGACTCGTCGTTGCAATATACGCGCAGTAGTCTTTGTTGCCACCTGTTGGACGATGAACCGATTTCACAGCACTGTCAGGCAATGGTACATACAATGACGAGGATCAAGGCGCCGGCGAGGGTTGTGACGGAGCTGACGAAGTAGCGCAGTTCTATCAAGGCCGGGCGGAGGCAGCCGCTCACGTGCAGCGCCACGTTGCATTGCTCAGGACCGCGATTCTGGAGCAAAACATCATGATTATAGTTCGCAGCTATCAACTTCCTCCTTCGAAGAAAGGATAACCGGGACCAGTCACTGTGGTATACCATGGAGGAGTTCTATGTCCAGTTGTGGACGTTTCCCGTTTGAAGATGATTAATTTCCCCATGGGCACTCCTACAAATGTGACGATATGCTTGTTGAGGGGAAGGTCCAAAGTTTCAAACATTTACGTCATGCAGACGGTCTTAATATTTAACAGATTGCATTTTGAAATTTAACAGCATCCTTGGTACATTGGCTACACAGTTGAACTCACAGTCCGGAGGCTGCGGGTTCAATTCAAAGTGATACGGGTCATCTCTGATATCTGTTTGGTTGATGGTATCGCTTTTTCTAGGATGTGCAAAGGTTAGCTGGGGGCAACTTTTTAATACTATAGTTGGAATGTTATAAAAATACAACAAACGTCTTACAACCTCAAACTTGGCTAACTATATATCTAGTTTCCTGCCGTTACGGTCCAGAAGAAGGAGGCAGTACGTGAACACGAACGTTCCGACTCCACTCGTGGACGGCGACGACACAACGATGCCCCAGATTAGGGGCACCTAGGGTCGCGGCCGGCCAGAGTAGGAGCTCTGGTCGTCATGTTGGTATAAACCGGTGACCAATGGAAGGCAGCGGTAGTAAGACGTCGTGGCTGACTGGCTAAGGGCAGGGCTCGCACAGCGCGAGAGGAGCACTTGTAAGTCCCACTGGAGTTTTCAATGTTCTTTGACTTTTGAGGCTTTTTAGTAACAAACAAGGATCAATATCGAATGGCGTCAGCAAAGACTTCTTCGAGCCGTGAGGATGTATTGATGTTTGTCCTTAGTGAAAGGCTAGATGTGTATCCTAAGTGTGCCGCCAAACAGCAGATTTAATAGCACTGTTGTGTTTCGATAACGAACTATAACATAGACACTGGCTCATTATTGAGGTATTATTGTCACTAACCATCAGGTGAGATGAAGGATCTCTCCCAGAGTTGTCACTAGATTCTCTTAGCTCCATGCAACCTACGGTGACGTATGTGGTACACTCACATGGGACTTGTTGGCGCTGTTCCACATGCGGCTGCAGCAGGAGGGCGGCAGCGAGCGACGATGCTGATACCAGTCATCAGGGGACTGCACGCCACAGCAACGATTCTAAGATAATTAACATTTATTTACTTAAACTTTAGCTCGACGAGTCACTGAGCTGAAGTGGCAATGGGCAGGCCACAACGCTCGAAGAACGAAGAACCTACCTTCAAATTCACAGGGTAGTAAAAGTTCTCGAGTGGCAACCACGTACCGGGAAGCGTGTACCGGGCCGGCCCCCTACTAGATGGACCGACGACCTGGTTAAGGTCGCGGGGAGTCGCTGGATGCAAGTGTCTCGGGACCGGCCAATGTGCCACAATCACGACACTTGGCAGACAGATTAGTGATCGTAGTAATAGATGTTAACACATTGGTAGACGCTGCTGCCCATCTCCAGATTTTTGTATTTAGTCGCTATTTACCACCACTACAGGATGAGATGGGGCAGTGCTAGCCTAAAGCAGATACCACCCTGCATATACCAAACCTGTAAATTTTTTAACGATCTACAACCGAGTATTCGGGTCCTCCATATATTTGTAACCGGCAACATTAGAGAAGTACTATCTAAAGTGATATTGCCTGTATGCATACACGAGATCTCTTTTATTATATTTCTTAATGAGAAAAAAATTACACGGGAATTAACAGCGCAATCGATCGATTTGGAGAACTCTACAGATTTCTAGAAGAATTAGCTTGGACTTTTCAATATATGGGGCATTTCACGTCAAGCGGACAACCAAAAAAAAGTGAGGTCCCGAATTTTGTTTATACTCTGGTCAGTTATACTTCTAAAAGACGTGGATGTGTACACCCAATTTTTTTTTCGTATGATCATTTATTGCTGAGTTATGAGCTTTTAAAATTTACTAAGAATGAAGTCATAAATTTTTGGATACTTATTATCGTTATCAGCTAATTTGTAAAAAACACTAAAAAGTATTGTTTCTTATAGTAAAAAAGTTAAATTTTTTAATTTTTTTGTCGAATTCTAAATTTGATTTTTTTTACGTATAGTAAACCGGAAGTGAAAATTTCAAATCGATGTTTAAGTAACTTCGACACTTTTTTTTTAACTTTTTTTTAACTTGAATTAAAGCTTTAAATGTACTAATTCTTCACAAAAAAAATTAAAACGTGATCGCCAATAGTTTAAGACTTAGAGCACATAGAGTACATACACATAGCTATGAGCACTTTCTAAGCAATCGAGTTTATGTGCTAACATGCTGAAATACTACGCTTTTAATATTTTATTCCTTTATTCTAGCATGAAAAATAAAAAATTTAACGGTTTTTTAAAATAAAACGTAATTAACAATATAAATATACGCATTTGTTATAATAATGACAAGTTCATACAAAATAGTATTTCAAAAACTGTGATACGAAGGTGAAACACACCAGTAACGCCATCTCATAGCTACAATAAGTGTCACTAACAAATACAATATTAATTGTCGTTACTTGCTAGAAAGAGACAGCTATATGACGCTGAACTGTCTCGGTAATGTGTAAAAATCCGTTATTTTTAGTTGAAACTTTGACTGCTTATCAACTGGACGCGTTACTATTTCCTAATTGTTTTTTAATATGGCTCCCTATGGTGATCGGTGTTTTAATCCGTTTCTCTTGACTCGTCATAAAAAAGGTGTGAAAATTAGAAAAATATCTAAATTATTAAGTGAAAAGTGGACAATTTCGCCTGATGTTTATGTGTGTGAGTCGTGCAGGAAACGGCTGTTACGTGAATCCCCTTCAGAGGCAGCCACTATAAGAAACAATACTTTTTAGTGTTTTTTACAAATTAGCTGATAACGATAATAAGTATCCAAAAATTTATGACTTCATTCTTAGTAAATTTTTAAAAGCTCATAACTCAGCAATAAATGATCATACGAAAAAAAAATTGGGTGTACACATCCACGTCTTTTAGAAGTATAACTGACCAGAGTATAAACAAAATTCGGGACCTCACTTTTTTTTGGTTGTCCGCTTGACGTGAAATGCCCCATATGTTTTAAATTAATCAATATCTAGTAAATCATCGTGATCACAGACTATTCGCGACATACTCGTGCTTCTTTAGAGAGAGCGAAAAGACTAATCTAACGTCCAAAATAATGTGTATGGTTTACCTCAATTTGCATTGCGCTGAAGGCGCTGCGCACGGCGGGGTCGAGGGGCTCGTAGGCCATGGCGCGCAGCATACTGGCGTTGAGCGTGGCCGGCTCGCGCAGACCGCGGGACAGCCCCATCATGGCCGACATACCCACCGACAGCGTCAGCATGGCAGTCGTAGACAGGAACATAAGCTGGCCAGACAGAATAGCTAAACAAAACAGTTCCTAAGACATTTGTCTAACTGCGGCTTCGATAAATGAACTTTGAGATCCTATGTTTTTCTCAGTTTAAAAAGTGATACGCTTGACGCTTCTGTGTGCGCACGCTCACCGTCCAACAGTCTTACCGTCATTTATCATCGGGTGAACTGAAGACCAAGCACAAAACCCAACATATCTAAAAAAATAGTTTAGATTAATAATAACTGATTGTTGTTGTAGTAGTGTCTGACCGTTCCCAGCAGCGTCATGGATCGTGCGTGATACGGCAGCAGCGAGGCCAGCCAGCACGCGGGCAGGCACAGCACGGCGCCCGCCACGAACACCACGCCCGAGCCGAGCTCCACGCCCAGGTCCGTCGTCCAGAAGTAGTACGACATGCGCACGATGCTCCATGACGTGGCCACGCTCAGTATCACTCCCCCACTCTTAGCATACACACACAAACACACATTATAGACATTGCACTAGTTGATTCACCGTCATCAACATCTGAGTCTCTAGTATATTCCCCGTAAGACTGCGTAAATTATAAATAATAATAATAAATTCTTTATTTCAGATATACATCATAATAGAGATACGTTTATTCGCTTCTTTCTACTAACTGTTAACGAGATACAAAGCTTAAAATAATAGTAACTAAAAACTAGAGAAGCAAAGTTCTAGCTAAGCAAAGTGGGTCTAATTCTACTAGAGGCAAGCCGCCTCTAGACCTGCATTTCAGCCCAAAATGCTTTCATACAAAATTTCTCTTCCTATAAACTACGAGGCAAACTTTAGCAATAACGTACATGGCGGCAATTAATTTCGAAACTGTGATGTGTACTAATAAATGACATGTAAATTTCCACCATTTATATTTGAACTACGCAATGAAAATATTATCAAGCTTTATATCATAAAACTGAGACAAAGAATAAAACCTTGAATTATAAAAAGCCTTGAAATGCGGTTGTTATGAAATTCTTTTACTTTTCGTCATTTTATAGCACTTTTCGTCTGTATTTCTAAAGTAGTACGACAAACAGAGAGATTTAAATATAGTAATAGGTTATAGAGCGGGCATTGGGAAACGTTTCTTATAAACATTTTGATCTCAAAAGTCAATGGTATGCCAAATGTCTTGGACAGCCGCGTGACGTGATGTGACACTAGATAGAGATTTGTTACCAATTGGTAATAAGTTTAGAATGAAAAATTTTGTTTGCTTTGTCCCAATGAGCTTTGTCCGGTCTATTACTATTAATGTTAAATGTCTTTGACGACAAAGAAGTAGTTGTAAAAAACTGAACACTGACCCTTTGGGCGTTGGTCAGTTTTGGTTTTGATGAACTTTCCAGGGATTATCATAATTGTCTTCAATTTTTATAAATTGCTTTTTCAACTTACAAGTAGCAATCCGGAGCAGATGAAGAGAACCAGACCACTGGTCCTCATATCTGGTCGATTCCACAGCTTCAAGCAAGTAATGAAGGTATTTTTAACAATTTACTTATTTATTATATAAAAAAGCCAATTGTAACAAATAATGTCTGACTCTGACACAAGTGAAACAACAAAAATGAATTTTAGTGACGGTAATTTAAATATCGAGCACTTCTAACTTCTATGTAGGTTTTTGTTTCATATATAGATACTTCTTTACTGTTTTAACCGACTACAAAGAAGAAGGAGGTTCTCAGATCATCGTTTTCTTTTTAGGGTTCCGTAGTCAAACACGGAACTCTTATAGTTTCGCTCTGTCCGTCTGTCCGTCCGCGACTTAACTCAGAAACCCTTACTAATAGAAAGCTGTAATTTGGTACGAGTATACATCTTAATCACGCTGACAAAGTGGTATAATAAAATCTTGAGAAATATTTTTAGGGTAGCTTCCATACAATTGGGTATTTGACAAAAAATATTTTTGTCTCATTCGATAGTCCATGTAAAAAGATAAATAGCTCTATCAATTTTTTTCGATACGACTAATAAATTTTTAGCACAACCCGCCGAAAAGTGATTCTAGTCACGCGGTGCTAAAACGCTCCATATAAATCGGGCGTGTTTTGTGACGTCACATTACTATATTGGAGCGTTAAATGTACGGAGCTTGTTCGATATTTTGAGTTATCTCATAAAATAATGTTTTATGGATTATTTACCTCTATAATAAAATGTTCAAAATGAAATGAGAAAACTAAATCTACTAAGCATTTTACTGTTTGAGGAACTATATTTTTTTGCAATTTTAGAAACTTTAAATTATTACGTATTTTTATTTTTGGGGCTTTCTTTTAATGTCCGTTATGGTATAAAATACAATTCAACCCCAAACTAATTAGGTGTCAAGTACCCAATTAACGTGGCGATGAAATGATGTGTGGGTCGTCAGCTTCCTCATAGAGCTATGAGAATTCTACGCATGCCAAATTTTAAAGCAATTTAGGTGCAATCAAACTTTAGCATTCATAATTTAGCAGCAATCATGACTCAGTTACAGCGAGTTGTTTTTAGTGTGTCAGCTGGAGACATGGGTCTCCAGCTGACACATGCCAGGAAGGCAAACCAGTGAGGTTAGGGCTTTAGACTATAGTCAGGCATTTAAAGCACAATGAGAGCAATGAGAGCCAAAAAAATTAACGATCACATTGATAAACTGTTGGATCTACGAACGAAATACCGTGTGTAAGCTGGCGACCCGTGTCACCAGCTTACACATCTGGATCTTCGTAATTATTCAAGTTACGATTATGTATTGTACCTCATATTTTAGAGCAAAATAGAAGCGCCAGGCTTCAAAATTTTCGAATCTCTAGTGCTAAAACTGTTTGAGCTACGAGCCGATATGTGTGTGTAAGCTGGTGACATGGGTCGCCAGCTGACACATGTTGTATCTCTGAAACTACATAAGTGAGAACTTCGTTTTAAAGATCAGATGAGACCATACAATAGAAGCGTTCACGAGTCAAAATTTCAAATCTCCTGGCTGTCTAGATTCAAAGTTATAAGCAAAAAACTATTTTCCCGCCAAAAAATTCAAAATAATCGCACGGACGCCGCTGAGCGGGCCGTTGCCGTTCCGTGCGCTACGCTATTACAATAGAGTTTCAACTTAGCCGTCATTGTTTTAAAATTCATTTTAACCTGCACTTTCGTATCGATTCAATTGGTATATTGAGCGTGTTAGACCAGGAGCCGACAGAAATAAGCAATGGTATACTACCGATTAACTTTATAGAGAGACTACGAACGACCTTCACCAAATTTGAGGTCAAGTGATAATATAACCCTTCATCGTTGGTGCATAATTCAAGTCTACTAATTTAACTAATAGGAAGTCAAGATTTAGTTTAGTAATGAATCAACTTATCAGAAATAATTTTTTACATCATTATCAGTTTACATCACTATGATCAATAATTGTTGAGCTCGGTATTTAGTATATTTTCAGTAGCAATTATTGAATAAAACATGATATAGATTTCACAAACATTTAATTTTAGTTATTTTCACCGCTCCAGTTCCAGCTAAATGTTTGCCTGTCACAATGTGCGTACTCAGAAAGCGGCTTTTAACTATATTATAACTAAATGGTAGGCTTGTGAACTCGACTTCATCCACGTTTACTTCAGAAATGAACCCACGGGAACTATCGATTGGGATAAAAAGTAGCCTTTGTCCTTTTCTGATCCTTTAACTACTCCTATACCAAAAAAATGTGATGATTCCGACTCTCTGTTACGACGTAACGAATAAATAACGTAATCTTACTATAATAAATCTGTAGAATCGACGTGTCTGTACATTGAACATATTTGACAAAAACTGATTGAGGATGAGGTAAGAAGTGTAACAGAATACAATAACACCATTTTTAAAATTTTTAGAATATCCAATCTATGATTATGTACTTTGATCGACCTGTGATAAGTGAACACTTAGTGTTGGTTTTTAGAAGGAAAAATTTGGTTTTATTTTATTTGCTAATGCACAATATAGAAAGCAAGTATTTTTAGTTCTAGGGCTTGTTATGTATAACTTTCAAACAAAATATTTGTGTCCCCATACAAAGCTATGTCTCGTTTATTTCTTTATAGTATCCAACCTGTGATAATGGAACGCTAGTTTTTAGAAAAATAATTAATCTTAATGATGTTAACTAATATACACACACTTTAGAAGGCAGGTATTCTGAATTCTACTGGTTATTATATATAAGTTTCAACAAAATATGGGTTCCCATACAAAATTATGACTTGTTTACTTCTTTAGAATACAACTATCGCCTTTCAGAAGCACCTTTGTTATGATCAATTAAAAAAAAAAGTAAAAGTAAAAAGTGTTTATTTCTTAAATAACTTTTACAGAGTTTTGCAGGGGCCTTCCAGAAAGTAGTCTTTCGACACTTGTGTTGGAAGTGCACCGCGTCTTCCAGACGGATTTACACAGTATTATTTAAAATCTTAGTTCCTATTTTAAGTTTGCTATGCTCATATGTGTGTGTGCGTGTGTGTGTGTGTGTTTGTGTACATTCATATTTATTATGTACATAAACGGTTAATTTTGTGACTAAATAATATATTTAGGCGAACCCTAGATTGGATCTCTTTGTTGTTCTTCGGTCTGTCAAGACCCCTTTTTTAAGGAATGCGTGAATGCATCAAGTTGAAATTGATATCAAATACTCAGGTGTGCAATCCCTTATATCAAAGCCGTGCATGACGCATATTTTTGATTGATCTATAATCCTGAAATTTGGCAAAAAACAAAGTCTTATGGGACAAATATAGGAACCCTCGGTGCGCAAGTCTGACTCGCACATGTCCCGTTTTTGATATTATGAAAATCAGACAAAGCAATGTTAGTCGACTTTTATAATAAAAATATATCAAATCATAAGATTTTTATTCATTTGCAAATCTAAATTTCTGAGTATAAGCAATAATTTTTATTAAAATGTGCCAATATTGTTTGCAATTTCCATGAAAATAGCTATGAATAAAAGTTTAAGAAATACAGCCTATGTCATTTTCCATCCTTTTCCAAACTACCCCTATACAAAAAATCATCATTCTGACTCTACGTTACGACGATAATAAAGGACAAACAAACAAAATCACTTTTGCATTCATAATATTATTTTATAAATAATATTACTATGGATTGCTATTGAAAATACACTAAATACCGAGCTCAACAATTATTGATCATAGTGATATAAACTGTATATGTTGAACATATACCTCTTATACTATGTTATATCACACCGTAAATTGTTATTTCTGATAAGTTGATTCATTACTAAACTAAATCTTGACTTCCTATTAGTTAAATTAGTAGACTTGAATTATGCACCAACGATGAAGGGTTATATTATCACTTGACCTCAAATTTGGTGAAGGTCGTTCGTAGTCTCTCTATAAAGTTAATCGGTAGTATACCATTGCTTATTTCTGTCGGCTCCTGGTCTAACACGCTCAATATACCAATTGAATCGATACGAAAGTGCAGGTTAAAATGAATTTTAAAACAATGACGGCTAAGTTGAAACTCTATTGTAATAGCGTAGCGCACGGAACGGCAACGGCCCGCTCAGCGGCGTCCGTGCGATTGTTTTGAATTTTTTGGCGGGAAAATAGTTTTTTGCTTATAACTTTGAATCTAGACAGCCAGGAGATTTGAAATTTTGACTCGTGAACGCTTCTATTGTATGGTCTCATCTGATCTTTAAAACGAAGTTCTCACTTATGTAGTTTCAGAGATACAACATGTGTCAGCTGGCGACCCATGTCACCAGCTTACACACACATATCGGCTCGTAGCTCAAACAGTTTTAGCACTAGAGATTCGAAAATTTTGAAGCCTGGCGCTTCTATTTTGCTCTAAAATATGAGGTACAATACATAATCGTAACTTGAATAATTACGAAGATCCAGATGTGTAAGCTGGTGACACGGGTCGCCAGCTTACACACGGTATTTCGTTCGTAGATCCAACAGTTTATCAATGTGATCGTTAATTTTTTTGGCTCTCATTGCTCTCATTGTGCTTTAATTGCCCGACTATAGTCTAAAGCCCTAACCTCACTGGTTTGCCTTCCTGGCATGTGTCAGCTGGAGACCCATGTCTCCAGCTGACACACTAAAAACAACTCGCTGTAACTGAGTCATGATTGCTGCTAAATTATGAATGCTAAAGTTTGATTGCACCTAAATTGCTTTAAAATTTGGCATGCGTAGAATTCTCATAGCTCTATGAGGAAGCTGACGACCCACACATGATGAAATGTTATGCTTTAACGCGATAATGCATGTCCGCGTCGACGTTATTAGCATTAAAACGTGAAATTATTGTTGCGGGCAACTACTCAACCCTACAATGCGCTTGGCCCGACACACACTTGGCTGCTTTGGATAATATACAGTTTTAACATAAAATAACCGGAAGCAAGTGAAAAGTCACCAAGATTTTCACCGTTAGAGATAAAACATTTTCTTGAAACTTATATGGGATCTCTCTTAAGATCTAACCTATATATTAAGAAAATAATCATCATAGTCGAATCACAATCACACACAAAAACATTCAGTTGAATTGAGGACCTCCTCCTATTTTGAAGTCGGTTGAAATGATTCAATATCTATCTTGATCAGAGAAGCTTTCTTCTTCTTTCTTCTATCTTTTATAGTTTATGGTTGGTGCATGCTTAGAATGACAGCTGAATGTCAACAGAATGTGTCTTTCTTGGTGGTGTCTTTCATAAACGGTCATAAAGAATTACCATGAAGTTGGTAGTTGCCATAAATATTAAGAATTGAAGTGAAACGGTCATAATCACAGCGTACTATATATGAAACGTAGTGATTAAATTCTCCTAGATATATGTGTCATAAACTTTTCATCTTTGTCGAGATGAAAAGTTTTATTTATTTATTTTCATTTTTATGAGTTTATTTTGTTTTTATACACTTTTTATTATAAAACTTATGAATACTGTGTGCGTCGTCCTAAAAACAAACATTTTATTCTAAATAATCTAGTTCTCGTTGGAATAAATCAGTAAGTTCACTGGTACGATTTTACATCTCCAAAGTGTAATTAATATGCGAACCAATTAACCAACACTTCTTTAAAAAAATACAATTGAAAAAGAAGGCGTTGGTCTTGTTTTAATGTCTTAAAATTTCGAAACCATACTCAGTATAATTAAAAGTTGTATTATAATATAGTTCATCGCCTGTTCTTAGCTTTAGAATACAGTTACTAAAATCTTACTGCGACCGCTCTTGCTGACCGTGAGCTCGTTTTAGGCGCCAGCATGCATCCTCTCCGCGAGCGAGAATGTGACAAGTTCCTAGACCCCGTCGCCCCGGCGGTGCTGCCGCCGCCGCAGACGCCGCCCCCGCCCCCGCCCATCAAGACCAAGCGACACCCCCCCGGATGGTTGAAACCGTGTGTGAGTGAACATGTGTATACGACACTTTTCCTATTCTCCATGTGAGCTCAGGACCTCAGTGATGATAAAGGGCGTAGTACCTACTTCAATTCATCGTATTTTACATTTGTTATGCAGTAGAGCCCCGATTATCCGAACTAATTGGGTGGACACGGGTGTTCGGAAAAATGATTTATTCGAATATGTAATTGAACCATGATTTCCAAGCCCACCCCAATTACTTGAGTATATTTGAATTTCAGGTATTTACAATTCGAACTCCTTTATGATTTAAAACCCCACTAAAATCTAATATTTCCACGCGGACAGAGACGTGGTTAATTTACTTAGCTAAATATTTACAATATTAGAATTATAAATGAAAAAGAGCATTAAAGAAAAATAAACTAAGTTACGAGTACATTACGAAAAAGTTAGAATTTTTTTAAATGGGTAAAACCACTTGTAGCTACAGCCTTGAGATTTAGAACAGCGATCCTTTTGACGATTTAGAGGACTATTAAGAAATGATTTGTGCGCGAGCAAAGCCACGGGAGCGCTACTACTTTAAGTCTCTTTTATTACAATTGCAACTGGGGAAAAACAAGTATGTTTTATTTTTAGACCATTATTGCACGAAGCCAAAATTCCGATTAAATAAATCCGAAAAAAAAGTAATAAAAATACGTATTATACTTTTATATTCTTGTATTTTGTGGGTATGTGTGAATCTCGTGTCTATGTGAGTGTTGTGGATCCTAAAACATTTTTGATGAGAGCTGAGTAAACGAGAATCATATCTAAGGATGGAATTAACCTGAGTTTTGGATTTTGGTGTACTAAACGACTAATGCAAAAAAACTTTGTGTAACAGTATTTAGAGCGTGAGGGTGACGGTGCAAGTGTTTTAGCCTCCCAAGTTTATGCTGCTGCCGAAGAACTTCTACACGATGTGGTGCGGTCACCGCAAGCGGGTGCAGCAGATGACGTGCTGGGTGGACGATCGTCCGCCGCCCCTCTACCCCGACCTGTATCTCAAGCCGCGCCGGCTAGACCTGTACGCGAGACAGCTGGAGGACAACATGACAGTCAACAAGGAGCTGCTCAAGCGCATCAACTACATACAGCGATGCGGGGTGAGATAGTCATATAACAGATGGTTTAAAAATGATATTGCATTTGACTAGCGCTCCGCGACGAACTCCTTATTGATTCTTTGTTCTCAACTTCTCAGTAGTACGCACAGCTATACATTTCCAGTATACGCTGAATTATCATCCTGCGGGAGTACATTAGTGCGAGTTCAACATATACTGGAAATGTATAGCTTGATGTGTGGCCGTTTGTAGTAAAGAAGATACTGTGGATAAATCAATCTTGATGAATTTTGGCACGCAATTTTTTACTGTTATTAATCGCAACCAAAAAATTAAAATTAAGCAGATTATTAAATCGACAATCCACCATAGCCATTTGTAGGTGACGCGCTCTTATGTTAACCTGCTTTAAACCTGACACTTAAACTAACTTACAAACTACATCATACATTGAAGTTTTTGCTTTAATTGTTTTTTGCATTTCATAAGTTCCTAGAATAGGATGTTTATTATTCATTTTAGGCACTATGTATGTGGTTCTCTCACCATAATAGTTTTTTGCCCCCTTCGTTATAAATTTCATTATATCCGAATGGATGGATGAAGATGAAGTATTTTTATTTTACGATAAGGCCGTTGGATGGTAATGAGATGCTGGCTATGCTACTTTTCGTAACAGAATACATCACTGCTGTTTGGCGGCAGACTTAGGTAACTTAGACTTAGGTTTCAGTTTCAGTCTACCCGTAGAAATAGTCTTATGTTATTTTAATTTCTTATTTGTTTAATATTCATTATGTCTGTAAATATAATATTAATTAATGTTGTGTGTATAAGTATATGTAAGTTAATTATATTTGTGTAGCGCTGCGTGCAAGTTTGTTATACTATTGTTAGAATAGGGTCTGGCTGAACATCAGTGTTGTGCAGCATGCTGCATCACGGGTACTGAGACAGCTCCTGCCACAGAACCTTCTCATTTTAATGTGTAATTATAGTAATGTGTAAATTTTTGAATTAGTTTTATATATGTGTGTGTGTGTTTGTATGTGTAATTTGTCTGTGGCAAATAAATGGTTTAAATGGTTTAACATGGTGGTAGCTCGCCAGCGGACTTAAAACATACCACCAACCAAATAGAGCACTGATAGGCACCACTGGACAACGAACGCAGGACCTGGTTGTTATCCCAAGCATGTAGCGATTAGGCCACGGAGGCGGTTAAGTCTTAGGCAAATGATTTCTGTATCAAAATTCGGAAAGTCCATTGCGTAAGACTGAACCCTATATTAATACTTTGGTCGTAATTTTCATTGGATTTAGTGATCATAGTGATATTCCGGTGGTACACAGCTACCAGCGCATGCTACCAGCACCTGTAAAGCGACACCTGAGACAGGGTGACGGGCATAGGACATTGCGCGGTTCTTGTCAACAAATGGAACTACACGGTGTAGTCTGTAATAACTGCGAAAAAGACCGGAGACTGCGGAGACCGTTCTGAAAAAAGATTCTATATGTCTGATCGTTGCGTCTGCTTTGCAGGGGTTCGTGGACTGCTGGTCGCCTGAGCCGGACAACCTCATCAACAAGATGATGTGCCGGGACAGGCAGATGAAGCTCGACAAGATACGCAAACACAACTTGTACTTCTACGCGAGGCTCCTCGCCGCTGTACGTAACATCATCATCATCGTCCGGGAAACGTCCACTGCTGGACATAGGCCTCCTCCAGGATATGCCACATTGACCGGTCATGAGACACATGCATCCAGTGACACCCTTATCTATGGTCACATCATTAGGTCTTTATTATTAGTTATTTATATATTTAATTGTAGACAAATATTGATGATTCTTTTCTAACCCTTTTTGTGGCTAGAGTAAACAGTTTTAAAAATGTATTTTAGGTTTTTAATTGACCTTCATTGCACCTGATGGTCAGTGGCTGCTGAACGGAAAGCGTGTCCATCCAGAATCCGACAGCTAATGAGGCAATGACTCTGCTACCTTGCTGCTACCTTTCAAACTGAAACAAAACAGTGCTGTTTGGCGACAGACGTAGATATTATGGTGGTATGGTAGATACTATTCAACCAACCAGGGGGAAAAGAAACTTTCGCACCTTTTGCTTCCTGTGTCTATCTATTCCCAAAGTATTAAAAAATAGAGGGACTTTCACAGCTTTGGGATAGGTGGGTAACTGACTTTTTTATAAATTTATTTTATTTATAGCTTTAAGGATAAACATAGAACGTACTGTTTATAAGAGCTACTATTTATTCTCAGAGATCGGAACAGCCGGCTACTAAGGAATATGACGAAATGTGGAAAGAAACTAAGGCCAAACTTATCCTTGGAGCCCAGTAAGTAATTTAATTATTCTTGACTCGTCTTTTAAATTATTCTTACTTACATTATCGAATAGTAATATTTTTTAAACATTTCAGATTACCGTTCATTCTGTTCAAGACTGATAAAATCGATAAAGGATTTTCCGACCCAGCGTTCGTCGCACCAGAGGGCTTCAAACGTGCCAAGTATGAACTGTTCCAGTTCAAAACGTATTGATTTTGATATATATATTTTATGTATATCTACAATGTATTCTCCTTTGGCCTTCATCTCATCTTGATACCTATAATTCATACCAATATTATAAATACGAAAATCAGTTTGGTTGTTAGTCCTTTCTTCCCTTTGTAACGAAGGGTCATTCCCACCTCCTCTCCGCTCCCACTGTTATTCCTGTTTTTATTTTAGCCAGGATCTACAGCGGTTCACTTGAAACGCGTCCACTGAAGGTGGATGAATTTCCTACGGACTCTAAAGCTATCTTGGGACCCCAGACTCGTTTAGAATAAAGAAATAGGGTGTAGTGGTAAAGACGTTCCCACTTCGAAGGGTCAGATAGACTAGATTTTTTGTATAGGGTTAGTTGAGTGCTAAGGTCGTAGGAATCCCACGGGGACTAATTCGTATACGAATTCGCGGGCAAAATCTAGTAGGTAATATTTTTAATTTGGTTATACCGAAGGCGTTTAATTCTTTCTGAGAATAGACACACCATTGTGTGGGTCGCATGTAAGTAAGTTATAAGTGGGCTAAAATAAACTTGTAGGAGATAGGTATCAGCGAACTAGCGTGCACTGACAAATGACTGAGTTCCCCAACACATAGTGTTAAATCGCTCAATAGTATTCTCATACTACGAGTAAATTAGCGTTTCGACTGAGAAAAAAGCTAGTAATAAAAAGTCGACAACTTGATTTGTTAGTTCGATTATATCGCAGGGTCGTTCTGGACATCTGGGTGAAGGGTGGATCGAAGATCGGCAAGGTGACCGTGGAGCTGTTCAATGACGTGGTGCCCAACACGTGCGAGCTGTTCCTGCACCTTGTGAAGGGGGACTCTGACGGCCACGCGTACACGGGCACGCGGTTCTTCACGTGCGTGAACTCACGCTCTCTGTTCCATTCTACACGTAATGGCCTCCGTGGCGCAGTTGTCGGAACGTTAGACTAAAATACGCGCAGGTTCCTGGTACGATTGTGACATTTCAAAATTCATTTTGTGAGACATTACCCAGTTTGGTTAGGACCTTGCAGGCTGAATCACCAGGTTGTCTGAAATGTAATGATTCCGTGCTTCTGCACGTTAAGCCGTTGGTCCTGGTTACTATCTACGACAGGTAATAACTACGTGAGACATGTCAGAGGCCTATGTTGGCTCAACAACTGTGACAACTAGGGTGTATGAGGTCGGTAATCGACCTTACAACCCATACGATAAGGTGAAGAGTCCACATGTTCGAGCTGTTCCTACATCTGGTCAAGAGGAACTATATTTATTATTAATAAATTGGGATTTTCTTTGTTTTTAACTATAATCGTTCGGCTGCAGGATAGTGCCAGGTCTGTACTGCCGCGGAGGCGATGTTGTCAAGGACAACGGGTTTGGAAGTTATATCAAGGACGACGAGGTCACCCCTATGCTACCTGAGAACTTCGACCTGAAACACAGTGTTCCCGGTTTGTTGAGTTATTTATTATAGAATCTTCGCCGAATTAGTAGAACGTGAAGGATGGGGTTTAATATCAAGGGTGACGATCACCCACATGCTGACTGAGATCGTCAACCCCAAAAATACAGTGCTCCCGATTAATTGGTTTATTTATGACTAGCTTTTGCCCACGATCTACTGCGTGGACCAGAAATTATCTCACTGGAAGCCTTAAGCTCCACGTTTCTGACAACGTTTCTGGCGCATTCGAATATTTAGGTCATCGCTATATCATACTTATCGCGTACAAAAAGTGCATCTACCCCATCTAGAAAGAAAACGAAGAAAAACTTTATGATAATATCATATTGATTATTGTTTGGTCCCATCTATAATCTATAAAATGGAATTTACCGCATCTCATTCCGTGATTGTTGGGAAAGAAGACTATGGTAAAAATAAAAATAAAGTGATTACGGAGCGTGGTAATGGAACATTAGGCGAGGTGGTTAGCTTACGTAACGATCCAACATTGTACCTTTGTTGGCCCTACCGTGATCGGTGTCCGTTGAGTTTGTGATTGCGTGCGCGCAGGTGTGTTATCGATGGCGGTGACTACGGACCGCGAGGTGAATGGACACTTCAACATCATCTTTAAGCCGCTGCCACAGTTTGACGAAAATAACGTTGTCTTTGGAAGGGTAAGAATTATATACAATAACACAATTTTCTTAATCCCAAAACATCTTTTTGCGATTTGTTTCTTTTTCGTTAGTAGAGCAGGTTTCTTGGCTTTATAATTAGATCACCACTTGTTGACCCGCGGCTGACGATAAAAGCGTCTAAGAAAAGAACATCAGGAGATTGGCAGCAGTACAGGCAGCAATTTTTTAAATATGTGGGAGACTAGATTCAAGCGTTGGAATCCTGAGCGACGCGAGAGATTGAAGGCCCTCCCTATCTCGCTATAAATCCGTTTTGTTCAAGAGTTGCATACTATACTTTATACCATGACTACGAGAAAAAAAGATTTAAACAAAAATAGACATTTTAATGAAGAAAACAGGAAAGTTCAATTAATTAAAATGCACCTTCAAATTGGAACAGTTACTAAAATTAAGAGCAATTTTATTATTATTATTATTAGGATGGTCAATTGGTGCAGTGGTAAAGTAGTAAACAAAAGTGCTTTTATTCACTGTCTTCAGTGAATAAAATAAACTTTTTAGAGGGCAAATTGTGGAAAAATATTGAAGGAAAATTTGAAACAGTAAACAGTTAGAAGTTAAATTAATAATTTTGAAGTATGAATGAGTGTTGATGAGTATGTGTCAGAATAAATGTATGGTGGGTGTGTTGTGAGGATTATAAATACTGACTTAGTTTTGGTATTGTTTTATAAACGCTTCTTGTAATTCGATCGACTTTGCAGTTCTTTGGGTTAATTTCTGAAGCCCACGCAGACAAAGTTGAATGCAAAATCTACAAATAATTTGTTGTAATCCTTGTTTCGTTGATAAGATAGTGTCTGGACCGCCGGTGACATTGGAACGTATCAGCGCGCTGGGGCTTCCCCTGGGCACGCCCATGACTGACGTCATCCTGCAGCGGTGCTCCAGGGTCACGAAGACAGGAAGCCTACTGCACGGACAGCCCGGCACCACCAAGTTCCCACCCAGACGGAAAAATATCATGTGACGAGTTTACGTAAAAATGTTGCAAATTATATTGATGGTATATTGATGGAAACGTCGCCACGTTTTCAGTTTTGCCATCATATCTTAATGAAATCTATGAATCCTTAAATGAATTTAAAAGCTTCATTAAAAATCAATGAGCAATAAAAAAATATCTTATCAAATCCAAATGATGTTTTTTAAATCACAAATGTAGGTAGAGTGCTTGATTTTGGATCTCTTCAAAGCTAGAGAGGACAGGATTCTTTGGAAGAAATTATTTCGAGTTATTCTTAACTACACTTCAGTTGAGGTGTGTGTGGAAGCACATTGAATATGTATAAAACCCTATTTGTATAATAAATATGTAGTCACACAGGAAGGTTGTGGATATTACAAAAAAATGACATGAGATACATTTTGTAGTGATTCAGCCAAAATCTAGAGTATAAATAATTATTTAACTAATTTTGAAATTTTGTAAGCTAGAGTTGGATGACACAAAAAGACAGTTAGCAATTTATCACAAATAGTTTAATAACTGAATATTTTTCAACAATCTAACAACAACATCATAAATTCAAATGAGTAACAAAAATTTACATTATAAAACCTGCGTTCGCAGTGACGAGTTTCCCAATGATGATTTTATTTGAGAGATACTATTAGACCCAGTGAAAATATCAACGCCAGCAACTGAAATAGAAAATTACAATCATTTTATTCCATAGATGTTTTCGGACAACAGATTGGCTGTTATTGGATATTTTCAAAAATAGAACTCGTTTTTCAAAAATAGAATAACAGGTTTCGAATACAACCACGTTGATGAACCGATATGTCGATAGCGTGTAAGTAAAGATGATGCGATGGTTGAGTATTCGATTCCCATGCCCAATAGAAAGCTACAGTGATCGCGAAAATAACAGTTTACAAGGCGTCTGTTCAAACACGTTCAGGTTTTCCCGAAGTATTGCCGAACATGTCTTAGGTCTATGCAGCAACAGACAGAAACTCCTTGTTGACAATGTACCTGTAGATACTGAGAGGATAGTAACAACAACAAACAGGTCAAGTGCAAGTCGGACTCGAGCACCGAAAGTAAAGAAGAAAGGAAAGTATCCTTTTTTATTATTCCTTCCTTCCTTGCGATTCCTTTATTGCGTTGATTTGAAGCTTTATTTTTCTTTTCACAGTTGAAAAGACCTGCAGACTTACGTATTCAATATCAATTTCAACTTGATACCTCCACGCGTTCTTGAGAAAAAAGGTCTTAAGAAACAGACATACAGACTACAAAGTGATCCTATAAGGATTCATTTTCCTTTTGAGGTACGGTTTTTTAGGGTTCCGTACCCAGAGGGTAAAATCGGGACCCTATTACTAAGACTTGTCTGTCCGTCCGTCTGTCACCGGGCTGTAACTCATGAACCGTGATAGTTAGTTGAAATTTTCACAGATGATATACATATATTGGGTTATTGAAAATTAGACCAAATATTGTTGCAATGACCTCCTACCACCACTATTTATAACATTCGTGTCTTATTTCCAATATGTATTTCTGTTGCCGCTATAACAACAAATACTTAAAAAAAAAGAATAAAATGTGATTTTTTGCTCGTTTTTATAAATAACGGTACGGAACCCTTCGTGTGCCAGTCCGACTCGCGTTTGGCCGGTTTTTGATACAACTTTTAGACAATGTAGAAGTTGCTATAAATACTAACCATAATGAAAGCAACAGTGATCGCGAAGAGTCCGGTGTACAGTGCGTCTGTTCTCAAACACTGGAGTGTCTTGCCGAGACAGCCGTCCATGTACGTCGTTGCCGCGCGAGGTGAAGCACTGCAGTCCAGAGGCTGAAATCAATTCAACGTACTAATTTATTGAGATGTCATAAATGTTATCTAATACCTTTAAACGAGCAATTCTTGTATATTCGGATCTCCGAAACGGCTCCAGCGATTTCGCAGAAATTTGGTATTTGGGGGTATTCGGGGGCGAAAAATCAATCTAGATTAGTCTCATGTCTGGGAAAACGCGCGTTTTCGAGTTTGCATGCGCTTTTTCTTTCGCATTATTCGACGCTAAATATGATGGGACATTTCACGCTGTCAAACATAATCACTTTAGCCGAGTGGTTCACACGTGTCATTCCGTCCGAGATATCCGCGTTCAAATCCCGGTTGGAAAATTGCTTTTATTTTTGTTTTTGTGTGTGTTTAGGAGCAGAAATAAAGTTTTTGTTTGTTTTTAAAGAACTAAGAGCAAAGCTAGGTCGCCCAGATATTGTATTGTTTATTAATTATTTAATCGGTTTAACTTAAATAGTCGCAACATAATAGGGAGTCGCTGGATGCAGGCGGCTCGGGACGGTCGATGCGGCGTACCATGAAGGAGGCCTATGTCCAGCAGTGGGCGACTTTCAATGTAAATCAGTGCATAGTAACAGAGACTTCAGTTTACCAAATTTCGTGCAGAGTCCTCGTTAATAAAACTTCTGTGACTAAAGTTTTTTTAAATCCAGTTTCGTTGTGTCTTTGATAGTACGATACCTTTCCGTTACTTCCATCCTTGCAACAGCTCTGAGGCACTCTCTTCCAGTCCAGGTAGCTGTTCACTCCGCAGCACTGCAGGTAGCTCTGTGCCTCGTCCCATGCCTCGGTGTATTCGGGCTGCACACCGTAATTCGATATGGTCTTCTTCATCTCCTTCTCCATGTACGACTTGTAATCGTGTATCCTCTGACGGAATGCGAATTGGAAAATGCCGGCGACTAGAGTCACCACGAAGATTATGAGGACAAGCGCGAAGTACTGCAAGGAGACAGTTATAGATTTAGAATGATATCATCATTCAAACTCAATTTGAGACTGTATTTCTAAGATAGAAACAGAAATTTCCTGAGGTATGGGCGCGGTACGGGAAGGCGTGTTTACGGAAAGTCAAACATTACACCTGTAGCTATCACTGTTTTGGTTATAGAGCATTTTGGTTGTAGAGGATTATATATGCTAGTCTGTCCTTATTGGGATCACCATGTTATCTTATTTTGCCGCCAAACAACAATTTTCTGTATTGATATTGAAAGGTATACAGCAACACATTAGTAGTATTATCATGAGGCTTTTGGATAAGCGCGCTTTTAACTAATTTAAATAATTTGTATGGTACCGTGATCAGCATCCACTTGCTCTGCCTCGTGGCGCCGCAGCACCCCAGCACGGCGAGCAGCATCGTGAGCACGCCCATGGCGATGATGGCCACCGTGGACGCAGAGAACGCGCTGTCCTTCAGTAGCGTGCTAGAGAACGCATGGCTGCTCCACGACCAAATACCAATTATCGTGACCAGCAGGCCGCCCATCTACAAACGAATAAGCCCAGCCACTAAACACGTGTGAAGTAACTAGGTCAGACACTTTCGTTTGTACACTGAGTAACAAACACAAGTTAAAAGAAAAGTACACCAAAGGCTATTTTATTTTATTTTATAGGTTGCCAACACAGCATGCATCATTACAAAGCAATTACACACACACACACACACACACACACAGACACAAATTCAGTTCTAAATGCTGCCGCAATTATAGGCAACTACGGCTTACACACAAAAAAGTATCTAAATAATCTTAATATATATATAAAATGCTAATGTGCGTAAGTAAAGACACGGTTTTCTCTATCACCACTAATTCCAATCAACTTTCTGTTGGGATGGTAAATACCCCTTGGTCTCCCGGTGGGAATAAGGGAGTTTGGTCGCGGTGGGTGGAAGTGGGTGGTTGTGGGTGGCGAAAATGTGAAAAAATATATATCTGTCCTTTTCTAACTCATGGGAACTTTTAGAAAGGCTAATGTGCGTAAGTAAAGACAGGGTTTTCTCTATCACCACCAATTTCCAATCAACTTCCTGTTGGGGTGGTAAATACCCTTTGGTCTCCCGGTGGGAATAAGGGAGTTTTGTCACGGTGGGTGGAAGTGGGTGGTTGTGGGTGGCGAAAATGTGAAAAAATATATATCTGTCCTTTTCAAACTCATGGGAACATTTAGAAAGTTCTAAAAATTTCTGGAATTTCGGGAATAATCTAGAAAACTCCAGAATGTGTACAACTGTAACAATCGATCTAGAATGTTCGAGAAGGTTCTAAAAATTTCTGGTATGATCTAGAAAGTTTCAAAATTGTGTGTGACTGCTAAAATCGGTATGGAATGTTCCAGAAAGTTCTAAAAATTTCTGGAATGATCTAGAAAGTTCCAAAATTGTGTGTGACTGCTAAAATCGGTATGGAATGTTCCAGAAAGTTCTAAAAATTTCTGGAATGATCTAGAAAGTTCTAAAATTGTTTGTGACTGCTAAAATCGGTATGGAATGTTCCAGAAAGTTCTAAAAATTTCTGGAATGATCTAGAAAGTTCCAAAATTGTGTGTGACTGCTAAAATCGGTATGGAATGTTCCAGAAAGTTCTAAAAATTTCTAGAATGATCTAGAAAGTTCCAAAATTGTGTGTGACTTCTAAAATCGGTATGGAATGTTCCAGAAAGTTCTAAAAATTTCTAGAATGATCTAGAAAGTTCTTCGATCAACAATAACCACGAAAAGAAAGTTCCAAAATTGTGTGTGACTGCTAAAATCGGTATGGAATGTTCCAGAAAGATCTAAAAATTTCTAGAATGATCTAGAAAGTTCCAAAATTATGTGTGACTGCTAAAATCGGTATGGAATGTTCCAGAAAGTTCTAAAAATTTCTAGAATGATCTAGAAAGTTCCAAAATTGTGTGTGACTGCTAAAATCGGTATGGAATGTTCCAGAAAGTTCTAAAAATTTCTGGAATGATCTAGAAAGTTCCAAAATTATGTGCAAGTGTAAAAATCGATATGGAATGCTCTAGATAGTTCTATAAATGACTAGAATAATCTAGAAGCTTCTAGAAAGTTCCGAAATGTGTGCAACTATTGAAATTAATCCGGACGATCCAGATCGTAATTAAGTACATCGGAATGTTCTCGAGTTTTCTGATACTAGAAATTTCGATTTCCAACGGTATGTAAACCGAAAATCAGTGACTTTTTGTCAGTTGAACTGTGTTTACAGTCGCGAAAAGATCAATTGAAACCAAGAGTGAACAGTGATTACATAAATTCAAGTGATTTGAACAAATGAAAAAGTAAAAACTATTTGACTATTCTAGAGTGTTCTGATACTAGAAATTTCGATTTCCAACGGTATATAAACCGAAAATCAGTGACTTTTTGTCAAAACATAAATTTTCCATTTACTAAGGTGTTTTTTATTCTAACTTATAATGATTTCAATTAGTTAATTAATTAAATATACTTTCTATACACCGCATATTTAATGGTCGACTAAGTCTTTCAATATCTAACATAGAAATCTATATTATCTACGTTAAATGCATCCTCAAATATTTTTAATACCATTAAACATGCGATGTATTTTAACCCGAGCAACGCCGGGTTTTGCAGCTAGTAACATTATAAAAGTGTGCCTCAAATTACAAAGTGTAGGCACGCTTAACAGCGTTTTTAAACTTATCGATGCCGTCATAAAATATATCAATATCGATCTCTTTGTTTTTTACAATTTTGTTGTATTGTCTCATTAGGCGGTTTAATAGTCCCAGATTCGATCTTGCAAAGAATTCAGAAGGCTATGCCAAAGGTCTGACAATCACGTCACTTTCGTGGACGACGATGGACGATGGCATCCTATAAGTATTCTTTAAAAATTCGTTTGTACTGTAATCATGTTTTTTCCCCGACTGCGTCAGAAGGAGTGTAATGTTTTTCGAGAGTATTTATTTGGAGTTATTCGTTATGTAACAGTCAAAATTGCTTTCCGTAGATTTTTAAAATAATTATGAGACATTCTACTTTGGACGGAGTAAAGACACTACACTTGTCGCTACACAGATCGCAAAGAAAAAAATACAATAGTTCATGGCTTAATTAATTCTACACCATGAAATTGATTGAGGAATGGAAAAGTATTGCAGATTTCGGGACAGTCAGGGTCTTGGCACGCGAAGCGATCGGGTCGGATGTTTGCTAAGTGATTCGTCGGGAACTTGGTCTAGATTCTTAACTTGTGGTACGTCGCAAATTAGTGTTCACATAAGCCACGCGTGGAATAGGTCTTTCAAAAACTGGTCGATTCCTTTAAAGTGATGTTCGTACTTCCTCTATCTACTAAACTATTACTTTTAAAAATCTGAAGAAAAAAAATTGCAGTAGTATGCATACTGAACTATAAAGGGAATCTATCACGACTAAGGTGGTTTCACAGGTTAACGAGTAATAGGCGACCAAATTATAAAATGTGCTTGGAGTGGTCAAAATGAAAATGTCGTACAAGTTTCATTCAAAATTACTTTATATAAAACCAGTAGCTCGCTGCTTTTTTCATTTTACTGCGGTTAACAACCAGCTTGCCAAATATTACTTTGCCAAATACCCTGAACATTTCATTTGTCTTAGCGACCTATACAAGTAAAAGGATGAAAATAAAATACTGGCAGCTTTAGTACTTACAAATGTTAGAAGGTTGATGCATATTAAGGAGAACTTTAAACACTTTACGCACGAATCAAACCCAACACGCCCGAGCCCCAGCCTTTCTCTCCATGTGCTGCGAATGAACGGTACAAAATATAGCTTTTGTAGCCCTGTGACGAGGCAAATTGTTTGTTTTCAGACCATAGCAGGACGAAGTGGCTACTCTTTCATCATCAACAACTTATATATGTCCCCACTGCAGGGACTGAGGCCTACTCTCCTACAGAGAGTGTATGGGACATAGTCCACCACGCGGGCCCAGTGCGGATTGGTCGACTTCACACACACGTTTGAATTTCTTCTCAGGAGTATGCAAGTTCCCTCACGATCTTCTCCGCCACCGAAAAGCCAATGGTTTTTATCATGCGTACATAAATTCCAAATAGCATATTAGAACTCATTGGTACGAGCCAGAATCGAACCCAGTCCTCGATTTTTTAAGTACTGACGCTCTATCCATCTGAGCTACCACGGCTGTAGCTACTCTTTACTATACAATAATCATTAGGGTTAGATTCTCCACGGACGAAATCTCCGTGGTATGCAAACTCCGCGCCAACAAATGTCATCATTTAGGAATAAAGTGTGTGACTTAAAAACCAGACGAAAATTAAGACGCAAAAGGAAATTAAACTGCTTTGCTGTCCAAAAGTGTTATAATTTCAAGCCGATACAAAGGTTTTTCGAGACAGACCGAACAGAAGCATTATACATTTTTTCATTATAACTAACCGCCTCCTTGGCCCAATGCAAAGACATTTAACATTAATTTAATAGACCGGACAAAGCAATAAAAAATTTTGATCCTAAACTTATTACCAATTGGTAGTAAGTTACTCAATCTAGTGTCACAGCACGTCACGCGGCCGTACAAGACATTTGACATAACGTTGACTTTTGAGATCAAAATGTTTATATGAAACGTTTCCCAATGCCCGCTCTATAACCTATTACTATATTTAAATCTCTCTGGCCCAATGTCTAATCGGTTGGACATACAATCAGGAGGTCGCGGTTTCGATTCCCAGTGGAGGTACCTATCGGTAATCAGTTTGGATAGTGTTAGGGCATTCACCATTTCCGCCTGGCTAGCTACCACTATGTTACCTATAAGTCTGCCGCCAAACAGCAGTGTTAATAGCACTGTTCTGTTCCAGTATGAAAGCTTACCATTGAACGGTCTTTTCGTCACTTACCATCAAATGAGATGAATGCCAAGTACACGCCCACCATACGTATAAAAAAACAAAGAGCGCATTCACTTGACCTCAAAATTGTCCACTGTCTGATTTCATTGAAAAACTAAAAATATACATGTGAAAGTTTCGTAATTTGGTTCGAAGTTTGTAATTCAGTCACTACGCGGCTTGAAGACTTGTAAAAAATCACAATCCACTTTTAGATAGAATATGTATTTTGTTTCACCACAGCATATGTTTTATCTCGGTAAAGTTTTACCGTGGGATAGTATTACAAGGAGGTGACTGCATTAGAACCTAGTCAATCTGTGAGTGTTCGTACAGAAAAGCAACAGCGCCTACTTGTCTTTCTTACCTGGCAACCAAGGTGATTGGTAAGTCACCGCAACTAGAAGGCTATGGTGGTAGGTTCAGCACTGGATATTCAACATAACTGACTGATAATGATAACTTTTCCCTAATGCACATTTCATTACTAAATTGCAAGCAGACATTTTATGTCCCTAGTTTGAACCAAAATTTCAGAACCATTAAAAGTTTTTTTTTATTAAACCCCTTCTTTAGACTTGCAAAGGGACAACTCCCGTCACAGCTTAACAATATCAACATAAATTGATTCTGCATACATTTAATTGCCATGGTAGCTCAGCTGGGTAGAGCGTCAATCCTTGAGCAATCGAGGTCTAGGTTCGATCCTGACCCGTAACAATGAGTTCCAATTTGTTATTTGGAATTTATATACGAATGATAAAAATCATTACCATTGGCTTTTCGGTGGCGGAGAACATCGTGAGGAAACCTGCATGCTCCTGAGAAGAAATTCAAAGGTGTGTGTGAAGTCTACCAATCCACAATGGTGCCGCGTGGTGGACTTTGTCCCATACACTCTCTGTAGGAGAGTAGGGCTAAGCCCCTGCAGTAGGAACATATATAAGCTGTTGATGATGATGACATTTAATTAAGTTTACTAAGGCTTAGTAATCTGATTTTGAAATAAAGTTTTAAATTTTTACCTTTCAGCCCATGTCGGGGAGCTCATCTTGAACGACTAAACTGTGTGTAATCTCGTTGGCCGTGATTGACTTTCATAGCCTACTTCCATAGTAGCTAAGTTTTGTTATATAGGTAAAATTCAAATTTGGAATACAAACCAATAATAATGATGATGATGCGGATGAGTGTGTTAAGTGAGAGTATTAAGTGACGAATGATTTTAATGCTTCAGTCTTATCGTAATTTAGAGTTTTTAACCAATCAATAGTTTTTGCAGTCAAACAGTGGTTTGTCTTAAACGGATAGGATAGGATATAAAATACAATTCAACCCCAATGTAATGTGGTGTCAAGCACCCTATTGTTGTTGCTGACGACAACTCCTGCGCCCTTTAAGTATTATCATCCCTGGAACACGCAGGTCCTGATTTGATGTAATAAAACAACGCAACTCTGTAATCATAGTATATTTGAAGTATTAAAGTAATAAATTAACACTGACACGACACACACGACCACGTACACTCTGTTAACGCAAGCTAATAGTAAACACACTCCGGCGCATATCGCGTCGTGACGTCACGGCAACGATGACGTCACTCTATCTTCACGAACAGCCCGCATGAAAATATCAACGCCAGTAACTGGAAAATAAATACAAAGCAATAAGCACTACACGTACTTGTAACAGAAATGTGAAAGTGAATTCGTTTGTTTGTCCTGTCTTCACGTCGTAATGTAGAGTCAGAACCACTTGAAGTTTCGTGTAGGGATACTTGGGTGGTCAAAAAAGGAATAGGCAACTTTTTATTTCAATCGAACGAATAGTTCTCGTGATATAATTTTTGAAGCCCGCGCTTATGTACACTTGTACAGTACTAATTGTTTCTTGTACAAAATACATTACTACATACTTTTTAAACTAGACTGTCCAATTAGTGTAATGATGATTGTGAGGCGGACTCTCGCACCTAGGGTTCCGCAAAGAAAGGATATGCCGTTTTAGCGAAATTGTAAGTCCGCTGGAAGAACAAACTTCACTTTGCAGTAAATATGTAAATCCTACATCACGATTAAGATTCAACTGCAAATGTCAGTTTGTAATATTAAAAAGTGATTTTAATGTAGTGTAATTTTAAAATCATGTCTTAAAGACTTTTTAAATACTTACGCTATAAGACTTTACTTCTTAGTTTAGGATTCTGGGTCAGTAGGAAGTACCCGTTAGGTTTTGATTTCTTGCGCTTGCAAGGTATCTTTGTATAGATTTTCTTATAAGTTAGATTTTTTATTTTTGAAGAAATTTCAGTCGTGAATTTTTATATTAATTGAAAATAACTTCATACTTCCACTTGAACCTGAGAAAGAGGGTTTTGACAGCCAGACGGACAACAAAATGATCTTAAAAGTATTCCTTTCCTTTTAAGGTACGGAAATCAAAAAAATGACAAAATAAACATTATATAAAAATGTATTATCAAAGTGTATTAATCGTACCATAACTATAGCCACAATGATTGCGACTACTCCGGTGTAAACGGCATTTTCTCTCAACAAATCTACAGTTTTGTTGAGACAGCCCTCGCTGTACATTGTGGTGGGGTTGGGAGACGTCCGGCAGTCCAGACGCTGTAAACAAATTTAAGAGTGGTAAAATTGCGGAACAATCAAATCTAGCCCGTGTTGATTACAAATGTTTTTTTAATATTCTTACTAAAATCCATTAATATTATTAATGTGATAGTAACGATGATTGTGACTGAAAAAACGAAATAAATCTTCACATTAATTTTGTTAAAAAAGTAAATGAGAATCCCGTTCCCGTTGCTCAGATGCAGAAGCCCGTAGGTTTAGTAGTGGCAGGTTAATGATAATGTTGGTAAATGTCTCACCTGTCCGTGGTAGATCTCCTTGCAGCAGCTCTCCGGGACATTGTCGTTCCAGTCGCGGTAGGAGCGCACGCCGCAGCACTGCAGGTACGTCTGCGTGTCGTCCCAGGCGCGCGTGTACTCCGGCTTCACGCCGTAGTAGGGGATGGCGGCAAACATCTCTCGGTCCAGCGACGTGATCACCTTCTCGCGGAACACGAACTGCAGGATACCTCCCACCAGCATCACAACGAAGATTATGAACACGAGGATGTAGTACTGGAATTGAATAGAATTCACATAAAAATTCCGACTAGATCCGAAAGTAGGGACTGCGACATCAAGTCAAATCAAGTAATGAATACTCTTTCAACGTACGATAATTAATAACGTAATGTTTTAAAGTAAAAGAAAAGGTATTTTTTCTTCAATTGACGAATAATTGAATTTTGTACATTAAAACTGAACCTTACGCATTACAGATCTTGATAAAACTATGTATAAGTAAGTAGGTATATGCAGTATGTTTGTGGGGTTCAAATTGTAATATTAATTAGTGTTAGTAAAAAATGTCACACACAAATTTATATTTCAGAACTATATAAAATATTTGAAACAAATCAATTACTTGTACATTTTTATTGCATCAAAAGGCTACACCAAAATTAAATTAAATTTAAAATAATTTAAATCTCTTTGGGCTATACAAAATTTGGCGCTTGACGATTTGGCGCTTTTCCACTAGATATATCTACTCGTACTAACTACGAAATGAATCATAGCATCAGAAGCACAAGTTACGACCACCACTTCAACGTGTACTTCTACGACCCTCACGTGAACGTACCGTGAGCAGCATGCACTTGACCTCCTTGGCCGCCCCGCAGCATCCTAGAAGCGAGAGCAGCATGATGGCGGCGCCCATGACCACCACGACCGCCATGGACGCCACGAACATGTTATTGCTGAGCAACGTGCTAGAGAAGGACCTCGTGCTCCACACCCACGCCCCGATGCCGAGCACCAGCATACCTCCCAACTGAAACGAATATACATCGATGTATTATAAATATAGCGGTGCAGTCTAATGGCACATCTGACGAAGAATTTCACTATGACCGATTACCTGTTCTAAATGATTAGATACACGTGGACAAGTCAACGTTCTTACTCTGGACCCTTTAGTAAATCGGGTGTTTCTACCTCGTATTTGTCATGATATCTATTGACGATATTCTAAACTGGAGAGTTGTTGAGCTAATCAATTCACCTTTTCTGTTTTTCACAAAGCCCTTCAGAAAATGATACTTAATCTTTAAAATATTGAAATTCATGTTTAAAAAGAATCCCAAGTTTCAGAAGACACTGTGTAATGAGTTAGCTTTAAGAATAAGTAAGTCGTTTATTAAGATTGTAATCAATTACAATTTACATTGTTAAAAAGCAACACATATTTATACATATCTCATATATCATAAAGAAATAAAAATGTGTCAACAAACGGAGCCACAAATATAACTATTGTTTTCGTGCTCTTTGATTATGATAAATGAAATCATGAACTACATAATAACATGCAAATGTCACATTTAAAATTAAAATATGCGTGACTCGTAGCAATCTAACATTCTTACGCCATAACATTGTTATAAATTGTTTATTTAATCCTAATGGAATAAGTTATCAACACTTTAATTTTTAAACTGGCTCGTGACTTTGTCTATGCTATGTTTAGATATTATTCAACGGGAACACTTTTTTTAAACTATCGGGATCAAAAATAGCCTACGTAAACCTCTGGACTATAAACTAACCAAAATAAAGTACTCAGGGACGTAGTGAATGCACTCGGTGCATAAGAAACAATGACCTCCATCGGGACCTAAAAATGGATATTGTAACCAGAGTAGTCCAAAAGTACGCCGAAGCTCACGAACGGAGCTTCACAAACATGTAAATGTCGAGGCCATCCAACTCCTCGACAATACAGACATAGTGAGGAGGCTCAAAAGGACAAAACCTTTTGAGCTAGTGTAATTAAGTGAATTAGAAACAGAGTTATAGTGCGTCTTCGCTTTAATTAACGACAAAATCGTCAATGGACTGATAACTTAAAATTAATTATCTATAGAAGTTTAAGTTAAATTAAATTACTTATTGATTGCTAGATTGTAATAAATAAATCATTTAGAAAAAAACCTGTTGGACCTGAGTCTTCTTAGTAGATTTCCATGTCAGACTTCTATGAGGGTCGAGGGGACGGACCACCACGCTTGGCAGGCGAATTTGTGACCGTAGCAAGATGTTGTTGTTACACAGATAGATGCTCAATATATGTCTGATCTGTTGAATATTTTCGCTTAGTCGCATTTTACTACACCCACAGGTTGACATGGGTTTGTTATAATCTAACACACGGCGTAAACTATAGATCTGCTATTATATGATACAATTTGCTGCAATGATGCAGTTGTCAATTTATTAACACCTTTCAGTTACGCATATTCTTATTTAGGATATTCTTACTAATATTCTTACATTTGGCGTTTCGGTTTATAAAGCCAATTGAGCACTGCTGCCAAGTAGATGGAACCTGTGCTCCAGCTAGCAGCTATTTCTCGGCAAACAACTACTTATAGTAATAGAAAAAAGGAAAAAAATCTTATATGTAATCATATACATGAGTACTTAATATATATACATGTCTAGCCCATAAACCCTATATATGCTTATCGAGTTGTTAGTTGTTACATACGCTTTTGCCAACACGAAGATATATTGTGATTCAATAATAAAGCCATGACGAATATCCCATGTAAAATTATGCCATGACCCAGATGACGCATGTAAATGACCCAAATGAGGGCCTCCAAATTTCATCATTGAAATAATGCTCATTACGAGCTACCAGTACCTTGCCTCTACGCAGTAGCTCTACGCAGTGTTCTAATTTCTTCTCTATATAAAAGACTTCAACGCAAGCGCTTCTAGACGAGGTTATTCCTTTTTTTTACAGTGCTATTATTTAAATAAAGAAGTCACATCAACAACAGTTTTTTAGTCGTCTAATAGTTTATGTATACAAAGTCATAAAAACATAGTATCCTGTACTAACTATAGGCGACTACGTGAATCGTAATGGAATGTTCGCACTGCACGATTTAATTGGATTATTTCTATTTTAAAGGCAAACTGGAAAATAATTTTTTAAGGACTAGAGAAAATCCAATATTAACAAATATTTGACTATTTGCCTGACTGCCATTGATATGCCGTCCGAGAAGTCAAAAGTGGCATCAAACTCGTAATCTCTAATAAAGTAGCTCTTCCGGTCCCTGGAAGCATCCAAAGTGGTCCGCGAACAAACCAACATTCAGAAATAAGTACACAGTTTCAATATCATTAAATAGTTGCCTTTTAACGATTGTATGCGTGTTGTATTTAAAATTGATAGCTAGGGCAATCCCTTATTCATTCAGTTAGTTTATATTACCTCCAAACAGGTAGTGTTCCGTAACAGGACAGAAATTTAGTCAAATGGTTGGCCAAATGGCCACTGCTCTTATAGAACATATCCATTGGAGTAGACCTTTCTCAGTTTTTTAAGAAATAATACAATCCAAAGGTAAAAAACCATCACAGGTAGTAAACCAGCCCATGTGGCTCCACCCTGACCCTTTTCAACCCCTTACGATAGCTGCGTCGTGCGCACAGATAACATCTAAACGCGAGCCATTCATATTATATTTCCTTGGCCACCCCACGACAAATATTCGTGGTAAATTATGGGTCTGGGATGGGTGGAGTGGAGACCTACAAACCGTGTTTTTCTTTCGATAGGTTATTTAGATCTGAATCTCCTAGTATTACTCTAATTACTCTAAATATTTTTTAACATTAATTAACTAAATATTTTAATTATTTAACACTTCATACAATTTTAATAAGAGCAGTTCTGATTACTCTAAGAGGCATGAATACAGTTACGCTTATTGCACTTTGATTATTTGAATCAAAATTGTTTCATTTACCTAAACAAAATTGTTTTTTTTTTTACAAAGGCGATAAACTATAATCATGATAATTTGATAATAAATACAAAACCTTATATTTACATTGCACAAGTCAGATTTTTATTCAGGAAGAAATTGCTTCATCTCGATGTTATGATCACCAAAACAATTATCTTTTGAATTTTTGTCTGTTTCATCTTTGTACCCGTCACGCTAAAACCACTGCGTAAAGCTAGATACGGTTTTAACCATTGTAATACCGGAAATCTATCTTAAAATCTGGTGTATGTTTCATATTTGTACGCTGCCTAAAATCCAAGTTACCGAGCCTAAGCCAAGCAAGGGCGGGTCGCTAGTTATATAATAAAATAGTAGTAAGCGCTATACTTACAAAGGTAAACACGTTGATGCATATTAATGAGAATTTCATACATCTTCCGCAGCTATCCATGGCTCCTCCCATGCCCATGGCACGTCTGCAAAATAAAAAAACAGAGTCAAAGAATTTATCTTTTAAGTAAAAATGAAACAACCGCGTCACAATCACTGAGAAGTAAAATAATATGTAAAGTGCTTAAACTTCTGCGTTGAATTCGTGGTGAAATCCACACTAAAATGTTTTTACCTAAGTAGTAATATCTTTATCTCAAACGTGATAAGTTTTTCACATTTCACAATCATTACTATTTCATTTCAATTATTGTCAACCTGAGAAGTTCTTTCTGAAACGTAATCCTTCCTCACAGATTGCCAGTACGAACGGGCTTGTCTGGTTACAACAGGATTTGTAACGATACTCGTATTTATTCATAATCATCATTCGTGGCAAGAGTAATGGTACACGTAATAAGATAATATATATTTATTGAATCGTTGTTCCAGAGGACAGTCAGGAGGAAATTGTAGGGTTAGAGAGATGTGATTATAGTAAGTCTCTCGTTCATCGTAGAGGTCTACGAGGGATTCTCAAACTAGCGGACTTTCCCTTGTATTTAGCTTGAGACTTCTAGATGCTCACGCTTCCATCCAACGGCCTTATCGGTCACTTACTATCAGACGAGAAAATCAAAGTGCAAACCCATCATACATTTATTAAGACCCCAAAAGCGTTCCTTATATTTTCATATATCTGAATTCAATTCGTAAACAGTATACTCGTATTTGAAATGAAATGAGAATAACCTGACTATGTTTTGAATATTAATTATGACTTTCGGTGTTTGCTTTTCTTTTAAATTACAATGTACATGTGATACATACAAGCGTCCTCGATTAACCTAACGAAGGCACTCAAAGCAGCGGTGACAAGGTCCTTTAGGCTCATAGTAAAGCCACAGAGCGTGTGAGAAACGATTAGGGTTTGTGTGGCACGCAACAACTAACGAGTAATATAAAGGTAACTAAAGGGCAACCAAACACAGCGTTGTAAACTGTAAGGTTTATCAGAAATATAGTCTGCCAACTGCTGTATTGAACCTCACATAATCATCTTATTTTATAGTAAACAGAGTTATTGTTACCCATGATTTTGTGTTGAAGGCTTCATATTTGATGGATAAAATCTCGTGTGCCACGCATTTGTTAACCTATGTTTATTGACAGTATTTTATTGATTATGAATATGAAACGCACAAGTGTGGCAGTTGACTAATTACAGGCCTCCTAATATAATAATTAAGTTATACATTACCTCCACCAGCTTTTCTCTTCTAAACTGTTTCTCCGTTTCTTTGGTAGTCTACCAATGTTAGTCTTAGGTTCAACAATATAAGTTCGATTCATCTTTACCTAAATGGCTTCTAACATTTCACTGTCACGTAATAAAGTTAGTATTTGCTCCATGTCAAAAAGTTATGAAAATACCCTGCATCTCAAATTCTACATCATTTCTGGTCTATGGTTTACTTCGACTTAAGTTCTCTGTCAAAGTCATCTAGTATAGTCTATGGGCTTGTGCCGTGTGGTCTCAGCTTTAGAATAGTATAGTCTCGTATAATCCTGCGATCTACCTATGAAAAACAACATCTTATTGCGGTCACCAATCCGCCTGCCAAATACGGTTATTATTGCTTAAGGAAAGTCCGGCGTGACAAATATGAGAAAGGCTCATGTCCAGCAGTGGACTTTCGCAGCTGATGACGACGTCTATTGACTATTACAATCAGCATTACTAAAGCATTGGCTTTAGAAAAGAGCTCCTAATTTTGATTCCTAATTTACACGATTCCATTAATAAAATTAGTTACATTTTCCTTCATCAACAAAGTTGAGAGATCCGCTGCTACTCGTATTTAAAAGATTCATACTAAATTTCTTTTACCACGATCTTTTAAAATATGAAAGCTGGCTTTCTACAGTAATTATCTAAAAATCGGACATCAGATTGTAATGTCGCGAAATGAGTATCATTAACATACAACGTCATAGTGAATCACAGTTTGCATTTTTAACCGACATCAAAAATGGAGGAGGTTCTCAATTCGACTGTATGTTTTTGTATGTATCCACGCGATAACCCCGCCAATTGTGAATCGATTTTGATGATTTTTTTGCTAGATAGCTAGATAGATTCAAAGGTGGTCCCATATAAATTTTATCGAAGTTGATTTAGTGCTTTTACCAAATATGATAATTTTATGTTACCTCTAAGGGTGAACATTTTAGGATATGAATACTGCAGACTTTAGGGCATTTGAAGTCGGTTTCTAGTTATTTTTGAACGCACTAATTATAACACACTATCTTTTATTATTGTTCAAAACGCCATCTAGGGAACGTTAGATGCGTAACGGCTATTGTAGCTGAAAATAAAGTTGTACGTTAATCATATTTATTTCGTGACAATATAATCCGATCTCCTATTTTTATGTAATTACTTATCAAAGCCAGCTATTCTATTTTTAAAAGCGGATTGCCATTGATGTACTATTCAACGGAAGAACCAATGGTTATTCTTTTCAACTGATAAAACAGTGATCATAAAAACACGTAAGCAGCCTTGGCTTTGTTTATAAACTGTTGCGCTGCACAATTAGTGTCCACCTACAGCGATTTGTGCTAGCCTTATATCACACATGTCATCACAGCGTAGGTATGTGTGCCACTCGAGCGCAAACATTGCGGTACATCGCTTATAGTACGTGGTATGTGTATGGTAAGTACCGAAGTTGCGCGCGCGCCGACGACGAAGCGACCCGGCTCAAGGCGCGCGCCGATAAGCAAGGTCCATCGGATCCCTTCTCTAGATTATAAGTGAAAGTTATTCTTAGTTAACAGTGAGTCTATTTTTATTTGACAGTTCTTAGGTCGTTTGGAAGTACGTTCATAGATTTTGAAGATCTAGGAAAAGGAAATCGACTCTCAACGGAATTAGCAAATGATTTTAAGTCAAGTTAATGCTAAATGAAGTTATAAAATGTGGTACTACGGGTACTTAAATGGTACTTATTTGCATTATTTTATTTGAGAGTAAATTATGTAATAATAAATCAATTAAATTTTACTTTATTCCACAGTTTTCATGTTTATTCTCGGTTTCTTACTATTTGTGGGTTTTTTCTGACGAATATTTGTGTATTAGTTTTTTCGTTTCTTATTTACTGGGCTTGTAGCATTTACTACTTTTAGCATGTCATATTGATTGGGTCATACATTCTAAGTACGAGCTATTGGATAACATTTGTATTCATTCTTACAGATATATCTCGGAAGCGGCTCTAACGATTTGGATGAAATTATTGGTTGGGGATGTCTAGAAATGAAAATTCAACTTTTAATTTTATGGGGTCGTGTACAAAACAGTACCGTTACAATTTTCGTGCAGATTTAATCTTACTGCAATACTTTACATCCTTCCAAGGTCGTTAATTGCATATTAATGCTCCATTCATCTAGATAAATTATACTTCTACATGTAAACGGTATAAGACCTGAAACCTTTAATTACTACGTTCCTAGACCGTTTCTTTAACTACTTTTAAAGTCGGCTACTTTATACTTAGGAACTACTCAACCGTTATAGTATAAACAGGGAACCATCTAAACAATATACTCGTACCAACTTCACTCACAGAGCGCGGCAAAACTTGGTTCAGCGGCAGGCGTCCAACTCAAAACACTACTATTCGAGTCTGTTTTTATACACTCTGTATATGTAATTCAAAGCATTACTGCAATTATAAGATTATACGTGACACATACAAAGTATGAAGCCCAAGTACGAGTAAGAAAGTCGTCAAGGCAACGAGCTATGCAATACCAATATTAACAACAATTCACTGGGGCGTACCTGTTTGTAAACGATGCGCCTGTTGCCGCCAAACGCGACGCGGGACGTACACAATACGGAGATCCACAATGCAATTTCACTCGTTCATCACTCTTACTTTTAACACAACGTGACTGAGTGTTTAGTAGTAAAACTTTGAAGCGGCACACGTGTCCGCTCAGTTCGGTGGGTCAGGTACAACTGAGGTTGAACCAACCATGGGTGAACTGGTTACGCGGCTCCCCTCAGGTCCGCTTTGTGGCGTTGTGCCTTCGGAGGTAATATTGTTTTTGTGGCCGCTGAGACCCAATGGGGTCAGCAAAGGTGATCGAGATAAGATGTTGGTTGTGTACGAAATTGCGTGACGGTTATGAATTTGTATTTGAATTGAAGTTACAGGTTAATTTAAAGCGTTGTGTGCAAGTAATCATATAGTGCATAATGTACACGGTACTCATAATGAAAGTTATTTGTACATTTAAATGCTTAACATCGTCGACCTCGTCGTCACTTAACATCAGGTGAGATTGAGGTCAAGTCAACCGTTGATCTATCTTTCATATGAACAACTTAAGAGGCTATGTTGGTAAGACCACGTGGTCGGTTTCAAGGTTGCATTGTTTTGTAGCTGTCCCTCTCCGAGCCCTATCCTACCCGAGCGCGTACGGTGAGACAGCATACATTACGCGATGTTATCCACCCGTTATTTGAATGTTTCGTAGTCCAGGGATCATTTGAAGGATACAATATATTATGTAACCATTTTTTTAATACAGTATACTAATGAAATTTCAGATGTCGGTGGCTTTTCCAAATTGTTCTAAATTGATTCATACTCTTGTAAATCACGTTCAAAGTTGGGGCTTTTTACTACCGAAAAATACAATACTTTGACGCCCTGTAACTCTGGAAGTATATATTTAAACGAAAATCTGACTCACCACCGACACAGATATTTGTTTCTAGATTGTGTCTTGAAAATTTCATAGATTTTCATAGCTTAATACTCAAAATATGACTGGACTACGTTTGTATGGGTGCTTTGACAGCAGCATACCCTCTTAAACAATTGTCCAGCAAATATACTCTGGCTGATAAAAAAGAAACGGGAAAAAGCATTTATTCATAAAAATACCAAAACTACATTGGCAGGCAAAACTCATTTCTTGTATCACGAGCAAAACTTTTAATATATTACAGTTAAACATTATAGCTTAAATGACACGTTCCAGGAATGTAAGCAACCAAGGCACTGGTCTTGTACACTTATAATTTTAAAAGACCATTATCATATAAAAGTGATTTAGTTAACATTTTTGTAAATTTAGGTTTAGTTTATTCGTACAAAAACATATTAAATGCACGAAACAGCGTCGGCGTCAATAAAATGACATTTTACGCTGTCACTTAGTACAAAAAGAAAGGTTTTGTACAATAAAAATAAATACAAAAATGTAATTCTAGTATTTTTCTATACATATTTAGATTATTACTTGATTTTTTAAATAGTGTACATGTGCAGGCCGAATTTGAATCATCTCTTTTTAGTTTGAAAAGTTTAGATACGTATTTATATGGTGGTAGGTAACTTATTTACCGCACGAGATACATCAATGTATCATTTTTCATATATTTTTGAGCTGAATAAAATACTTGCACAAAGAAAACGAGCGTACTTATATAAGCAAATAAAATTATCTCACGACTCTCTCACAAAAAATGCGACCGAACCACAATCCAATTATAGCTATGTTATAGTTACAAAGAAAACTATTACAATCAGCTAGGGTCAAATTCATGATCTATTATCGACCAAATAACCACCAGGAAAACCTAACAACGGAACCCACTGAACCAGAAGAACGACTAGATTCCACCCCTACTTAGTTGCGATTCCAGCATATCGCACAAAGCTGTTCACTTCTTCATTTATTGTGCGTTCAGCTAAGGAGTTGAATTCCCTGCTATCTTCTGTTTCCCGAGCGCTACAGCCTGGAATTTAATCATCGTTAGAGTGAATAAGCTATTTCTGAGCAACCGTGAACCATCCTAGACCACATCGTCGCTTTTGGTCAAACGGAATCCTATGACATTTAAAAAATATTGCGTGGTTTTCAAAGTGGTGGTGATACTTGGTCGTTTTTAAATATAAACATATTATGTACTTCCACGACGCACGAGCTTTCTCTGAGAGTCATCATCATCATCAGACAGAAAATGTCCACTGCTGGACATAGCCCTCCTTCATGGTACGCCACATCATGAGAGTCATAACCAGCAATAATTAACACACTTATGGGGAAAGCACTCACTACTGATCCGTCCTCAAAAGAACTCCAACTACCCCGCATCTTTCAGCGCTATCCCTACGACGAGCACTAATCCTAGCGCTTATCGCATTTATCTGGGTATTCCGGGCCGATTTTCTCCAATCCCTACATCACAAAGCAACAGCCCTAAGTCGAGGTCGAGCCCGAACGGGCGCCCTTAGGCGAGTTACAAGTAAAATCGTAACCGGCTGAGCGCCTTTCGCGCTCGCCAAACTGTTCAGTTGAAGCTGTAATGGTTACAGGAACAACAGCACCAATTGAAGAAGCAAAAACTTATGGTGCTATGACAACCACGGCAAGACACGTGGCTTTATTCTAAACCCATACAACATATCATCAGTATTCATTTTCAAACACATTGTTTGATTGAACACTACAACATGGGTACGAATAATAACGAGTAAGTAATAAAAAGCCATCCCGGATCTTTACGTCGTTAGAGCAGCTAAATTAATACCATTAAATAAATCGTGCGTCTGACCTTAATGCCTAGGATTTGAATCAAAAGCATAGTGATGATATATAAACAGTCCCGAGCGTGCTTAAGTCATGAAAACTCGGAAACAGGTATTATTAGCGAGTCGTGGAAATCTCTGTACTATCGACAAAGTTCCCGCCTGACCACTATTAAGGCCAGTTTCGCATACAGTCGTGGCTCGGGTTGATCCGCCTTGCTAGTTTTTGGGGATAGATCATAAAACTGTAAAAAACAAGAAAGCATCATTGTAATTGGTAATGATGCACAATGATGCTGTTGCCAACGCCGAACTTCTTAGAATAATATTCTATTGTCTTTGAAGCTTTTATTCTTTTGTTTTTTTTACGTTTAGTTTTTGTAGTACATTCATGGAACCCAAAAATGGGGGTTTGATTTTATATTTTTACGCCCGTAAATAATAGATGCATTATAAAATGACCCTAAACTATAACTACACAATGGACCCTAAAAAGTCATAAAAACTCACAGACTAATCGTTTTCGTCTCTCCTTATTGAACAAGCTAAAAGACGGGTCTAGCTAAGATCGCAAAATGCAAGCAACTTGGTTTTGAAACTGATCAGGCGGGAGCTTTGTCTATATTACATCACATTTTAGTTCAACAATCTCTAAGATTAGGGCATTTTCTAGGCCCGTGACAGGGCTAGCTACAACCATGTTACCTAAGTCTGCTGCTAAACAGCAATCTTAATAACACTTGTGTTCCGGTTTGAAAGGTAGCAAAGCCAATACCTCATTAGCTTAAGACTTCTGGGTGCGCACACTTACCATCCAAAGGCCTTATCGTCACTTACCGTCAAGGGAGATGAAGGAGAGGTGCAAAATCATAACTATAGAAAAGGTTCGTTTCCCTTTTAGTTTCTGTTTTAGATTTTAGAACAAAGCCGTTTCACATGATATATTTGTACCCAACTTGACCTAGTAACTCCACTTTGGAATTTCGACCACACTTTTTAAATAAACATATCTTATACATTACTTCACTTGTGCACCTGTGGGACACCATTCCCCATAACTATTCCAAATATCAAGTCGACAGCATTAGTAGTTCTTGATATAATAAGCTGTAACAGAGTATAAGGGTTCCGTTTTAACATCAATGTTCGGAATCCTAAAAATGTCCGTTTAAATAAATATTTAATTAACATAACCACTCCCTTATTAATCACACAAATAAGGGTGGGTCCGCACGTGTTTTCACGTAAAACGTGACAACTGTCAACGAAACGTTATGGTTCCGGCTTCGACACGCCCCAACGACGCTAAATTAAATAATTAATGCACTTTTTATGTGTCACACACATAACAGCACGCTATGCCATGCGTCCCCCAGCCGCTGAGGTAATCAAGGAAAGCTATATCAAACAAGCGTGTAATATGTACATCCTTAAATCATAGACAAATACTATCTGGACCATACCTTCAACAAGTCAGCGGGACGTTGCTTTGAGCGATGTCAAACTCCGCACTGCTAGCGCGCACTGCGGTGCGGCGAGTTGCGGTTGTGGTTTTCAAACCGGTGCGATTTATCTGCCGCAGAGCGCGGGGTTGGCTACAAGTTAATTTGATGCAAACCAACCGTGCGGCGGCACACCGCAACAAATCTGTGGCAAATCACAGATATTTTTGCCGCATACGGTTGTTTGAGGTTGAACAACCGCAGTGCGCGCATCTCCACTGTGATTCATACATCACAGATTTTGGCGGGAGCAAACCGCACCGGTTGCTGCCGTAGTGCACTCAGGCTCTAAAGCAATACTGTACCTCTATAGTGTGAGTTTTAAACCGATACTATCGCGTTTGCGTTTACGTCAGATTTGTATGAAGAATCAATCTTGTAAATGTGCCGCTAGAGGCGCTGCACAATTCTTCAACACAAACGCGATCGTATCAATTAAAAATCAGTTAAAATTTTATGAACCGTAATACTAAGGACACTTGAAATGTTCACAGAGGGTGTATTTCTAAGGCCGAAAAAAGGTCTCCATAAGAAAAACTCGTTTTTTCTGCTGTATTTTACTCGATCTTGTGTTAAATATTGTCGGCTACAGTGGTACGGAACCCTCGTGTGCAAGTTCAACTCACACTGGGCACATTACTAAGACTCCGCTGTCCGTCTGTCACCAGGCTGTATCTCATGAAGCGTGATAGTTAGTTACACAGTTGAAATTTTTACACATGATGTATTTCTGTTGCCGCTATAACAAATACTAAAAAACAGAATAAAATAGATATTTAAGGGGGCTCCCATACAAGAAACGTGTTTTTTAGACATACGTTTTAAAGTATTAGTATTGCCATCTAGTGACGCGTAGCAAAACTAAATCGAAAACGGAACTTAGGCGCATTCGTTAGAGGATTGTTCGATGTATATTATTTATGATTTTCCGTATTTTAATTCTGTGCGGCACTGTTACACTTTTTATATATACTCCGTGGATTAAACAGTAAAAAACAACACACATTTTAATACACTTTTTTATTAGCTTTTTTGTTAATAAACGTTTATCTCAACTGTACTCCATTCTCTCAGAACAGAAACTGTTACAATATGCTTGTATAGTAAAACATTAACCTCGAATGGTTGAGCTTTGGATCACCAAACAGTAGGTACAACTACGCTAGCTGCATTACACTGAAGTAATATTATAATCATAGGAGGTAAAAGATAAGACCAAGTGGCGAGAAGCTTCGAGAATCTAGGTTCATAAGTAGGGCAAAGAAATAATATAAAGAGAAAGAAATAATAACATTATTTATGAAAGAACATCTGTTACTATACTTTAAACAAAGGCTTTTTCGTCCTATATACTTTTTATTTTGAAAATTAGTTTGGGTCAATTAGAAACGTATTCAGCGAGCAGTTCGTGCCAAAATGTACGCAGCATTTTCATGACTCAACAGCTACTAAAATGCATAGTACCGCTTGGTAAAGTTGAAATGGTGCAGTTGTCTCGTTCCCTCTAAAGACCCTCTACTATGCGATTAGGTAGGACCGAAACGACCGAGGCGAAAAGCGTGCGTTGCGGACAGTATGCGAGTTCCTTGCGGTAGTGGTATAATAATCTCATCAATTTCGCATCAATTGTGGTGCCGCAGATACACCGCAGTTCGCAGCGGTTGTGGTGAGCTGGTGAGGGAACTTTCGACGGGTTTTGCCGCTGCCATTTTGGTTTCATATGACCCTTAACCAAAATTGAGGTCACACAATTTTCTTATATCTCAATCTAATTTTATGACTAGCTATAAAATTAAATCTTAAAAAAGACATACTCTAGATTTAAGATTTTTTTTAGAATTTCTTTTTTAAATGCGTCATCTTAAAATGTGTACTTTCACTTATGTAATCATTCCGTCCTAAAATAAAAAAATAATCTTAAAAATCAACGCGATGCCAAAATTAATTTCAATGTTAATAATCGATTTTAAAAAGTATTTTTTTTTCATTTGCCAGATAATAAATTAATAGCGGTTTTAAAAATTGGACATGACGAGTTTTTATATCTTTCGCCACTTAATCTTAACGATTAAAAATTTCGCTCGCATATTAATGGCCAAAAAGTAACAATAGTAATGAAATTATTACGCGATTTCTAACACAACTTTTAGTAACTCCAAATACGTTAACATAACATATTTACAACTAAAATAAATTGGTATTAACGGAGGCTTTGTTACAATATAATAAATTTCGAATAGACAAAACAATAATGTTATTTATAACACATTCTAATTTCATCGTACACTGGTATTGCATTAGTAAACAAATATTTTCCAAACAAGATTTCATTATCAAAATGAAATTTAATCATATAATACAATTTTTTCGCGCTAGATTCAACAAAGAGCTTGTATCAGTTATAATTATGTATAGAGGGGAGATTGCACCAAAGAGACTTCATTGTCAACCGAACGACTTGAAAAATGAGGCTGAGATGAGTTCAAAGCTCATTCTGTACTGTAAATCTTTGAGTGCGAAAGCATTTCATCATATTTCAATGTTTATTTTAATGGTTTTTATAAAGTCAGTTTATCAATCAGTCACCATTGTTATATGCCACTTCTGGCACACGCCGCTTCATCAAACAATGCCGACATGAGCTCAAAACGAGCCGGAAAAAAGTACAGAAGCTGGTGAATGTGACATTTAATATCGAGGCATCGCTGTGAGGTTGAATTTGTGATTTTTTGGTGACTTCTGCGCGTAAGGAACTGTTTTGGTCGATTAACTATCTAAGAGAACAGACTGTAGCTTGTATGCTTTTTGAAAACACGTCCATCCTCAAACTCAGTCGCATCGGTTGATTTCCTTTCTAATAATTAATTCTTAACCCTATATCAACCATAGCACGCCGCCACACCAACTCTGGCGTTCAATATATTCATTCGCCTCTACCAACTGTAACATACAAGCTCTTTGACGTTTAAAAACATAATACACTTATACAGGCTACACGCTACAGCGGTTATTACATTCCGACAATAAATTAATTCTATCGCATGAGAGTTACATCTTTTACAGATCCCCTATTTATTACAAACATTTAGAACGCTGTTAATTACATAACTAACGGCACGACACCGCGCGTAGCTTCCACTTCAATAAATAAATAGCATAAATAATTTCATTTTCATAGATTTCGTGACAATACTGCATCAAGCAGAGCATAATTTCTGTAATATAGATTACATGTATATACAATAAAATTTTATACTGGCAACTCTAGTTACTGCTTTCACTCATTCGTATGAGTAACAACTAAAGTGCGAGCAGGAGCTACATAAATTAGATCCTCTGAGTTGCCACTTTTAATGTTTTTGCTGCTTACCTAATATAGAAGCGCGTGTACTCATAAAATTGATAAAAATGAACTTTTCAATAAGTCAGACCGGCTGTAACTTGCTACGATGATCACGTGATAGCTCATCCACACAATGATAATATAATGAAATATGTAATGATGCCTGCCGCTGTGAAATAAACATTTAAGCAGACTCATTATTTGCAATGTCTTGACAAAACAGATGAGGCGAAGTAAGACGACCACTTTATATTCAACTAGCGACCTGCCTCGGAGTTTGATGTCAATTTATTTCAATATTGCTGTTATTTCATTACAACTACATTCGTAGTATAGTAGTTATATTTAAACTTCTATACAATACAAATAAAACTAATTGACCGCGAAACTATTTGCTTGCCACAAATTGCTCACGAGAAGCAAACCACATTCGATAATTTGTTGAAGTTTGAAACCCCTGGATCCCATCAATTCCTGACATTTAGATGACCTGTTTCGCCGTGGCTGATGGAAACAATAAATACTGGGTAATACTAGACTGAATATTAAAGAAAAAAATATGCTTCCTTTACATCATGGCCTTAACTCGGCGATTATTTAAGGAAAAAATTGTAAAAGTTAAAGGAAAAAAAGCTAAAAGAGGAATTACGTAAAATAAATGCTTATGCGACTATTTTTTAGAACTAACTTCGACGAGGTTTCTTCCACAACATTCTTCTTTTAGGATCCTGAAGAAATTAATAGCGATCCTGAAGAAATTGGTAGCGTTTTATGTTTTTTTCAATCAATAGCTAAGGCTAATAGCTAAGGTTTTCAATATGAACATAGCGTGAACATAGATTTGCCGAACCGGTCTGCGATCGCGTCGTACCGCCGCTCCGGCGACATCAAACCGAACTTAGCCCGACTGTATAGGAAGCAGGTAATCGGAAGCTACGCAAGGACGTTCAGACATAACCTAGAGTGAACATGTTCATAATCGCTGCATGCAACGCCGACGACGACTCGGACCTTAACCAACTTTCAATAACATTACATACACCAGGCTATTCGACTAGAGGAATTAGGCCGACTTTACTAGGAGTTCCTTTGATCGAAACAAAGTGTTCTCATACCAAAATCATATTTTACCATAATCATTTAAAATATGCTAGCTGACCTTGTAAAGTTATCTTGTCACAATCAATATAGATCATAAAATTATCAACCCGGAAATAATTTCACAAACGTACACTCGAGCACAAAAATATGTATCTATTTTCGAACCATGTCACAATTACCTTTAATTGACATTTCCGTCAACACACCACATAGGAACAAGCAAGGGTGAATGCTACATGGTTCAAAAGTGGGTACATATTTTTGTACTCCAGTGATAATTAGGTATAATAGCCGTTCCCAGCTAGATCCTGCTAGATGGCGTTGTTATAGAAATGTAGACTACATTTCTATAACAACGCCATCTAGCGGGATCTAGCTGGATCTAGTAGGATTCACTACGATGTTTGATATTCATTTCCTAGGTTGCTAATTATATTCCTAAATAACTCCACAAACTCGGATATCTTATTTCAAACGACCATGATAAAATAAGTTTTATGTGAAACACTTCAGTTTCAATTTGGGTTAACAATTTCACTATCTACTCGAGTATGACATCATTGTCGAGATCCTTAATGAGCAGAGTAAGTGTAAAGTCACTTTGTGAAACGTCTCCAGGTAAAAACATGCTATATTTACAATGAGCAACTGGAGTGAAACATGTTAAATCTACTAGAGGATAACTGTTGCTATGTCAATCGGAGATTACCAGAACAAGAATGATAAAAATAGGGTTCCATATAGAAACATAGACACATAGTAGCTACTTCCATACACCTCCATCAACGTTTCATACTACATTTCTGTTGCCATAATCTTTTAAAATATAATAGCTGGATTTGTGTAGTAACTATCTAAAAATAGGATATCAGATTGTGATGTCGCGAAATGAGAATCATCAACATACAACTTCACAGTGAATCACAACTTTCATTTTAAACACTTTTTTTCGATTATTGTTCAAAGCGCCTTCTATGAACCATTCGCTGCGTAACTGCTATTGTAGCTAACTATAAAGCTGTAAATTAATTAGATTTAATTCGCGGCACTATAATTTCATCTCCTATTTTTAGGTAATTACATATCAAAGCTAGCTATTCTATTTTAAAAGATTATGGCAACAGAAATTTAGTATGGAAGCATTAGGAGAGGGATAGGAATTACACCATCCAGTACACAGTCCAGAGTCAATAAAAATTGTCACTTTACAAATCTCAACAACAGTGCTTCTGTTATACCGATAAATAATACCGTGTTGTGAATGTTTGCGAACGATCATTTTCTACATAAATTGATATATCTCAAAGTTAAAATCTAATCATCTTTCGTAGTGCAAAACCACATGTAGTTTAAAACCCTGTGTTCTTAGCAAAGAGCAGTAAAACTTTGCGACTAAAAGACAGACTGCTTTGTGACAGATTTACAAGAACGAGGAAAGTATGTAAAATGAATATTCAAAAATAATATCTTTAGCAAACATTCACAGCACATTACCGATAAGGAATACAGTGCATCTACCATGAGTTTACGCAGTCGATAACGTGTATCGTTAACTATCGCTCTGTCCTTGTCACGCGCATCTCGACTGAGCAGCATTTCCGATAGCATTCAATATACGTTATCGACTAAGTAAAAAAAGTAGACGCACTGGTAACATCAGTTCAACTGTGGTCAAACAAGTTTGAGCGCGACACTCCCCGGGGGACACACGTTGGGGGAGGCGAGGTGAGTCGCAGGTGCATACGCTTCCTCCCTACTGCTCGCCCCCCGCTGCAGCTCCTAGGGAGGGTCGCGCACGATCGTTTAGTAATGGTGTTCCGAACGTAAGGATCGGTTCAAGTGTCTTGGCCAGGTTCTGTACATCGTCGGTTGTACGTTCGTTAGTAAATGGCTGCAGAAGAATATAAAGAGAGGTATCCACGTGTGATGGCAATTCACTTATAAAAACATTCAAGTTTAGTACAGTTTCGTTCACATTGTGAAGGCATTTGTTTAGAGTGGTATAGGGCAAATTTAGGCCACAATTTGGAGTGCTTTCTAACACAAAAGAACATTGAAGAATTTATAATCGCCACGCTCCAGTTGCTTCATAGTTTTCGTCAATAGCTTTGCGAATGTCGACAACTACTCCACTGTGTGTATCATCGTTTTATCTTAAATATACATTCAGTTTGATAAAGCGAGCATTTTTACAAGCCATTTACATTTACAAGAGCATTCTTCACCACAAAAGAACATGACTCAGAACTTGAAATCAACCAGATATATAAAAGTATTCAAGTCACATGGATACCTCTATCAATTTCGTAGCGGAAGCTATGTAGGTGGTGACAGATTGTGTCTAGTGATATCTGACGACCGACCATGAATAAATACTCAGTCCATTTCCTTATGAATAGACCAACTCAACATTAACAGAGTATATCATAACAGGTTCAAATATATAACAGCAAATTTTCGTTGAGGTTTTAGGAAAAATGTAATTAATGAATTTGATGTTGGCGGTCGTCCTGCCGATGGCTACATTTTGTTACTGGGGACGCGTATCAGCTCATGTTCATAGCATACTAGATGTTTGGCCCCAATTGAACAAAAAGAAGATAATAAATAGGCGCCTATGTACTAATAGGAACAACAGAAATTTCATGATAAGGACCCGACCAGATTCAACAAAATTTCAATAGATGGCGCTGTCCATTGACATGCACGTTACATACTATAAAAATAATTACCTGGACACGAAACGTAAGTTTCAATCAATCATAAAAACTACATCAAAAACCATTTTACAAATTTTTGTACTATGTAATATGTAAGTCCATTTACAGCGCCATCTATGGAAGCTTTTTTAAGCTAATCTTGGAATCATCATTAAAAGATTCAAAATTGATTGAAGAAAACGAACACAACCTGGCCTACTGAGTATTGAGTCAAAGTAATACATCAAGGTCGTCCGTCAGTGATCGCACCATCTGTGCTATGTTGGTAGTATTGTTTGTGAGTTGGTAGTGTTGGTGGGTCGTGTGTCGTGTGCGTGCTCGCGGTCAGCTGGCAAGGAGGGCGGCGGCGGGGGGCGGTGCGGCGCGGGCGGGGCGCGGCGCCGCGGACCACCACTACGGCCGGCGAGCCGCGAACACGCCCCCCCGACCGTACCCACCCGCTCCGACGACGGACGTACCTAGGTACACATAACAAAAATACATGTATGATGACATTATATACATATATACGTATTTTAGTACATAAATCTTGTATTTGTGTCTGTGTGAATGTCCTGTGTGTGTTATGTGTGATCCTAAAAAGTAAGATTTAAGGCTTGATTTGACCTAAGACGAAAATCATACCCATGGAAAGAGTAAACTTGAGTTTTGGGTACACTTCTCCTCTCCCGATACAACTATAGCAGTATCAACGTATAACATTCCTTCTAAGGCGCAGTAATCTCCATAGTAGCCGGTCTGTGTGATGAGATACAGTGAGATGGTGTGAGATTGCAAAGTGTAAATGTGTGTTATTTGCGATCATTTGTGGTGTGTTTTTGAGAGTTTAGTATTTTAAAGTGTTTATTTCTGTGAGAGTCGTATGTGTTTTAATCGTATATATGTGTGTCTTTTACAATGTACTGTAGTGATTAATATCATTTAAAAAATTAGTTTTCGGACTTTGGAGCTAAGTAGCTTGATATGGCTGTGCCAGGACAAGAACATCTCTTAATTTGTGCCCACACAGTTTACATTTTGCTGAGAGCAAGTGTGAGCATAGAGCGATTATGTGGATGACAGTGGCAGTGAGGAAGATTTAAGCACAATAGTGAATATAACACAATTATTCACAAAGCCTTTACTATTAAACAGAATAATTCTCGCGGCTCTAACGATTTTGATAAAATTCACAGGATAAACAAGTTTTGAGGATTTTTTTTGTAATAACCGGTTCGTTTTCTTACCTTGATTAGGATAGGGCAAGCAATTAGACTTGAGAACTTCCTCGTGGTTCCCATATGCACAGAATTTCACTACTACAGTATTTGCTGATATGCCCGTGATCTCCGCCTCGTAGAACTGAAAGGAAAGCCGTAAACATGTAGTAGGTGACTTTCGTAATGGCAATTATAATAAAAATAAGTACCTATAACAAGTATACATATGTACAGGAACCGTGCTAGCTTTTGAACTTATTTTATAGTTTAAGGCCATGTGACACTGAATTTAGTGGCCATGGAAAAACGTCTGACCGGCTCGTAGCCTTCTGCAGTCAATGAAATTATGCTTACACTTGGATTATGATCGACGATCGTTAAGGCATTTTTATTATTATTGAAGATAGACCAACACTTGACCTCAATCTCACCTGATGGTAAGTGACGATGAGGTCGACGATGTTACGTGTTAGTCTAGCATCGGAGGACTCACTTAGACAAAATTTTACCAATATTATAAATCTGGAAGCTTAAGCCGATCCACCTCCATCAAAGTTCCATACTAAATTTCTGTTGCCTATTCTATTAGTATATCAATAAATTAAGTTATAATAATGAACTCACGTTATTATCTTCCCAGTAGAGGGCGAGGCATCGATCTCCGACCTTCCAGCTGATATCAGCGACCCCGAGCATGGCGCGCGCCTGCTCGTTGACGGCCGCGTTCTGGAACCCGAGCAGCGACCCCGGAAGGAAGGGCCCCCCCGTCCGCAGCGCCCCTATCTCCTGCCGGCCGTAGGGGGCGTACCCGCGCGCCCCGTACCCCACGTTCCCGCCGACGTAGCCCACGCCCGGGTACATCGTGCCCTGCTGGGGATCCATGTACCCGTTAGCTTGGTGGCGACGACCATAAGACTGTTCCTGATATTTAGGCGGCTCGTTTCTCCTGAATGGAGGAACATCCGGCACTTGATTGGCCATGTACGATTGTTTCTGGGCGTACTGCTGTTGCTGCTCTTGTAGAGAGTACCTCTGCTGCTGCGCCTGCATGTCCTCCGGACGGGATTGGTTCAGATTCATGTTGGCAGCTGCTTCAGCCAGACTATCCATCGGGTTGCTATTGTTCCGGTAATTCGGGAGCTGCATTTTATTATCGCCCATGTGCCTATCGCTCCGCATGTTCCTCTCGTTATATTGAGCCTGTTGTTGATATGAATTGTAAGCTGCATGCATATTCACATTGTTCACTTGTTGCAGCTGCTGCAGCTTGTTCTTCTCGTCCAATTTCTTCTGGAACCTCGGTGGCTTCTCATTCTGAGTCTGATATTTCCTATCATCTCTATGTGAGGAGTGATGGTTGTCATTGGAATAGTGCCCGCGTTGGTCTGATCGTTGTCTGTTCACGCTGTCATACCTGGATGCTTGGGGGCGGGGGTTAGTTTTGGCACTGTTCCTGTCTCGACTTGAAAAACTCCTGTCCCCTCTGTCTTCCGTGTTTGTATTGTATTGTCGACTGTTTCTATCCTTGTCTGGTACATTGGGAAGCTTATCTTCTAAAAAGTCAAAAAGAGATACTTTTCCTGATGGTTTTACTGGGAGTCCATCTTCATCAGGTTCTTTATTGCGTCCTTTACGTTTAGGTTGTTCTGGTTCCTTCAGTGGTTTCTCCTTGTTTCTGTTCTCTGAGTTATCTCGTTTCTGCAGTATTTTGAGGGCTCTGTCAACATTATTCTTTGTATATTTAAGAGTGTTTTCTGCTTGTTCCTCTGTAAAGCCAGCATCAATAATTTTCTGTACATTTGCATCCAAGAGAGGTTTAGTGCCTCCTCCAAACACCTGAAACAGCAATCAACACCTCTTTATATATTTTCTGAAAAACACTATTGTTTTCACAATCAGATCTGTTACTTATAATTAAGGTTTGGCTTTATAATTTTATTTCCAGGTTTGTAAGATATGAAATGATTGTGGCTCTGTAAGATTTGTTTCATGATTACTTAGTTTTGGTTTGATTATGCTGATTAGTGTTTGGAAGTTGAAAGTTGAAGCACCAAAACTTTTTTTTAGATAAAGCCTTATCATGTAAGTTCTATCTTGACCAATTTAGTTGGTCATAGGATACTTTTCTATACCCAGCTGGCCAACTACTACAACACTATGTCTATGTGTATGGAACAGCAGTGTCAAAAGCATGATTTAATAGTTTAACTATAATTTGAGAACATAGGACACAGGCTCGCAATAGCAACTGTACGGCATACACCTTTACAGGAATTTACCACCAGATAAGATACCCAAGCTCAAGACCATTTGTGTGTACAAATGGACACTGCACTGGTTAAAATATTACCTTTTTAACACCAGACAGTCTCTGCGCTTCCGCAATGGCTCCTTTCCTCTGCGCTTCAAACTCAGCATTATCCTGTTTGGCTGCCTCTTGTATGCTCTTGAACTGTTTGTCAACAGTCTGAGGATCAAGCTGTTGCCCAAACGGTATCCAAGGAGGGGGACCTCCATCTACCCCTATGCCACCTGTCAAATCAATATCAACACAGTTTAATATGTGTCCTCATATTGAAATAATCTTAGGCATAGCTAGGTTTTCCAGGCAGAGCTGCAGATAGGCTAATAAATCATTTATTCTGAAAGTGTAATAGATTTTCTGGGAAGATCCCTGCCTGAGCCATTTCCTAGCTATGTCTATGGAACACCACATCGGTATTTTTGTGTGTTGAATGGTGGCAAATAATAATAATAAAAAAAAAAGGTTTTTACATAATAATGAGGTGTAATAAACACATTTTAGATTTTTTTGCTTTTAAATTTACTTTTTTAGTATTCAAGACCTAATATTTAAAATAAAATGAAACAACCCTACAATAATTAACTATAATACCCATTAGATAGTGGACTAAATAGTAACGAGAGGGAACCAATTGTTAACTTTGCATAATTTTTGATTTTTTAAGACATAATTTTCTTATTGGTTCTACAATGAAGGCTGTTTCTTAATTCTTTTATTGTAAAATATTACATAGATACATTTATAAAAATAAATACATAAAAAAGCAACAATTACTTACACGTACCTCTTGTGTGCTTTGCTAGACTTCTGTTCAACTCCCATTTTTCAATCATATGCAACACTTTCCCTCCTAAAATTGATATAACATCAACGGTCAGCCAGATAACTCCATGGCACACTTCCAGACCCTCATTTTTAAGCAGAAGTTTAGTGCCCGGTGGTGTGTTAATACTCAAACTTGGTATTGGATTGATCTCCAGTCCTGTGCATGCCGATTTGCCATCATGTAAGGTTAGTTTAAGCATTCGAGGAGCCGAGGTTGACTCCTCATTGGCTTTAGGTGCAGATACATTTCGAATCTTCTGAATTTGGACAATTATTGACTTCTCAAGTTTTGTAGGGTCTTTAGTAAAATCTTCAGGAAACGCACCTTCGCCTATATCCCTCAAATCACACTGAAAATACAGATATAGTGATGACAATATGGTAAGCAGAAAACTAGACTAAAATAGGTTTATATTAGAGTATATTTCTACTCACATCTAGAGCTTTCTTGCTAAGTATATTTACATCCTGTATTTGACCATTTTCGCTAATAGTGTCGATACCTTCTTGACTCAAGTGCCTGGAAGAACCACACAATATTTTAGTGACAGTTGTAACGGTTGTAAAGCAACGGAGACCAAAAGTGTGAATTCTTATTACCAGCCCAGCTCCCTGAGATTATCTCTGAGAGACATATTTTAGTCGGTGATCGTTATAACATGATTTTACGAGAAATATGATAATAATAAAACGCACGAATGTACGGTACCATGACAGCTAAGCATAGACTGAAATTATTATTTTTTATTTTATTTATTCAAATTTTCTCGGCTTCAGATGCATGTCTGCCAGATCGGGTGTAAAGTACAGTAAGTATGTAACTATGTGTTACATAGCAGTGGTGGTGTAGGCATTCAGCCCAATGAGCGCACGAAGCGTAAATGTACCACAGTTAGCGTAAAGGTCATTGACACGATGACATCAGTGTCGAGTGTCTGAAAATCGCTATACTGTTGACGATTTCATTCAAACCAAAAGGTCATTGTTTTTAGAATTTGCATTTAAATTACACTAGTTAGTTGCTTTTAACTTGAAACGCTAATTATTCGCAACATAAACGTCGAACTGGATATAAAGATGTCGTCGGTGAGTAAAGCTTACATTTCTAATTCATTTCCTTGATGTGCACAGTGAAGACTGCCAACATTTTATCTTTCTATGCATTTGATAAGGCAGAAAGCCGCTTACTGTTGATCCAGTTTCTAGATTATACCTAATCTTAGCTTAGTTAAGCTATCCAAAGAACTTTAGTGGTCCATATCATTCACCTGATACCAGTTTATCTAGGACCTAGACCATATGATAAAAAAATGATAAGCATGAAATTTCTATTTTCAGACACATATATTTAATGTTGAGATGACATGTGAGGGATGCTCCGGTGCTGTTGAGAGGGTCCTCAACAGATTAAAGGGCCAGGGTGTAGACAGCATGTCCATCAGCCTCCCAGAACAGAAGGTGTGTGTCACATCCTCCCTTAGTGCAGAACAGTTGCTAGAAGTAATTAAGAAAACAGGCAAGAAAACTACCTACGTGGGCACACAATAGTTTATAGGTATATAGTATAGAGTTGCTATTTACATATTCATAATGTTTAATATTGAACAGCTTAACACATTCTGAAAATGTAAACATACCAGTCATTTATATTTCTATATCTTATATGTTCTTGATTCCTAATCAAGAGGCTCAAATTATTTATAAAGATTATATAAATTTTAGCAAAAAAAATTGTGCAGATCAATTATCAATTAAAATATTTTTATGTAACACTCTGAAAATCATGTATGATTTTAAATTTCAATGTACAGCTATTTTATAATACACATTTTTTAATGAAAATGTAGTTTTTGTGACATCATGACAAAAAAAATTGAATGAAAATTGTCATAAAATTGAATGGTGAAAAGAATAAGAATAAAGACGATATAATAATTTATATTTATTGATTGGAGAAAATGTATAAAATATCTAATCAGTCTTGCTCAAAACATTTTCCAGTGTGTTGAGCCTTAAATCAACAATATCCACAGCTTCATGAAGAGCATTTAAATGTTCTACAATAGCATTTACAGTGGGCAAGACATCACCACAGTCACACTCCTGCATGTTATATGTCCCAGATACATTAGTTTTATCTAATCTCTTTGACTTCTTCAACAAAGGCTCATTGCCGAGACTCTCAAGTACTTTAAACCCAGTGTTAATAGGAAAACCTCTCTTTCGACCCACCCACTCAATAGTGCCACTTGTGTAGCACACATCATTATCTTTGAGCTTTATCATGCCAAACAAATTTTCTTCTGTCTGTATATTAATATCCATTGAGTGATTCAGTGAAGGTATTGTAAATGTTGAAGGATTGGGAGGGAGTCGGGGTATATGACTTAAATGACCAACATCATTGAACTGGTTAGGGCACTGAGATCCAAATTCTCTGGATTGTCCTTCAGAAAATCCAGAGGTGGCTCCAACTTCTTCATTTAAATTATTGTGACATAAGCAATGTTGATTATGACTTGAATGTACAGAATGTGGAGATTCAGTCAGCTCTTGGTCCCCATTTTGGCCATTTGCATTAATCTGTTCAATCACAGACTTTTGTGTGGAATATCTATTACTAAATCTCAAGGACTTGTCATTGATATCTGAACTTATTTTACTATTATGACATTCAACCAATGTGCTGTGAGCATTAGGTACACAGTCATATGTCCTTCCAGAATTAGTACATCTCTCTACATCATCCAGTTGAGAGAAAATAGTTGTAGGATACTTTGTGCTGTGATAACAGAGGTGCCAAAGCCTTGTGCCCTATTTTAGTAAATGATTGTTTGAATTAATAAACATTCTTATATTTAAGCTAGAATGAGGCAGATCGTTTGATCATGTGTCTAATCAAGTTGCATTTCTCTCGGAATTCGACTTTCTGTATAGATATGTAGTAGTTTGATGAGACAGTGCTCAGTGAGTCCTGAGGGGAATGATTGACACAATGTTTGTTATATAAATTTTAAAAATAAACTTTTTACTTTAATACAAATATTTACATTAAACAATAATTCACTTAAATACATTTAAATACGTCGGGGCACTTTATCATTAATGCTATTTAATTTTACTTATATCAGCCAGGAAACATCTACTGCTGGCTGAACATAGGTTTCCTCTTCTTACTAATATATGACGACTTGACTTAAGGGCCTACGCTATAACTCGCGCGAACGTCAGACGCAAATTCACTTACCATCGGGAAATAATAGCCATGTGCAAAACCATATAAAAAATTGAGAACTTAGTCATTAAGAGAAAAAGGAGAGACAACACCTTTTAGCCAAACTGCAAATTAGCAGAGAATACACAAAGGCAGTCTAGACGTCAAGAACTGTACCTAAACACCAGAGACCAAATACTAGCAATGCAGAAAACATGCTACGGTTACGAATTACCACGAGGTTAAGTTGGGCCTTGGACAACATACTTTTTTAAAAAGTTTTCTTCAGGAGAAGAGTAATGTCACATTTTTGTATGAATGTTTAACACTCCGTTAACTACAAATAACATCAGGAGTTTGTTAATCAACTCAGCGTTGCACATACACAGTTGACAGTGAAATTCTACATAGAGTAAATCAAAATATTTTTCTGTGGACCTGATTTTTCCACTTGGTTGAACTAGCAGGTCTTTGTGTGGTATGCCTAGAACTCTGGGAGGTGGTGGATCTGTGCGCTGATGATTTCTGTCCAACATTCTCTTGGCTGTCTCTTGCCAGCTCCGTGAAATTAGTTTTCCATATAAGAATCTGGAAGAAAATGGGTGTAATTTTGAATGTATAAAGTTCAATGGGTTAACAACATTTGTAGGCTTTTGGGTGAGCACCCTTCTATCCTCTCATATTACCATTTACCGTTATATGAGATTCAGACCTATTAGAAGGAAAGAGATAATCCAAGCTAACTCCAAAATTAAATATGACTAATAGATAAAGAATGAAGCACACATACCTCCTTGTCTTCACCACCAGATATGAAGGATGCGCCGCTTGGTGAGAAGTTGACAGTTGTGACTGCACTGGAGTGTCCTGTCAGGGTGTATATTGGATGACCCTCCAGTAAATCTAGAATCTGAAATATTAAATTGGTACATCAAAAACAACTGCATAAGTCCACGAACCTCTCATAGATTCTCAGTCACTTCCTCTAATGGAAGTCTTTACCATAACCATTTTATATACAGTCTACTTAACAATCACATGATCAATATGAACATCACAGATTCTTTCTTCCTTCCTTCACATTCACACCTTCTGTCATGGATGTTTGTTCGCCGAGTAAACGCCACCCTCATGCTCACGACGTACAGCATCGTGGCCACACAACAGGCAACAATCCTAGACAATCCAGGATCACTTCAGGAGACGTGCAGGGACATCAAGCGTCTCACGCACTTCTGGGTGGAAATAGGCGAGCTGGACTAGCTGGCTTATAGCTTGATGAAGGATACCTACATACAGAAGGCAAAAATTTGCTTTTGCCAGGTCATGTGCACCAACCAGGTTTGTTTATACCGTACTAGCTTCTATCCACGACTTCGTCAACGTTGATTTTCTGTGTCTGCATCTGGACTATAATATATGTACATATCTTTCCATCATTCGGATTTCTTGGTGCACGTGTCTGACTCGTACTTAGCCAGTTTTATTTATTTTACAATATTAGGATACTAAAACATAATCTTTATTGCAATGCATAAAATTAAAAAGCTATTCAGTATACCTTCATTGTGCCATCTCTGCTTGCAGTTACAATGTAACTACCACTGGGATGGAACGCCAGTTGTGATATCGCATCATTGTGCAAACTGTAATGTAAGTAGGTATTTAAAACAATGCTCGGAAAACTTTTGTATCAAAATTAAGTGAGAAAACTATATTTTAGTTATGTTGTACATGATGGCTTTATTTTGTGCGATATGGATGTCCCGTACATGCTCGACATGTATGTCAGTTCCGTATCTGCATCATACTGCGAAAGTTTACCATCGCGACATACGTTGTCGCGAAAGTTCTCTACTGCAATGATTGATGTTTCAAAAACACTGAGAGATATCGCAGAAGAACTGTCGCAATAGTAAACTTTAGCAGTAACGTACATCGCAGTAGAGAACCTTCGCGACAACGTACGTCGCGATGGTAAACTTTCGCAGTAATGTAAATCTCGGTAGAGAACTTTCGGCACAACTTATGTCGCGATGGTAAACTTTCGCAGTAATGTAAATCTCGGGACAACGTACTTTGCGATGGCAAACTTGTTGTGGATCGCCTGAATGGCCTACAGTCTGTGCTTTACTAGATACTACCATGTGTTGGTTAAAATATATACAAATGGACTGTCCATGTAGCACAGAAAACAAGCTACAGCAGGATATTGTCTTAATGGATGAAAATTAAAGATAACTACCTATAATATTGTACAAGTGTATGAGTTCTGATGTCAAACAATTTGACATTTCCCTGTGATGTACCAACGGCTATGTAACAACTGGACGGATGCCAAGCTAAGTATGTCCCATGTCCTTTTTGATCCTTGTAAGTGTGAATCAGTTCTCCTGAATCAGGATTCCACAGCCTTGCTGTTTTATCATCAGAGCAGGAAGCAATGATAGATCCATCATTCGACATCCGTGCACATCGTACCCAGTTCGTATGACCAACGAATGAGGCAATAAATTTGTATTTGTTGCTTGACCAGAGCTTCACAATTTTATCATCTGATGCTGTTAAAATCTGAAATGATTAGAAAGTGATTTATCAAATATATGCAGTGTAACAGTATAAGATGAAAAATGGAAAATTTATCAAATATTAATGTTTTCATATGCACTGATGAATATCAGTGTGGACTTCAAAAATTATTCCACAGAACTACTGATCCAATCAGGATAGTATAGGAAGTAGCCTACGTATATCCTTCACTAAACCTTCACCTATCCCTATACAAAAATATCTAGTCAGTCTGATATGAAGGAAACACAAACTCACTTCCAAAATTATAATAGAATGGAATTCATATTGAGTTTTATATGCATATACAGTATTGATGCAAATTTTTAGGCCTCTATTCAACAATTGTTTTTGATCTACTATGATGAAACTACCCATCCAAATTTGACAAACGAGCTATCAATGGATGTGTCCTTTTTATCCATGATTAAATACTAAGTCAAGGCTTCCCAAACTTATTTGTACCGTGACACTCTCGAGAATTTGCCATTTTTTGACGACTCCCCTTAACCCAAACCCCCACACTCTCCGGGCCGAAAATACCCACCAATTCAATAGTAGCCTAATAACCGGTTATCAGAAAAACTCTCTACTTGTAAAATAATAATAAAAGCATAAAAATGGATGTAGGTATTTATTTTACTATTAGCTGGATGCTAATTAGAAGGATGTGCTTGCTTTTCTGAGCATAGCTTCTCAAAACTTCTCATCGACAAATGACGCCCCAGGGAGTCACGACGCACAGTTTGGGAAGCCCTGTACTAAGATATCGTGTTTAGTATCAAATAAAAGGTTTTGATGAGTACATTCCGAAAATATAATTTACATATGAGTAGATTATTAAACCCTAAACAATAAGTTTTGATATCTATATTACACAGCAGACATTTTTTATCCAGCCTTTAGTTTTTAACTACATATTGTTGAATCATGAATTAGTAAGGCATACCTTATTGCCATCAATTGGACTAAACTGCACAGACCTCACAGTCTGTGAATGGGCCTTGAATACCCCTACACTGCGAGTGACACTGGGGACCCAGATCCTGACAGTTTTGTCTCGTGATACCGACGCCATTTGTTTCCCAGCAGGGGAGAATGTGACATCCGTGACAGCTTCTTCATGACCATGGAATATTTTGCTTTTTATCGAAGAACTGCTAAGGTCCCATACCTGATAGTACATCAAAGATAAAATGTTGAGATGCACAAAGTAGGACGTAATTTTTTCGGTGCTCCCAGATCCTAGCTGCACCCCATATCCAGACAGGCTATGTGTCATGATCGGATTTGAAATATGACAGCAATTTTTATTTATTTATCGCATTCTAGTGTTCTTACCATTACACTATTGTCCAGCGAACCACTAGCAACTTGCTGCTCGTTTGGACTGTAAAATACAGATGTAACAAAGTTTTTATGGCCAGTCAGTCGCTTTTCCAGAGTAGGATCTTGTGGTGTTGAATCATTCTCCATGTTTTATCTCATTTAGCGCCCAAGAACAAGTACAATAAAGTTGTTAAACTAACACTATTCATACGAAACTCATACTATAATATAAAAATAACAATTTGAAAATTTCTTTCACTATCGCTCGATTCGAAGTTTCAAATTTGACAGATGAAAAACAACACCTCTGGCACAACACAAACAAAACAAAAAGAATAGACAACGATTACTTCTAGTTCACATGAGTGAGCAAAGGGAATAGTTGATTCATACTTGTGTTAGTGTATTTCAGAGTACATTTAGACGTTTTGAACCTCAGAAAAATCTATACTGGAGGTTCTAGGTTTGATTACCAGTGATATCTATCGGTATTCGGTTTGGTCGGTGGTTTTCTACTTCCACTTGATGACTAATAAAACTAGCTGTCACCATGTTACCGAGATCTGCCTGCCGCCAAACAGCAGTGTTAATAGCACTGTTGTGTTCAGGTATGAAAGGTACCAGACCGAGTGCCTCATTAGCTTGAGACTTCTGCTTACTATCCTTATACGGTCTTAACCCATCATACGTTTTTTATGAATGTAATATGAGTTCCGAGATAGAGCCATATTAAACAATGTTTCGGATATCAACAGTGATTAAATGCTCCTAATAGGATTTCAATCAACAATATTTCAACGATGTCATGTCAACACCTTTATTTCTTTTTGTAATCAAATAAAGCAACATTTAAAAAAATTCATCTTTTTTGTCTGTTCTTGTAGGTTCTTGTCTATGAACTATGTTCATCTTTTCATCGACACGAGGTTATCCTGTTTTGAAATTAATTTTCATGTTTTCAATGAAAAAAATACTTGTCAGTTGACCAAGGGAATATCTGCATTTCATGTTCAGTAATTCACTCGACTTAAAATCTCGTAAGTAGATTTGTAATATATATTTATCGACACCATAAGCACGACCGGTTGTTTGTTTCGATGTCATTTTTCTTACTCTACATCACAAACTCTACATTTGAGTAATTCTTTGTTATTCAGACGAGTTATATTTTCAGGATCGTGATTATTGGGATATGGAGTAAAACATTGTTCTATGGGAAATACTTTATTCCGATCAGAAGGTAAGTAGGGACAGGTTGCATCATTATCTTTTCGATTTTTATGAAGAAAAGTTTTTGCACAGAAACAAAACCTAATCGCTAACCCACCCCTGTCATCATCAAATGGAAAAATAATACTTTTGAAAATTATTTGTTTATTTATAATTCCCCCAAAAATCCTGAATTTGTACCTGTGGATTCTGTTAAAGGTAGAAAAAGGACATGGCATGGTGGAAATAAGTTAATTTGGATTCAAAAAAAATTAATGTTTAAAATACAATGCAGTTGTGTCTAATAGAATCTAGGGTTCTGTATAACCCAATTAAAACTTGCAAAATTAGAATACAGTATTTTATATGAACCTCCCCAACTTGTAGGTATTTTATTTTATAATTTTTGGGAAGACTGAACAGTTTTTTATAAAAATAATAATAATGGAACCTATGAATTTTTGTAAACTAATAATTTAAAATACTTAAGTATATAGACTTACTATATATAGTAGGGGAGCCCACGAGGCTAAATGGGGATTTACTCGAGCGTCGTAGAGACCTATTGGGATGCAAAGCTTAGATGATAAGAAGAAAAAAATGTTATATGATATATACCTTTACATCGGTGGGGGAAGCGACTATAGATTTTTAAATATGTAAAAAAAAACTGTTGCATGGACATCCTCGAGCGCGTCAGATATTGATAGCATCAATGTCCTACGTATTTTTAATAATGTACGTATGTTAATCTGATCGTTTGCATGATGGGGGTGGTTGTATTTAAGGGTTGAAAATGAAAAAAATAAAAAAATAATCGAGCGCGTCAGATTTTCTAAGGGAGTGTTAAGTGCACCAAAAAAAAGCTCTCATTCACTAATCTGACGATTTCGATGGGACGCAAACTCGCGGCCATTTTCATAATGTGCAAAAAAAATTCGCCATTTTGAAATACTCAAGCGCGTCAGATTAAGATATATATGGTTCATCTTTATGTTCTAAACGTACTGTCTCATAATCTGACGATTATCTAGAGGGATTTGCCTGATCTGACAAAAAAATAATTAGAAAAACGGTTCACCTTAAAGGCCATCCCTGCAACTTCCCGCTAATTCCATTCCTGGGTGCTTAAAATTGTACTTATGACATTTTTGAGCTCAAAATATAATTTATGTGATATTTTGAGCTCGCTGAGTTCAAAGAAATAATATTTATATGCATTTGAGTAAGGTGCCACACTTTCACCACAAAATACACATTTCAAATTAATATCACTCATATTAAATATTTATAAACTTTAATTCACACAAATAATATTAAAATAGCAAAAAAAGCCAAAACGTTTGTAAACAGTATGCCACGAACGAGTCTTTATGATCATATGGCGTCATGGCAACAGAAACCAGAGTGGGGACGGAGTGAGAGAGTAATAGATAGAGAAAGAGTGAGAGAGGAATAGAAACGCGGAGAAGGAAATCGTAGGCATCACGCAGCTGCACGCATTTAACTTTATCGACGAATTTTTGTTATTTCGGCTTGCGGAAATCGTCAGATTATATATTTTTCATTATTCTTGAATTGTTTCCTTCAAAATAATAAAAAAATTAGCTACGCTCGAGAATGTCGAGATGACGTTTTTTTTTACAACTTTGTTGCCCTCCCCTTTTTTTACGTCACTCTCAAATTGTCAGATTAGTGGAATATACACTTTTTAGGATGTAATTAACTCACCCTACCTTAATCTGACGCGCTCGAGAATTTCTGATGGTCAATTTTTTTTTACTAATCTGATCCTGTATCCTTCACGGGCGGCCTTATATATGGACCTCATGTTTTGTGGAGGTACTTAACCGGGTACAAGGTATCCCCCTGTATATTAATCTGCCGCGCTTTAGTAAATCCCGAAATCCCCGCTTGGGCTCCCCTACTAATACTTAAGTATTTTAAAATCCAAAAGTGTATACTATTTTCTTGGTATTATCTTTCAACTTATATATTTTTAAAAATTGATTAACAGTTGTGATTCTGTCCTTAAACTTTTTTGAATTCACCACAATTTTCTTGATTTTTAGATTGCTCATATGTGTTTTTAATGTATACTATACAATATGTATAGAGTAAATGTTTTCTGTCTTTTGTTTTCAAAAACATGTGTTTGCTACTTACATAGTACATTAATAAAATTAGTCCACAGTTTTACTCAATACTTGAAAAAGTGAATTATTAGTGAGTAAATTGTAATCATCAATCAATGTATTATCAGGCCATTGTACAAGCTACAATGAACATTGGAGCTAGCGGGGGCGAGCTGGGTGGTGAGGTAGCCCTCATCGCAGATGAACTGAGCCGAGCAGTTGAGCTCACACTCAACGCTTCTGTCTCACACGATGCTCGCAACCAGGCTTACAATGCTTGTGAGAGGTAAGTTAAAAATTAAATTTTATATATGCTAGCTGGAAAAGCTCAGTACTGTGCTCTATGTATTGTTTGATCTCTCATTAATTGCTACTTTAAAAAAAAAACAATTTTTTTACAGTTTAGCTTACATTTTAAATTTAACTTAGCATGTAGAGATAATTATGTCTAAGTTCTTTAGTGATTCTTAGTCTATAGTTAATATTAATATACACTTTGTTATTTTAGAAATTCACTACACTATACTAATTCAAAAGATTTTGTTCTCTTGAGCCTCCACTGATGATTGATTTCCAAGAAACTGTACTCTTGGTAGGCGGTTTGATAATTGTGTAGTATGATAATGAGGCTGAATTAAATTTTATACCATAAAAGACTTTATAAAACTTCTTAAAAATTTAAGAAATGTAATCATGAGAGATGAAGGCCAAGTACAAACCCATCATACTTTTAAAAATCTGCTATGGGGGATTTCATGGTGATCATTACGGTTTCTATTGTGTGTATTTAAACAGTTTTCTTAAACACAAAGTGAATGATGTTGTTACACAGCTGTATTGTCTATCTCCAATATAAATCATTTGCAATAGTTGACACTATACATTGTTTCATTTTGTCCCAAATAGCACAGGTGATAAAGACAGACAGTGTCATAATCTTTCAAATGATAAAATTGAAATGTGCATTTCAGTTGACTTTTTAATGAACATTTTGTGTATATACTTTATGTGTGTGTTAATTTGCTTAGTACATGCTGCACATTAGCCTCTTGCACTCATATATCGCTAAAATGAATGAGCTGCTTGTGAAGAAATGAGTCATAACTACCACATTTGGCTGGCGGAGATAGTCGCAGAAAATGTCTAGAGAGTCCCTTTGTCGTCTTATGCGACACTCATGGGAAGAATAATAAATAAATGAGCAAAATATATATTATCATCAGCTAGAAAATGTCCCTACTGAATATTTCCCTCCCCCATGTCTGCCTAATGTTCATCATCAGGAAACGTCCGCTGCTGGACATAGGTCTCCTCACGTTGACTGGTTCCGAGCCACTCACCCAGCGACTTCCCGCGAGATTAACTAGGTCGTCAGTACATCTATCTAGTAGAGGGAAGGCCTAGTATGTGGTCGCCACTCAATAACTTTTACTCCCCATCGGTCAACAGTGCTTCGGGTGATGTGGCCTGCCCATTTCAATTTCAGCTCGCTGACTCGTCGAGCTATGTGTGTGACCCTAGTTTGTCTATGGATTTCTTAATTTTGTCATTCCGGATTTTATCATGTAGAGAAATTCTGAACAAAGCTCTCTGACTTTGAGCTTTTTCATTAAGCCCACAGTAAACTTGCACCGTTCAGCTCCAGAACAAACAATACAGAATTAATGTATTGGTTTGTGTTTCTAGCTTCAAGGAGAACTCCCCGTGGTGCGCCCAGGCTGGTCTGCTCCTGGCCAGCGGCAGCCAGTACTCGGCCGTGGTCAAGCACTTTGGTCTACAGCTGATGGAGCACACTGTCAAATACAGATGGACACAAATCACCCAGGCAGAAAAATTGTTCATAAAGGTGCGAACATATTTTTTTGTAATTTTGACATTTCAAATGTATTTTATAGTTGAGTAGTATGGCGTTTATATTAATGATAATAACTTAAAAATACGGAAATATCTTCTATGGTTGACACCAGTATTGTACCAAGAATTTACTTTGAAACTAGTTATGAAACTGAGACGGTTGAAGAAAAAATATACTAATTTTTTATAAAGCAGAATCATATTTGAGGCATTTTGAGTGTGAAACATTATTAAATAATAATAACATCTACTAAAAATCTATTCTTGGGAACCAACTCTACCACAGCTACTATATTACTTATTTTTAGAATTCCATAGTCTAACAAGGAACCCTTATAGTTTCGCTCTGTCCGGTTGTCCATCCGCAGTTTAGTTCAGAGACTCGTACTACTAAAAATCTGTGATTTGGTACAGTCATACACATTAATCACGTCAACAAAGTGGTAAAGTTAAGTTAAAAGGAAAACTACCTACTACTAAGTTGACTTTACAGGTTATAGTCGAGTAATAGTTGACCTGATAAGTGATAACTGTTAATTTAAATGAGGTTCATCAACAGCATCTCATAACTTGAATAATCACTATACACTTGTATTTTTGTATGCAGGAGAATGCAATGAAACTGCTTTATATGGGTGGTTGGGAGGTGGGCCACTTGAATGACGCTCTCGCCCGCGTAATCGTGGAGATGATAAAGCGTGAGTGGCCGCAGCAGTGGCCCACGCTGCTGGGGGAGCTGAGCGACGCGTGCGCACGCGGACATCTACACACGCAGATCGTGCTGCACGTGTTCCTCCGGCTCGTAGAGGACGTCGCCACCTTACAGGTCAGTGGTACAATAGGACGACATTGTTTATTCCCACAGGTTCCGTCACAGTGGGTCAATAGAATTATCAGCAGTCCCCTCACGGTTTGTTCACTCTATATATAAACAAATAGGGCTTTCTCGTTACAAAAACATGTTTTAAACTCATTAGTTCTCGTCTCGTCTGCAATTGTAATAATTAATGCGTTCAAACTATAAACCTAAGTCTACAGCATTCATCCCCTAAAATGTTCACCTTTAGAGGTAGAATTATTTGGGTATACATTTAGTTTTTTGTTGATTTTCTCGAAAACGCTGAAGCAATTACGATAAAATTTGTATAGGACTACCTATAAAGTTTGTTCTACCAAACAAAAAAAACATTGGCGGAGTTTTCGCGTAACATTCATACAAAAAAATATACCGTCGAGTTGAGAACCTCCTCTTTTTGCGAAGTCGGTTGAAAAATCAACCCGTATCGTTTTGGGAAAGCCCAATCGCAGGTATCACCTAGTAAAAAAAAATTATGCATCCAAGAGACAACAAAAATATAATAAGACATCGGAACTTCAATCTTCTATGTTAATTTCTATTTGGTAACAAAGGATTGTCATGTACACAAATGTCTAACAAATATTGAGCAGAGATTGCTTTGAAGGAAAATGATTTAATATGTGATCTAGACATTACTATTAAATAAACATAGATAAGCTTGTATGAAGCGTGAATGCACTGGAAACGATAACAAGAGTAAAACTGCATAACTGGCATTTACAAGATATTTGAAACAACATGTTCAACCTCGATCCGCACTTTATTACGTTCGTGACTTAGATTACTGAAGCACACTTCTTTTGTGTCTCTGTAAAACCGTGTGACCTATTTATGAGGTTTACGCAAAATATCGCTATGCAAAACATAAAACAGTGATTAAGAAAATAATTTTATTATGGAATGGGAGTTATAATCACTAGACTGAGTGATTTATTATTATTACCAATTGGAAAAAAGTTAGGGATCAAATTTTTGTTTTCTTTGTCTGGTCAGTTACTAGTAATGTTTGACATAGAAGGGCAAGGTCTTCAGCTTTGGAGTTTTGCCTCCACGAGTGAATCTATGCCATTAATAGATCATTATTATTTTATTTTTAGAAAAACATATTTCCATATTTTGTCAGTAACTTTCTGGCCTAGGTTAGTAAATACAAAACGAAAAATACAGCAATAGCAATAAACAAAATGTCAAAATATAAGGTTGTTATTGGGTTGACTTTTATTTAATTTTTATTGAATCAAAATCTAATCTAATTACATGATGACATATCAATTCATCAGTTTCGCCAAATCTAAATCAAGCAATAACGTCTCACAACAAAGTTAACCTTGGTAATTTGCCAGAAATGAATTGTTAATTTCGTTTTTGCAACTGACATTGGTGTGGTTACTATACAAACATTTGTTCAGTCTGAATGTATGTCTGTTCTCTGTGAGAGATGACCTACTTCGCAGTTAAGAAATTCAATATAGTTTTGGTATATTTATGTTCTTGTAATTATGGATGCACGCATGTTGATGGTACTGTACTTATATGACAATAACACATAGATATATTCATGCATTGATTTAAATTTAAAAAGAACTTTTAAAATACGTACTTGCTTCCGTGGTCTAATAGCTACACACTTGATCTAACTTTCCAGAGGTCCCGTGTTCGAATCCCAGCGGGTGTACGTATAGGTTCTCCGTGTGGTTGGTGGTAGGGCATTTTATATGTACGCTGGCTATCTGCCACCATGCTACCTAAGTTTGCTGCCTAACGACACTGTTAATTAAGAATATTTTAAAAGGAGCGAAAAGAATTATTCTAGGGACATAGAAAAAGCAACCTCCAAATAGCAGTGATAATAGCACCGTTTTGTTCCGGTGGTGAAATCTGACTTGCCTCATTACATTAAGGCATCTGGTTCAATAAACATCTGTCAAACGACTTATCATCACATAAAACCCGCAAAGTGCGAGTCGTTCCGAACGATAGAAAGAGACGTACTGATATTATTACCTTGAATTAAAGTACATTTTCCCGACCGCATTGCTAAGTTTGTTTGTCAAGGTGTTTAAATACATTATCATATACTATAATAGGTAGTGGCATCAAACATCATATAACAAACTCGTCTATATAATCTTATGGCATAGGTAGAAGAGATTTGCATTTTGAAAATTAAAAGTTAACTTCTTACAACAGTCTGTTGCCCTGGTACTTTACGGAAAGGTTGTGCTGAAGGGAGGAAGGGCTAAAAACCTATAAATATTCATTTCTTACAACTGAACGCCTTTGTAGTACTACGGAAGAAAAAAAGGGCGACATCGCTTCAGTTATTCCGTTTTCTGCAATACCGTTTTTCGTATCCCTTCGTTTTTTTATGGGAACCCTAACAAGTGATCTGAAGGCGGATTGCTTATTAAACAGATATGTTGTGTTTGTCAGACTCTGGAGCAGCACCAGCGCCGCAAGGACATATACCAGGCTCTGACGAGCAACATGTCCGAGATATTCTCGTTCTTCATGCGTCTGATCGAGCTGCACGTGCAGCAGTTCCGGGAGCAGACCGCCGCCGGCGACTACAGCGCAGCGGCCAGCAACGGACGCGTAGTGCAGGTGACCTATAGCACATAGTACACTATACACAGAACGGACGATCTCCGCCTCCCAACGATCCGCCATACCTCACTACTCCTCGATGTATGGGGCTTAGGAACACATACACACACTCTCACACATACACACACACTCTTTCTAGACTTATTGCTTGTTTCTAAATCTATTTATATATATATTATTTAGTATTTACTATACAATGCTTACCACACCATACATATGCTAATATAATCAATTTTACTGTGAGGTGAGAACCTGGTGTCCTGAAACACGGGGAAACCTTCTCAGGCACCAGTTTCACACACTGCTCCATGGCCTTTGTTTGAATGTGTATTATATAAATTGTTAATTATAAACAAGTTTGTGGTAAAATAAATATTTATCTTATCTTATACATATCGTTATAAAAAGCTTTCAAACAGGACGAGTCGCGTGGATACAGAGAAAACTTTGCTTAGAATTAAGTACATTATAAGTTTATTATTGTTTAATTTAGGCTGTTTTTGTGAGGGAAAAAAATGAATTTCACCGTCGCAGGTGGTTCTGCTAACGTTGACGGGGTTCGTGGAGTGGGTGTCTACGAACCACGTGGTCACCAATAACGGCCGCCTGCTGCAGATCCTGTGCATCCTACTGCAGGACGACGCCTTCCAGCTTCCCGCCGCGGAGTGTCTGCTACAGATTGTTAACAGGAAGGGATCCGTGAGTCATTCATCACATCACCAAGCTTTATTTACTGACCTCTATCTACAGACCACCAACCTACGAAACGCTTCACACTTCACAGGGCGAACACTTTCAAATAATACATCAGACTTATTTGTCTTATTGTTTGTTTCCGACCAATTACGACACGGCGAGAATTCGAATAGACCAATCAGCGTGCAACCACTCTTCTATTGTATCCAATCATCGTTCACTTCACTTTGACTGAATTGTTTGTAGAGGTAAACATAGCTGGAATGTGCCTTTATCACTGAAGAGGCATCATACTAGTATTATGAATGCGAAAGTGACTGTGTTACCATTTGATGTCTCAAGTACACAACCTATCGTGATGAAATTTGGTATGCACGTGGCATGGTTCTATGACACGGAGAATGACATAGATTACTTTGTTCCTGGTTCTTAAGTGGTTCTCGGGGCATAAATTCTAGATACACATTTTCTTCCATGTATTTAATCTAGTAGATTTATGTTTTAAATACAGATTTTCGATTGTTTGTTGTTATATAAACAAGTGTGTGATATATATAGGGTGTTTTTGTTGTCAGACCAAAGAGCGCAAGCCGCTGATGATCCTGTTCAGCGAGGACGCTGTGACGTGCATCCACCGCGCGGCGCTCGCCAGCATCAACGCGGTCGACGAGAAACACTATCTGTTCCTAAAGAAACTGTCACAGGTAGGACCAGGAGAGTCTGCGCAGGTCACACGCCCAAACGGGTCATGATTGAGACGAGTGACGTCTGTATCGCGCCTTCAATAATGGCACTACGTGATTTGAATAGATCATGTCCAATATGACTTTTTTATGTACGATGGGTTTGCACTTGGCCTTCATCTCACCTGATGGTAAGTGACGATAATGCCGTTGGATGGTAAGCGTGCGCACCCAGAAGCCCCAATCTAATGAGGCGCTGACTATGCTAACTTATAACGTAACACAAGAGTGCTATTAACACTGCTGTTTTGGCGGCAGACATAGGTAACAAGATGATAGCTAGTCAGGCGGATATAGAAAACCTACCAACCACCAAACCGAGTACCTATAGCTATACCCTCACTGGAAATCGAAGCTGGGCCCTCCGGATTGTGAATCCAACATTTAGCCATTAGGCCACGGAGGCGGTAAAATCATTTATTGTGCAAACAAGATAAATTGTGTTAGAAAGTAACAAATACAAAATAATAAATAAAATTATAGGCCAACGCGTTAGGTTGACACATAATATCAGTAAAAATCTTGACACGTAAGGAAAATTACGAGTTTATACAATTTTTCCATGTGTATGAAGTCGCTGGCAACAGAAAGCAATACCTACATATTATACATGTGTCAGGTGTTAGCGGGTCTTGCGCAGCAGCTCACCTCACTGTGGAGCAACGCGACCAACGTGGACCGGTGGCTGCCGGTGCTGTTAGAGACGACGCTGGTGCTCACGAGCCACCCGTCGCTCACTCTAGCCCACACCGCAAACTCAGTATGGCTCGCCTTCCTCAAGCACGAGCACATTTCCAAGCTGCCACACGTGCTGGCCGTCGTGCCGCGGTGGCTGCACGCTGCCGCACCTAAAGTGCTTAAGGTAAACAATAATTAACGCGTTCATAAAAACCTAGAAACTGACTTCAACTGCCCTATAAGTCTAAAGCATTCATTTCTAAAATGTTCACCCTTAGAGGTAGAATTATCTGGGTACATATATGTTTATTGTTCTTCAAAAAGCGCTGAATCAATTTCCATAAAATTTATATGGGACCACCTCTGAAGAATGCTCTATCAAACAAAGAATCATCAAAATCCATTCATAATTGAAACAGAAAAGAAACAGAAACAGAAAAATATTTATTTGACTAAAACACACACAACACAATAATTGGCCGAGCTATTTAATGTTTAATGTTTAATGTTCGTTTATTTGCTATTAAAGTTACATAAACTGTGCAAAAAGTATATACAAAACATAAAGGACAATAATACTAAAAACTAATCCTAATAACTAGAGACGGAGTCAAATAATTTACAAAAAAACTCTTTTATGTCATAAAAAGGTCTACTTATTAAATATTTATACAATTTATTGGAAAATTCATTTAAAGTTTTACAGTTTTTTATGTCATTATCTAGATTATTAAATATTTTTATGCTATTAAATTCTAAGCTCCTATGGTAATTCATATATTTCGTCGTAGGAAGAACAAGTCTGTTAATATTTCTTAAATTTAGATTATGTTGATCTTTCCTGCATTGATAAGTTGACTTCCTAGAGAAAACATATTTTGCCGTCAGATATATATACAGAGATATAACTGTTAATATTTTATGTTCGATAAAAAGTGGTCGGCAGTGTTCAAGCGGAGGTGCACCTGCTACAATTCTTACAGCTTTTTTTTGAAGTATTAGAACTGATTTTATTCCAGCACAGTTACCCCAGACCTCAATACCATACCTAAGAATACTGTCAAAATATGCAAAATAGACCATTCGTAATGTCGAAGAGTTACATGTCGATGACAAATTCTTTATTGCATAGCATGCACCGGCTAATCGTTTTTGTACATTTTCTATGTGAGAGGACCACCTTAGTTGTGGGTCCAAATCCACTCCCAAAAATCTAATAGCATCAACTTTGGTCACCGGTAAATTTAGGTTGTATTCTGGACTATTTGTGTGACGTCTATAGACCATGTAGTGAGTCTTGTCTAAATTAATACTGAGACCGTTGCTCTTAAACCACTGTGTGATATCAGTCCAGACTGTGTTTATTTCAGCTTGTAGCATATTTATGTTACTATTTTTTACTATTATACTCGTATCATCTGCGTATAAATAAGGTGTTCCATGAGATATGTTATTTGGGAGATCATTAATGAAGATTAAAAATAGCAATGGACCCAAAACAGAACCTTGGGGGACACCACATTCTACTACAGAAGCGTTAGATTTTACTGATTCATGATCCCCTTTTTCTTTGTAGACATTTATTTGTACAAATTGTGAGCGGTTAGTGAGATATGAACGCATTAGACTTAATGCAGGTCCTCTAATACCATAGTATTCCAGTTTCTGTAGTAGAATTCGGTGACTGACACAGTCAAATGCTTTGCTTAGGTCACAGAAAAGACCGGCACAAAATTGTTCATCATTAATTGCATTTAGTACTTCATTTACTAGGCCACAGACTGCATTAATAGTATTTTTGTTTTGTCTGAATCCAAATTGCTGCCCTGTAAAATATTCGTGTTTATTAAAATGATTTTCAATTCTGATTGCGATTGCTTTTTCAAATATTTTAGCTAGTACAGATATAAGTGATATAGGACGGTAATTGTTTTTGTCAAAGGTGCTATTCTTTTTGTGTATGGGTATTACTTTGGCTCTTTTTAAAATAGTTGGGAATGTTTCATTATTAATGCATTCATTGTATATATGACATAGGGGGATGCATAGATAATCAATACCAATTTTAATAATATTAGTGTTTATATCATCGGGCCCACATGAGTTCGTGTTTTTAAAAATTTAACTATTCTAATAACTTCAATTTCGTCCAATGGGGTCAAAAACATTGATTTTGAATTGTTTATTTTAACATTAAGTAACAGATTATTAAAGTCAACATCTGCATTAGAGTCAATTTTAGTTTTTCCTACGTTTACAAAGAAGTCATTAAGTATATTTGTAACCTGCATAGGGTCTGTAATTTCTAAATTATCTTCTTTTAGAACAACTTTTTTATTTTGAGTTTTGTTGATTTTACCTGTATTTTCTTTAACTAAGCGCCATATAGCTTTACTCTTTGATTTTGACTTTTTAATCACTGTTTTCATGTAAATATTTTTAGCTGTGTGCATCGTCATTGTGAGCGTTTTTTTATACTTTCTAAAATAGTCATTAAAATTACATTCTATTTTATGTTTTCTGCTTTGTAACAGGTATTTCCTTTTTTTTCTTGCAAGAAATGCGTATCCCCTTTGTTATCCAGGTATTCAGTTTTGGTTTCACTTTAATTTGCTTTAGTGGAAAATGTTTATCTGTTATTTTATTTATCATCTCTATAAATATACTTATTTTTTTGTCACATGATATTTCACGGTAGATACGAGACCAATCAGTTTTATTTAATTCATTTTTAAAGGCATTAATAGATTCGCGATTCATCAGCCTTTTAGTTATATAAAATATTCCATGTGATTCTAACAGCACTTCTTGATCAAAATGTACGAGTTGTGCATCGTGATCTGAAAACGAGCACGGTACAACCACGGCATGTGAGTAATCGTCAATATCTGTCAAAATGTTATCAACTATAGTTTGTGTATCGTCTGTAATGCGCGTATAGTCCATTATGGTAGGCTTCACGTTGTGTTCGAGAAGCAATTGTAGAAAGTTCTTAGTATTATTGTTACATTTGTTAAGATCTATGTTGAAATCGCCACAAAGGATAATATGATTATTCTTATTTTTTAACAAAAATTTATCCAAGCGCTCAAAAAACATGTTAATGTCTACTTTATGGTCGTTACTTTTGTATAGTGCACCAATGTAAATTTTTCTTTTGTTAGGTAAGGTCAGGGATATGCAACAAAGTTCAAATACTTTTTCTTTGCAGCAATAGTCAACTTTCATAGTTTTACAGCATTTACTTATGTCATTTCTAATGAAAATTATGGTACCTCCACCCTTGTACATTGAACGAGAGTAGTGAGCACCAATCGAGTAGCCTGGCAGCACAATGACTTCTTGTTCGTCCGGCTCTAGCCATGTTTCCGATAGACAGATGATACTTGGTTTAACATCCAATTCAAGTTCTACAAATCGCGTAACATACATACAAAAAAAGACGTACAGTCGCATTGAGAACCTCCTTTATTAAGTCGGTTGAAAATACCCATACTACGAAACAATCGTATACCTAAGAAATAAAAAATAATAAAAAAACATTTGGGCTTATCGACGAGAACACCGTTATCAACTTAAAGGGAATGTATGGAGACCCAACCTGGACTTACAACTCTAATTTTTCAGTATTTATTAATATTATGGTCATCATTTTTACAAAACATCAAATGCTCAAGAAATAATCAAAACTTAAAACTTAACGAAATAATAAAGATAGCGTCAATAAAAGAGTACAAGAAAAGGTGTAAGGAGGCGTCCCCCTAATATATGGATCAACAACCTGGTAAAGGTTGCGGGGAATCCCTAAATGCAAAGTCTAATCCTAAACAATCGGTAAATCAATGTATGTAAATAAAATGACATCTTAAATAGGATTATAATTTTAGTTTTATTAAATGAAAACAATGTAACGTTATTTCGATAAGCAAATCTACACCTTAAAACCTTGCGTATTAATTCGGAAAATTCTCATTACAGACATAAGATCAAATCTAACATTTACCAAAAACATAGGAACAATGACTATTTGTATGTCCCACTGCCGGGCAAAGATCCTTCACACTTCTATTGGAAAAAAGAAATATTTTCAATAATGAGTGAATGTGATGTTGTCAGGTGACGTACCCGTCGTCGCGTGTGAGCGGCACCAACGACGCGGTGACGTACGCGTGCATGGACTACGACAGCGAACAGGAGTTCCTCATGTTCTTCACCAGGTGTCGCGTAGAGATGCTGGACAGTTTCCGGTGAGTGACAACAGCGGAGACAGATTTATTGGTATTACAAACAGTCCCTCTCAAGAGTACAAAAATTCTGTAAAATATCTGTAGTTCGGTTGCAATATGTTTCCAGACATGCATCTGTCCATGACCAGACCAGTTGACAAGTTAACACAGAACATTATTTCTGACTCGATCAGTAAGCTTCAAACTAGACATGCGCAAAACAGTGCTTCTTAAAGTAATGTTATATGTCAGTACATTTTGTTCGCCCCGCTTAATATTACATCTTATCATTACACATTATTAATTTTACTATGTACTTACCATTTAGTTGATAAAGGTAGAAATTTTACAAAAAGCAATAAAAAGCGAGTACCCTCAGAGCAGCTACACTGCAATATGTTTTGTTGCTGCCGATCGTGTCGCACCTGATCGTGTCACCACAATTTTCTATGTTGCTATTTATTGAGGACAGGTCTAACGCAAACTGAGTCTGTTCCTGAGGTATGGGAGCGGCACAGAAGGGTGTGTTTAAGGAACGTCAAACGACGCCCGACTGAATGTATGTGTCGTATGACGTTGAACGACTGTAAATGTGTGTTGTATTTGTTGTTAGGTACTGCATGACCGCTGCCCCTCTGGTGACGTGGTCGTACGTGGAGCAGTGGACGCGGGCCGCCCTCGACAAAGTGGACACGTGCCCCCAACAGATGGACGCACAGCATCCCCTACATGTAGAGTGGGAAGCGCTTTCACAGGTGACGACATAAGGAATATATCAGAGAGTGAGGCGATAAGAGAAACGCGTCCAGTCTCGCCGTGACACTTAATTCGATACAACTATATGCTACTGCCTCTACAGAAGGAGTCTGGATGAGCATAACGTTTCGTCACATAACATAGTATACAACAACAACATAAAATAGTTGTACACTCGGGTAAAAAATATGTATACACTTTTGAACCTTGTCACATTTCCCTCAACAAACTGCATAGAAACAAGACTGGGTGAATGTGACATGGTAAAAAGTGGATACTTTTTTTAACTCGAGTGTACCCTTAATAATTATGAAGAACATAATCTTACTACCTGTGACCATGATTTATTTACGATGTATAGGTGTTGGACGTGGTACTATCGCGGCTGCTTGTAGCAGACCCCCGTCCCAGCGTGGTGGAGGGCCTGCAGCTGCTGCAGCGCTGCGTGACGTGCGAGCCCCCCGCGCCCCTCATACTATCCCTACTGTTGTCCCTCATATCGGCTCTCTTCGTGTTCCTCAGCTGTGCCTACAGTCAACTAGCAGGTGGGTGCAATATCTAATTGTTCACGTAATCAACCTAAACAATAGACATGACGTCTTCCAGACAATTTTCAAGCCGTTTTTTTTGCAAGTGGTTGTGTGTGTGGTTTCTTTCTGAATGAGTGTGTGGTCATATACAATGCTATGTACCGTTGCCTACAAAATATTTATGTTTCATACTAATATTAAAAATCTGAAAGTGAGCTCGTTTGTTTGCCTTTTCTTCACGTAGCAACGGAAAGTCAGAATGTCGTAATATTTTTATAGGGATAGATAGGGATTTTTTAACCTATTTAGTGACATCGTAGGTCATCCCGAGCTAGACTCCTTTCATACAACCTATTATTCATTCATTACATTCTATTATTCTGCTTAGATAATACACTACAACAAGCATAAATATTATTATTAGTTATTACACCTAAGCGCTCTGTATGTCTTATTATAATCTGCCGTAGTTTCTACATGCGGCTACCTGTTATTGGAAATTTGTCTTTGAAATTGTATTTTACATTGTAAATGTTTGTGCTGTTGTTTCTCCCTCAACAAGTTATTTAAATAAGCCTATTTCTGAAGGAAAAATTGCTATTTTTCTTCTTCTTTTTTATTACCAAGGAGTTCTCACACCGTTTAATATACGCTCCTTGGTAAACATATCATGTTTGACACGCAGGCCCAGGTGTGAGCGTGGCGGGCGCGGACCTACTCCCGCGCGTGCTGGACAAGATATTCGCTGCGCTAGTGTACGAGGGTGCTCCGCCCTACGACCGAAGATCTCGGCTTGTCAAGAACGTGCGACGACACGCCGCCGGACTCCTAGTCAAGCTTGGTTCCAAGGTGCGTCGACCCTTAAATGTTGGACACGCTTTTGGAGTGGATTTGCGATTAACCTACTTAATTTAATTTGTGCAAAAAATGATGAAAAAACACTTTTCGTGTTCTGATTTTCAACTTAAATTTATGTTGTATTGTGGTTCAGTATTCACAATTTCAACTGTTTACCTACTACGAATCAATAGATGCCCTGTGACAGACGAACGGATGGACTTATGGGTGGACGGACGGACGGTTACCTTTTGGGTATGGAACCCCATAAACCATATTCCAATTTGACTTCGACTCTGCTTTAAATGATTATAGTTTATTGGTTATACGATATGACCTGTACAAATTTCAATATTTTTTTCGGGCAACATCCCAAAAAATATTCTATAAAACTTGGTTCAGACTGTTACTTACATTTTAAAATAACAAAATCGGTCCAGACGTTCTCAAGTGATTCTTATCTACCTATGTAGTTGTCAACACTGGACCGAAATGACGACCAAACCAAAAACCAATATTGTGTTGCTAATAGCAGCCCCAATAGATCCAGCCTGTAGCAGACTTAAGTAGTAGATAATTGTTTTTAATGTCAAGTGACTGACTGTAGGCGAGAATTATCTAGTCCGACGTGAAATTGCCCTTCGTCCCGGCGATCTATACATTTTGTAACTGACGACGCTAAACGCCTCGTATTCAGGGTTGGTACCATGAAAAACGACCAATCGAAATCCTTTTGAAATAATTCGAATTGATTCATACAATTTGCACCCAATCGGAAACGAAACAATGTTCGTAGCTATAGTGAGAGTAATAGCTGAGTAGTGAGTAGAAGTTTGTCGCAAGCTATATTGTTTAAATATATTTCAGTACCCACTTCTCCTCCTACCGGTGTTCGGCCGGCTTCACGAGATGTGTCGGGCGGCCCTCTCTCGTCCGGACCTGAGTGCCGTGGAGAGTGTCACCCTCCAGGAGGCGCTGTTGCTGGTCTCAAACCACTTCTGTTGCTACGAGAGACAGAGCGCGCTAGTCGCACAGGTATATAATACATTGATATGTGTTCAGACTTGAAACAAACATGGCGTTTCGAGGCGTGACGTGTAGAAATGACACCGACCTGGACTTGTACGAGGGGCATACCGAAAAGATCGGTAATCGAGTACTTTCGATTTAATTAGATTAAAAACTCTTTTTGATGAATAAACACTGGTTAGTTGAAAATCGAATACAATTGACAGAATTAAAAAAAAATTTTTTTTTAAAGAACAATATCAGTTTGAAATTGATAGGTCGATAAAAAAATGGAGCTTACAAGAGAAAGTTTCCGTGCCATAATTTTTTACAACTTTCGACGAGGATTATCTCAGGGACAATGTCTCGCTGAGCTTATATCTATATTCAAGAGTGAAGCGCCTAGCCAGACGACAATATATCGCTGGTATTCTGAATTCCGGCGTGGACGTGCTTCTCTTGGCACCGTACCTTCCACAGGCCGGCCAAAAACAGCGGTTACACCAGAAAATGTCGCTGTTGTGCGCCGAATGATACAGGATGACCGACATATTACATATGAGCAGATTCGGGCTACTTTAGGGATAGGTATGACTGCGATACAAACTGTTTTACATGGTGAACTGGGAGTGAGAAAGCTAGTTTCCCGCTGGGTGCCCCATAATTTGTCCGAAGAGCAAAAGGCGGCTCGTGTCAATTGGTGCCGGTCTACTCTGCAACGCTTCAACGGAGGAAAGTCAAAAGCAGTTTATAACATTGTCTCTGGTGATGAATCATGGATCTATTCATATGAGCCAGAAAGAAAGCATCAGTCGGCTGTCTGGGTCTTCGCAGGTGAGATCAAGCCAACAAAAGTTGTCCGCTCTCGCAGCGTATCGAAGAAAATGGTCGCTTCGTTTGTCGCGAAAACAGGACATGTAGTCACAGTTCCCTTAGAGGAACGGAGAACGGTTACCGCTGATTGGTATACAACGGTTTGTTTGCCACAGATGATATCCGAACTCCGTAGAGGTAACCCGAAACGACGCATAATCCTCCATCACGATAATGCGAGCTCTCACACCGCTCAGAAAACAAGCGAGTTTTTGAAGCAGGAAAACGTTGAATTAATGGATCATCCTCCATACAGCCCTGATCTGAGTCCCAATGATTACTTTACATTCCCTAGAATCAAAGATTTATTGCGTGGTCAGCGGTTTCAAGGTCCAGAAGAAGCAGTGGAAGCATACAAATCGACGATTTTGACCATGTCAACTTCGGACTGGAATTGCTGCTATAATAATTGGTTCGAACGAATGCAAAAGTGCATTAACTGCAACGGAGAATACTTCGAAAAGCAATAAAAATAAATTTAGTTATTTCCTGTATGTATTGTTTTATATTCCCGATCATTTCGGTATGCCCCTCGTACATTAATAATTTTAAATGATCATTATCAAATAAATGATTTAATTGCCATTTTTAACTGACTTCAAAAAAGAGAGGAAATTCTCAATTTGATTATATGTTTTTGTGTATGTGTGTTACGCGATTACTCCGCCAATAGTAAACCGATTTTGATGATTCTTTTTGTTTGTTTGGCAGAGCATAATTCAGAGGTGGTCCCATAATATTTTTATCGAAATTGATTGAAATATGTACCCAGATCATTCTACCTCTAAGGGTGAACATTTCTAAGGCAGTTGAAGTCGGTTTTTAGTTCATTTGTAACGCGTTACTTATTGAATATTTGATTTGTTTTTTTATTTATTTATTTGTACAAAAATATTTAAAACTCACGCAACTGGAAAGACTTAAAAAACAAAAATGGCGTTAATAAAGTGATATTTGACGGTGTCACTTTGTACGTTAGGTTCTTGGCGACTGCAGCGCTCGCTGGGTAGCGCTGGCTCCGCACGTGGGTGACGCTGCTGCCCTGGCGCGGCTGGTGGGTCTGGACGCGCCGCCCACCGAGGAGGAGGACGAGCGGGGTCGCGCGCGGCGCACGCTGCTGCACGCGCTCACACTACTCCTGGGCGTAGTCAAGCGGACCTGCGTGCCGTCCGATCCCGACAAGTGAGCAAACGACACAAATAAACACTGCTCGTATCCTAAATGCCCTACATATCTGACAGAGGAACTCGAAGTACAACCCACTTAACTGACTGCGTGTCCTGATGGCTAAATGTTGGATTCACAACTTGGAGGTCGCGGGTTCGATTACCAGTGGGGATAACTATTGGTTGTCAATTTGGTTGGCGGTAGGGCATTTTCTATGTTCGATTGGCTAGCTAGCACCATGTTACCTAAGTCCGCCGCCAAACAGCAGTGTTAATAGCACTGTTGTGTTCTGGCCAGTGCCTTATTAGATTGGGGCTTCTAGGTGCGTAAGTTTTTTTTTTTTTTTTTATAGAAGATAGACCAACACTTGACCTCAATCTCACCTGATGGTAAGTGACGATGAGGTCGACGATGTTACGTGTTGGTCTAGAAGGTGCCTATTTACTCTTCTTTTGAAGATTCCCAAGTTGTAGCTGTCAGGGAACACGGAAACCGGTAGTGCATTCCATATTTTTGCTGTACGCACGATAAATGTGGAAGCGAAACGCTTGGTGCGAGCTGTAGGAATATCCACAGTGTACGGGTGAAGGTCTGCCGTTCTTCTGTTTGACCGGTACTTGAACGGCGAAGGTGGAATCAACAAAAATAGCTCTTGCGCACACTCCCCAAAATGTATCCTATAAAATACCGAAAGGCAGGCAACCTGACGCCTATGTTCGAGGCTTTGGAACTTTGCCTTATGTAACGTATCGTTGCCTATCAGTCTCATAGCTCGACGCTCCACCGAGTCCAAAGCAGCTAGTTGATAGCGAGCTGAACCATCCCAAAGATGGCAGAGGTACTCCATGCATGATCTTACTTGAGCGCAATATAGACTCAAGAGCTGTGATGGCTGGAAGTACCGTCTGACCTTCGATAGGATGCCTAGTTTTTTGGCCGCAGTTTTTGCTATGGACTCGATGTAGCTCCCGAAATTGAGATCAGACGCGATTTCCAATCCCAGGAGCTCGAGACGGTTTGTTATCGGTATGGATACATTTTGGAAGGATGGAGCAAGATGAAATGGACTCCGCTTCGCTGTGAACAGACACGCCTGTGTCTTCGACGCATTGAATTTAACTGAATTGGCTTCGCCCCAATCGGACACGGCCTTCAGCGTCAGTTCAACACGTTCTACCATATCCTCTCTGAGGGATCGGGTGTTCAGACTACTGGCCTGTGCGGTGGACACATAGCTCTCTGTTACTGTGCTGTCATCTGCGTACCCAAAGATACCGGGCATTAAAAGCAGGTCGTTGATGTGCAGCAAAAATAGAGTAGCAGAGAGAACAGATCCCTGAGGGACACCAGCATTGATGCTCAGCAGATCAGACGAGCAGCCGTCAATGACTACTCGAATCGATCTGCCCCTCAGGAAGTCCGATATCCACAGGCACAAGCCTGCAGTTACCCCATAAGCTGGAAGTTTACTGATAAGGCTATCATGCCAGACCCTATCAAAAGCCTTCGAAATGTCGAGTGACACGGCAATAGCTTCGCCGTGTTTCTCGATGGCTTCGCTCCATTTGTGAGTGGCATAAATGAGAAGATCCCCAGTGGACCGGCCACGGCGAAATCCGAACTGGCGGTCACTGAGGAGATCATTAGCTTCCAGATATGCCAGGAGGCGGTTGTTTAATGCACGCTCCATAATCTTGCAGAGTATGGAGGTGATTGCGATGGGTCGGTAATTGTTTGGGTCAGCACGACTGCCTTTTTTAGGCACAGGCTGCACGTTAGCCAACTTCCAGGACTCGGGGACTTTCCCAGTGCTCAGGGAGAGTTTATACAGTTTACCATACAACGGCCTTATAGTCACTTACCATTAGGTGAGATGAAGGCAAACCCATCATACATAGAAAAAAATAGTTCTGACCTTTCCCTACCCAAAAAAATGTATTTATCTATGTCATTACAATTATTTTTTGCACGTAATCAAATATTTTTATTTCATTACAGAGCGTCACGCGGAGGCTTCAGCGCCGGGGTAACGCCAAACGGCAATCCAATATGGCGGAACCCGTGCGCGTCCCACGTGCTCCCTCTGTTCCCGCACGCGTTAGCCCTGGGCCGGGCGCTGCACGAGCTGCACGCGCCAGAGAACTCCTCCCTGCGCCACCCGGCGCACGCCCGCGCGCTGACGCCCTCGTCCGCGGAGAGGAGGAACCTCCTCGGCATCAGGGACTACGAGTCCACCGTCACCACACAACCCATGGACCGTATGCAGAACTTCCTGCATACGCTGCACGACAACGTGAGTTATTCTCACATCTAAATCGGACTTTGGTCTATAATTGTATTGTTGAATCCCGTAATTACGACGCATAACTTCAGTCGGGCGTCGTTTGACGTTCCGTAAACACAAAACGCTCCCGTATCGCTCCCATACCTCAAGAACAGACTCAGTTGTGTGTTAGACATGTAGTGTAATTGGTTGAATTATTCTAATCCGTCTCCGTGGAATGGATTCGCGCTTTTATTAACACTCCAGAGGTCCCAGGTTCGATTCTCAGTAGGGATATCTGTCGGTACTAGGTTTGGTTGGTGGTAGGACACTTTCTATATCCGCCTGGCTATCCACCACCACATGACCTAAATCTGCGACCAATCAGCAGCTAATAAAATTACCACAGCCTTGTCACTTAACATCAAGTGAGATGAAAGCTAAAGTGCAAAAGTATTATACATAAAATAAATATGGATTTTATTAAATGATAAAAATAAAATAGATAAATCGTTACGGATGACACGAATCCATGGTCAACAAATGAATTGTGTTATTGTCGTCAGGTGTGCCTCCTAGTAGGAGCAGCGGCATCTTCGCTTGGCCGCGAGCTGTACGCTGCACCAGGCCTGGCGAGGTTCCTCGCGGGCTCGCTGCTGCAGGGCCTGGAGCACCTGCCCGACCACTGGCTGCGTCCGGTCGTGCGCTCGGCACTCAAGCCCCTGCTGCAGCACTGCCCCCCCGCGCACTACGCGTGCGTCGCGGTGCCAGTCGCGGAACATGCGCATACCTTCAGTCAGTATAATACAGGCACATATTGATCGATATAAGTCTGCAGTCAAGTGGCAGTATGGAGTCAGTGGCGTGTGCGTTTAAGAGACCCCTCGGACTCCATCAATGATGTTTGAAAAAGTTTTGTAATATCCTATTTCACTCATATGCCTTAGATTAGACGGTTCCGTTGATGTATCCAAGAAAAGTTTTTTCACCGTTAAATGGTTAAAATCAATTATTTCAAATATAATTTGAGGGTTGACGTGGTTTCGTTCAAAAAGACGTAACGTAAATATTTATGATGCCATGTGATGGAAGTACTCGTAGCTTTTGCACCTTTAACGTATTTAGTAGTTTAATAGGGTTCCAATTTATAGCTACGCCACTGTATGGAGTATAGATATATCTGTCAAGCCAGTTTTTAGGGTTCCGTTACCTGAAGGGTAACCGACGGGACCCTTTTACTAAGACTCCGCTGTCCATCTGTCACCAGGCTGTATCTCATGAACCGTGATAGTTAGACGGTTGAAATTTTTACAGGTGATGTATTTCTGTTGCCGCTGTAACAAAAATACTAAAAAACAGAATACAATAAATATTTAAGGGGTCTCCCATACAACAGAAGTACTTTTTGCCGTTTTTATAGGTATATATTTTTTTGTATTTTTATAAAGAGAGCGCAAAGATATCTAATTTAAAAATTTACTCAATACAAAAGTCTACGGTCCCAAGGTCTAAATAATCAAGCTTCTGATTCATGCATCACTCATATTTGGATACTTACTGATCATAACTAATTTGTCGCAAATCAAGTTCTCACAACAAAAGCAAAGGAAAAACTCGAAAATTTTCTTTAGAGTAATGTTCGGTGCTCTGAACTCTATAGAAACATCTGTCAAACAGACGAAGATACAGCACGGCCTCAACAATAAAACACCGCTAGTCTCATTTTGAAATACATGAGCATCGTGTGTTGTTTGAGTGAGAGACGTATATATGTGATTGCAGTGCTGAATCACTTGTCGCGCCGGTGGGACTACATCACGTCGCTGTACGAGTCCGGCAAGCTGGAGGAGGAGGCTGGCAGCGAGTCGCAGGAGGTGCTCGAGGACATGCTCGTGCGGAACCTCACCAGGGAATACCTGGAAGTGCTCAAGGTAACTAACAACGTCGCATCTTCAAACACATGTTTATTTATAGTTTAAAATTAATATACTTCTCATCAAAAAAATCGAAACACCTTGCAAGTTTGTTTTGTAAGGATTATCAGAATAACCTATGAAAATTTTATTTGAATTTAGAACAATAACATTAGGATTTGAAAACGTATATGTTCCTAAATATACACATTTTTCTGATAATCCTTACAAAACATAAACTTGCAAGGTGTTTCGATTTTTCCGATAAGAAGTATTTTTTGTATATATAGTACATATACTATATGTGCTAGTTAATATTAGTATGTACATAATTAGGAATTATTTTTAAGAGAAATAAAATGTTCCTTGACGTTTTTGATGGAAAAGATGGAAACAGATATACTGTCACGTACATTGAGAGGCAACCCGATGTCGAACATCTGATATCGAGCTCAAGGCCAATCTTGTACGGAGTACCTCTGTCAATGTTGGTGTAGTCCAGCTCCATTAAACCAGGCCTTCCATCATGTTTGAAACAAAATATCAATATTTCAGGTGACATTAGTGGATGTTGGTCCTAGCGTGGAGTCAACGCCTGGCGACATGGAGGAGGACTCTGCCTCGCCGGCGTCGCAGCGCGCGCCGGAGCAGGTGTCCGAGCTGGGGGCCATGGTCCTAGCGCACCCGGTCGCTGGACCAGCAGCACTACACACAGTGAGTTATTATAGATATGTGTAGGTAATTATGCATTACCCGACCGCGCAGTGCATCGCATCACACATTACTCGAACAATACAAACATCACGCATCATTTCTTTCTGGACCGTTCACTCGCACCTAGCGCGGTGCGAGTGAGAGCACGCGCATATGTTACTGATATGCAACCGTATTACTAGAATGATAAGGCTTACATTTTACGTATTTAAATTCAGAAGCAAAGGTGATGTTTAGAGTGATATGTAATGGGTACGATGTAATATCACGCGGTACGAAATTTAATCATATATCATATTACTTGTTGACGTGGCTCCGAGCGTGGAGTGTCAGGTTGTCAAACTGGAAGTAAGAGGTAGCGTGTGGAATTAAATGACATGCTCCTGAGTAAACCAGACCAAGAGTTAATTTTATCCATATCCACTAAAACACCACGAGCGTAGTCCTTATCGTCTCCTTAAGTATACATTAGTATTTGTATGAATTATGTTCTCGCGTGACAGATCCTTCGCGCGCTGACGTGGAACGACTCTACGTCGTCGCTGCGTGCGTGCGCGCTTGCGATGCCCGCGCTGAAGGCTGCGCTGGAGGCGGGCCGCGTGGGGCCCGGCGAGGCTAGCGGCGCGCTGGCGGCCGTCCTGCAGGCCCTGCGCACGCACGGACAGCACGACGCTAACCAGGCTGCCTTGCTGGCGCTAGCCGTACAGGTACGTATCTACATGTATTCAATGATGCGCTTGTATTTTCTCCTCTGAAATCGATATTGTTTCAAATCTAGCAAAGTTCATTTATAGGCACAAAGATTACGCTGCGGGTCATCAGATATGCACACACGATGCGTTAACATTGTCCCTCTCCTAATGCTCCCATACTAAATTTATGTTGCCATAATCTTTTAATATATAATAGCTGGCTTTGATAAGTAATGATAATAAAAAATAGGAGACGAAATTATAGTGTCACGAAATAAATGTCATTAATTTACAACTTTATAGTTGGCTACAATAGCAGTTACGCAGCTAATGGTTCACAGATGGCGCTTTGAACAATAATCGAAAAAATAATGTTTAAAATGAAAATTGTGAAGTTGTATGTTAATGATCCTCATTTCGCGACATCACAACCTGATTGATGTCCTATGTTTAGATAGTTACTATACGAATCCGGCTATTATATTTTAAAAGATTATGACAACGGAAATTTCGTACGAAACTTTGATTTGACTCCACACTGCATTCGCAACGTTGAAACTTGAAACGTTGCGGCATATAGATGAGTGAATATGGATCGGAAAATACGTGTGTTGTCCTTTCTTGTGCTACAACCCCCCTCCCCCCTCCCCGCCAAGATATTTCTATGAAGGACGCGATAGCGACACCGCTACTGCTGCACCGCATTCTATCGAGTACATATGTAGTTCACACATGTTTGTGCCCAGGCGTACGAGGCGCTGCGCCCGTTGTTCCCTGGCATCGTGTCGGTGCTGCGCGCCATACCCGACGTGGACGCGCACGACCTCCGACGACTAGACGAGAAGCTGGCCGCGCCCCCCTCCAAGCCCGCCAAGATAGACAAGAGCAAGCGGGACCTATTCAAAAAGATCACCTCTAGGGTAAGTACTGTGTCCTGCACTCTTAGACAGATATTCTCTTTTAACTTTAGAAAAATGTTATATTTTCAACCGAATTTGTGACGAAATGATTAAATTAACAAGAGTTAGTGGGTATTTGTTTACAGAATGTGAAAGTCTCCGTTTGTTCTCTACATTTCGGTAGACAACCAGACCGAACGATCATAGATTCCCAACATTTTATGGACTACCCTTTACAAGACAAAAAATTCCAGTATTTATGTGTCTGTATATTATTTATTAAATAATCACACATGTATTCTCTGAAAATTAATTTTGTCTCTCTCTAATGGTGTTCCTCGTGATCATGGCAGAGGGTCTTAAAAACTTTAAATTCAGACAAATACCATGCAAATTGTTAGAGAAGAAAAAAAGGTTTGTGTGTATGCCTGCTGTAAATTTTCTTAAGTTAGAGCTGTGGCCACAATATATTTTTAAAAGCTTTTTTCAATATGGCGGACACCAGGCTCCATACAAAAAAGTACCGTGCTGTTTGTTCACTTTGTTGTGTCCCGTCTATCGCTAGTTATACTAAATGACGTTTTCAGTTAATCGGTCGCAACGTCGGCCAGCTATTTAAGAAGGAAGTGTACATACTGAACCTGCCCACTATGACGGCGTCCAAAGACAAGCCCCGCAGCGCGGTGGACGCGCCTGACTTCGCGGGACTAGACCACTTCTTCACGACGCACGCGCCCACGTAGCGACTACTCACTAGCTTTACTGCTCTAGCCATATTATAATCGCAATGTTGGACATTTTACTGTGAATAACCTCTTTACATGTTATTTAATTATATTATTATGAATGAAATGTGATCATTTGTGTTTTTTATTCTGTATGAAATCTTTAGTTATAAAGTTTTGTTTTAATTTCAAAAATCTGTAGCATCTACCTACCGATCAGCTAAATCCTTGCCAAGCGTGTGGCACATCGTGTGCTTATTATGTCTCCGTGATTGAAAGTCCGGCACGGTTTTAGGCTTTTAAAGTGAAAAAGAAACATAAAACAATTTATAGTATCATTATCATGAGCAAAGGCCTCCCTCATACCCTTTGTAGTTATCTCTCTCTCAACTCCTCTGGCCAGTCGTTTAGCAACGAGTCCACAGATCATTCAGTTACGATCCCTCGATCTTTGCAAACTTATAATAGGAATAGGTATATTATATCCTCTTTGAGGAATAGTAAAAAAAGTTGCCAGTATAAATAAACAATAATTTACTGAACAAAAAGATTGGCTTATTTTTCGTAGGTATACACTAACTGCGTTCCTATTACTAGATTCTTGCCGTTGTCGACCAGCTCAACTATGTTGGCGGCCGTATCCACTCGTAATACTGATGGATTTTCCAAAATAATACATCTGTTCTCGTGGTCCCCCGGGACTGGGATCTTGCGGGGCCCTAGTACTGGGTCCTTGTATCGCCATAGATTAAGACTGCTTAGATCTGGAACAAAATTACCATTATAAGCATTCGAGTGCGGAGATAATGAGCATTCTACAACGATACCATCAGAAGTGCGTCGAGGGTAGTTAAGTAACGCCTCTAGTGTCACTAGAACTAGAGTCGAGCGTAATAAAACATCGACCTTTAACAGCCTCCACTCAGGTTTATTCACATAATCTCCGTCGGCAAGGCTGGCGATGGAAAGCCTTGAACGCCAAAGAGTATGAAATATACGTATGCTACGTAATAAGAGACGGGACTGCATACAGCGCAAATAAACCTACCAAATCTCAAACGGAACAAAATCAACATCCATTCTCTACCATACATAATACTCGTATATGGACAGTGGCGCCAACAATGCGCTAGTAGCGCCTTTGATGCTTTGCCATGATTCATATAATTTGTCGTGAAGTAATTTGGAACTAAGTTGCGTCGCGTCACACGGTTGAACGCGTTAAGAATTGTAATATTTATAGGCTCTTACTAGTTTCTTATCATTAAGCTAATAGCAATATAGACAGTATAATATCATTATCAGACGGGAAAGGTTCACTACTAAACATAAGCCTGCCCCATGTTCTCTCAGATAGATACTCCGTGCAACCTTTACCAAATCGTTCCATCTAGTCTAAGGTCCAATTACCTACTTCAGCTCACTGACTTGTCAACCTATGTAGGTCACTTTAGTTTGTATACGTATTTTATCACGTAGATAAATTCCAAGCATAGTTCGCTGATTTTGAGCTTGTTTCCGGCGAAAAGCGTATCATTTGCACACATTACTGATGATATGAAGATATGCCGTACGTTGTCCAGCCAAGTTAGATTTTTCAGTTGACCTCAGTCGAAGTTGGACCTGTGGAACGACTGTCCAAGGGTTTCATTTCGATCGCAGTGTTCCAAACGACTACCGTCATAATTGCAACTTTGACGTTTGACTATTAGTATTACCATACCATGGTCACGATTAGATCCATCAAGGCCGCAGTTGGACCCGGTGGAATGGACCACCCACTTTGTCTCAAAAATCGACTATCATGCTGATCTGTATCGTTAAGGTACGTCGAATGTAAGAAAAACACAACAATGAAAAAATATACAATCACCTTTAACAGCTTTGACCTCCTTAGCTATCTTCGCTTTGACCCTCTCCACGGAGTCACCGTCGGCGAGGCTGACGGTGACAGTGAACAGACCATTGAGAGGGGTGGGGTTGATGACGGTCACATCGACGCCGGGCTCCGTGATGAAGCTGATGTGAGGCTGGCCGGGGGCGCAGTCCTCGCGGGTCTTCTCCGGAGCCTCGGGGCAGTCAGTGTGCTTCACTTCGATTGAATCCAGCTGCAAACAATTATGGGAATGAGTGGCCACGCAACCGGCAACGATCATAGACAATCCAGGATCACTCCAGAATGCGTGACTTCTGAGAGGCAATCGGCTGGCTAGACTAGCTGGCTCCACTTCTACTTACACACAATGGACAAAACATGTCTGTACGGAAACCGTCTAAGTCTGCCCCCAAACATTATTTTAATAGCACTCTTGGCGTGACCACATTAAGATGTTGTCAAATAGGTAAATGTATCGGCCCATTTCATGTATTTTCCCCTTTAATAGCCTTTTACTATACCCGCGGGATGAGATTACTAATACCAGTAATATTACAAAGCAGTAGTTTGCACATCGAAGGTAATATTCGAAACGATTCATCCGACTTCCCAAAAAAGCTTAACATTTAGAGCGGACGCGGATATCACCTAGTAGTATATAATAAAATATTACAAACAACTAACGTCTAAAGTGTTGAGTAGGTACTGCCTGTTGTCCATGAGCACCGCTGCCTCGTCGAAGGGCAGCCCCACGGACAGGGCCTCTGCCCCGACACGCTCCATGCTCTCCCTGGTGGCTTGCACGAACGGCATCACGCGCTTCATGTACTTCTTCAGATCGACAATCTCCGACAGCTTGCTAGATATAGTTTTGTTGTCCGGGAGGCCTGTGGGCTAATTTCGGGAAATGGGAAGGAAAATAAATAATTTATCATTAACATATCTTATAGTATCTTACATTTGATCGCATTTCTAGAGTTGTTGATTAAAAGCCTGTCTAGTAGTAAGAAAATATAGCAGTATATTATAGTTAGCTTATCTTAAAGTTATAAATTAGTGAAAAAGATGCTGGTAAAACTATGTGGTCAAAGAATTTGAAATATCTGGGAAATGTCCTGTTTTAGGCCACTTTGTTTCATTCCATTTTTTGTTCACACTGTCCTCTATCGATTTACATCAGTAGAAGTGTGAGCTGCCGACATGCAAAAAATAAAAGATGGCGGCCGGTCACTGTGCCAGGCCTCAAACAAAAATCTTCGAACCCCTTTATCCGTTTTGTTTCGATTTCCAAAAGACAACACCAGAACGTGAGTGACAAAGCAACCTCCTAAGCAGAGACATAGGGCCGCCCTTATGAGAGTTGCAAGTAACAGCGCTCGCCTCAAAGCTCGAATGAAGCTGATGACGTCACAAGACCTACACCTACAGCATAATGTCAGTTAGAGAAAAATGATTTCACAAATAACCTAAGAAAAGGTGCATTTAATGAGGATTTGTCGTAGCACCTCAAAAGGATGTTAATTGACGCTAGTTTAGTTTTCTTGGAATCGTCCCTCATACGCCACGCCTACAATGGAATAAACGTAATGACTGTTTTGAAACCAAATATTTAAAAAACTCTCAGCACCACACCTTTAACACAAATTTTGAACAAAAATATAGCAAATAAAATCGTTAATAATTACCCCATTAAGTTGTTTCAACGTGGTCAATATAATGTGTTGCCATTTAGGGTAGACCTTAGCGACCCAAATGATGGCCTTGTTTGGCTTCTCGATTTTAGGTGCCTCCCCCTTCTTAGGCTTCTTGACGGCGAGTTGGTTCTTCAGATAGATGCGGAATGAATGCGCCGCGTCCATCAGATAGTTGCTGGCTCTCACGGCAACCTCGTCCCCTTCGCCGGCCACCGGCCACTGCGCGTGTAGGATGCTGGTTTTCTGTTAATAATAGACACATAGACGGACCATAAAAATATTAGTATAGAAATGAAACTCTCGCACCGGGCGCGTTCAAGGTCACGATAATAACCTATTTCTACACGTTGCGTCCGTTAGTTTCTGTCAACATAAATATGCCAGTATCAATAATCGTATTATTAGTTATTCTTATGGGTTTTTCTTTCCCTGTTCTTTCTTTCCCACGACGAACTAAGCCGGTATTCGTAGAATACTATTGCAGCTTTAATAATTTTGTGGAAGAGCGCTGGCTCACATTTGCCAAAGGAACGACAATCCCTGGAGCAGACAAGTCCTCGAGTAAAAACCATAGGACCATCTCAATTCATTTTTTTCGCGTTTTTGTTTAATTTTTTACCGCCTCAGTGGCCCAAAATCTTGGACACTTGGACTAACAATCTAGAGTTCGGGTTCGTTTTCCAGTATCCACCGGTATTCGGTTTGGTTTGTAGTAGGGCATTTTTCTGTCCACCTGGTTAGCTACCACCATGCTACCTACCTAAGTCTGGCAGACTTGGGTGATCCAGTATGAAAGCAGATCCAGTGCCTCATTAGCTTGAGGCTTCTGGGTTAGCACGCTTAACGACATCATCAGGTAAGATGAAGGTCAAGTGCACAAATTATACATATCAAAATAAAGTTTGACACTTACGTTGCCAAGCAGCGCCCACACGTGTTCAGAGACGTGGGGACATATGGGCGACATGAGGAGTGCCTGCGTGTCTATGTACCGTGTCACCAGCTCGGCGTGCATGCCGCTGTCCGAGCACAGCTCCCTGTACTTGTCCCTAGCAGCTTGCAGCTCAAAGAACCCGGTCTTCAGAGCTTCTTTGAACAGCATCTTGTTGTAGTTCTCGTCAGTTTGGTTGATCTTGGTGCTCATCTCGCTTATGAATACTTTGTCGTGGAAGTTGTATTCTCCTGTGAAGATTACATAAATTCGCTGACTTCTATTTACCCCTCCTTAGAAACACATAAACAGCTATTCTAAAGTGGAAATAATATTTTCACCTTAAGTCGCCTCTTACTACTTCCAAGGGAGATAAGGGAGGTCAAACCCGTAGTCGAGAGTCGTGTAGCCGGCCACGGAGGCGGTCAGTTTGATGAATGATGATATTGCAAAAAATATGAAAACATGGCTGTTGTATAGTTACGCTAAGTGTTAAAGTCAATCCATTACTAAAAGTTAGGAAATACTGCCGCCCGTTCCGATAACCCACCAAATTATCTCTGACCCTTGAGACCTTGAGTTACTATCAACAAATCCATATAGAGAGAGGTCAAGACCGAATCTCACCTGTTCTCAAAGTAGATTTCGAAGCCACCATCTCTTTAACCCATTCAATGAACGTGTACAGTCTTAAAATCGCCGCATCAGCAGTACTCTCAACGAAGTTTGCGTCTTCTACAGAGTCCCCTGCATCAGCAAGAGTCAGCCTCATCCCGTCTGCGCTGAATTTCTCCAAAGACTCGCTGAGAGTGAGGAAATTTCCGTCGGACTTGGACATTTTCGCTGAGTTTAACATTAGATGGCCGTTAGCTCGGATGCCTTTGGGCCATTTGTCCTTCTCATTAGGCCAGATTGCACAATGATTATAGATGTAGTAGGTTAGATGGTTTTGGATGAGATCTTTGCCTGAGGTTCGGAGGTCGACCGGGTACCTAGAAAATTCGGTTTAGTTGCGTAAATATTGGTTAAATTTTATGTGCTACACTGGCCATAGAATACCAGAAAAGTACAGTCAGATTTAATCCAATACACCGGAACAAAACTATACCTCTAGAAGACTAAAAGAGAGTCCTGATGATGTCACAGTATTTCTAAGCTGAGTTAGTTAGTTCCAAGCTGAGTACATCAGAAGTTGAGGACTAATATTAGTATTTAAATAAGGAAAAAAAAAAGAAATTTAAAAAATTATGGCTTAGCTCGTTTGCCGAGTATGCTACGCGCTTGCCTATTACATAGTTTCTCAGAGTTCCAGGTGAAAACGATCAGGAAACACAGAAGCCGGCAGGGGATTCAACTCCTTAGCCATGTCCGTAAAGAACGCTTCGTGAGTCGCAATGCTGTGGAATGGTAACTAGTAAGTAACTTAGTAAGGATGGAACTGCCGTTCTTCTGATTACCCGGTTATGGAAGGGGCGGAAATAGCAAATAGGTCGTATAATTCGAGTGCACACTCCCTGAACTGAAGTATTTAAAGACCGAAAAGCTGGCAATCTTACGCCTGTCACCCAAGCTTTGCAGGTTGCCCTTACCAGAACTGGAACGATCCCTTCATGAGATCCAGGGATTTCTTGGCAATCTTCGTGCCCTTTGGGAAAGGAGCATCCTTGAAGAATATGTAGTCCCACACTGCTGGCGTCATTTCTTCAGGTTTGATCTTGAGTGCATTTTCTTTATTGGCTCTGAAGGTGTCGCCTTGGAGGAAGTGCGCTACCGTGTAGTATGCGTTATAAATCGTCGAGTCAGATAGAGACTCTATGAGCCATTGTGGGTCCCAAGGAAGTTTTGTTCCTAAACAGAAATGGTCGTTAACAAATGAATACACGAATAGGGAAAAAGATGTATAAATAATGTGTAAAATATGGGACCGGGAGACGCGGGGTGGGACGGCCTCCAGCCCGCTGTTCTGATAACCTAAAGAAGATAGCGGGGAACGAGAGTATGAGGAGGACCGGACGGAGCGTTGGGAGAGATCTTCAGCAGTGGAGAGACGCGGGCTGATAAGTCAAGCAAGAAAGTATGCTAATGGACTTAACGATCTTTTATACAACCAGAGAACTTTTTATTACCTTTTTAACCATGATTGTACCTCTTAAATTACCTAAAATATAAATATAACAAGATGTTTCGGTGGCAGACAACGCACCTGTACAATATTCTTCTATTTTAACTTACCTAAACCATAGGTCCTAGAGCATGCATACTCATGCAGCCACCTCAAAGTGATCTGGAAGTTCTTCCTGACCTCGTCGTGATAGGTGTTAATATCGGCGAGAGCCTCTTCCGCCTGCACTGTCCACTCTTCGTTCCCATAGTCGAGGTACCACTGGTTACACAGAGCTACGACACATTCGTCCCCAGACCTGGACATGATAGTCTTCTCAGGTTCATAATAAATCACCGCACCATTCTCATTCACCAATTTCTGTTGTATGTTCTTCTTCACATCCTGAATTTTGCTTCCTTTAAATTCTCCGACCAACAACACTCCGTCGTAGAAACCTTTAAGGTACACCATTTCCTTCGCTTGCGTCAGCTTCTCCTTGTCATTCTGACTTTGTATCTTCAATTTGTCGTACAAGAAAGATGCTGATAAGTTACCGAATTCTGGTATTTCGAGAATTGGGACAGGTTTGAAAGGCAGCACCATTTCGTCTTTGATGCCATATTTTTCTCTAAAGGCTGGTTTCTTTTGCAAGTCGAGCAGAGCAGCATAATCATCGGGAGAGTCCGACGGGACACTTGTAACGATGCCAGTGCCTTTATCTTCTTTGATTGTCAACATTGGCAGGGAATAGATTTTTGGGTAGCAAGTTAAGGCTGACTTCAAAGCTACACCAAGAAGTTCCTCCCCTATAATTTCTAGCAGAACTTTATACTCTCCATCTTTTTCTGTGAATCCTTGATAAGACATGTTTCTCGCTGCACGTCTCGTGCAAACGAATATGCCATCTTTGACCGTCTCAAAAGCGATGTATTTGATGTCGGGATGTATCCAGCAGTTGGTCTGTCCATACATTGTTTCAGGTCTAAGCGTTGCCGCGACCAAACTCACTTTTTTGCCTTTTACGGACCTAAAACAATATTTAGATTACATCAAATACAGTCTTTTAAACCCCTAAATAGTAGGGTAGTGAATACCCTTTGGTCTCCTGCTGAAAGTAAGGGAGTTTGGTCGCGATGGGTGGAAGTGGGTGGCAAAAATGTGAAATATATATTTGTCCTTGTCTAACTCTTGAGTGAAGAAGTTCACAAGAGAATTTCTGAAAAGTTCTGAAAATTTATGTAATGATCTAGTAAGATTACATTTACTCTATGTTTATGCCAAAATAAATGTCCACCCATGCGAAGCCGGGGCGGGCCGCTAGTTATTTATAAATCACTAGCGGCCCGCCCTGGCTTCGCACGGGTGGACAACTTTTAACTTCATTGCTTTTCCCATGTTGTATGTGACAAAATTTGAAAACTAATCATATTTGTAAGTGTCATATTTTAACCAACAACAAATTAAAATTCCAGTGAAGTGTTTTTGTCAGTTCAAACATTATCTTACTTGAAAACATTGGGCAGTGGATCCAGAATTTCCATCTTAATAAGCGTGTACTCCTGAGGTCCCGCACCTTCTCCGCTACTCCTGTCATGGTCCATACAAGGCTGCTTGTCCAGGGGAGAGAATATCGTGTGCCTCTTGCCGTACTTAATTTTATTGCGGTTCTTTAGGTGGAGAAACTGCCATCTTACGAATGAATCGAAAAACGGGTTTGCATCAGTGGTGATGAACTTTCTACGCCAGTCAACCTGTAGTAACAATTTAATGAAAATGCAAAACAAAAAAGTCTGACAAACTACATATATATTATTTGTACAATAGTTCAAATTATTATTTCTAATCATAAGGTTTTTTGCCTACAGCTAGCCGTCTAATCGTCCGATGTCTGTCTGTCCAACCTTCTGTCACAGGGCTCTACCTTATGAAGTGCAAAGGTAGAAACTTGACAGAATGTGTATACTATGATCGCTATCATAATAGACTGAATAAGTCCACTGTTCAACAACAGCCCTGAGTATTTAGTGTGAAATATCTGTAGAATCTGATATATCGAAAGGAGGAACAGTGTCATTACATGTATTCCATCTTGGGAGCAAAGTTGTTTCAAAGCACTGAAAGTTAACATGATTTATCAATTATCACTAACATGAATACCCATTTTTTTCAAATCGTCGACAGCCCTTGGTGGAAAATAGTCCAACCAATAATGCTCATCAGCAAACAGCTTTATCTCATCCTCTGGCACTCCGAGACTCTGCATTATTTGCCATTGATACTTTGCTCCTCCAGTCTTCGCGACGGCTTTACTTTTCTTTCCTTTACTCTTATCCTTTGGTATTATATCCCCCTCTTCCTTGACAATTACTTCTTCTTCCTCGGGGAACACTGGAGGGCATCCAAATGTGGCCATCTCTCTTTTCAATTTGTCTGCACAAGCCTTGATAGGCATACCAGTGCAGTGGAAACCAAATGGGAATAATACCATTCTGCCTTTCAGTCTGTAGTATCTTGCAGAAAACTGTAGTGAAATAAAATAAAATTGGTTTTATTCCTATACCTCATTAACCATTTTTTTATACCTCATTCTAGAACAGAAAAAACAACAAACAGAAAAATTCAAATGAAATGTTCTAGGAAATCATGGTAGATTACTCAGACATGCCGATATTATTATTTGCTTGATGCACTAGCAGCTCTTCGAGCTGATGCATGCATATCACTGCCCTTGTTTTAATGTTTGTAAATGTCTATCTAGTCTGTTTTTGAAACAATTTACTGAAGTAGCACTTATTTCACTTCCAGGGAGAGTGCTCCAATAATTTTCTACAAGGTTAAGCAAGAAGTTTTTCATAGGGTTGCTACTACATAGAGGCTTGGTGAGCTTCATTGAGTGCCCTTTCAGTCGACTGTTCTGGCTCATAGCTCAATATAGACTAAAAGCTTTTGTCTGCAAGGATTCTAGAATTTTTCCCACGGGGCAGAATTAATACAGTACTATGTACAGAACAGACGTTCACCACTACAGGTTTGTAATTGTTCAATAGGATAAAAAGCAGAACATATTCATTGTCAATCCTTCAACGATCTCAATTAAAAAAAAATTGGAATCTTAAGACGTGAAAGAAGGACAAACAAACTCACTTTCGTATTTCTAATATTAGTATGTATAGATTCATTTACCTGCTTCTAGAGGACTGTATGATAACAAAATCAAGGTAAGCCTCCTCCATATTAATTTCCTTAAAGTGTGATATATAATAACATATATAATTTGTTATCCTCATGTATACATACTTTAAAAGTATTAGAGTCACGTCTGGATTCTAAACTGATGTGTCTAATCATTATTGGTTGGGATTACAGACTAAGTTGTTGACATCTAGGAAGTACTGCTTCCATTATCCAGATATCCTTTAATCGCCTTATATAGGATGACATGAGGTGATCCTGTTTAAATAAAGGTTAATTGAATGAAACAAAAACAACCTACCTCACACTTGGATAGGGAGAATGTGTGCCCAAGATGCAAGCGCCCATTCATGTATGGGAAGGGAAAAGTACACATGAACTTCTCATGTGGCTTGCCATCATCAGGCGCCTCCATTTCAAATATCTTTTCATTCTCCCATCTCTCCTGTACCTTTCTTTCTATTTCTTGAAGGTATTCTACTTTGAAGGTTCCTTTGCGATCTAGGGTGGTCTAAAATTTAAAAATACTTGTAACACATTTTTCCAGCTCGGCTTCATTGGGCAGAGTGCCTAGACTAGAATGCTGGCAAGTTTACTCCACTGATCCAGCTCTACTTTCCTGTTAACAACACTGTTGTGTTCTGGCAAGTGGAAAAGTAACATTTTCATTCAAAATACAGTACGAAATTCGGTAAAAGAAAAAGTTCTAAAAACAACGAATACAGTATGTACTGTATTCGTCGTCGTTTATTGGAAATATCTACATTCTAGAGTCAAGCTTCATAAATAGAGAAGGGGAATGTTTTTTCTTACCATCGCGCTATTTTTTACGTCATCAAATTACAAATAAGAAATTAAATTTCTTTGACTATTCCACGTTGCAATGACGACCACAGTTTAAAATTTTTGCTCATATCAGTGAGATCGACACTGACAGTGACAATTGTCATGCTGACATTGACTGACAAGTTGACACTGATAGCTTATCTAGGAAAGGCAATGATTATATCTAACAGCCACTTTTGCCTTTGTTTTTTATTTTGAGAGTTCCGTATCCAAAGGGTAACTTGCTAATAAACATAAGAATAAAGTGGACTGCTCACTACACTAACATTTCCATCCTGAGTTTCGCATCAAACAAAGACTCGTCGATTGTGACAAGTATGAATCCTAAAAATTTTCGGACATATCATCCGCAACGAAAGCTCATTAGAATGCTCAGTTTTACAATAGTAAAAGATCACGATACTCGCGGCTGATCACTCATAAAATGGATAGACCTCATTAAATCGTCTACGTCTATTCCCTTACAAAATGTACGTAGAAACCAAATTTCAACGTTCCGTGTTTGTTGACATTAAAGTGGCCTACGAAAACGTAGTGATTAAATGCTCCTAGACCGACTGGATACACGGGTGGTTTCACAAGCTGAGCAAAATAGCTCCGTGCAAAAGTCCTTACACTTATAAAAAGCATGTCAGACCCACACATAATAAAGGTGAAGGTGCGTAAGAAAGATAATTCAAAACTGTAAAAACTAACTACCCAAGGAATCAGTGTTTTTCCTTGGTTTTTCCCATAATTTTTCAACTTATACAAGAGTGACATCCAGCGTGCCGAAAAGTATGTATATAAGCTGCACCAAAGACATTAGACAAAAGAAAGGAGGAAGAGACGAAAGAAAAAAGGTAGGAGACACGTAGGAGAGTGTAAATGAAAACTTTAAAAAAGATTTTTTTCGCACATGCTTAACTTATTTATTACAGGATTTACCCAAAGCACAAGCTAACTCAACAATTAATAAAATTAGAATTGAATTTTTGTTGTTATTATTGATATTAAATTGAATGTACAAAAAATTGTACGTTCAATTCAATAAAAATATTAATGAAAAAGTGTTGGTGTGGTGTAGAGGAGCAATCATCTGTCACCAACTGTGTACAACGAAAGTGAATATTTGGCGGCAGCAGAGCAAGACAGTTGGCTGAACTTGGCTGTCAATAGTGTCAATTTGCCGGAGAGGAGAAAACTTTTTGCTCGCGATCATCCCTTTTGCAAACGAATAACCGCCAGAAACGTACACTTTTTCTTGTTTAAAACAAGATCCGTCGTAAAACACATTGGATACATAATGGCACCACGAACAGTAAGAGGAAAGGTATGGTAACTTCATTGTAATATAGTTTAGTAATGCCTAGCGTATATCAATCTCCATCTCGCGAAACTGGTTTTACCGTGCTTTGTTATCCAGTGCATAATTATTTGTAATTTTAGATTTCTGGCAGCTTCTATTTTCAACGATGCATAATTTAACGAGATCTAAATGTATTTATTTGGTTGGAATCTATAATTTCTGTCACAATACCGTTGTTCACGGATTTGCGCCGAAACGCCGCGTGTTTTTTCCATTCTTTACATATAGCAATAGAATTTTCGTTAATTTGGCGGGAAACTGGTAATTTAGGTTTTAGGTAGTTCAATTATTTGGTTTACAACATATTTTTTGGTTACTTACTTATTGTATGGACCATGTATATGTTAATTGTTACGTTTATCAAACCTATAAATCTCTTTTAAAAATAATGCATGTTAGTCCTGCCACAGACCTATTGATTCTGTTCTACCTAGAATGGTCTGAACAGATTCTTGCTTGCTCTGGGTGGTAAATGTTGGATGATTGATACATTTTATTGCATTCTAGCCTTCCAGTTTCAATTCTACCAAGAGCAGATCCAAATCGGTAGGTCTATGATGGGGCTTAGTGTTGAGTTCCATTATACTTACTTGCTTATTTACAACCCAGTTGAGCGAAGTTTGCACCTCACATAAATGATGTCATCAAAGAATTTGCTTATGTATGCAAAGTTTTACCTATGAAAATAAATAAACCACTAAGCTATTTATCTGTATATTAGAAAGAAGAAAATAATAATAATAGTGATGTGGCTGAACAAATGTAGGGAGATGAATGATAAATTAAGATAAGAAGCAAAGTCATCACATTCAAGCAGTTGTAAATTGGTTCAACCAGGTTGTATATAGCATGTTTTTTCCTTAGCATTACCCCTCTTGAAATGCTTCCATACTAAATTTCTGTTGCCATAATTTTTTTAAATAGAATAGCTGGCTTCTATAAGTAATTACGTAAAAATATGAGATGAAATTATAGTGTCGCGAAATGAATCTCATTAATTTACAACTTCATAGTTAGCTACAATAGCCATTACTCGGCTAATGGTTCATAGATGGAGTTTTGCACAATAATAATAAAAATGTGTAAAAATGAAAATTGTGATTCACTGTGAAGTTGTATGTTAATGATACTCATTTCGCGACATCACAATCTGATGTCCTATTTTTAGATAGTTACTACACAAAGCTATTCTGTTTTAAAAGATATGGCAACAGAAATTAAGTATGAAACTTCACCTTCACATCAATTATATGGTTTGACAAAATGATGGAGATAAAATTGTTGTGAAACTGTGTGTTAATTAGTATTGGGTGTGCTTTAAAGTCTTCAATGTAAACAGTTTTCATCAAATTTTGTTTAGATAGTGTATATACTATGTATACAATTTAAATTGTAATCTCTTTGTTAATCTGTAGTGTTTCTGACTTAGTTTTTTCTTCACCTTATGGTCAGTTTTGTCTTTTCTAATTTCCATCATTAAGAATGTATGTGCTGTCATAACAATAGTTCTATAAATATTTATATTTCAGAAAGCTGCAGATGTAAAAGTAGTTGAAAATGAAGCACCTAAGAAAGGCAGGGGTAAAGCAGCGAAAGCAGTTGAAGAAACTGAGCAAGAGGTGCCAGAGATTGACCTTGATGATAAAGCACCTGTGGTAGAGAAGAAGAAGCGAGGGAAGAAAGCTCAAGAAGCAAATGGCGATGAAGCTAATGGCATGACTGAGGAAAAGGCACCTCCAACAAAAAGAGGCAGAAAGAAGGTAATTGAAATACCAATGTCTGAAGAAAAAGAGACAAATGGTGACTCAGCTGAGGAAGAATCTAATTCTTCTGAAAATCAAAATGGAGATGGTGATTATGTAGAAAGCGACAATACAGAAGAAACTGACAAGCGTAAGAAACAAGCTAAGGGTAAACCGTCAGGAAAGGGTAGGAAGCCAAAGCAGGCAAATGTAGATGATGAGAAAGATGAGGAAAAAGGAGAAAAACCAAAAGGGAAGGGTAGGGGGCGCAAGCCTAAGGTAGAAGCAAATAAAGCTGAGGACCCTGAGCAAGATAAAACTGAATCTGCTGATGAAGAATTCAAGGCTGAACCAGTTTCAAAGGGCAAGAAGAAGGGTAAAGGTAAAGCAGAAGAGAAAGAGACATCTCCTGAAGCTGATGAAGACGCTGAAGAACAGGAGGACAAGGCAGAGGAGCCCAAGAAAGGAGCCAAATCTCGAAGGGGAGGCAAAAAAGCTCAACCCAAGGAGGATTTAGAAGAAAAGATTGAAGATGAGCCAATGCCAAAGAAACGTAAAGTCAATAGGAAAGATAACAAAGGGCAAGGTGAGCTCATTTAAACAAGCAATTGACGTTAATGCATTCTATCTAATTTATTACTTATCCAGATATAAATAGCCCTAATATGAATTATTAGAAAACAAAACATTGCACCTATTTCACTTAAAATTATTTTTTCATTGTGTCTTTCAGGTTGCATATACACTTGTCAAAACTTTTCCTGTCTCTATTTTATTTGAAATATTTGAAAATTACAGGAGATTATAAAGATGAAGACATGGAGGAAGAAGCTGTCGTCCCTAAGCCAGCCAAAGGCAAGAGGGTACAAAAGAAAGCTGTTGAAGTAACTCCAGAGTTAGAGGAGGAGCCCCAAGATACGGGAGAAGTTACGAAGCGCCGGCGCAAGCCGGTCGAAGAAAAGGGTAACTAGTCCTGTTCATTTTTACTTGTACCCTGGACATTTGAATTATGATTGTGTTCAATATTAGTTGAATAAATTTTTATTTAGGCGTATGGCATTTTTGTCGTTCACAGATCTATGTCAAGTTGTTTGGCCCATTGTGCCGCGTCTCTCGGGAGGGAGAATAGATCAACGGGACTACCACAGTATTTTCTGTTGGGGCATTCCTCGATGATATGTGCTACACTCTGCACCAATGCGCCGCAGTCACAACATGGAGAATCTCTCCAGCCACACCGATTCATGTATTCTGCACTTCGTCCGTGTCTCGTGCGCAATCTATTTAGCTGGCACCACTCACGTCTGGGGAGCGAGAACCCTTTCTGTTGCAGTGTGGGGTCGAGGTTGGTTGGAGCGTTTTGGGGCGGATTTGTGGCCCATTCTTGTTTCCATCTGTCCCTGATGTTGAAGTTTTGGGTCAGCATATCTTTGGCGGATAAGTATGGCGGTCGGCGAGACTTTAAGCGGTGTATGGGTGGGTTAAAAAACTCCTTGTGGGCCGGAAGGGATTGGTTTCTGCCTAACTTTGCGGTTTCTCTGAAGAGAGCTTCCTGCCTCCTTAACCGCGGGGGTGGGATGTTGCTGAGCACTGGTAGCCATTGCACTGGTGTCGACTTTATGGTTCCGGATATACATCGCATGGTGTTGTTCAGTTGCACATCAACTCTGTCGGTGTGGGCACTGTTCAGCCACACCGGGGCACAGTACTCAGCCGCTGAGTATACAAGACTGAGGCCGGTTGTACGCAGCACGTCTGCACTGGCGCCCCATTGAGTGCCGGTCAGTTTATGCATGATGTTATTTCGGGTTCCCAGTTTTTTGCTTAACTTTTCCAGGTGTGGCTTAAAGGTGAGTGCTCTGTCCAGCGTCACTCCGAGGTACTTTGGCCGAGGGTTGTATTTAAGGCGTTCATGACGGAGAGTGACGTTTGGCTCGTAATCAGCTTCTTTGTTGTGGAGATGAAAGGTAGATACTTCTGTTTTACTTGCATTAGGAACTAGACGCCACTGTTTGAAGTACTCCGATAATGCTACAATGTCTCTTGTCAGGTGGCACTCTGCCTCTTGGAAAGTACTATTCTGACTTGTGATAGCGATGTCGTCGGCGTACATGAACTTTCTACACAGGGTTTCTGGTAAGTCGTGGGTGTACAGATTAAAAAGTATGGGGGCCAAGACAGACCCTTGGGGAAGGCCGTTTTTTAGCTTTCTCGGCCGGCTTTGCTTATCTCCAAGGTGAACAATGAACTCCCGATCGGTGAGTAAATTATTTATTAATCCAACCAGTTTTCTGCATGGCACCACGCGCATTAGCTTATATATAAGTATAAGTTGAATAAATGATTACCAAATATTTATGTTTCATGCTTTTATTTATTTTAACACCTAACCTTTCGCATGTAATTAGTTTAATTGGTTACTGAGATGAAGAAATCTGTACTAACAGCTTTATAATCTTTATAAAATATGATAAGTGCCTCAAACACTAAATTGCATTACTATGATCTCTCAAATGTTAGTTGCTACAGAAAATACTCATTTATGTCTTGATGCAAATAAATCTTCATTTGCTGGAAACCAGTACAGTACCACGTTTATTACATTGGTTGGGTTGGATTACGATCGAGCTTTACCATTTGTTTCTGAAATCATGAGTTCATCTGAGGCAAAGTATTTAGTTTTTTTCGGTGAAAATACCATTTAACGTATTTATTGACATCGAAGTTTGACCCTAAAATTCTCTAGATTAAATGGCTCTTTGATGTTAGACTAACCAATAAATTATTATAATAGTACTAGTGAACAATAGATTACAGTTTGATTACAGCCAGGGAATCATAAAGTTGAGGCTTTTGTGTCAAAACACTTCTATCCAATTTTAACTTACCACTGAGCAAGTTAACTTACCGTCAGCACTTAAGGCTATGAATATTTTAAAATTACTTAATAGGATATGACTTTACCACAGGCTTTACGAATATTCTCTTTTTTTATCTATTAATGCATTCTTTTTGTAGCAAGACCAAAAATTATAAAATTTCGTAGTTTTCTGATGTCAAACAAACTAAAATTGAAGGGAATAAATGGAAAACCCATGGAGAAAAATACGGCTATTGGGTGTAAACAAGTCAAAAGAAAGGACTACATACTTAAATAATACATATAAATTTTCAGCCGCTGCTGAAGAGACAAAAAGCAAAGCTAAAAACAAGACATCGACGAACTACGAGGAGATTAAATTCTCTAATAACTCAAAAGACCAAAGTGGCAAAGAGTGGAATTTCAAAATAGCAAGCTGGAATGTAGACGGCATTCGCGCGTGGATGAGCAAAGGTGGATTAGACTACATCAAGTATGAAAAACCAGATATCCTTTGCCTTCAAGAAACTAAATGCTCACAGGAGAAGCTTCCTGACGATGTGGCACACCTGCCGGGCTACCACGCGTATTGGTGCGGAAGCGATAAAGAGGGGTACGCAGGAGTCGGCATTTACACTGCGAAACTTGCAATCAGTGTCACTTACGGTCTCGACAATGAGGAATTGGATGATGAAGGTCGTCTTATAACAGCCGAATACGAAGATTTCTACCTGATATGTACCTACGTGCCGAACGCTGGCAGGAACCTGGTAACTCTCCCCAAGAGGCTTCGCTGGAACGAAGAGTTCCGCAAACACGTTAAGCGTTTAGACAAAACGAAACCTGTGATCATCTGTGGAGACATGAATGTTGCGCACACTGAAATAGGTAAGTTCAAATCATTTAAGGAGAATAGTATATTGCCTAAAATTAGCTTTCGTTTATTCTTAGAAAATATTCAGGGTATAGCGATTATGAAGCCAATGTAACTAGATATAAGTTGATGTTGTGGTAAGAAAATAAAAACCTATTTATTGTAATATGCCGTAATCAACACACTTGGCAGGTAGATTGGTAATATTTATAGGATGATGTTATTGTGTAAATTAACTAGACACTGCCCATCTCTTGAACATGATTCCCTTAGTCGCCTTTTACCACACCCGCGAGATGACACGGACCCTTCCATTCTAAAGTCGAGACCACAGGGCATTGATTATAGATAGATTTCGGATAAGAATAAGGTATATGAGCTCTAACAGATGATTGCAAGTGTATCAGCGACCACTCGCTACACGGCCTCGAATATTATTTAGTCATATAATGAGTGAGATGAGAAATAGCGAGCGACATGTGGCTGTGATCTCTTCAACAACTTCCATCCATGCTCTGAACGGCTGGGTTCCACCACTAAGTTGTTTGAAATTCCACCATCCCGCACGATGCGTTTTATTTTGCGTCCCATGCGCTATTTCTGGGAATCTGTGAACCAGCCGGAATCACGGAATCTAATTTAAACTTTGAATTTAAAAAAAAGAAGTATTATTATTGCAGTTTTCAGCCTATAAGAAACTCAACTCTTATCTTCCTTACGATCACGTGAAAAGACAAACAGACTCAGAGATTTAAATATATTGTACTTAATAAAATCTCATTGACATTGCTAAAGTTAATGGACCAGGCTTTGAGAATTTTTTTTTTAAAAAACTTTAATGTCGACATATAATCATGTGTCCAATGTCATGTACGGACGTTTGACACTAGATTGAATGACTTGTTACCTATTGGTAACAAGTTTTGGGATTAATTTTGTTGTCTCCGTGGTCTAATACCTACACGCTTTGTACTCTAACAATCCGGAAGTCCCTGGTTCGATTCAGTCGGTACTCGGGTTAGGTGGTGGTAAAACATTTTATATGTCCGCCTGGCTAGCTACACCATGTTACTTACGTTTGCTAGTAACAGAGCACGCGCCGCGCACGCTTACGGCCCTATCGTCACTTTCCATCGGGTAAAATTAAAAAATGCAAACCTTATATATTTTTTAAGAATAGCTTTGTTCCATCTGTCAATCATCATCATCAGCCGGAAAACGTCCACTAATTTACATAGGCCTCCGTCATGGTATGCCATAATGACCTGTCCCGAGCGACTTGCATCCAGCGACTCCCCGCGATCTCTCCCCTAGCTATGTCGGCGACCGACCTTAGTAATGAAAATAGTTTATTTTTCTTAAAAGTCTGGAATTTATACAACACTGTCAGGACCTCTAAAGTACTGATGACTTGTGTAAGGAGACCCTGCTCTTCCTAGATTTACGTGTTTACTCATTCCAGATTTTGTCTACGGATTTACTTATTCCAGATTCTATCACGTATAGAACCCCGTCTATCAATCGTAAGATTACATGTATTTGTCTCTTTCAGATTTAACGAATCCTAAAACCAACAAAAAGAACGCCGGGTTCACGCCTGAGGAGCGCGCTGGGATGACGGAGCTGCTGGGGGATGGATTCGTGGACAGTTACCGATGCCTCAACCCCGACAAGACCGGCGCATATACCTTCTGGACATACATGATGAACAGTCGAGCCAAGAACGTGGGATGGTGAGTCGATTCTATGAGATTCTTTGATATCTCTCTAAATTATGTCATCCACTTTGTTAGTGGTGACTAAAATTGTCACTCTTCAACAACTGGAACAGTTTGCAAGAAAGTGTTATCAAAAGAGGGTTTTGTTTTTCGAGAGTATGTATGGCACGCCCTGCGGCCATTACGGCTCCATAGACTTTAGCTTGAGAAGTGTCCTTAGATTCGTATTTACTATGAGAGTGACACTGGGCCATATTAAAATCATAAAAAGTTAAAAAATTAAGCATTCGGGTTTTTAAAAATTTACTTTTCATTCGCGTATTATTATTGAGTAAAAGACATACTGACCACGAACTCTCCTGATGTTACAGTGACGGTGTGATCACTCTGGCCTTACTGACGTCGTAAAGAGTTTATTTCGCTCATTCTTCTCTGAATAACGCTGTACGGAAAGGCATATATTCATTGACTATAAAAAGTTAATACTGAATAAAAACATTTTTGATTTCATTTGTCTAGATTGTAGCACTAGGGAAACTTAATACCTGGTAGTGAATTCCATCCTTAATCAGTGCGGATTAAAACTGAAGAAGCGAGGCACTTCGTGCAACCTAAGTAGAAGTGGAACCCAACCGTTGTTTCGTTCGCTGACCGAATAAACAGGTAGAAGGGAAAGGTACTGGTGTAAATTAATTTTTTCACGTATATTTCTCCAGGCGTCTGGACTACTTCATCGTATCAGAGAGACTGATGCAGTCGGTGTGCGACCATGTGATCAGAGACCAGGTCTACGGCAGTGACCATTGCCCCATAGCTTTGTTCCTGCATCTCACTAGCGCAGACAAACCCAAGGAATAATAATCTCATTTTGAGAAGGACAATTTTGTGTAATGGTCAATTTTGATGCATGAAAATATATTATTATAAGAGAACAGCTGTTTGTTTTATATCTTGAGGCTTTTCCCCCACTGCGCGAAAGCAAAGGAAGTAAGTATCTAATAATGTAAGGAAATTATCATCTCATTTATGGTTAGTTAAAACACGGTCTAAAATCCGGGCATAATGTAAAAAACGCAAAATGAACACCACTCAAAATGTACAAAAAGGCCTCCTTCATGGTGACCCAACAATGATAAGGTATATATTCCCATTACGGTGTGTTCTAATATTTGGCTGAATCTCGGTTATTACTCACAAATATTAGTGATGTGTAATTAAAACCATGTGTGGGTCGTCAGCTTCCTCATAGAGCTAGGGGAATTCTACGCATGCCAAATTTTAAGGCAATTTAGGAGCAATCAAACTTTAGCATTCATAATTTAGCAGCAATCATGACTCAGTTACAGCGAGTTGTTTTTAGTGTGTCAGCTGGAGACATGGGTCTCCAGCTGACACATGCCAGGAAGGCAAACCAGTGAGGTTAGGGCTTTAGACTATAGTCAGGCATTTAAAGCACAATTACAGCAATGAGAGCCAAAAAAATTAACGATCACATTGATAAACTGTTGGATCTACGAACGAAATACCGTGTGTAAGCTGGCGACCCGTGTCACCAGCTTACACATCTGGATCTTCGTAATTATTCAAGTTACGATTATGTATTGTACCTCATATTTTAGGGCAAAATAGCAGCGCCAGGCGCCAAAATTTTCGAATCTCTAGTGCTAAAACTGTTTGAGCTACGAGCCGATATGTGTGTGTAAGCTGGTGACACAGGTCGCCAGCTGACACATGTTGTATCTCTGAAACTACATAAGTGAGAACTTCGTTTTAAAGATCAGATGAGACCATACAATAGGAGCGTTCACGAGTCAAAATTTCAAATCTCCTGGCTGTCTAGATTCAAAGTTATAAGCAAAAAACTATTTTCCCGCCAAAAAATTCAAAATAATCGCTGAGCGCGCCGTTGCCGTTCCGTGCGCTACGCTATTACAATAGAGTTTCAACTTAGCCGTCACTGTTTTAAAATTCATTTTAACCTGCACTTTCGTATCGATTCAATTGGTACATGCTCACAGCTCACGTACAACCCTAGCACCACTGTTACAAGGCGAATCTCTAACGTTATTATAACTAATCGAGGAAAAACCAGATTTGCACGACACCAGTACAATATATTATCGGCTCACCTATATAATAAACTAAACAGAAATCTAACCCTGTACCCTAAAACTGCTTACGAATTTAAAAATACTTTATCAAAATGGCTAAAAGAAAAAACGTATAAAGAAACCGAATCTCTCTTAGAGGTAGTAACTTAAAACTAACACCCCCCCCCCCCCCCCCCCCCACACACACACATCATTTCAACACACACACACACACACCATAACTCACACTCCTCCTTTCCTTTCCAATTATTGTTTAACCTTAAATTTAAGTAACTACATAAATATAAATTATTAGACATAGGCATTATCTGCACAACAATAATCTGTATACATTATAGAAGAGCGGGGTCTCCTAATACAAGCTATCCTTAGCTTAAAAGGAGTACCCCAAAACCTGTAAATTAATTGTAAGTAGATGATGCAATAAACATTTTTTCATTTTTTTCATTTTCACATTGAGCGTGTTAGAACAGGAGCCGACTGAAATAAGCAATGGTATACTCGTACTACCGATTAATTTCATAGAGAGATTACGAACGACCTTCACCAAATTTGAGGTCTAGCTAGAATCTAACCCTTCACCGTTGGTGCATAATTCAAATCTACTAATTTGACTAATACGGAATCAAGATTTAGTTTAGTAATGAATCAACATATAAGAAACTAGCTTCTTCCCGCGGCTTCGCCCGCGTGGACTTTAGGTTTTATCCCGTGAGAACTACATGGCGTAGTACTACAAAATATCAAACTGACGCGAGACTTCCTGTCGATGACGTACCATTATTCTAAAATCGCGATCAAAATACGGGGGTGGGGGCAAGAGGGTGCAACATTCTCAGACCTACCGAATATATGTAAAAAACATAAAAATTGTTCAAGCCGTTTCGCAGGAGTGCGACTATAAACACCTTGACACGAAAATTTAATTATTAGATTGGATTGGGAGATTTTTAAAAACGCTAAAACACGTCATTTTTATTTTTAGTTCATAGCACTGAGTATCAATTTTCATAATATTGACTTCAAAAACAACAGAGTTCCCATACAAAATTTCATCCCCATTATATATCCATGAAACACGTAATCCTTCCTTTGTTTGAAATCTAATCGCTTACCAATTTTCATGGGGCATTATTTTTATTCCTTGTTGATTGCTGTGCAATTGCATGGATGTCAAACAGACTCATGCTTTACTATATCTGATTAGCTCATCAATTGAAAGGCTCCAGGTATACATAGAGCTGTACAATAATTTCAATATCACGTTTTATCTAGACTGTGGCGCCATCTATCGGTGAGGTGTTAAACTATTTAGACAACCGTAACAACAGAAAACAAACCTAAATGAATTAGTATTCAACTAATTTTATGGACTTTATATCGAATCAACAGCCTAAAAAATAAGTTTCAAGCTTCTAGCTCTAAAAATAACGATACCTCTATACGACTTTTCATCCCCCCTTTCAACAAAACCCTTTTTTTCGCATTAAAAAGTAGCCTATGTTCTTTCTCAGGGTCTAAAGATTGTCTGTGCCAAATTTCATCAAAATCGGCTGAGAGGTTTAAGCGGGAAAGCGTAACAGACAGACAGAGTTACTTTCGCATTTATAATATTAGTAGGGAAAGTAGGGACTAGTAGAGATAACACTTTACGGTGTGATATAACATAGTATAAGAGGTATATGTGCAACATATACAGCTTATATCAATATGATCAATAATTGTTGAGCTCGGTATTTAGTATATTTTCAGTAGCAATTATTGAATAAAACATGATATAGATTTCTCAAAAAAATTATTTTTAGTTATTTTCATATACCTCTTATATTGTGTTACATCACACACACCATAAGGTATTATTTCTTATATGTTGATTCATTACTAAACTAAATCTTGATTCCGTATTAGTCAAATTAGTAGATTTGAATTATGCACCAACGGTGAAGGGTTAGATTCTAGCTAGACCTCAAATTTGGTGAAGATCGTTCGTAATCTCTCTATGAAGTTAATCGGTAGTATACCATTGATTATTTCAGTCGGCTCCTGGTCTAACACGCTCAATGTACCAATTGAATCGATACGAAAGTGCAGGTTAAAATGAATTTTAAAACAGTGACGGCTAAGTTGAAACTCTATTGTAATAGCATAGCGCACGGAACGGCAACGGCGCGCTCAGCGGCGTCCGTGCGATTATTTTGAATTTTTTGGCGGGAAAATAGTTTTTTGCTTATAACTTTGAATCTAGACAGCCAGGAGATTTGAAATTTTGACTCGTGAACGCTCCTATTGTATGGTCTTATTTGATCTTTAAAACGAAGTTCTCACTTATGTAGTTTCAGAGATACAACATGTGTCAGCTGGCGACCCGTGTCACCAGCTTACACACACATTTCGGCTCGTAGCTCAAACAGTTTTAGCACTAGAGATTCGAAAATTTTGGCGCCTGGCGCTGCTATTTTGCCCTAAAATATGAGGTACAATACATAATCGTAACTTGAATAATTACGAAGATCCAGATGTGTAAGCTGGTGACACGGGTCGCCAGCTTACACACGGTATTTCGTTCGTAGATCCAACAGTTTATCAATGTGATCGTTAATTTTTTTGGCTCTCATTGCTGTAATTGTGCTTTAAATGCCTGACTATAGTCTAAAGCCCTAACCTCACTGGTTTGCCTTCCTGGCATGTGTCAGCTGGAGACCCATGTCTCCAGCTGACACACTAAAAACAACTCGCTGTAACTGAGTCATGATTGCTGCTAAATTATGAATACTAAAGTTTGATTGCTCCTAAATTGCCTTAAAATTTGGCATGCGTAGAATTCCCCTAGCTCTATGAGGAAGCTGACGACCCACACATATTAAAACCCACGACGTTCTGATCAGTTGGTGTTGTGATCTAACACTGTTTTAATTTTGGTTGTGACATTCACTACCAACTGTACATTTTACGTTTTGTAGATTATGCTCCAAAGTACAATCATGCCGATAACTGTTTTCAAAACTGAAGGTCAATAATTTTTTGAATTTTTATGAAGTGTAATATATTTGTTTTGAATTTCATTAGTACAGTAGCGAAACTCTTTTTGTTCCTCAAATAGCCATCGGAAACAGTTACAAAATTTCTGGGATGAAGTGTAATATGTATGTCGTATTCTTTACTTGCTCCTTACTCTGGTTTGATTTATGAGTTATGAATAGTTAATGTATTCTATTCAAATCGTACTTTTTACACTTGTTCTAGAACCAAGCTTAGTGAAGTAGGCTCAAGTATTGCTAATATTTTGTGAATTTTATGTTATGTTGAGCTTCTTATCTCGTCTCTATCTGCTTTGTTCTTCTTTCAAGATGAACTGAGAAAATGTGTGTAAAATGCAAAATATAGTTTTATTGTAACTATCTAAGGAGATCTGTTTTTGGTTAATTGCTTCAATTTTAAAAATTGGAAAAATAATTGCAGAAATTAGTAAATAAAATGCTTTTATATATTCATTATCATTATTGTTGTTTTTCATAATCATAAAAAAAAATCGTAATCATCAAAATAATTTAGTTTCGGCTCCCGCTTAAAACTGACATATCTGGTCCTTTACGACGGTACTTCATGTGTGCCTGTAAATAATAAAATCAACATGGAGTATTCAGATGACTTTAGATCTGTATTTATTAAGGGTGTCAGGGTAGACACACAAATTTAGTTTAATTTTGGTGAAACGTGTTTTTAACATTTTATTGCTTTTGCTATTAACACAAATACTTCATAGTTTGGGATGAAATACAAATAACTATCAATTCTGTGTCAGGCTCATACTAAGGATCCCAGACTGAATTAAAGAAATGAAATATTTTAAATGTAACATATATGTTGTATGGAACGGAAACCTTATGTTTCAGGCACTGTTGCCAAATGTGAACTCCAAACAAATTTCAGCAAATCAAAGCAACGATGCACGCGAACGCATATTGTATGGCTTTGTTTGATCTACCATTTAAATCTCTTTGGGTCTAGCCTTTAGTAGGATATTTGACTTGGTTTTATCCATTTTTGATGTTGGGTATCGAAAACTCTATAGTATCCCAGCATATTATGGTATGAATAAGTTCCTAAATAAATAAAAGCCAGCCTTAAAGTAGCCAAGTGCATAAAATAAACAAACAGCTAACTAAAGGTTCCAAACCCACGAAACACCTTTAATTTACCTGTATAATTTTGCTGAAGGCATCCCTCTTCAGCAAAGGGTAGACAGCACACAAACTACTCAAGGTACTTGGTTGCAGCTCCTTCAGCCCGGAACAGAACAAGTCAATGCCTGCTTCGAGACCCGTGCCAAAGTCACATTCGTCCACAGCTATCTCAGCATAAGTGATCACTGGTTGCAGCTCCGATAGGAGTTTATCTTTTTCTGCTTGAGTTCTTGCTTCTTCAAGTTTCGTGAATAATTTTCTAAGGTTCACTGAAAAAGGTTATTTATTGCTATTAGGTTCTTGTAAGAAGAGTACTAGTGGGGTGACTAGAATGGACAAAATCTGGAATGAATATATTAGTAAGTTTAAAAATTGCACTAGTGAATGAAAAGTTGAGCAGTAATAGATTATCATGGTGTGGGCATGCTATGAAGAGGGATGAAATACAAATAACAAGAAAAGTGATGAGCTTGAAGGTTGTAGGAAGGATATAGGGGTGTAGGAAGTTCTAACAAGGTATGTATAGATAGTGTGAAGAATGACGTGTGTGAAAGGTGATAGAGATGACTGGAAGAAGAAAACATCGATCCTGACCCCGCTCTGAGTGGGATAAGGGCAGGAAGATGAGGTTCTTTGGTACCTCGGCTAAATAATTGAGACATGAACAAGCACTTACCATCAGTCTCAGCTAGTTTCCTATACCCTAATTCAGTTTTCTTGTTGTAGGGAACCACAATGCCAGCACCATGGAGTGTTTTAGTTACTGTGTCTTTAAGTCTATTCTTCTTGTTGTATTCTCCAATCAAGTACTTATGTTCTTCTGCCCAATTCTTCACTTTTTCCATTAATCTCTGACATGCCACGGAAATGAAAGGTGAAGAGGATTTCTCTTTTTGAAGATATAAGCTGAAACAAGTTTAATATAATTTTTAATCTAAGCCAAACTGAAATCCTTGAGACAACACAACTTACCCGGTCATTCTCCCTTTAATTACAAAGTGTATGCTCAAATGACACCACTTAATTACACCATCTCCCTTTAACCAATTAACCAGAAGAGGTTCTATTTCATATCATAAGCACTGAATTTTGAAGAAGAAGCACTGGAGTGGAATTCCCTGCTGGTTTTTGTTTCCCAAGAGCTATTAGCTGTCTATAGACACCTGTATCTATATTTCAGGCGTGGTGAAATGGAAGACTAAATTTTTTAGAAGCAGTTCCCATAGAAGTTCATAATCCTATTATGACAGTTATTTTTCTACTATACTACCTTACATTCTATCACTTTATTAGACGCTAAAATCTTACACAAAAAATAATGAATATAAGCAGAAGGGAAACTGGTCCCATTGTTCAGAAGCTCACCTCAAATAGGCAGAAAAATATGAGATAGAACAACACTTTGTGTGATCCAACCTGATGAAAAGTGACTTGCCCCATGATGTGTTCCTGATTATATCTTAGGATGAATAGATGTCAAAATACAGACAGCTAATACTTAGTCAATACAAAACTCACTAAACAGCTCCAAAGATGTTATCAGCCAGTGGTGTGATCTGGCAGCCCTTGTTGCTCTCGCTGCTAGCTAGAAACACGGGAGCTTCATCCGGACTGTCTCGGAAGTAGCCAATGTGGTACTCACTCTTGCCTTTCTTCTTAAGGACTGCCTGTAAAATAAATAGATACAATTATTAATTTATTACTGATGTTTATGAAGAAATTAATTATTAATGAAGAAAGAAAAGAGTATTGCAAAAGACAACAACTAAAAGGTTTCAGGGCTATTGACAAATAAATGTGAACTAAGATATTAATTTCCAATTAATATATGAACCCATTCCGAAATAAAGTTTCATTGGACGGACAGAAGTCCCCTAAAATTATGATAACATTGATTAAGTCTTTAAATAACAACCACTGGAATAGATGTCCAGTTATGAGCAATTTAAAATAAAATATATATTATAATCTATTTTAAAGTAGTAAATCATGTTTATACTCTTACTTGGAACTCTGGCGGATCAAAGAAGAACCTCCAATGAATGAGGTATAGTTCTTCATCTTCCAAAACTGGTAATTTCCCCATCAGCAAGTCAAATGGTCCAATCAACTCCAAATTAACACTTGCTAATGTTTTTATAAAGTTTGGATCTTCTGACAAGCACTTAAAGAAATGGAAAAAGTCTGGTGGCATTGTCACTAAGAACAACTCTTTGAATACACTGTTATCTGCATCTTTGTCATGGAATTCTAAGGTTTTAGGTAATTTGATTTCATATGAAGTCTCATCGTTCTGAATAATACTGTTTGATGCTAAACTCGTCTCTATGTTACTGGTCCTATCCAAAGCTTTCTCTTTCAAGCTGTCTTCATCACCATTATCCTGGTGTTTACTGTTATCCTGGTCAACAGAATCATCTTCAGATGGATTCTTGTCTAAGTGACACCTGCCGTGATCTCTTGGAGATTGGTTTTTAGTTATAGGAGAGGGCTTGAACCTTTTATTGATAGGTTTCTGGTGCCGAATAGTGCGTTTACCGTTATGAGGTGGATGTTTATATTTTTGGTGGTGATCCGGATTCTGTTGATAACATTTTGAGCCATACTTACAAATGGTTCTTGGATCATTTACGTAAGCTAGCCACTTTTCAGACATGTTTGTTATATAGTGTTGAACATAGATTTATATTATATATTGATGTTGAAATTTTGGTAATATATCTCTATCCAAGTGTCCACATTGCAACCGGACCAAAGAAACTCAAAGAAAATTGAAAATTGGGACAGCCCTTGGAGCCCGCCTTTTTAAACAGCTGATTTAGACATTGACAGGTGAGATAATTTTTTCTATAAAAGCAAACGGAACAAAGTGTGCAGCCCAAATAAAGAAAGCCCTCTGTCTTTATCTGTGTCATACCAAATAAACTCAGTTAAAATTCTACGCTTCCGCGCAGAGAACTTTGCAAATAATGTTTATCAGTGTTTCGTTCGGTCATCTATGGTTCAACGAGGGTTCAAATTTGGATACGCATATGCATCTATCGAGACCAATCAAGATTCAAGACTATCTTGTTGATGTTTGACAGTCTGACTATATTTTTGAACGCATCTTGAGAATTCATGAATTTTCATGGAATTTTCACTGAAAGGAAAATTCATATTTTTTGTCAGTGTCATTGGTGAAGCAGTATGAAAACGGTTTTTATCTAATTTATAAGCATAGGCATTTTAATCAAAGTGTTTTTGTATACTAATAAGTAATACAATATCTTCTTATTCATTTGGAAGATAATCTCTTTTTACAGAATGACTAAATAGTGATTTTATGATCAGTTTTTTTGTGGAGTCGTTGATGTGATTTAATTCGAAGCAAATGATCTCGTGCATCATGTTATTGCCGTGAATGTTTCCAATGAATGGGTGTCTGGATTTTTATTACATTTTGCCAAGGACATGTGCATAATAAATCTTCGTCGCTCACGCCATTCGTCAATTTCCACGGGCTACGGATCATGTTCTCCAGCTGGTAAATATTACAGTTTAAACATTGTCACTCCATTTCCTTTGTCTCTCTAGTGGGGACTTAGGAGTAGCAGTATTATCTGTCATTGAGTTTATTTGTGAGTAGATATAGAACTAGGCACTCTATTGTCTCACCATTCCAAAAAGAAACTATTGGTGCAGTTCCTATGGCATATGAAGTCTAAAACAGATTGTATAGTATAGAACATAGCAGTTACACTTTTAGTTAATCTTTAAAAACATAAAACATGTGGAAATCACGTTTACTAGCCCTGTTTTGTACAGTATATTCAAATGTTCTGTACCTTCTGCTTCAATAGATCAGTAAAGTCCCGCCTTAGCGCCCCCTTTGTGCACCCCAACCCCTTCGTCTGGAAATAATCGCACATGGACACTTTGCTATGATAATTAGTAGCCTATGTCCTTCTCCATGACATAAGCTATGAACATGCCAAATTTACAAAATGATATGTAGTTAGGGGCCATGAGGCAACAAACAAACATGAATCTTATTATCTCTTCTTAAGTATCTTCTATCTCACTGTACAAAATAAGTAACTTTTAATAGCCCTAGCTTATCAACCTGAAGAATGCCAGCTTGATGATTGATGTTTACAGGTAGCCTTCTTATCATTATTAATTAATAAATAATAAAATAAGATATGTTTATTTTTCACACAATTGGTTACAATTTACATAGACATTTAAATTATACATGTAGGAACCAGCAAGCAGAGTGTGAAACTAGTGCCTGAGAACGTTAATAAATAATAAGCAATTGTTTGCACAGGTTTTTAAAGTAATATTACATTTTTTACTTGTTATAGTAATAAAAATATCTGTGAGACTATCTTTCACCCATGGCATTTCAGATGTAATAAATATATAAAAACTCAAAAAACTGTCTATTAAATTAAACAGGAGGAGATATTTTCTGGATTACCACTCTTTTTATCTGGTAATATAGGAACCTACAGGATAATTCAAACACTCCAAATAGATGAACCAACAGGAAACAATACTATTATCAGACATTTTGCCATAAAAATTACCGAAACTGCAGTGGCTCATTTGTAAACCACTAAATCCGTCTCTGAGTTTGATTTTATTCTTTGGTACAATAAGCAATGACTCCATACTCCATATAGGTTTAAATCATTATTGGGATAGTTTCATAATGAACAGAAAAACATTATTTTTATAATATAATATTATTTTTATTGGCCAACTGGACATGCAACTTTTTTAAATGATCAACTTGATCGTAGTTTCACGTCCTTTGTTTAGTGTACTACACAACTGGTCACATAAAATAAATGTACATTTATTTTTAATAAGCAAGACAGGATCCGTGTGGTTTCGGCATTAGGATACCTTACCTACTTAGGATTACCTTACGTCTTTGCGTGGGTGACTTTGACCACTGACTTTGATACCTACATGCGTTTCTGAGTAAAAGGGTCTTGACAGACAGATGGACAATAAAGTTATGCTATAAGGGTTCCTTTTTTCCGTTTGAGGTACAGAAGCTTTAAGCTGCTGTGGTCGCAGGACCAACAAAATCAAATCCAATTGAGAAAAAAAACGATACAGATATGCATCATTATACGAGGGGCATACCGAAATGATCGGGAATATAAAACAATACATACAGGAAATAACTAAATTTATTTTTATTGCTTTTCGAAGTATTCTCCGTTGCAGTTAATGCACTTTTGCATTCGTTCGAACCAATTATTATAGCAGCAATTCCAGTCCGAAGTTGACATGGTCAAAATCGTCGATTTGTATGCTTCCACTGCTTCTTCTGGACCTTGAAACCGCTGACCACGCAATAAATCTTTGATTCTAGGGAATGTAAAGTAATCATTGGGACTCAGATCAGGGCTGTATGGAGGATGATCCATTAATTCAACGTTTTCCTGCTTCAAAAACTCGCTTGTTTTCTGAGCGGTGTGAGAGCTCGCATTATCGTGATGGAGGATTATGCGTCGTTTCGGGTTACCTCTACGGAGTTCGGATATCATCTGTGGCAAACAAACCGTTGTATACCAATCAGCGGTAACCGTTCTCCGTTCCTCTAAGGGAACTGTGACTACATGTCCTGTTTTCGCGACAAACGAAGCGACCATTTTCTTCGATACGCTGCGAGAGCGGACAACTTTTGTTGGCTTGATCTCACCTGCGAAGACCCAGACAGCCGACTGATGCTTTCTTTCTGGCTCATATGAATAGATCCATGATTCATCACCAGAGACAATGTTATAAACTGCTTTTGACTTTCCTCCGTTGAAGCGTTGCAGAGTAGACCGGCACCAATTGACACGAGCCGCCTTTTGCTCTTCGGACAAATTATGGGGCACCCAGCGGGAAACTAGCTTTCTCACTCCCAGTTCACCATGTAAAACAGTTTGTATCGCAGTCATACCTATCCCTAAAGTAGCCCGAATCTGCTCATATGTAATATGTCGGTCATCCTGTATCATTCGGCGCACAACAGCGACATTTTCTGGTGTAACCGCTGTTTTTGGCCGGCCTGTGGAAGGTACGGTGCCAAGAGAAGCACGTCCACGCCGGAATTCAGAATACCAGCGATATATTGTCGTCTGGCTAGGCGCTTCACTCTTGAATATAGATATAAGCTCAGCGAGACATTGTCCCTGAGATAATCCTCGTCGAAAGTTGTAAAAAATTATGGCACGGAAACTTTCTCTTGTAAGCTCCATTTTTTTATCGACCTATCAATTTCAAACTGATATTGTTCTTTAAAAAAAAATTTTTTTTTAATTCTGTCAATTGTATTCGATTTTCAACTAACCAGTGTTTATTCATCAAAAAGAGTTTTTAATCTAATTAAATCGAAAGTACTCGATTACCGATCTTTTCGGTATGCCCCTCGTAATTCAATTGACATTGTTTGGGTTCCATAGGATAGGGTTTTAACACGTGCCCAAGGAGAACGGTAACACATAATTAATTAGTACTATGCAAAGAACGAACGTTCACCGCCTCCCACCGATCCGCGATACCTCACCTATCCCCGCAAGAATGTGACTCGCTCAAGGATCGTTACTATGGCGCGCGCTAATTAACGAGGCATTAATTCACACAAGCACTTGTTTACAAACAACACCCGTTCGATGTGCCGATACTGTGGTTCCTTTGTCTGTCCATCCACCCTCTGTTACAGGTCTGTATTTCACCGAACTTGTATGACCGCTATTAACAATAAATAATAATAATATACACTCTCTGTAGGAGAGTAGGCCTGAGCCCCTGCAGTGGGGACGTATATAGGCTGTTGATGATGAATAATAATATAATCTTGTAAGAAACGTTTACAAAATGGTGTTTTTTTTTCGGTGTATTATTGTACGGTACGGAACCGTTCGTATCTTTTTCGTGTGCGACTCCGACGTGCTAACTCCTCGGAACAGAAATCTCAAGTGATAAGAAAGTCATTAGCGAAATATTTTTAAACTTGTAATTTCCGTTAGCCAATTGGAAATGACTCTCAGTATAAGCTGAGCTTTACGCAAATAACAGTTTATCTCTTCTTTATCTCTTCCAAAGCTGTAGTAGTTTTGTCCGCCAAATATTGATATAGGAGTATTTTATTTAGTCTAGTCTTTTTATTTTAATGAATGATGACTTTCGTCTTGGTAACTTCCTTCCAACTAGCACTAAAATTGCGCTTGCACAATTGCTCCTGGATGGGTACATCCTTGATTATGCCGATGCATGTTATCTAGATCTGACTGTGGAGCTATTTGATAAACTTGATCACCTTCAGAATTACTGCATCAGATTCATATTTGGCATACGTAAATACGACCATGTCTCTGAATTTCCAGCACAGCTGAAGTGGCTCCCAGTCTTAGCGATAATGCCGCCTTCATTGTACCTTTTATGTTCTTTTATGTTCTGTTTTGTTTTTCTGTGTGCAATAAAGTATATTTGAATTTGACTTTGCACTTGGCGTTCATCGCACTTAATGGTAAGTGACGATAAGGCAGTTGGATGGAAAGCTCGCTTACCCAGAAGCCTTAATCTAATTGCTCAATCTATTGAGGCGCTGAATATGCTACCTTTCATACTGGATCTCAACAGTGCTGTTAACACCGGCGTTTGGCAGGAGACTGGTGGACATGGTAGTAGCTAGTCTGGCGGATATAGAAAATGTCTTACCACCCACCAAACCGATTACCTGCACGTGTTCCCACTGGGAATCGAACCCGGGACTTCCTGGTTGCTAGTACAAAGGACCACGGAGGTCGTTAAAAATCTATTTTTATTATTTTCTTTAAATTTTAATTTGTTTATAGACACGACCAACGGCGCTAAATTTCTATAATTTAAAAAATTGTGCTTAGCATTTGCAACCCAATGCTCAGCAATTCGTGACACTATAATACCATCTCCTATTTTAAAGTAATTACTTATCAAAACCGGCTATTCTATTTTAAACAGTTATGGCAACAGAAATTTAGTATGGAAGAATTTTGGACGGATTCCCGTTAAGAGGCTATGTTGGTAAGACCACGTGGTCGGTTTCAAGGTTGAATTGTTTTGTAGCTGTCCCTCTCCGAGCCCTATCCTACCCGAGCGCGTACGGTGAGACAGCATCCATTACGCGATGGTATCCACCCGTTATTTGGATGTTTCGTAGTCCAGGGATCATTTGAAGGATACAGTATATTATGTAACCATTTTTTTAATACAGTATACTAATGAAATTTCAGATGTCGGTGGTTTTTCCAAATTGTTCTAAATTGATTCATACTCTTGTAAATCAGGTTCAAAGTTGGGGCTTTTTATTACCGAAAAATACAATACTTTGACGCCCTGTAACTCTGGAAGTATATATTTAAACGAAAATCTGACTCACCACCGACACAGATATTTGTTTCTAGATTGTGTCTTGAAAATTTCATAGATTTTCATAGCTTAATACTCAAAATATGACTGGACTACGTTTGTATGGGCGCTTTGACAACAGCATACCCTCTTAATAAGTCATCAGTAACCTGTTGAGCCAGATTTTCGAGGAACCGAGAGTCGTGTGTGTTGAGAAATACACCAACAACTCGAGTTTCAGCGACGACGGCCATTCTGTGAACAGTACGGAAATACTTATATGACCCACATAACTGTCGTACTCACTACATTGCGTATAATGCAAATAAGACAGTCGGGAATACTAAAACGTTCTATAGTGTTTATGATGCTTCATTCGTGTGACTTCGTACTGTTTTAGTGTATTCTAGTGCGCCTCTAATTTATTTTCTTTAAAATTTCTCCGCATTTGTACCATAATTCCAAAAACTAAGCCAAACTTTTTGTAGTCATTGCTGGTTTACGGTTTATCCATACATTGTGGTCTGTGTATTTATTATAAATTGAACCGCATAAAGTAGTGTCTTTAAAATGTTTTATTGATAGTAAGTGAACAAAATCGATGTATTAATTCATGCTGTATTTTTAAACTGTAAACCAGCAAAGATAAAACAGTCCGGATTGGTTTTTGTAATTATTATATAAATGCGGTGAAAGGAAAGAAAAGAGCGAATTATAGTGCGCCACTGTCATAGTCATATTTCCACTGAAAGACCGGGCGAAGCCGCCCGCGAGTATGGAATAAAACCCTATTAGATACAATTCAGATTTCTGTGCGTATCTAGTTTCTCACCAAGAATAATAATTCTTCACACGTAACCAGTTAGGTGATAGTACTCGCAAACTAAGTTTGCCCCTCTGAAGTTAGCCACAAAAGACCGCGAAGTATCAACTATTAACGTATAAATGTGAGACAAGGCAAGTTAGCGGGTGGAAAGAAATGTCCTAGTGTTTTATGTCATGTAGGGATAGTTATTATCGAAAATAATACACACACATTCTGTCTGTATATGTTTGAAATTGCGGAGAGCTAACTTCAGAGGGTCAAACATAGCGTGCGAGTACTGTACGTAGCATTGATTTCGTAGGCGGTCGCAGGTAAATAGTTTCGTAGCAAGAAAACTTTTTCTTCACACGTAACTGTTTACGTAGCATTGGTTGCGTAGGCGATCGAAAGGGATAAAACATATGACATAAGTTTTTATTCTAGATATTAACTTCATAGCAATGAAAGTCTTATAGCAATGATTTACAAACACTAGAATTCGGACTTGAACGTGTAAAACTGCAAACAACACTCATGCGCATGACATCGAATACTTTGAACCTGTATTTAATGTGTTTAGGTTACACATTACAATAAAAAATCTTTGTCACAGAATATAAATTAGTAGGTAAAAAGTTGGTAGTCCGACGTCTAAGCGGCGAAATCTATTCGATGGGGTTTACAACTAAACCATAATACACGATTGGACTTTGTTGAATATTGTACTGTAATGAAGAGTTTTAGAGATTAATTTGATGTAACGGAATATTGTGGGCGTTGCGTGCAAACGCAAACACTTTGTGCATATGCAATATCCGTGGTTGAAACTGTTCGTCCTTCATCAACAAGCGATTATTTCAATAATAATGCTATATTTAGTTCCATTGTGTGTTGTACGATATGCCGACAAATAGCCAATTGTAAAAGAGCTTTCGTGCATTAATATACCTAATACTTTTGCGTGCGCCCAATAGCATCCTGTCTATTGAGTTTTAATTTAAAACTACGTCATATTTATGTTGGGCTATTTTTATTAAAGAATTTATCTTGAGATAGCGAAGGATAGCGTCGACAGTCCGTTTGGCAAAGAACTTTTAGACTGAGGTATTTCGTTAGTCAACCTGAGCAATTCAGAAGTGTTTTAACATGAATGTCTCATTCCCCCAGCTCAGTGCGGAACACTAAAAAGTAATGCGCTTAAACTTCGCATTATTATTATTAAACTAGATAGACTCTAGATGCCAACGGCTATATTTTATAGTCACAATCTAAGCCCAAATAATTTGCTCCTTACGCGCAGTGTTTTAGTTTCTCGTCAGCATTACTCTTCTGTGACTTGTTTATCAGTGTTAGGATTTGATTGTTTTGAAAGAATCCTGTCCTGTAATTTAAAAACCTATAAATATATACAAGTAAAAGCGACAAAAATTCAAAAAATTCTGCTGAACCTTGATACATTACAACAAAATAGCTGCGAAGAGTGCGAAGTATACCTATTGTGCGGTAGGTCCGCCGCCGCCGCGCCCTCGTCCCAGATACGTCGGGGGAGGGAAGGGAATGCTAGTGAACGGAAATCGTCTAGCGACAACATTGTTGTACGGTCTCTAGACGATAAAATCCTGTTTTTGCGAAGTTTGAAATCGACGCAGCACAGAATAGCTGCATGAGAAAACAATTCAAAGGGCCTGCGTAAACAAATATCCAATAACAGTCTATGTTTATCTTTGAAAGCTCTCCTATCTAACAGCTATGTATATGCAGGCTAGAGATAATGTAAAAAGTACATAGATATTGGCATTCCCATGTCACTGATTGCCATTTATTGTCCGCAGGCGATGAACACTTGACCGCGCCATGGAGAAACAAGATGGATGGGACGGTGGAGAGTTGGGTGCGGCCGAGAATGCTACCAACCGATCACAAGCAGACCGGGATCGCGTGCGCATTGAATTCTACGCCACTTATGACGTCATGACGGGAGTGCGTATAGCCGCTACGCTGGGCGGCTTCTTTGCGCTAATGGTGTTTTTGATTGTTTATAAGAGCCGAAGTAAATCTGTAAAAGCATTAAATGATCCCAAGATCGTAGAGTTAGCCGAAGCGGTGGTAGCTGAAGAACAAGCGGTTGAAGAAGAGCGACAGCTGACTGCCGCCCTGGAAGAAGCTCTTTCGGAACGCGCACGGTCGCGGCCGTCAATTGGCGAGGAGCCGCCTTGGCCGCGCACGGCGCGCTTCATGTCCTACGGTGGAGGTTACGGCAGCTTGCTGGCGCCGCCGCGACGCTTGTCCACTCTCCGCGGAGACTCACTGCCAGGGTCAGCATTGCGCTTCGCCGAGCGACGCGCGTCCGGTGGGCCAAGAGACCGTCGCCTGAGTTCGGCGACGTGTTCTAGCTCCGGAAGCTCATACTTGGAGCGGCGTGGCTCTTCAGTGGTGTGCGCCCTGCAGGAGCGACGCCTGTCTCCTTGTCCGAGCGAGAGACTCGCGCCTCTCGCGTCCGTAGGCAGTGTAGGGCCATCTTTCGCGGTGGAATGTGAACTTCCCTCCGTGGGAGCGGACTCTGTTTTTGCCGAAGATGAAGTCGATTCCACCGATGACGAGGTGGAGCAATTTTCAACTGACAGTGGCGGCGGAGAGGCGGCGGGTGGCACTGAGGGTACGGAGCTCGCGAGTCGGCCCACGCCGGTACCTCTCAGGTTGGAAAGAGCGTCCCACTCGCGGGAAACGTTGTTCTAGTCAATGGTAAACTGTTATATGTTGAAACACATTAAAATATCGATACTCCCGTCTCTATTGCTCTTTTTATTTTCTATTGGCATGTTAACATATCACTTGTAAAAAAATTACATATCATTTATTTTTAATATCTCATACAATGTCGACCAATTGGATTGGGACAGAGCGTAAATTCTCGCTCCTCTCTGAGATACCTATTTACACAAGTAAGTCTGCTGTATTGCTTTTCTGAATACATACCTTTGAATTATAGAACCTATTGGTTACTAGGAATAACTAAAGTTTTGAAAGGGTAGTGTCGATATTTTAATTTTTGAATTAGGTAGTGTGTATGTATATAGTATGTTTTGTTATAAACTTGATGTTTCACAAGTGTTGTTCTCGACCGTGGTTGCGTAACTTTGAAATAATGTATTTTGTACTTTCCTACTACATACTTTCTTCTCGTAAAGGGGTAATTCATGTAATATTATTTATTTTGCTAAAAGTTCGTTATGCTCAGAATTTTTATTTATTTACTTAATTACTCGCTACGTTTATTCACCAACTAGTGTTCTTTGTAAAGGTACATTCTAGAGGTAATATACGCCGAATTAGTCTTTTATAGGCACTATTAAATTTAATAGGCAAGTTGAATAGTTTTTGAAGAATTTATAACTTCTGACAATCGCCATGTTCTATTTACAAAGCCTTTTCGGTTGTACCGTCACAGAGAGCTATAGGTAACTTTCGACCTTACTCTAAGTGGGGTTGCATCGTATCGTATCTAAAATCAAAGTTCGCCGACTCAGCATGGTACGTAACTGTAAAATGTAGATAGCTAGTTAGGAAACTAACTCCTTAGGGTAGTCGTCAGTACAAAGTCAATTTGAGATTGTATTATAGTAGTAATTCATTGTTTACATGAACTATCCTAAAACTTTGAAGGGCACATGAGACCAATTCGTCCTCTGAACAATAAACGAGCCCTAGAAGCGGCCTAAGTGTTATTGATTGATATCTCTTTCTGTTGAGACTGTGTACTGCCAACCTCCTTGTTTAGCGTAATGACAAGGATTTTATTGATTCTGCATTGTACAAGTGTACCACACCACCACCATCGCAGCAGCTGCCGACCGGCCGCTTCGTCTGAGGGAGCGCGGTGTCGCAGGTAGATTGACTTGGTAGTAGGTACATAAAGTCGTTTTTATTGCGATTTAGATTGACGTGTTAGTTTATGTAATGTTCGTTGCTCGAATTAAAAAGAGCTCCCGGTAGTCTGTAAAATGTTGAAATGTATGTAAAAAATTGTAAATATAAAACACAAGTCGTAGCGGTTGTTTTATTTTCATGGTTGGTTATGTTATTATTACGTTTTCAAATAAACATTCGTCAGTTAGGTACTGTTTTATAAAATAATTGTCGAGGGCGCGGCGCTGTTGTGACCTAAATTAACTTAGGTATTTTATTGTGAATTTTGTGTAATATTACAAGTAAGACGTAAAACGCTCGCTTACTTGAGACACTCCTTTGAAGATTGTCATAAATATTAATTTTGGTAAATAATTTAGGGTCTGCTGTACCGGCTCACGAGGAATTGGGTATATTTGACACAAAATTTGAATTGTATTTTATATCATAACGGACATTAAAAGAAATCCCCTCAAAGTAGAAATACTTACGTAATAATTTTTATTTTTTTATTTGTATTTTGCAAGAATTAAAAGTTTTGAAGTCTCAAATATCTCCAAAAATATAGTTACTCGAATAGTAAAATTAGGCCGGGTGCACTAGTCAACTAGACAACGTAAGCTGGTGGATAAGAATGGAATTTTCTTCCACCTACATCGATGCAAGCTCCAATATACGTCACAAAATTCACCCGATTTACATATATGGAGCGTCCTAGTACCGCGTGACTAGAATTACTTTTTGCCGGGCTGTGCTAAAAAGGATTAGTCGTATCGAAATTTTGATAGAGCTGACCTTTTTACTTGGTCTGTCGCATTAGATGTAACCGATGGAAGTTGAATCAAGGGCCCGCCCGGAACAGTCGTTACTATATGGACACGGGGAAGGTTTGGGGGCAGGGCTTACTCGTATGTTTCCCGGATGATGATCAAAACCTTAGGTGTTCTGAGAACGCGGAATTTAGGAAGGAAAACAACGAACAGATTTTTGATGTATGTCTATTATTTTACTGAGTTTTATTTAGACCGAATCACGGCGAACGCGCAACTTCGTGGTATGGGGTGCAGAAAAAACGTCATATCCATTTTGTCAGTAATTCATATTGGAAGTCTCAAATTTAATAATTTTAAGTGCAAAACCAGACTAAATACACTTCTCATCAGAAAAATCGAAACACTTTGCAAGTTTATGTTTTCTAAGGGTTATAAGCAAAAATGTGTATATATTTAGAATATAATAATATGTCAAATGTCGTTTCATTATCATCATCCAGGAAACGTCCACTGCTGGACATAGGCCTCCTTCATGATACGCTACATCGACCGTTCCCGAGCCACCACCCTCCTCGCGATCATTGGTCCACTTAGTAGGGGGACGGCCCGGTAGCCATTTCCCGGTACGTGGTCGCCACTCGATTACCTTTGCTCCCTACCGGTTATGACAAAAAAAGCGTCGGTGGCGCAGTGGATAAGGCGCGGACTCTCAATCTGAGGGTTCCGGGTTCGAATCCAGCCGTGTACCTATGAGTTGTTTTTCAATTCAAGTACATTATCCGATTGCTTAACGGTGAAGGAAAACTTTGTGAGGAAACGAACAACCAATCTCCCGATAGCGTCGTTAGATATCATTGATGATGATACAGAAATTCCCAAAATATACAGAATACAGAACAAAAAGTTTTAAGATAAGCGCTAATTTTTAGTTTTCAAAGGTGAAATGTACTCCAATTCTAAAACACTCATTCGTCTCAAAACAGTAAATCATTTATTTATTTAAACAGTTTATTGTACACGGAAAATATTTACAACATAAAAACAGAAAAATATATACAAAAGGTAGCAGCTTATTTCTAAAATGTTCTTTATAGGATAAACAACTGAAATTCTAATTTTGAATTTTCACTTTTCACTGTAATGGCCAAACTGCCAGCTATACAATCATGTAATTTTTTTCATGGCATGAAAATTTTATGTTAAATTAGGACAAAACCATAAAAACGGAAGTGTTTCGGAACGATTTTTCTGAGGAGAAGTGAGAAGAGAAGACAGGAATGTTAAAAATAGTGGTGGCGGGAAGTCATCTGCAACAATACATATATGGACTAATTTCCAATTATGTTTAGACTTTTTCTCTATAACAGATTTTAATTTCTTTTAGTTTTTTTGTATTGTGAGTGAACTGCTAGTATTACAGACTTCGTTTTGCTCTCCGTTAAAAAATAATGAAATTTGCTACAAAGTATATTCAGTAACTTTTCTTCGTAGGCTTAGTGGTTTTGCCAATATTACGCAAAATATGTGAGTAAAACCTAAAGTTTTAAATTTTTCGAGAAAAATGGGTCATCTTCGAAGAGCCACAGTTTCTCCGGCAGCAGCAGGGAGCTGTAATTTGACTTTGGCTTTGCGAATTTAGCCACTATTTGTGTCTATTTCCGACGGCCTGTCGCGCTGAAACGTATGGACAGATGCAAGGTAGGTAAATAGACCAAGCACTGGATTAACACATAAGCTACTTTTTACCCCAGTTCACCTACTATTGGATAATTTAAAGCTTTCATTATTTCCCGCGCGAACTCTGTATACTCGTAGTCACGGCCTTGGATGCTGGTATGATTGAGATTTTATTTCATAGGATGGTCCATGGTCGATCACTCAACGACATCTTGTTGTTGTTTTTTGGGCTCCGAAATAATAATAATAAAAAATTACTGGGTCAACAAACCATTTTGTTTTGTATGTATCCAATTGGCCATACAAGTGATTGTTGCTACAATAAAGTCACATAATGACCTTACATGGCCTCCCAAAACATTCAAAGTAACCGACGTTATTCATGTTATCGACGTGACAAAGCATGACAAATATTCACGTTTTCCGTTACAAGCAGCCGACGTTACTGACTTGATTGTCGTGAATAAGTTACGAGGACCGCTACACGTTAGACGGCGTTCCCAATCGTTCCAAATTACTTTATTATTATTATTATTTTAGTGACGTAACAACATTATTTGTTTTTGCAAAGAGTGCAGATCTTAAAATACCAAAATAGTAATACGAAATTCATCATCATCAACAGCCTATATATGTCCCCACTGGAGGGGCTCAGGCCTACTCTCCTACAGAGAGTGTATGGGCCATAGTCCACCACGCGGGCCCAGTGCGGATCGGCGGACTTCACATGCCTGTTCAAGACATGTAGGTTTCCTCACGATGTTTTCCTTCACCATTAAGCAATCGGATAATGTACTTGAATTGAAAAACAACTCATAGGTACATGGCTGGATTCGAACCCGGTACCCTCAGATTGAGAGTCCGCGCCTTATCCACTGCGCCACCGACGCTTCTAATACGAAATTGTAATTTTTTTATATACGAAATTACAAGTACGTTAATCTCTATAACAGGAGGCACCAAAGTACTACTTCAAAGCAGTGACAATGATATCAACTAGGATTTTGTTGAAAATTAAAAATGGTGTGTGTTTTTGTGTAATGTTATTCATTACATAAAATAAAAGTATAGTATGTAATGTGCTAAAGTTTTGCTAGAGTTTGTACATTTGTACAGAGTTCATGGCCGATGTTTGCAATGCTTGTCTAAACTTAGGATGTATAAAAACATTTTAGGCTATGATGTCCATTTTGTCGAAGCTTTAAAAAAAGTAAAAACAGCTGTCAGTGTCAAAATTGCAATGTCAATTTTTGTCAGTTGTCAAATTAGGCGAGACTCGGCGAGAGAAAGTGCCGAAATCAATCGTTGAAAAGCACATTTTTGCATCAAAAATTCGTGTTTAATTTATTGCGAATAAAGAATAGAAGGTGAAAATGGACGACGATTTACCGACCGACTTCCAGGTCATCGTCGTTGGAACGGGTAAGTTGTAAAGTTCAAACAAAAATACACCGGGCACGATCGCATCGCGGCAGCCCACTTATCGATCTAATTTTTTTTTCACTGCTGTAAAACTGGTGATGGATGGAATTGTATATTCTAGATATCTTCCCTTACTAAGTGAAAGGCCAATGACGCGTAATTTTAACACTTACATCCTTAAGAAGTGACAATTATTGCCATAATTCTTACTCATTAATTAAATATTTGTAGAGTAACATTGCAGTCATTGTCTCTGTAACTTCGGTATTGCGAACGATTTTCGTTATTTCACGGGTGACTGACTTTCAAACAAGGAAAAAATATAGTTATGTGTGCAAGATCATGCCATACTGGCAAGAAAATCATGGATTAGAAATCAATATCCAGATAGTTTACTATAAGCCATATGGATCAGATTGGTTTTTTATGTTAGCTTTGCATATCACAGTAACGAATAAGAAAATAGTCTAAAAATATAGATTTTTTATGCAAACCCAAAGACTATTTATTATAAAATTCAAAAGCATGCTTTAATTTCCTGTCCAATAGCCAATTCAATTTAATATAGAAGAAATACTTTAAAAAAATATTTACTTTGTGTACTGTATACTCTTTCGATTAACCCCACATACACCCATTTCTGGTTACTGTGCTCTTTTGTTCTAAACTACTGTGACCACTTCATGGCATTAAATAATTATAACTTAAACCCTTATATTTGTTGCCCACACAGTTATATGGATAATGTGTGTGTAAATTATTGTGAATTTACTTTAAAAACTGGCCAAGTGCGAAGGGTTCCGTACCGTTATTGTTTTCTTTTAATTTAATTATTTGTTTTTAAACGGAATATACATATATGTAAATATTCTGTGAATATTTCAAGCATATGTTTGTTGTCGTTACCGATATGGATCAAAAAAGGAACATTTGTTGTATGTGAACCCTTAAATATATTTTTATTCTATTTTTTAGTATTTGTAGTTATAGCGGCAACAGAAATACTTCATCTGTGAAAATTTCAAGTGTCTAACTATCACTGTTCATGAGATACGGACTGGTGACAGACAGACAGTGGAGTCTTAGTATTAGGGTCCCATTGGTTACCCTTTGGGAACTCTAAAAACTTTCAGTAATCATCATCTGCTTAAGTCCACAACTGGGCAGGACACTCCCTCATAGAGTTTTACAATGCATGGTTTTGCCATGATACTCACCATATATATATAGCAGCTATACTGGAGGCTAAGATCTTAGTACATAGGTAGATACTGCCGCCCGTCTTTTCTTCTGACCTTAACCGTAAGTTGACTTGGGGTGATACTGTTTGTTCTGTTTAGAAAACAGGCACCAATGCTATTTGTACATACAATTGATAATCAACTTTTTATGTCATTGTACAATCTACTTTAAAATTGTTTTCTGTTGTTTGCTGTCACAATATACTAGGGCAGTATATCCCTAGGGTTCACCACTCTGTTATTAATTGTTTGTGATGATTGCTGTGATGCTGTCCCATGGTAACCTTTTTGGTTTGGTAAACTACATGGTAAATTTTATTCTTATATAGGTATGGTAGAATCGATTGTGGCGGCAGCCTGCAGCAGAATAGGAAAGAATGTCCTCCATCTTGACTCCAGTGACCACTATGGTGGACTATGGGCATCCTATAACTTTGATGGTCTGCAGAAGTTCATCAAAGAAGTCCAAACGGATCCCAAACGGCAGCTGCAGGTCTACAATTTATCTGAGAAGTGGTATATAGAAAAGTTAGTAAATTTTTCTTTGTTACTTTTGTATATTGTTGCTAATCGGATCTAAACCTGTTTAAATGTACTAAAAAATGTTTTTATCATCATCACCATCAGCCAGGAAAAGTCAACTGCTTGATAAAAAATTGAAATATTTGGCAATTTGTGACAACATGTGATGGTAGTAGTTATCATTGGACAGAAGAAACAAACTATCTTTTGCCCAAGTATTTAATATTTTCCACTTTTTCTAAGCACCATATGCATACTACTGCATTAATAGAGTGACTGTATTTAAAGTACAGAAGTTTTTAACATAAATAATTTTTCCTGAACCATGAGTAATGTTTACATCTACAGAGAGGCGCCTCAAGAAGAGAAGAAAGAAGAAGAGGAGGGTAAATCAGAAGATAGCAAACCAGATCCATCAAAAAAAATATGGACCCAGGCGAGCTTCGCAACGGAATATAGGAAGTTCAACATTGATATGACTCCTAAGGTAAGCTTACTAAATATTTTGCAAGTGTCGGCATTACATAATTGTCTTTCATTAACTTTCAATCTAAATCAAACAATGATCTCATACTTTCTTCATGTATTTACATCCAATCCCAGTCATTTTCTGAACATAGGCCTCCCCATGGTAAAGTTTCCGGCAAACAACTTGAGCTATAGTGGGGATTAGTTCGCGCATCCCTGGTGACAGAGAGTCTGGGAGGACTGTTCAGCAAATCGCGCGTCAACGCGGTCGAAATGACATTCCCCTCGCGGTGACCGCCAAATTGACCCAAATATCGTTTAATGCGCAGTCAAGGTCATTTTTTAAGTTGTTTGCCGGTATACGCCACAACGACTGGTCCCAATTTATATTCAATCCAGGGATTCCCTGTGACCTTTTACCAGGTGGTCGGTCCATCTAGTAGGCAGGGGGACAGCCCGGTACATGTTTCCCAGTAAGTGGTTGTCACTCTAGAACCTAAACTATTTTGTATAATGTGTCTCAAAAGTGATTCCAGTTATTTGTGGTAAAAGGATCACCTCATATCATCCTATAGATAATAGTTGAGAAGACTAAGGAATGTTAAATTGGTATAATAGCACCTGAAACCAATTTGCCTGCCAAGTTCGTCATGGAGATATAAGAGGGAGAAACATGTCCAGTAGTGGACTTGTGCAGCTGATAACATTGAATTTTGTATACATGATATATCAACTCTTGACCTCAAGCTCATGATGTTAAGTGACGATGAGGTCGACGATGTTACGCGTTGGGCTCTCTGTTTACTCTTTTTTAGGTATTAGAATAGATTTGTTTGAAGTACTACTGCCTTGTATACAGATCTACAGAAAACCATGAAGAGTTGTACAAATGACACGTTCCACGAATGATGGCGCCAAGGCCTGGTCTTGTACACTTATAATTTTAAAAGACCATTATTAAATAAATAGAATAGAATAGAAAAAGATTTATTTAAAAATTACAAATTTTGGTTAAACCTAATTGCCTAAAACTAATACACACACTCAATAAAAAACAAATAAAGAAGAACAACTTAAAATTAAATAGAAACATATTAAACAAAATTTATAAGTTTTAAAAAGGTGACCAGCTCAGCATGTTGATGCGGCAGGAGGCCACAGCGCTGATTTTCAGCTGGCACCTATCACGTAAATGTGATTTAGTTATCATTTTTGTATATTTTGGTTCAGTTTGTTTGTACAAAAACATATAAAACGCACGAATCAGGTGAGACTTTACGTTGAAAACAAAGATGGCGTCAATAAAATGACATTTGACGCTGTCACTTAGTACAAAAGGAATGGATTTGTACAATTAAAATAAATGCAAAAATGTAATTCTAGTTTCTCTTTACATATTCAGATTATCAATTGATTTTTTTAAATAGTGTACAAGTGCAGGCCGAATTTGAAACAACAATTTTTGTCCGTAGCTGCTGTTCTCCCGCGGCCCTTTAGTCGAGTTGCTGATCTCATCTAACATCGCACGTTACGCGGAGTTCCGTTGCGTAACGCGCGTGCTGACGTGGCTGGAGGATCGCCTGGTGCCCGTCCCTTGCTCCAGGGCCGACGTGTTCGCTACTGAGGCCGTCAGCATCGTAGAGAAGCGCATGCTCATGAAGATGCTCACATCCATCGTTGCATACAATGAGGAGGAGATGGATAATGAGTTCAAAGGTGAGGTGCTCAAGCATCAAGGTATACTTCGATGACAAAAGTTAAACATACAAAATTTATTTTACTATGGTTAGCCATTGTAGCTCAGTTGGATAGAGCGTCAGTTCTTGAACAATCGAGGTCTGGCTTCGACCAATAAGATACAATTTTTTATTTGGAATTTATGTACGAATGATAAAAATAATTAACATTGTCTTCCTTGTCGGTGAAGTAAAACATCACAAGGAAACCTTGCACACTCCTGAGAAGAAATGGGTCCGCGTGGTGGACTATGGCCCATACACTCTGTAGGAGAGTAGGCCTGAGCCTTTGCAGTAGGGACATATATAGGCTGTTGATGATGAATGTTTTAAAATAAAATAGCTGGCTTTGTACAGTAATTATCATTTATGTATTATAATGTCGCGAAATGAGTGTTATACTTCATAGTTAATCAAAATTTTAGTTTTTACACGCTCTTTATTATTATTGTTCAAAACACCATCTAAGGACCGTTAGCTGCATAACAGCTATTATAGCTTTCATTAAAGTTGTATGATAATGATATTCATCTCCCGCCATGATTCCCCGAGTCAAACCGTGGACCTTCCTTGTTGACTATGGAACCCTAAAAGTAATATAAGAATAAGTCGCAAATAATTATGAGTCTACATTGATAACAAATTGATTGGATCAATATTTTCATAGTACCAAACACCTATACGACAGAATAAATATAGTGCTACGTACATAACGGACATTCTCTTTTCCCCGCAAGAAAGTGACCCACCCGCTCAAGGATAGGTTATATGGCGTGCGAGAGTTCATTCGCACATGCGCGTGTATTGTATACAATCGTCATCCGTCCAACGTCTGCAATTTAGAAGCACTTGCACTCTAGAAATGTTGGGTAGACAGTATTATGTATAACGTAGTCAATAAGTAATTATGAATTCACTTCCAAGCATGAAAGGCACTTTGGGTATTGTCCATGCTACTCGTATATACTGTAATGATGCCAAATTGAGACTTCCGCCTTTTTGTATAATTCTTTTGTGTTTTGGGGTTCCGAACATCCGATGAAAAAACGTAATCCTTATAATCTCACTGTGGTGTCTGTTTGTGCGTCCATCGATTGGTGTCTGTCACAGCTGATTATATCAGTAACTACTAATGCTATCGACTTGAAATTTGGGATGGTTATGGGAAATGATGACCCACAGGTGCTGCGAGTGATGATTTGATGAAATATTTCAAACTAGCTTTTGCCCGTTGCTTTCCCCGCATGGACTTTAGCATTTTATCATCAACAGCCAGATTCAAGAAATCTTTCCAGACGTTTTTGAGTGTGTTTTATTTATACAGATAATAAAGACGGCTGCGGCTTACTATTTTGTATAAGCATTAGTTATGTTTCCCAAATAATGTTATTAATACATAATAAAATCTCTTTGGTAGACTTCAACGATAAAACCTTCAAGGAGTATCTGACGCACAAGGGTCTGACCCCTAACTTGATCCACTACGTGCTGTACGCCATCGCCGGCGCCGACAACAACCTCAAGTGTCTGGAGGGAGTCAAGGAATGTAAGAAGTTCCTCATGAGTCTTGGACGCTACGGAAACACACCCTTTCTCTGGCCAATGTACGGCAGCGGCGAGTTGCCCCAGTGCTTCTGTAGGTAGGTCCATTCAATACTTACATATTGCATATATGTAGATAGAATCGACATGAATTTGAAAAGGTGAAGTTCTTGAAGCAAATCTTACTATTTTTTTGATAAATGTTTTATTTTATGTATGAGGTCTATATTGTGTTATCATTATCATCAGCTGGGTAACGTCCACTGCTGAACAGAAGCCTACCCCATGGTAAGCCACATTGACCGGTCCCGAGCTGCTGCAGAGACTCCCCGCGACCTTTGCCACTCGAGAACTCTTCCTTCCCATCGTTTATCCGTTTTTCGAGCGATGTCCTGCCCAATATCACCAGCTAACTGCCTCATCGAGCTACGTCGGTGACCTGAGTTCGTCTGCTGATTTCTGATTTTTCACGTAGATAAATTCAGAGCATAGCTCCTTGTATAGTTCGCTGAGTGATTGTGAGCTTGTTTATTTGGCCAATAGTAACAGACCAAGTTTTACTTCCGTATGTCATCACTGGCAACACGCACTGATTAAATACTTTTGTCTTTAGACGCTGAGGTATTTTGGACGTGAATATATACTGTCAAATCCGCGTAGATAATAAATACCTCACACTATCTAGAAGTTTCGTTTGCTATTATTTACTTTATGGTTTCGTGTTTATTGGGATCGTTAAAAAGTGTACAACAAAAGTGTTTCTGTGGTGTGGTTCAATGACCCAAATGTGCATCAAATCGAACTTGAATAACTTATATAAAACGAGGTTACTTTCAACTGATGCACGCTGCACGAATTATAATGGCGTAATAAGTGGGCAGGTGTGATTATTAATTAAGCGAATTAGTTTATTTATTTAACAAGGTACACACCTACAGGATATACATTAACATAAGTATTAAAACACTTACAAATTTAGTAGTATAGGTGAATGCTATCCTACTTACAGGCAACAACGACATGCTAATAAGAACGTTATGAAGTTAAAAGAACGATAAATTAAGTTTTTGAATTTAAAATTACTCTTTTTATTATTAACTAAAAGCATAAAAAGCACACCAACATTTTAAATTGAGAAGAGCTTGGTTTTATTTAAAAAGATTTTCATCTAAATCTTACACCAAAAAGATTTTCGGGTGTAAGTTTTGAAAGCGGCCAGTATTTTCAGAACATTGATTTCAACTTTTACGCCACACCACTAATATTACGCGTGCTATCCCATTTTCATAGACCATACTTGTAATAAGGCTCTCCCTTACATCAAAAATACGTTCTATTTTGTGATTACTTGCAAATAACATAATTTAGTATTTGTTATCAACGTGTTAAATATAGAAATGTAACCCGCTATGTTTTATCTTAATCGTTGAAGTAGTTTCATTATACTGTTCTTCACTTCAATAAAGTAAACCTACCTCGTGTTTCCTTGCGTCCTTTTTTGTGCTACTCACGAGTTTCTGTTGTTAATTTGCGCAGCTGTTAAAGTACATACCTACCACGATAATAGCCAAAAATAACGTGTTTATTGTAATTCCACTTCTACTTGTCACAAAGAAATGACAATGTTCTGAATATGTACTTTGAGTAACTTTGTATGTCATCAGAGCTATATTATCTTAATAAATATCATATTTCGTTCAATTTAAAAATGTTTTAGAGCACACGCGTGGAATTTTTCTTTGTAGCAAAATTATGCGTTATTATTAAATGCAAAAAAAAAGATTAATTTATTATTATTATTATTTAGTACTACAACCTAAAGTTGCACAAAAGATGGGATAATATTTCACAGGTACAAAATTTAACAGAACAAAATGTTCTATTTTTTAAATTCTAAGACACATGTGTGATGTCTCACAAGTTGTCCCTTTCTGATATACTGTTATTTAAAATGGCATTGTTGCAGTTTACCTTCCCTCCCACCGTTTACCGGTGAGTTTTGTCTAGAATCAAAACACGCTTTGCTTCCCTTGGAAGATTTTAAAAAAATTGTAGATAAATTTAAAACAACCCATTTACTTATAGACTATGCGCAGTCTTCGGCGGCGTCTACTGCCTGAACCGGCCCATAGACAAGGTGGAAACGAAGACCGTGGATGAGGGCAAAACGAAGGTCGTAATCGAGAGCAAGTCCAAGACGCTGAACTGCGATCATCTGGTGATCGGCATCAACGAATGCCCCAAGGACCTCGTCTCTCCCGAGCCGGCGGAGAGCCGCGACATCTCCAAGGCTGTGTTCATAACAAACGGCAGTATAATGAAGAGCGACAAGGAGCCGCTGTCTTTGCTGCGCTTCCCGCCACTCTCGGAAGACGACAACGCTGTCACGGTGCTGGAAGTGGGACCCGCTACTGGCTCCTGCCCTAAGGGACTGTGTGAGTTACTTTATTTAAATGGTCTCTGTTTTAGCATAACACCAACTCATGTCATCCCGCGGGCACAGAACTACGTATAACGGACGTTCACCGCCCACCGCTATACTTCACCTCTCCCGGCAAAAAAGTGACCCGCTCAAGGATCGGTAATACCGTGCGCGTACACACTCCCGCATGCGCGCGTCACCCGTTCGGTGTATGGGAATAAGAATCGATATCACGACATTTGTTTGATGTGTCTGGCCTGTGCCGCGTGAGTCTTAAAAGGCGACAAAAATATGCAGGAAATGGACAGCAACATATGTGACGACATTCAATCCTTAGTCGTGTTAGCCATTAGGCCACGGTGGTGGTTAAACTAAAAATGACTACAGAAAATAGAATATAATCTAAATATAACTTTAAAAGAAACTTAACACCATATGCTCCTAAATACCATTCCGTTTAAGTTTTTATCGAGTCTTTTTAAAACTAGTTTTTGTAGCATGAATCATGATTCATGACCCTGACTTGCAAGGATAAAACGTGAGCTCTACATAGTTCGAAACGATAAAACATGATTCACTGACTTTCAAAAGTAAAATGATTGTTTTATAGGCATGAAAGACAACAATAGGTAAGGTGCTGAGTATAAATGATATGTATGTGAAAGGTAAGTACTGAGATGATGGTTGATAGAAAGAGAAGAAGATACATGTTGTTCTGACCGTGCTATGGGTGCGATGGTAGAAAGGAGATGAATGTAAAATTTTCACAGTCCGGACACTTCAAAAATATGTCGTGATATCGGTTCCTACACCCATAAATCAAACGGATGACGTTTGTATACATGCGATTTGCGACCCCTGACCATTTGACGATTTAGTGAAGCGTGGAATCGTGAAAGCGTCGGTGGCGCAATGGATAAGACGCGGACTCTCTATCTGAGGGTTCCGGGTTAGAATCCAGCCGTTACTTTGTCGTACATTATCCGATTGCTTAACGGTGAAGGAAAACATCGCGAGGAAACCTGCATGTCTTGAACAGGCATGTGAAGTCCGCCGATCCGAACTGGACCCGCGTGGTGGACTACGACTCTCTGTAGGAGTGAAGGCCTGAGCCCCTGCAGTGGGGACGTATATAGGCTGTTGATGATGATCAATCTTTTTAAAATAAGATAGCTGCCTTTGAGCACTAATTATCTAAAAATATGACATCGGATTGTAATGTCGCGAAATGACAACTATATACATACAACTTCATAATAAATCATAATTTTAATGTTTACACACTTTAGCTGCGTAACGGCTGTTATAGCTGACAGTAAAGTTGTACGATGATGTTCATTTCGCTATACTATATTCCGATCTTTTTAGGTAATTGCTTATCAAAGCTGTTTTGTTTTATTTTAAAATATTATGCCAAAAGAAATTGTATTTGTAAAGTAAGCATTCTAAACGAATTTCCGTTAATTGCAGAGTGTTTCTGTTGCAGTTGTGGTGTACTTCATAACAAACAAGGTGAAGGACGCGGAGTCGGACCTGCGCCCGTACGCAGAGAAGATATTCGACATGAGCGGCGCTGACGCCGCCGCCGACCAACACAAACCTAAGGTGAGTGATCACTACGTATTGTAAAACAAAGTCTCCCGCGTCTGTATGTTCGCGATAAACTAAAAAAACCGGCCACCGGTTGGACCCGAGGGTTCCGTACAGAATATGGATATTTAAAATACGGTAAACCATAAATATAGTTTTGCTGCCACTAGATGGCGCTACTAACAAGTTAAAACGCACGTCTAAAAAAATCACGTTGGTTGGATGGGAGCCCCCTTAAATATTATTTTATTCTGTTTTTTAGTATTTGTTGTTACAGCGGCAACAGAAACACATCATCTGTGTAAATTTCAACTGTCTAACTATCATGGTTGATGAAATACATCCTGATGACAGACGGACAGTGAAGTCTTCGTAACAGGGTCCGTTGGTTACCATTTGGATATGGAACCCAAAAAACTACTGCAAGGATTATTATGCGGTTTTCATATATCAACAGATGATTCCTGAGAATGGTTTAGGAGTATAAGTTTGAGGTGTGTTTTGTGTAAATTGGTTGAAATATGACAATAATTGTTGAAGAGGTCAGAAAAAATCAAGCCGTCTGCGGTTTATCGAAAACGCTGCCTAATCCCTTTGAGATATAATAAATCAATGTATGCTGGGATTGTTTATCTTATATAGGTATACAAAAAAGGGCATATGTCTATCCTTTAAGGATAGATTACTTTACACATCAGGAGTAAAGGTTCTCGAGTGGCGACCACGTACCGGGAAACGTCTACCAGGCCGTCCCCTTACTAGATGGACCGACGACCTGGTTAGAGTCGCGGGGAGTCGCTGGATGCAGGTGGCTCGGGACCGGTCGATGTGGCGTACCATGAGGGAGGCCTATGTCCAGCAGTGGACGTTTCCCGGCTGATGATGATGATGATGATGACTTTACACATTTTAACTTCTAAAAAATGATCACAAATAATGGGGTATTTGCAAAAGCTATTTAGATGGGTAAAGTATGAATCCGTTAGTGATCTTGAGCATTTCATACATATTATAACAGCCCTTTCTACGAGATAAAATCCGCAATGAGGAAATCCGTAGACGAACTAAGGTCACCAAAATAGTTCGACGAGTCAGTGATCTGAAGTGGCAATGGGCAGGCCACATCACTCGAAGATCCGATAACCGATGGGGAGTAAGCGAGTGACGATCACGTGACAGGAAAAGTCTACCGGGCCGTCGCCTTACTAGATAGACCGTCGACCTGGTTAAGGTAGCGAGGAGTCGCTGAGTGTTGGTGGCTCGGGACTGGTCATTGTGGTATACCACGAAGGAGGCATACCAGGATAATGATGGATGATAACAGCCGTTTACACGATACAATTTAAACGAGTAACTTAGAAGTTATCGTCGATTAAAAACTACGCTAGAAAGCGGATCAACATGAATGCGATGCGACGGCGCATGGGACTCGCCACCCCCGCCGGCGCTGTACCACCCTATACAAATACAAGCTATATGTAATTTTTTTCTAGTGCTAGAGGGTGAATGGCGAGGAGTGTGTGTAAGAGAGTGAGTGGGTGTAAGGGTGTTTTTGTAAGGGTAGTTTTTGTTCTTGTGGTATACTGTAATGATCGCAGGATCACCATCATCAAGTCATGTTTGTTGTGCAGTGCCTGTGGTCGTTGTTCTACAACGTGTGCGACACGAGCGCCGCGGTGGCGAGCACCTCCCCCGGCGTGCACATCTGCTCCGGACCGGACGCGGGGCTAGACTTCGATCGAGCCGTAGAACAGGTAAACAGTAACTAGTAATTGACACATTACTCTAGCTACCGCCCCCACGAAAAGCTCCAGCGCCCCCGTTGAGGATCTATGCTAACTTTTTTCGGTCGGGGTGAAAAGTGGCTTATATCCTTTTACGACCTTTGAACTATTTACCAAGAATTATGTCGATCCTAATCTCAATTACGATGTGAAGTAAGGACAAACAAACTCATCTTCGCTTTTATAATATTAGTATGGATTTAAAAATACATATATCGATGCAAATGGTAATTCATACAAATATTATAAATGTGAAGATTAGTTTGTTTGTCCTTCCTTCACGTTGTAGCTGAGAATTAGAATGACTTGATTTTTGTATAGGTACGAGTATAATCGAAGGACCGGGGAAGAACAATTTCAATTTCGAATATCATTAACGTACAACTTTATAATTAGCTACAATAGCCGTTACGCAGCTAATTGTCCCTAGATGGCGCTTTGAACAATAATCGGAAAATAGTGCGTAAAAATGAAAATTGAAATTCCCTTGGAAGTTTGATTTTAATGATACTCATTTCGCGACGTTATACCCCGATGTTAAGTGCACAAAGCCAGTTAGCCATCTATACTGTTTTAAAAGATTATGGGCAACAGAAAATACCAATTCCAAGTGGTGCCATCTCTGGCGAGACTATAGTATATACTTACAGCTAGCTTCTTTGTAACTTCTGTGTAGTTAGCTAGGTAGTTACATTATTTTACGCTAGCTACGAAATAGATGGCGCTCTCATCGTGGCAATGAGGATTTTAAACCGGTACAATTTCCGGATTTCTTCAGGCCAGAGTAAATAGGCTACGAGCGATTAATTAATTTATTTTTGTAACTGTCAATATCCCATGTGTATTTTGGCGTTTTCAAATCAATTCAAATTGTAATTAATCATTTGCGTATTGAAGACAGGATTGTGATGAAAAATACACATTATACAGTACTCAATACCTTATTCATGCTACCGCCTCATCAGCTTAAATCTTCTAGGTGAGCACGCTTTTCATCCAGTGGTCTTGTCATACCCACTTGGTCACGCAGATGTTCAATCTTTTTGGAGCATAAACTAGTTTTTAGAAGGCCTCTTATATGATACATTAACCGATTATATCTTAGCAATCAGGGTTGTTTCGTTTTTAAACGCCATGCTCATGTTTTTCTATGTAGAATACATATTCACAATCGAGAAATTGGTTGGTGACATGTATAGTTATCCGTATTTACAAATGTATGAAAGCCATTGGTTTTTTAGTTGACATAGAATTTAGATATTACATCGTTTTTTTAAAAATGAATCGTAAAAATCAAACTTTCAACATAATTATGTCTCGGTAAGATCCGTTAAAATAAATTTGAATATCAGACATTCGATAACCCTATTTATATAATTGAGAATAATTTCACGGCTGATAAATAAATATAATAGACTCCTAAGCAGCAATACTTAAAAACTAAATGAATTATAATTAGCTTTATTTTCATGGAGTTTAATTTACTATAAGATTATTCTAGAGATAAGGTATTATTACAATGCCTTTGTTTGGCCCACAATCGCTGTTATAAATCCTTCTTGTGGCGTTAAATAAATAAAAAACTGATATGATGAATAAATTATATGCTATTAGAATGATGATTCTGAATGTATTAAAAAAATCAAATTTTCACGAGCAGTATGTGTGATATTTGAATTTTGAAAAATCTGATTTTTGTAGAAGAAGAAAAAAAGAGACATTTTATCCTTTTGTCAGCAAAATGTCGAAAGTTTCGGCGCATTCAGTAATATCAGGAAACGTTTAGAGAAATTTGTTTATTTTAAAAGAAAGCAGTTTGAGTTTTGACCACAAAATTCTAATGAAAATTTTCATTTTTGTTGTTAATAATTACTTATTTAAAATTGGGCATACCTTTTGTTGTTTTAAGAAGTTGTTTATGTAACTAACTAAATAACATGAAGATAAGCGTTACCATAAAATTTGAATAGAATTATGCTGCCATAGAATACAGAATACAAAAGATAGACATGACGCACTGGCCTTTTAAAGCTATTTTTTGGCCATAATGGTGGTGGAGACCTGGTTCCTGTAGCACAGGGGATCCTAGTTCAGGAGCCAGTCTTCACAAAATCACGAAACCATAGAATTAAGTGATTTTATAATTAATATATACAAACTTTTCAGTTTTATAAAAATAACCATGTTGTTTTCTGCTTGTAATTTTAGTATACCAATTTGTATTTATTTTCTGTAGATTCTATAGTTGAAGTTAAAATGTAACAATTATTTGGCAAATGAAAATAAAAAGGACTTCGCGAGTCCGAGGCAAAGCCGCGGGAAAGCTACTAGTTATCCATATTAAATAGTGTGTGTCATTTCTATACGTAGGCAGTCTTGTTTATTCTATTATCATCGGAAATATACTTATAATATGATTATGATAGTGGAATTCAAATGTATTATTAAAACAACAAAAGATATCGATTTTTCTAATGCCCCACAACCCGCAATGTCACCCAAGTAAATGATAGCTTGTATGTTGCGCAATGTTTCTATTTCTTGAATAGCGACAACTGGACCAGGAAAGGTCAGAGGTCTGAGAACTGATCAGATAATTACCAACTTTTCCTGATTTAAACAGTAACTTACAGTTTGAATATGATTCAGAGTATTTTAGAGTATTTGGAGGCATATAAATCGTCATCATCATCCGGGAAACGTCCACTGTTGAACATAGAACTCCCCCGACGTACGCCACATTAACCAGTCCCGAGCCGCTTGCATCCAGCGACTACCCGCGACCTTTACTAGTATAGGTAGTCGGTCCATCTAGTAGATAGCCGGCACGGTACATGTTTGCCGGGACGTAGTCGCCACTCGAGATCTCTTATTCGACTTCGTTCGCTTGGATTCAGAAATTATCTCCCACGGGAAAATACATGCTCGATCGGGGTGATAATTTGATACTTATATACTTCATTGTGCTGTTATTTCGCAGGCTGAGCAAATATTCCGGAAGATCTGCCCCGGTCAAGAGTTCCTGCCTCGCGCTCCCGACCCAGAGGAGATCGTGTTCGAGGATGACGTCACGCACGGACCCGAGTTCGGGGACTCGGCCGAAGGGGACACGCCCGCCGAGTAGGGCCATAGAACAATTGAAGTGTTAGGATACGTGACGCGATCGTTAGACAACTCATGGAGGTAGACAACTCAGAGAGCAGTAACACAAAATGCGTTGGTAAAATTTAAAAATGGAATTTAATTCGTGTCTTTCTTCTTCTGATAAATAAGGTGACAGGCGCCAGAACAATTTGTACAGATTTTCTCGAAATATTTTTACTCCGTACGAATTTTCAGTGTTGTCCTTCTCCTTTTCTTTGTAAGCTCATAAAAAGTAAAAACAATCGTAATGTTTTTAAGTCTTACAATGTCAAATTGCCAAAAATAAACATGGCGTCGTTTTTTTTTGTTAAAGCGTTGGCTACATAACCTAATATAAGGAACATGACCACATCGCTTTCGTTAGATGTAGGGAATTGTCATGGCGTTTAAAAAAATGTGTTTATTAAAAAAAGGTTTTGGTGCTGCCTTATCAGAAAGAAAAGAAAATCCGAAATTTTTAACAATTCCAATTTAAATAGCCCGATTATAAAGAGGATTGCTGTATTCTTCGTTGTGTTGGAACCAACAGGATGGTATTTATTAATAGGAATAATGGAGCAGTGAATGGTAACTTCCTTCATTAAAAGTAATATAGATAACAAGTGAGATCGTACGAAAAATCAAATACGTAAAATTGTCATTTGGGGTCATGGGCTAAATTTACACTTAGGAGCTCCTAGATAACCTAAATGACGTATATTTTTTAAGAATAACAAAAAGAATTCGAGCGATGCGGAGTGTGATTCGAGCGACGAGCTCCATCTAGTTGTCTAATGGTCGTGGTGAACAGTATTGTATTTGAGCGTGTCTCTCATTTCGTAAACAATACCATTGTATGGGTCTTATGTGGTTCATAAATATTCCACGCTATAAAATGCATCACACGGTGTGTTTACCTACATTTGTACTTTGACTTTAGTCATTTAGGTGTCTTTTTTGCAAGTTTTAAGGCAAATGAAATGAGAGCTTATTTGTGCAAACGCATTCCTTAGAATTGTAATGAATATATATGACTCGTTTCGTAGGTGTAATTAGATCGTTCTCAAGGTCGAGTCAATGCCAGATAAGTCAAGTATTTTTTTTTCTTCTGGAGTCGACTCATTCTTGAGCACGGTCAGAAATACGGACGGAAAATATAATTCATAGATGGAGCACGCTCAAATACACCCAAGTTATTAAACTAAGGTGTAATCTCAGTAAGATTTATACGCTTTGGTCGCTTGACTTGTGCATTCCGACTGGTGCGTTTCTTGTGGAACGACTTCCGGTTGTGCGACAATTTTTAAGTTAGGAATCAGTGGCGTAGCTATGTATCCGAGGGCCCCTGGGCAAAATTAAATTGGGGCCCTATTCAAATTTACTTAATACGTGTAAAAGGTGCATAAATACTTCATCACATGGCACAATAAATATTTACGTTGCGTCTTTTTGAAGGAATCCACGTAAACCCTCAAAATATTTATTTGAAATAATTGATCTTATCCATTTAACGATGGAAAATGTTTTTTTGATACCTCAATTGAACAATGGTCCAAGGGACCACAGAAGGCAAATTTTTGGATTCAACTAGGATATTCTTAAACATTTTCAAACGTCGTTCATGTCGAGGGGCCCGTTGAACATGCGGGGCCCCTGGGCACTGCTCCGTCTAGCTACGCCACTGTTAGGAATGCTATTATCAAAGAATTTGTGACCCGCTGAGTTTACAACAAATTATATAAACTGATATTGATAACTTTTTTTGCTTTGTCGATATGATCTTATCAACCGAAGTCATGAACTGGTAGCTAGTTTCACTGATACATACGCGTCGGATTTTGAAGTAAACTTGGCAGGAGGAATATATACTGCGTCAGGGTAAAGAACGATTTATAGGGCTAGGTTGTCTTGATATTGGCAAGACCAACATATAGCAGTCTGTAACTCAATACTTAATATCTAATTTCAAGTTAAATTGAACTTAGGAGAACTGCTGATTAAGTTTTATAGTGGATTAAAGATTTCTTGTTATCAGTAGAAAGTTTGCTCTCTATTAATGATTTCGTCCATAAAATTCAATTGGTATTTAGTATTGTCATTTTTTAGTGAACTTAAGTGTTACGGGAGATGAATTGAGTGCAATTTGTAATAGGGTTAGATAGCTAGGAAGCAGATATTAAAGATAAGCGTAACGTTTGGACGCACCAGTCCTAAAGAGTAGATTGTAGCACTTTTTAATTTTTATTATTTAAATTATTTAGCACTTTTAAATTATATTTATTGTCGAATAATGAGATGATAATCATGCCTGCGCAGCTTGTGCATTTATAATTCCAATAAAATGTGATTATTATAAATATCGTTGTTTTCTATCTCTTCCCTGAACCGTAATAAAAAAAAATTCTTTTAATTTTTTTATGTATGATGGGGTTGAATTTGGCCTTCATCTCACCTGATGGTAGTGACGATAAGGCCGTTGTATGGTAAGAACTATTCTAATGAGGCACTGGCTCTGCTACCTTTCATACCCAACCACAAGAGTGCTATTAATACTGCTGTCTGGCGGTAGACTTAGGTAACATAGTGGTAGTTAGCCAGGTGGACATAGAAAATGCCCTACCGACAATCAAACCCTTAGGTATCCATCCCCACTGTCAATCAAACCCGGGACTTCCGGATTGTGAATCCAACACAGGCAATAAATATTGCACATTGCACGGTGTCTTTTCCGAAGTCAAAGGTCTGTAGTTTCCGAGATATGACAGCTGTCATCAAAAACATGTGTTGCTCGAAAAGCAATATCGGGGTGAATTGCGAACGGGACCAGTCGCGATCGGGACGAGGTGCGTTTGCGGGACGAATTGCGACAAAACCCTAGAATGCCTTCATTTTTAGCATGCGTAGAATTCTTATAGCTATATGAGGAAGCCATTTATTATTAATAAAATCCTGACAGCAACATTTTATTGCGATCACCAATCCGGCTTCTTTATTATGGCGATCCCTGGAAAGCCGGTTCGTTGCAGATATCTACGAGGTACCAATTGACTTCCAAACCTACTTAAAGAAGCCATGTTAGTCAAGGTTCTACCTCTAACAAGATTGTGTCAAATAGACTACTGTTATCTTTTTTTCTATAATGGATAGATATAGACTATTATAGATAAATTCACCGTACGTAGTGTTATGTAACATGACACATTGAACTCCATGCTAGGGGTGCCATTTTCAGGTAAAATCAAACTTCTGAGTCGACACAATAAAAATATTCATTGTCATAATTGTTTGATTTTTGTATAGGGAGAGTTAATGGTCGGAAAAAGAGAAGCAAATATTTCTTATCCCGTTCGGACTAGTAGTTTATAAATTTTTAAGTCAATGTAGACGAAGTCGCGGGCAAAAGCTAATAGTGTAATATATAAATTGAATATATACGTGATTTTGTGAACCTCTTAGCGTCTTAACGGCAAGCAATTGTGATGAAATTTGGCATACTGTTAGCATGTAAGGCATAGACAGAACACCTAGACTATTTTTTATTCTGACACATTAAAATTTAAAATACTAATAATACTACAGAAAAATACTAGCATAAACAAGATAAATTGTCATTTTTTAAATAACTACTCACTATTTTTGATATGATTTGATATAGTATGTATTTTCAATGAGGAACATGTATTAAAACTCTAGATATTTAAATCACACTTTATTAAATAATTACAGTACATTTTGCATCTGGTCCTTTATATTATTTGTGTACTTTAACACAGATAAAACAATTCATAAAATGTATAAAAATGGAATACTTTACTTCAATGTTTTATTGTACAATTCATATGCATATACTTTTTCTTAATATACAAAATAATATTTCATTCAAACCTAATAGAATACTTCCTTTCATTTTATGTAAATATATCACATAAGAAAATAAATGACAAAATTTCATGGTTTATTGGTAAAACGTTTAGGGTTTTTATTTAGGTACATGTTTTAGAATAACCTTTTCTCATAAGAGAACAAACCATGTACATTGCCTTCTAGCTGTGCAGAGTATGTCCTCTTCATGAATCTCAGATCTCCAGAGTAGCTCATCTCCCTGAGCTTCAGAACAGAACGTGCGCCAATGTCTTGGCAACTGTGCTGCATGCCTGCTTGTAAATATGGAAGGAATCTCAGCACTGAACCCTTATCAACGATACTACCGCTAACTCCTTGAGCGACTCTGTGTTTATCTGTCTCCTTATGGAAGTAGCGGCTCATAGCAGAACCTTTTCCTTCTTTATTTTCCATGGCTTCCAAACTACCCATTCCTCTGTATTTCTTCAACCTAACTCCATCAGAGAAAAAGTATTCACCTGGTGCTTCCGATGTGCCAGCAAGGAGGGAGCCCATCATTACACTTGATGCTCCCAGTGCCAGAGACTTGACAATATGACCTACAGATTGGATGCCACCATCAGCAATTACTGGCACATTAAATTGGCGAGCATATGAAGATACTTGGTACACTGCTGTGGCTTGAGGGCAGCCACATGCCATGACTTCTTGGGTTATACAGATAGATCCACTTCCCATGCCAACTCTCAGGGCATCGACCCCTGCGTCAATGAGATTCTTTGCTTGCATCCTTGTAACAACATTTCCTCCAATAACTTGAATGTCAGGATAGTTTTTCTTAATGAATTTAACCATTTCAATTTGGTAAATGGAATTGCCCTGTGATGAATCTAATACAATAACATCAACTCCATTGCTGACAAGTAGTTTCAGTCTCTCCCTGTCAGCATCACGGGTGCCCATCGCAGCACCAACAAGCAACTGTTTGTTAGAATCTTTGGAAGCATTTGGGTAGCTACGAGCTTTCTTTAAATCTGTTCTGGCAATCAAAGCAACAAGCTCACCAGATCCATTGATTATTGGCAGTTTTCCCTTCTTACTTTTCTCTAGAATATAGTTAGCATCCTGCAGAGTGACACCGGACTGAGCAGTGATCATTTCCTGAATGGGTGTCATCACTTCCTTCAGACTCAGTTGTGGGTCTCCCTCCCTAAAGTCAATATCTCTAGATGTGACAATACCTATAAGACGTCCACCAAGTTTGCCATTTTCTGTGATGGGGTACCCTGTAAATCCATTCGTCTTCTTGGCTTCTATTACATCGGCGACTGTATTCTCTGGACCCATACAAACCGGGTCGCGGATAAATCCATGTTTGTATTTTTTTACTTTATGAACTTCATTAGCCTGATATTCTGGAGTGCAGTTGTGGTGAATTATGCCTATGCCGCCACAGAGTGCCATCGCGATGGCCATGTCAGCCTCCGTCACGGTATCCATAGGTGTAGAGACTAGAGGTGCTTTCAGGTTAATCTTTTTGGTGAGAGGTGAAGTGAGATCCACTTCCTCGGCAGTAAAGTCTATGTACCCTGGCAGTAGTAGGAAGTCATTGTAGGTGAGCCCCTCGCTGTTGGCGAATGTTTCAGCCGCGGACAGCCCGTCGTGCAGGTCGCCTTCTGCTTTCACAGACATCGTTGTAACGACACGTGCACTCACTGGTGACCCGCACCGTGCTCTAATATAAAATGACGAGGTAGTATTTACGTTCAACTATGATATACCGTATACAGAATCACTGTGCTTAATAATTTCGATATCAAAACTAATACGTACACGTGGTAAGTACTAATAAATGGTGTTCTTTAAAATGTTGTAGGGAAAAGTATGTTTATGGCACTTTTACACTTAACTTAGATAGAATGGAACGTTTTGTTTTCGTAAATAATCGATATTTTCATATAATTTCTCCAAAAAATAGTTTGTTGAGAATAAGCAAGACACCGGCATCCCTTATGCTTCTGATCAAAATGACAGGTTGCATTGCATTGAAGATACGATCTGTCATCGACTCATATCGCGTCTGTCCAATAGGGCACGACAGACAGTCGTATTTGGTGGTAAAGATTGGTTTTAGTTTTAGTAGCAAATATAATAATATTATTTTTCATATTTTAGTAATCACTAATTTTTTTGCTCACTACTTTGTCTGCGTATTTTAGAAATTATTACACGAGAAAACATCCTCGAAATAAGAAGTATCTAGGTGACAAATTGTGTAATTATAAAGAATCTAGGAAAATAAATATTTATTTAGTATAACAAACATATACTTAAAATGTATTTAGGATGCGGATACTGCCCTTGATGTCTGCTTTTATAATTTTCAGAAATTATCCCACGTGATTTACTTTTTCGATCGGGATAAATTAAATTTAGTTGCTCATGTTCTTTTCGGACCATTTACTACCTTTATGCAAAGAGTATTGCCCTTATGCAATAAATCAAGTCTTATTGGCTATCCGTTACGACATAAAAGAGGGACAAACAAACTCACTTTAATATTTATTATACTAGTATGGACTAGCGTTTGCCCGTGATTTTGTCTGCGAGGACTTCAGAAAATATTCAGCTTGATAGATCATAATATAAAGTAGCCTATGTTCTTTTCCAATCCTTCAACTAAAGGGATCTTAGCTTCAACTATCCCTGTCCAAAAAATCAAGCACTCCGTTATGATGTGAAGGAAGAACAAACAAATAGATTATCTCTCTTTTATAATTTTGTCTTTTCATAGTTCAAAACCAAGTAGGAGCGGAGCAGTATTCCACACTAATGTCATTTGGGTGTCCATTTATTATTTAAGAATTTAAAACCAAGTTTTTTCTGACCTTTCTGGTCAATGGGGCGGTGTGTAGTTAAAAGTTAGATTCGGTGAAACTCTATTATTAAATATAAATAACAGCTCAGTGCTCACAGTTTGTACACGTTTTGTAGTTGTTGGATAGAAGCGTTTAGCTGTCTTACTCCGAGTCCGAAGCCACCCCTTATGCTTGATTTGTCAGCTCGTGTAAACGAACCTTATTTAATATAGTATTGCCATATTGTTATGTATTAATTCTACTATAATTTTAAATGCCGCCTTCCTTCGCTTTCTAATGTGGTATTTTGGAAGAATAAACTATATACGTACATATGGTTGGTTATGTAAAAAATGGCTTATTATTTTTATTTATTTAACGAATATTAGTTTTGCTAGGGCACCCAAAATATTTTTCGGTCACGGTTGCTCAGTTGAGTCAGTTGGGCAGAGAGAGATTATCGAGTCAAGAGTACGAGTCTGGCTCGTAGTTGAGTAGTTTGAACTTGTTTGTTTCCCTCTGTACCTTTTATGGCTTGATTCAAGACTTAGCTGTATGGTGGTTATGCCTTTTCCTTTGGCCATTTTAGTGAGAAAAAAAACCGTATAAAATACTTATTTGGTTTGAACTATAAATGAACTGATTATGATTTTAGAAGGGTAAGAATCAAATACTGTGTAATATACGTATACTACGTAATAATAAACATGACTCCATACAGCGAAAATAAACCTACCAAACATCAATTCTCTACCATACCACAGATAAGGATACATAATGTAGGGACAGTGGCGCCAACAATGCGATAGTAGCGCCTTTGATGCTTGGCCATGTTTCATACAATTTGTCTTAAAATAATTTGGAACTAAGTTCGTCACACTGGTAAGAAGAATGATAACGATTACTAACTTTGGCTTTTTGGAAAAGTAAATCATCGCGAGGAAGTCTACATACTCGTAAAAGAAATTCAAAGAGATTTTTAGTATACTTAAATTTCCAAGCGTCATGTGTCAGTGCACATGGCAACACATGAAAATTTCCAGTACCTTAGGTACCTATACGCTGAAATCGTATTATATGCCTTTCCGTACAATGAGAGGTTAACTTTGAAAATGTACATTGAGATGTACGAAAAAATGTATGAAAAATCGATATGTATTTTAGCTGCTAAGTTATGTTGGTTTTTCAATCAGAATTACATTTTCGGTAGAGCATTGTTGGGTGTATATTACCTTTTGTTTATGATTTTTAATATGTTAATAATTCATATTATGTACGGAAACCTCGGTGTGTGAGTCCGACTCGCGCTTGACCGTTTTTTTAGAATACTACTTCCAATGGAAGAACAAATTAAACAGGACTGTTTTATTCTTGAATAGAATAACGTAGATAAAGTGTAGCGGAGCGTAATGTAAAGTATATTCGCTTATAGTGTTGCTGCTGCTTTATGTTGCCCAGATACACGCCACCTCTATCAAATAATGCCGGCACGCGCTCAAAGAGAGCCGACTGCTATGTACAGCCGATGGTGAATTTATAATTCTATACCGAGGCATCGCAGTGAGCAGTGAGGTTGTGCTTGTGTGTGTAACTACGAGTATATAGAAAATGTGTTTAATTTTCTGCTCCGTCATGTGAACTCATGTGTACCCATATTTTGTCGATTAAATTAATTTTGCTGCCTAAATTAAATTATTCCGTTCGGGTGTACCGACACTGTCTAAGCGAACTGACAAGTGAGTACAAAATATGTATCCACTTTTAAACCATGTCACATTCACTTTTCTTTGTTCCTACGTAGTGTGTTGAAGAAAATGTCAATCGAAGGTGAATGTGACATGGTTCCAAAGTGGATACATATTTTTGTACTCGAGTGTATGTACAATTGTACATACTTATTACTAATATTTGCAACACCCAATCGGACTATATATTATATTTAAATCAGTATGTGTAACGTGTTGTCATGAAATTACGCAGAAATCACGTATAGATTGATGTCGAAGACTAATCAGAGAAAAATAAAAATATGTGCTACTTTTCAACCGACTTCTAAAAAGGAGAAGGTTCTAAATTTGACTGTATGTTTTTCGGTGTATGTATGTTACGCGATAATTCCGCCAATTGTGAACCGATTTTGATGATTTTTTGTTTTGTTTAGTAGATCATACTTTAGCGGTGGTCCCAAATAAATTATATCGAAAATGATTGAGCGCTTTTGAGAGAATCAACAAAAACCAAATATGTACCCAAATTATTCTACCTCCACGGGTGAACATTTTTAAGGCAATTGAAGTCGGTTGTTAGTACTTTTTGAACGAGTTATTAGGGTTTCGAACTTCCGATGAAAAAAAAGGCCGGCCAAGTGTGACTTGCCCACACGACGCACTTGCCCGAATTTTATTTGTTTTCTAATAGAATTATCCACCGAAAAACTTCATACAGATTAAACACTTATGTAAAATTAAAGATACCCTTGCATGTTGCAGTGTACGTCTACCTTTGTGTTTGTGAACAGTATGGGAAAAGATATTTTTTAAAATGGAATATCTTTTCGCTTACTGCACATTATTCACATGTATTTTTCACCTGTACTTACTTCGTTATTACTTCTAACAACAAGAAAGAGTTTCTCAATTTAACTGTGCGTTTGTGTGTGTATGTTACTCCATATCTTCGCCATGTTAATAAATTTTAATGATTATTTTTTAATTGAATAGGCCTTTAGGGATGCTAAAAGCAAAGAGTAGAAAATTACAAGATGAATCCCGTTTGTAAAATGTCATTCAATTCTTTTTAACACTTGTAAATAATGTATAATTAATAGAATTCATGAGCAAATGAAGTTGGTTTCTTAGCTGTTATTTAAAATACTGGAATGGCCATACAAACAGTATCAGTCGTAAAATAGTAACGGGAATTACACAATTAAGAAAATCGTGATTAGACATACATTCCAATTAAATATCAACATTTAATTCTCCAAACGATAACGTTACTCACTAGTCAGGTAGAATACACTCGTTAGATCCATTCACTTTGACGTAGCCCGTCGGGCATTTATCTCCGTCGAACGAGGCGCGCTGGTCCAAGGACACCTCAGTCACGTTCAATACAACACCGTTCATGGTCGCGGCTGTCGACTGGCCGGCTTTGACGTCACTGGGAACTGCCGTCTTCGCCGGTGTCTCCCGAGGCGTGACATTCGACATATCACGTACAGAGGCCGGTGGTTTTCCCTCGAAACTAACTCTGTCATAAACATTCCCACTCTGCTGTACTTCTGCATTCGACTGATCACGAGTGTTCGAATCTCTGGTTACCGGTCGATTTCCGCTCATTCTGTTTACAGACATGGGCGGTGCAAAAAGATTTCGTCTCGGTTCGTCTATCGGAACCTCCAGCGGAAGGTAAAGGTCACTTCCGTTGTTAGGTGTAAACAACTTGGAGTTTGAATGATTCTGGATCCGAGGTCGAGGTCGCCGCATGAGGTCTCTCGTCTGGGATGTCTGTGTGCCGGGCTCCGAGCTGACCATCTCCGACACCAATATCCGCTGACATGTTCCCAGACCTAGTACCACCGCACACGTTATGATGAGTAATACACGCATTGTTGTAACTAAATTAATCCTTGGAACTTGTTTATGATCACACGATGTAATTATACAGTGAACAAAACAACTTATTTATTAAATTACTATTTTAAATCACTGTCTGGCCACGATGGTGTTAGTTAAGGAACAGCTGGTGGCGTAATAAGGAATCAGTAGCTTGATGACTCCGTATCTCGTTGCCACGGTTTTTGCACTTAAGGCCAATAATAATGACTAGCTAATGACGGTTTTGTGAATACAATGAACGAGGAAACATCAGGAGATGTGATGCGAAACTATCGAGTTGTTAATGTGTCCATGTTGTTTTAAATGCTTCAGGTCGGTGGCCAGGCTGAACACAACTCTGTGGTTCCGGAAAACCACGTATTTATGTCATATAAATGTAGTTTTGCAACTTTTGCTACAATTGAGTCTGGCTCGGTTTACAGTTAAAACTAGAAGGACATAAAAACTTGTTTTGTATTCTCCTTAAGATTCTAGAGCGGAGAAACCGTACTACCGTGCCGCGGTCGTCGGCGTACGTAAATAGCTACCTACTACCTGCGCCTGCGAGTACGGTACATACCCGATACGGCATCCTGCATGACATGCGTTTGAGCAATACATACCTACGAATTAAAAGCCTTGTTCTATAGAACTATAGTTCTATACTACTCCTAAGCAGTTGGCTAGATGTTAGATTTTACTCAAGTATTCATATTGAAATAAAACTGTACACTATCTGTTCAAACATGTTTTACTTGTATGTTATTTAGGTCGTAGATAGATTAGTAAATAAGTAAAAGTTTCTTACACAAAATGAATGATCTTGGATAATTATGTCTATTGGGAATTTCTCCTTTTCTGCAGTAGAGGGCGGGGTATTTTTTTCTTCTATTTGACTTCTTTTAAATGTGGCTGGACTGACTGACTTTCTGTTTTATTGGTCTTGGAATCTTATGTCTATGGGAAATTCATCATCATCATCTTTAGCTGGCGTGACTTTGTCTGTGTCTCTTTTAGGGCCGGTATTGACTATTTTGTCACCTCCATACACATATTCATTAGGGTTGAGTGGAACGAATAAAGGCTCATCATCTTTTGGTCTTGCGGTAGTTTTTTCGGTGTTATAATTAGGTTTTGGGCTGCTGTGGCCTTGTGGCTTGGAAGCTTCGTAAACAGACCCGTATGTTGGTTTTGTGTCTTGCTCGTGGCCACTCGGTGTTCCCTCGTTCCCGTAATTATTCTGATTTGGAGTATGACCGTCATTCTGGTTTGGCCTTTGATAATTGCCCTGGTTGCCGTTCCCATAGTTATTTTGATGCTGTTGACCATAGTTGTTTTGATTGGGCTGACCGTAATTATTACCGTTATTGTTGTCTTGATTAGGGTATCCTCCGTTCTGATTAGGTATTCCATGGTTTTGGTTGTAGTTTCCATCTTGCGGTGGGTAATCTTGTCCATATTGATTCGATCCTGGATGTTGGTTGTTGGGATAGTTATTGTTGTGGTTGGGATAGTTATTGTTGTTGTTGGGATAGTTATTGTTGTTGTTCTGGGGCCTTCCATATCCATTGTAATTTGTACCTGGTTTATTTTCACCATGATTGGCGTTTTCTTGGACGACAACTATAATTGTTTCGGTTTCAGGTTTCACTTGAGGTTTGCGTTGAGCATTGATACCGAAATTCAAGTTGAAACCTCCGATCACTGAGCTCGCTACACCTTGAACGGATTCGTGCACATGCTTATGCGCATCAGACAATATACCTGTGAATCTGGAGAGATGTCCATTGCACCCCAAAGTCACTGTTAACAGAACTAGTAAACTTGTTATTTTCTTCATTATTTAAGATTATATGCACAATTCCTTGTAACTCGATGTATTGCGCTGTGTCTGTGCGAACAACTGACGCGACCATCTCATCTTCATTTCATATGATCTTGCTACAAAACCTGTTCTGGTAATGGTAATTCACCTCTGTTTAGCAAAAACTTGCTTCTGACAAATAAAATACCGGGTGACCACGAGGAATACGCCTCGTCTGAATTAACAAGTAGGTATACGTATAATGGCGCAGGTATATATGCATTTGATATTTTAATTATGGCGCTGGTTTATTTTGTTTCGTTCGGTCTGAGCAACAATTACATTGGATCCATCTTGGATGCATAAATAATACTTATTAGATCTTCTTAGAGGTCACAGAACGGAACAAACAACCTCGTTTTTGTGTTTACGGATAAACCGTTTTTATAACTTATAAGTTCTTGTTGTGAGTTATTTTAAACGAGTCTACGTATGACACATATTCATACTTTTTAAGAATTTAATTTACTGATGACATCCTGTATAAACCAATAAAACGCAAACTTGAATTTGTAGCTTTACGATACATAAACAATCAGTGTCATTATAGATTACAAGGTTATCTATACGTGCATTTATTTATTCTTCGTCGGATCCAAAGCGGATATCAATATCATAATACTGGTTATTATCGTCATCAGTATTGTCTTTTTCCGTGAAATCTGGTTGTCCGGTAGCCTGATCAATTGGAGGAGCATTCGTCGGCGTTATTTGGTTACCAACTGACTCTCCATCTGAATTTGATGGTGTAGTATGTTGCACCTGAGGTTTTGATCCATTGTCATGTCGGATAAAAGATTGTGTTATCCCATTTAAAATTTCTTTTAAACTTTCTATTGCTTTCAGAGCATCGTCTTGAACAGATTTAATCGGTTTCGACACTTGTTGGAGCAATCCTGAGAGTAACGTTTTCTGATTTGGGGTTGGGTTATTGTTTTGTTGAGGCCTTTGAATGTTTCCGTTCAGAAGTAAATTGTATTTTGGAATACTAAGTCCGGTGATTACAGATGGATTCTTCGGATTTTGTCGGTTGACCACCGAAAGCCAATTTATATTCTGTCGAGGATTCTTTAAACTCGGCTGGGAATTTGGTGACGCACCATTAACGTGCCATAATGCGCGCTTATACCGATATCCATTCGAAGAAGTAGAAAGAACTCTCGAGCTTGCTGGAACACTTAGCACTATTACTTCCAAACACAAACAGACCACAAAAGTTTTAATGTTGAACATTTTTTGTTAAATTGGAACAAGCACTTCTTGGGCAGTCAAACTTACACTAAACATGAAGAACCTAGTTAGTTAATATCTATTTTATTTGGTGATTAAGAGTTCATTAAAATTGAATGGTAGGCCTTTAATGTTGTAATCAATTGAGGTTTATGAGTAAGTCACGATGTTTGGCTTGGAAAGAAGTAGATGCAGAGTTTCTTCACTTGCATGTAATAAAACTGTTGTAGTTTACCCAAACAATATTGATATCTCGAGCGGGGATAGTCGAAAATTTTGTGTCAGATATATGACATAAGGTTTCTTTTGGATAAGTAATTAGTAACAACCGGCTAAGTGTGAGTCGGACTCGCACACGAAAAGTTTATGTATCATACTTCACTAAATATTTAGCAAACTCCAAAAAATCGCGTTTCTTGTATGGGGACCCCTTTCACTTTTATTATAGCGATTGTTGGTCACCGGCTTAGTATTTTACACGAATGTCGCAAAGGCGTAAAATAATAGTTAGATTAGGACCAGAACTACAAATATAACTAAATCTATTTCGTCCTGTTTTCCCTCAATTGTCTTCAAACACTATTGGCTGACGTTGCTATCTCTTTTGCTTTCATAAAGATTTTTGTGTCTTTCAACAATTTAGTCGTTCGAGAAGTTTCGTTTTTCACATCTTCAAAGACGCCCGCGATCTACAAGAGATAAAAATTTAAAAAATTCAAAATGAAACAACAGAAAGGGGCACCAAATAAAACCAATGCATTTTAGTTAAAATTGTATTAAACAACAATAAATGAAGTGTCTGTGATGAAAGGTTATAAATAGTGATGGGCAAGTACGCGACTAGGAGAGTGTGATAAAGTTCATTAACCCGCGGCATTGAATGAATGTAGTTCGTCAAAATTAACGAATAAAACTAGTAATACGAGTGAAAATGACCCCGATATAAGTAAAAACATTTAAATTTAATCATGGTCTAACAGCACGCTTAATGTGACTGCAGATAATGAATTCTGCAAAACGTCTTAATCATGGGAAGCTGTTTTGTTAAATGCAACACAATGACAATTCAGCTAGATATTGTACAGCTATTTTACATAACGGAGCTATTTTGTAAAACAGCTAGCCGTTATGTAAAATCTCATTACGCAATCCAATTGCGACATTCAATACTCGCACGCTATGTTTGCCCCTCTGAAGTTAGCTACAAAAGGCTGCGAAGTATCAATTTATTAACGTATAAATGGGAGGCAAGGCAAGTTAGCGGGTGGAAAGAAATGTCTGAGTGTTGTATGTCATCTAGGGATAGTTATTATTGAAAATATTCACACATATTCTGACTGTACATGCGTGAAATTCCGGAGAGCTAACTTCAGAGGGGCAAACATAGCGTGCGAGTACTGTAATTACATACGAGTATATACGTAAGAGGAACACTTATGAGTATATTATGACATATCATAAGTAGGTAATTGTATTATTTCAACAACAGGACATGAAGGAATTCAACATAACCACAAAGACGTAATATTTAATTCAGGACACATTTATTTGGAAAAAGGGAAGCCCGGAAGGCACAATGTATTGTTCATTCACTTTTGGTTATAACAGGATATTCGCGTATACGTAATTACTTATTTACCTACTTTTTATTATAGATTCAAACGTCATATCCTTATTGTGAGACTGTGGCGTAGAATGGTTGTAATCATGTTGTAGTAAAACTATAAATGCGTGTCATTAGATTTGAATGAACAGCTTTCTAGACATGTTACAACAAAAGTCAAATAGATGGCGCTGTCCACAGACTTTCAGTATCTTCAAGTTTTCATGGTTAAATGTCATTTTATGTTTAGACTAGTCTTCCTAGCGTTAACGTTAATAGGGAGCGTGTTTCACCACATAAAGCCGCCTCGTTTCCACAGCTCAAATATATACAACATTATTTTATTTCCACCTTGTTAAACTATTTGATACATTCTTGTATTCACTCATCGCTTCAAATATCATCGAAAACATTTATTTATGCAAAACATCGATGGCGCACTGCTTTTTCGACTTGCCTGCTGCTAATATAAATGGCGGCGTCAAAAAGTTATTAGGCAGATAACAAAAGCGAATATTAGTAACTTATTTTGTTTCTTACTTGATCATACGGAATATTTTATCTCTCTCTCACGGGAAGTTACGAAAATAGCACAATGTATGCTGTTCAATGCTATATAAATGCTAGAATTAGTTTTTACTGGCCAAAAAAGTGAATATAGTATAATAGAGTCTATGGATAGCGCCATCTATATTTTCTAGTAATGTGTCTGGAAAGCTTTCCATTAAGTTCTGATTCTAAATGTTTTTGTACCAAATAGTGTTTTGTATAGTATAGATAGAGCATCAGATCTTGAATCCTGTACCTTCATTAATGCACGCATTACTCGTAGTTATTTGAAACTTAAGCACAGAATCAATAAAAAATTAACGGTAGGCGGACGGTACGGTAACGGTAGGTAGAACGGACGTTCATCGCCTCCCACCAATCCGCGATACCTCACCATTCCCCGAATGAAAGTGACCCGCACAAGGATCGGTATTATGGTGCGCGAGAATTCACTCACACATGCGCGTCTAAACAAACGTCATCCGTTCGATGTATGTGAATGGATATGCGTATCAGTAGAAATATAATTTCATTTATCAAAACTTCATCATCACTTGTCTTTCAAAAATCGCGTTCTTGCAAGTTTTCTAAAGTGTAAGAAGAAACGTTTAACAAACAAATTTTAGACACAATGGAGTACGTCTAATTTTATACAACCACTCTGACTTTTGGGTTCACGGAGCCAACAATAGGCTAGTTGACAAAATTTGAAAACTTGGTTAATTATATACTTTAATCTATATTATATCCCCAAAAAGCTATATTTTAAAGAAAAAGCAAAATTTACATTACGTATTTTGTATTTTAAAAAAGCAATTTATATTTCCCTCGAAAACGCTGAATAGTGTCATGGCGTCTTGAATGACGTCACAGCTCGCGAAATAACCTGCTCTGTGGTATGAAAACGTCAACAACAACAATGATGTTTTGCGAGGCGTGACGTCACACTTTCTTGCGCCGCGTTCTTCGTGTTCGTTGTCACGTGACCTAATGCCTATTTTTTTCGAATCCATTTTCTAAAAATATTAATAATCATTAACTTTTTTGAGAAATATACTAGTTTTTTCTTCTCTTCGTCTCCTCATTTATAATTAGAAACTATAAACCAAGCAATTTGTTATTAGTGGAAACAGGCCTATTCGTAACGGTTCATAAGATTGTATTTCAGTGACGTCATTAACTCTAGCTGTCTCATGTGCAATATTTAACACACACGTGTAAAGATAGAAAAATCAGGACTGGTTGTAAAAATTGAACGAACCCATAGCAAAATTCAAATACATAAATATTAGACTAAATGTAACAATTTTTGGCTTCAAAACTTATCATAAACAAAATTTTAACACAAGTGCAAAATCTTTAGGGTTCCGTAAATTCTGTTTTTTATAATATCTTTCCTATACTATAAAACTCTATTACATGCTTATTTTATTTTCCCTAGAGTATTATTTAAGCAAGAAATAAGTCTGAATGTTATGGAATTATTAATAATTTTGTTATCATCATTGATGTTCTAATGTAATGTTATTGGATAAAATAAATTAAGATCATCTAGTTTGGAATTCGTACGGAACCCAAAATACAAACATTTTATATATTAAGCTATCTTAACAATTAATAAGGCACATCAAGCTTAGGTGTATTTGGTTAAAACATTTATTAGTGACTTATGTAAACATTTACACGATATCCCTCATTTCAATCTTATATTTCATAACAACGATTTGGAGATTATTATAGATACATTACCCTACTTTGTGATCGAGATAGGGTAACTATGACATTCATATATTTGATATTGCTATTAAAATTAATTTTTATAGCGATCGATTCGTAGCTTTGCGAAAATAATGCATTTAAAAGATGGACCATTATTTAATGTTCGCATTTATCCAGTTTATAATGATTGTCATATTCAGAAGACTTAAATTCCATGATATAACATGAATGAAGGAAATAGTACTGTTACATTATTGTATAATTAAAGTTTTTTAGTCTGTGACTTTGTAACTAGAAACTATTCAAAACACTACACCATTTTGGCATAACTATCGCCGTTATGGTTGAACTTTTTATTTCATGCTTTTTATTGAACAGACCAGAATTTAATGTACCACAAATTTTACCTTATAATGAATGTTCGGGAAATAGAAATGCTATTTTTTCACCCTTATTTTTGCATTAGTCAAAACTATATAAAGACAAAAGCCAATTTTGAAAATTAAATACACAACAACTAGACAAATGCTATTTTATTTCTACGATAATAAAACGGAACCGACATCTTGTGATCATCTACATTCAGGTATAATTTCTGATCGACAGAATTTTGTATAAAATCGTCTCTATATGTACAGTGAGCTTCATATATACAATACATAACTATGCATCTTTGTATCTTATCAAATTCACCCACACTTGTTACTATTCAAGTGTTGAAGAAACTGTCAATACAAAGTGACTTGGTACATACGGCGGCACATCAAGTTACTACAATCTGTTAAATTACAGTAATGCAACATGAACTTACATGGCAAAGGCATTAAGTTCTAGATAAATTGAAAAAATAAAAAAATATTGACAGATTGTAATTGCAGTGATGCTTGTCGTATACATATACATACAAAGGTGCATAAAGTACAGGGCCGTAAATATTGCACACCGGCAATCATCGCATTTCCGAATTTCCATGCCCATCCATTATTAGATTTATTGTTTATCAAAATTTGAATTCAGAACTCAGTACTTACTTTTTTATGGGTGAACTATATAGAGCTGTTAAACTATTTTCTTCATGAACTTGTATTTATTGTTCTTAAATAAACCCTTTTAGTCTGTTTATAGTCAGTAATTACTACTAATTGTAGATAATTTGGCGTGACTGGTCATGTAAGGGTAAAGCCAAGGCCAACTTTGAATTATTTAAAGTGTGGGATTTTATCAACTCTCGCTATATATTTTGATCTGAACACGACTGTACTCCATCGCGTTTGAACCAAGGTTGACAAATGTCATATAGTTTGTGTGCGCCATAGATAAATCTACGAAATCGAAAATAGCCGATTCAAAGGACGATGTGCAATATTTATGGCTTTTATAATACATATGAATAAAGCTAACTGTACAATGTTCCTTGAGTCACATGTTCAACGTTTATTGAACTCATGGTCTATACTCAGCTTAATGATTTATTTAAGTACACAATTTTAATCCTTCCATAACAAAATATAGCACCATTTAGTATATACATTTCATGGAAGTGTTTTGTAAAAATCAAAATAGAAGAATATATTGGCCTCTTAGCAACAAGAACATATATCGCACAATAAAATGATCGGTTGTTAAAATTGCCCTCTAATGTAGTTGTAATAATTTTCAAGTACATACGCTATTTATTTCGTATAGCAAAGTTAAATCAACTACCTTTTTATTACTGTCGGAAAAGCGTTTTGATTCAAGTTAAATAAATATTTGCTGTCACTTCCCAATATTAAAACTGTCACTTCCCAATATTAAAATATACCCAATAATGTAGTACAAAACATTTAGATACTATTAGCTACCCAAATTTAACTCCAAAAATTTCATTTGAAAAGTACAAGGTTACTCTGCCGGTGGTTATTCTAGGAACAGAGACTCGGTTTGGCCTCAATACTCGCAACAGGCGTTTCTTTAATACAGTAGCGCCTTCTGTCACTGCCGGAGTCGAATATGTAGAAACTGACTTTCACAAGTGACTCACCCACGGTTTAGATATAAAAGGTTGGAAAGGAAATTTGGTCCGTTTGACATCGCTACAAAGTATGATTATACAATTACACTAACAGAATAGTAGCTTTCTGAATTTGTGCGATAAGCTGCGTTAAAGTTTATTACTTAGTTATTTTAAAACGTTATTATGTATTAAGTGTTTTAATTGCCGTTTTTAAATATTTTGATCTAGTTTACTTGCACAAAAATATTTTACACGCACAAAATGGGCTTTTACACTTAACCTAAAAAAATAAAATAAAGATGGCGTGAATATAATGACGTTTGAAGTTTTCTACTTAGTATAAAAACGGAGGATTTTGTGATGTGAGCCTTTTATCTCATTCCGTGGTTGCATCGCTTTCGATACCAATTACTGTGACTTTTCATTCCTATAATGTTATATTAGTTTATGTGAGTTTTACAAAACACTTCCTTGCGGGATACATAACCTAACCTTAACGAATCTATGACTTAGATACCATTAGATATAAATTCGTGGTTCCTATTCGCTTCATGACTATTATTAAGGGTCTGTATACACGAGCGACTGGACTGGCCAATTTCAAACATATTTTGTCAAGGATAATTCGCAATTGTAGGGTGTCCATACTTTTCATTTTTCGAAATAATGTATGAAAAAACATATGTTTAAGTGATAGGTTGCATTATACTACTACCATTACCAGTAATTATAGTGATCATTAGTTGATTCCGAAAAATATCAGAAGCAAGTCACAAAGCCACAAATCATTTTCAGTGTATTTAGAAATAAACAGAAACTGTGAAAAATAATTATTATTACTTGTTATTTTATACCTCAAATAAGCGTAAATTCACCTCACAAATCGCTCACTCGTGCAAACAGACCCTTTATTCGAGAACAACGTTAAATTATGTGAATATCGTAACATTCGATGAACACAGCGATAAAACAAAATGGCCACACCATACAATTGTATTATTTACCTACACCTACGTAAAATAATGTTATATTCGTGTAACAGATTCACCTTAATTAAACCAATTCATAATTCAGCTCACTTAGTTTTAATTTTAATTTCAAATCGCTCGTGCAATTCATCAAATTCTTTATTGATTGACATCTAAATGCATAAACGTCCACTAACCTCTTATTAAGACGTTCTGTCCTATTCATCAACATATATAATGAAAGAGTCAGAGATATACAACATGAATGATTTTTTTAATGGACGTTTATACAACCTAGCCAAGCGGAAGCGATACAATGTTTGAAATTTCGATTAATTTCCCTCTCAAATAACAAAATTTTCCATGAGCAATGTCCAAATTTTCCATTCAGCATAGTCAATGTAATACAGTGATATAGAAATTGACCCCTTGTGTGAATCATTTAGAGGTCTGCTCAATCTTAAGTAAGATCTTTTAATATGCACCTTAGAGAAGATTTGCTTTTAATTATCCATCCTTCCCCATCGCAAAATAAATCAAAATTACAAATGCATCACTTCCGCTTCTAGCTTGTCTCACTTCTCGCCTGATGTAGCCTAGTATATATAATAAACAATTTATGTCATTTCACAAACATTTCTGAGTTTCGTTGACGCGTTGATTCTTCATGAATTCTCACAAAAAGAATGTTTTAACACACACGTTGAGTCTAAAACCTTTATTTCAGAAACTAAGCCATAGCGTCAACGAAAATGAAAGTAAATTTGAAATTTGACATAAATTAACTCTATTAGCTACACAAAACATCAGACTGAGCATTAGAAACAGTAAATTACTAATTTACGGACACTTTGTAAGTCCCAACTTTTTATTCCTTAGCAGTGATTCTATTATTGTACATTCGAGTACAAAAATAGGTCTCAACTTTCGTACCATGTCACATACACTCCTGCTTCTTTCTGTGTAGTGTGTTGAGGGAAATGATAATTAAAGGTGAATGTGAAATGGTTCAAAAGTGGATACATATTTTTGCACTCGAGTGTACTAGCAACACAATTTCAAACACAAACACGTGAAAGAAAACTATACATAAATGACATTCATATTTGTTATGATAAATTGGTAGTTCTCATTAAAAGTCAGGACTCAAGAAGTTAATATCAAATGTCATTAAATATTATCTATTGACATTTTGCGTTATCTATTAAATTATTGATAAGGTAAGGTAGTAAGTAGATATTAATTTTAGTGTGCGTGGATTGTATGTATCTACGACTTAGTACAATGTCACATTCACTCTGAAGATTATATGAATCAGGATTCAAATAACTATGTTCTAGCCTGTCTAACATCATTAAATTGATATAAGTCAGAATGAGATAAATATATATATTCTGTATCGCAAATTATGTGTCAAAATTAAGCAAATGGCGCCACTTGGGTTAGTTACAATGTTTTAAAATTTAGTACTGCATTAGTTAACCTACAAGGACAACTAACAAAGATTTCTTTGTCAAAAACCGGGGCGATGTGTTACAAGACGAGCAAATGTGACTGTCATTAAAATTACGAGTATCTATTATCGATAAAATTGTTTCAATTGAAATACGAAGGTACTTGTACCACAGATTATATACCTCTGGTTGATTGTATTCAGGTTTAATGTCATTTTAAAGTTAATATGACTTGGTCAGTATGCAGTTTGCTAGGCACTTGAGTATATGAGAGGCAACGCCAGTATTTACTACGGAAGCCGCGTCAGTAGAGATAGAGTTATGCGATAGAACGAGAGGGTGCAATACAACGTCGGTCACGACGCTGCGCTGTGCGAGTCAAATTGTCCCATATTGTGTTGTAGCAAGAGTAGCTATTTATTTAAAGGTATTTACGAGTCGATATTTCTGTTGCGCTATGGAGTATTATGTGACATGGTACAAAGTGGCTTAGTGATTATTAGGCTGACTGTATCCGTACTTTGATAATTACCAAAAATAGGGCATCGGATTATTATGTTGGGAAATGAATACACGAACGGAAAAAAAATATACTCGAAAACAAAAATTTGTATCCATTTTTGAATGTCACATTCACCTTAAATTGACATTTCCCTCAACACACTGCGTAAGAACAGGCAAGAGTGAATGTGACATGGTTCAAAAGTGGATACATATTTTTGTACTCGAGTGTACTTAAACGGCGTTTTGAACAATAATAAAAAAGGGTGTAATAAATGATACTCATTTCTCGACATTATGATCAAATGTCCTATTTTTTAGATACTTATTATATTTTATAGCAATCAAGATTATGGTAAAATCAAATTGCATCGTCCGAATTGTCTTAAAACTAAACACTGACATTGTCACTAATGGTGGATATGGGCAGGGGCGCTTTCTCCTTGTCTGCGATGGAGTGCAGCGGACAGGGCGGGCGTTTCACACTGCGCTTGGCCCGCGGGCGCTCCATGGGCCGCGGGGGCCGCCGCTGGGTGTTCCGCCCCGCTGGAAGCTTCGACAAGTCACCAACGGACGCTGACTTGTCGAAAACCTGACGGTTTCGAAAGTGTAGTTTATTATTATTGTGTGTTGTTACGAGGCGTCGACTGCTCGCTATAGTGCATGTTATCGCACTTGGGATGCCTTGAATGTGTCGTGTGTTGTCTTACCTTCCGGTTCGGCGCAGGCTTAGGCCGAGGTCAGTCGATGACGTGTTTTATTTTGACGTACAGCACGCAGGAGAAGAGGAACCCGAAGATGGGTATGACGGACATGCCCACGCCCACCGCAGCCAGGATGATCAGGTGCTCCCGGATGTGGTTCGTGAACTGGCGGATACAACCCTGCAGACAAACTCAAGCGTCACATTTAACGTCGAGAAAATTGGTTTTGTACGAATTGACACGGAGCCCCAGACACACTCGAGTACAAAAAGATGTATCCTCTTTTGAACCATGTCACATTCACCTTTAATTGACATTTCGCTCACTACACAGGAACAAGCGTGAATGTGACATGGTTCAAAAGTGGATACATCTTTTTGTACTCGAGTGTACACTGATAATTTTAAATTATCATTATCAAATAACAGTGATCTAATTATAATTTTTGAATATTTTGGTCTAGTTTATTTCTACAAAAACATTTTTAAAAACCGGTCGAGTGCGAGTCTGACTCGCGCACCGAGGGTTCCGTACAGAATATGAATTAAAGACATACTGAAAATCATAAACAATAGATAGCCAAGGTAACAACCACCGAACAAAGCTGTAACGCCTGACAAGATACGCGCTAATGTTAATTTAAACATTACGAATAATATTTTTATATAGGCGCTAAAAGCTATAGTAAACTGTAGATATATACTGATATAATACTTAAATAATGTTTTATTTTTATTATTTGTATTTATAGCGGCCACAGAAATATACATTCTGTGAAAGTTTCAATTGTTTACCTATTACGGATCATGAGATACTGTCCGCTGACAGACAGACGACCATCGGTAGGTTAGTAATAGGGTCCCGCTGGTTACCCTTAGGGTACGGAACCCTAAGATAGCAGATCAAGTTATTTGAGCATGTTTGCACACTCACGTGGTAGTATATGTTGGAGGGATGGTCCCTCGCCCCGCAGCGCGAGGTCTGCGTCTTGCAGCACGAGTCTGGCACCAGCAGGCGAGGGTCGTGCTCGTGCCACGCGCTACGTTTCCAGTCCTGGTACCGCTCCGCGCCGCAGCACTTGAACTGACAAATAATTAACGCATTCAAAAAGAACGAAAAACCGACTTCAATTGCCTTACAAATTTGGTTTTTGTTGATTTTCTCAAAGAACGATCAATCGATTTCGATAAAAAATTTATGAATTGAACACCTCTGAATTATGCTCTACCAAACAAAAAAATAATTATCAAAATCGGTTCACTATTGGCGGAGTTATCGCGTAACACACATCTGTTGACAAATACTGCTTAATAAGCTGTTTTTCATACCCGCTAGCTGTTTTACTAAATTGATTCTATTACGTTGCATTTAACAAAACAGCTACCAATGTTCAGACGTTTTGCAGAATTATATGTTAAAAACTTAAAGCGTTTTTTCGTAGTTCGGTGTCTTCTACCCCTATCACGTCATGACACCGAGTCAGTATAGCAAAACACGACTAAGTGAAAAATACTGAAGAGGTGGGCAGAGATCACCAATCACGGCGTGGAAACTCAGACAAGGCCATCAGTGGACTTATGCAGGCTGGACATTTCAACCAAATCAAAATCTTTCTATTTGTGAAAAATAGGGTTTTTATATACAAAGGTGGTAAAAGAAATATTAAGTTGCTTTAGTACTATTTAGCCATAATCTACAGCATACAAAATAGTTTAAGACTACGCGCGCGGTGTTACCGTCCGTTCTTTACAGTACTAAGTTGGTCAGGCAGGGGTTACCTCTGTCTGCATCCTGTCCACGGCGTCAGTGATGATGGTGTCTAGTGCGTAGTTGTTTAGGAAGGTGTTGTTTAGCTCCGCCTTGAGCTCGGGCTCCACCGCCACCTCGTAGTAGTACGCCAGCCCGCCCGCACCGAGCTCCAGGATGAACGTAATCAGCAGGAAATATGTGTACTGAAACGTAGACATTACTATTATATATTACGATTTATATCATCATCCAGGATACATACACGACAGGACATAGGGCTCCTTTATGGTACGCCACATCGACCGGTCCCGAAACACCTGCATCCAGCGACTCCCCTATTTAAATATGGAATAAACTACCGGTTTCCGTGTTCCCCGAAAACTACAACTTGGGAATCTTCAAAAGAAGAGTAAATAGGCACCTTCTAGACCAACACGTAACATCGTCGACCTCATCGTCACTTAACATCAGGTGAGATTGAGGTCAAGTGTTGGTCTATCTTAAATAAATAAAAATACTGTCAAAATTATGCCTAGTTATTTATATATAGGGAGAGTGGAAGGATATAGCTTACTTTTTATCTCGATAGAACAAATAGTTCCCGTGGGACAATTAATGAAGTTCACGCGGACGATTTTAAAAGTAAGCTTAAGTTTTGTAAGTAAGGTAAGCGCACCCAGATGTGTCAAGCTAATAATGCGCTGGCTTTGCTACCTTTTATACCGGAATACAACAGTGCTAATAACTGCTGTTTGGCGGCAGACTTAGGTAACATGGTGGTAGCTGGTAAGGCATAGAAAATGCCCTGCCACGAACCAAACCAAGTACCGATAGATACCGACACTGGGAATCGTGCCCGGGACCTACGGATTGTAAGACCAAGGGTGCAGCTATTAGGCAACAGAGGCGGTCTTCTGTTAAATATTGTATGGCGGTATGTAGCACTTCATGTGTGAGTCCAACTCGCACTTGACCGTTTTGTTATTATTTGATGTTCCAGCGGCCATAATAATACATACTCTATTTAAATTTCAGTGTCTACCTATTACGGTTCATAAGATACAGGTCTGTGACATACGAACTGATTCTTTGATACAACTTCTATACATAACAAAAGCTGTGGGCCTTACACATAGCAAGCTGGTTCTATTCTCAGTCTTGAGTCCGCAGCAACCAAGCGCACTGAAGGGCACGCCGAGTGCGCCCGCCATGATGAGCAGGTACGCGATCGCGGCGTATGTCGGCGTGGGCAGCAGCGCCACGAACCTGTGTCTCGTGCCCACCGTCCAAGCTCCTACCACCAGCACGCCGATACCTGCAAACTGATAGACGGTACACAGCTTCTTAAAAATTCTTCAGTTCTTACAAAATTATTTTTATTTAATCAACTAAAATTCAAACGTATCATAATCGGTCTATCCGTTCGAGAGCTACGATGCCGCAGTCAGTCAGACATACATAATAACATATTTTTGCGTCGGGGGTTAAAAATAGACCACATTATTTCATGGTTGAAAAAATATATCGTAATCTAATGTAATTGGACTTCATTAATTTTAAGTTTATACTCTAGTAAAACACAGTAAAAAGCGTAGGACACTATGCTGTCTTTGCATAGCTTACTTTAAGTGAATGTTCATGTACAATTTCAGCAGAACAAGAGAGATAACAGCGATAATCATATATTATTTGCAATATTGATTAGAGCACTATCTGAAATTACCTTGTTCCGTGTTTACACACCTTACGAGCGATATTTTGGCATGATTAGATAAATAGCACATTTCATTACCTACATTTGAAGCAGAATTTGAACCTTGACCTTTTTGCACATTCCATGGACGACGAGCTAAATTAAACTCAATTATCTGACGTATATGCCAATATGTATAGTGATGACATATACAGAGTCGCTTTATATATTGTGTATAATGGGTTTGCACGGCCACTCACCTGATGGTAAGTGACGATAAGGCGTGCGCACCCAGAAGCCTTAAGCTGACTCTACTACCGGATATTAACACTACTGTTTGGCGGTAGACTTAGGTGACATGGTGGTAGCTAGCCAGGCGGACATAGAAACTACCCTTCTACCGATTAAATAGAGTTTCCCCACTGGGAATCGATCCCGGGACCAATAGATCTTTTGTCTAAGCGTGTAGACATTATGCCACGAAGGTTTTTGCTTGGCGTGTTTTCTAAAAAAATATGTTGCGGTGTTGATTAAAATCTACTGTCGGAAATAAGCCTCTGTAGCCTTAAGTCATGAGACGATCCAAAGCTTGACTGTGGTAGTCAATTCGACACCCGAGATCATACGTCAGATAAATCAAGAAAGGCTTTTATATAATAACATAGAACATAATATGTCAAATGTTCAAAAAGAACTAGAAACTGACTTCAAAAAGTTTACAATGGAATGGATATCCCCTAAAATGTTTACCCGTAGAGGTAGAATTACATATTTAGTTTTTGTTGAGTTTCTCAAAAAGCTAACTCCTCTGAAGTATGTTCACGCACAATGGCCAACACAGCGGAGTGCGAAAACCGTCATAAAAAAAGTTCCACCAAACAAGAATTATCAAAATGGATTCATAATTGGCGGAGTTTCCGGGTAACATAAATAAAAAACAACAACCATACAGTCGAATTTATAGCCTCCTCCTTTTTTGAAGTCGGTTGAAAAAGGAATAACTTACTAAGATTAAACCTTAGCTAGGATTATCACTAAATAGTATAAAACAAAGTCGCTTCCCGCTGTCTGTCTGTCTGGATGTATGCTTAAATCTTTGAAACTACGCAACGGATTTTGATGCGGTTTTTTTTAATAGATAGAGTGATTCAAGAGGAAGGTTTATATATATAATACATGCATAATATAGTAGAGCAACACCGATAATTTTTGGGGTTTCTAATGTGATGTCGTAAATAAACACATATTTTAGCGCTTACATTGCAAACGCTGGCTAAACCCTACCAGATAGATCAAAATAATGTCTTACTGTATTGTACACCTTAGAAAGGTCAACAAAAAAGTCCGCGATGGTATATGTCTAACTATTGTAGTTAACTTAACTACTATAACTACTTTTATACATTTAAGTTGATAGAAATGCCGACCAATATCAGACCATGTTATCCATACCTTTATATTAACCCTTATCAAAATAAATCATTTCATATGCAAGACTGCTTCAATATCTGTAGATAGCTTCTTGAATTATTGAAATAGGACATTCCATTCAAAAGATATAACGAATTTATAAAACCAAATACACAGAAAAATAAACGCCGGGACCCGGACACCAAACTGAAGAATTCAAATAAAGTAGTATTGATCGAAGTGCGAGAGAGAGGCTTAGCGATGCTATTTAGCTATGTCATAATCAGCCGGGAAAAGTTTCAATCTGGACATAGGCCTAAAATACATAAAACCAAGGGGTCAAGTGCGAGACGGACTCACGCACCGAGAGTTCCGTGAAGAATATGATTAATAAACATACTGAAAATCATAAATAATAGGTAAGATAATATGCACCCAATAATGCTCTAACAAAAGACGCCTGCCGAAATCACACGCGCAATTGTTAAATTACACATTGAGATACTTCTAAGGGTAGTAATCATAAAGTGGGATTTTAAATGTGATTTAATTCAATTAATTTGTTTTTATTATTTGTTGTTATAACGGCAACAGAAATACACATTTTGTGAAAATTTATGGAAATGGTCTAAAAGTACGACAAACACATATTGTTAGTTACACGTTTGACTTTTTTACAGACCCAAAAACTGCGGACTAGATTATTCGATATTAATTTCAAATCGAAAAACACACAGACGGACAACAAAGTAATCCAATAAATAATAAGGGTCCCTTTAATCCTTTTGAGTTAGTTATCCCTAAAAATGTACCAAAATGTAAATATAGAAATGTAAAACTTTAGATTAAGTAAAAAATTTGAAACTCTAAAAATATAAATAGTAATTTGATCAGAAACAACTACTTATGTCTTTGCAAAAAGTTTTTTTTCGTTTTTCCCAAAATGTTTAAAAGATAAATGTCCACCCGTGCGAAGCCGGGGCGGGCCGCTAGTACTAAATATTGTCTGTTGGCAATGGATTTAACTGGATTTGCCTGTTCAGAAGGAATGTTGGGAAGAAATACACATTTTAGCAAAGGAAGCTCTTGATCAGCTCATGAATATACTAATTTACTCACCAAATAAACAACATTGAAGATATGTAAAACACATTTGAGGAAGTTGACGCTGCAGCAATCAGCGTCTCTGGACTTCCGAGGCTTCACTTTCTTCTTTTTAGCTAGCAGAGCGCCTCCATCCTTCTTTTTCTCTTCTGCCATTTTACCTACTCACAATGTAGGTGTTTGTGGGTACTTTGGTTTCACCTCCGCCGAATCATTTTCTCAAATCTGAAAACAACAAACATTCTACTGAGTTTTGTTTCTACAGTAACAGAGTCAACTTTTGTAAAATAATACTTACTAAAATATTGACGGGATTAATGCCTTAAACCAATCAAAAGGACGTTAGGCGGAGCCGATTATAAAGGCTTCTCTATAGATATATAGACAGGTTTACATGAAATACACAAGAACGAATTACAGTATTTATTTCATTAGCAAGGCCTAAAATAATCTTATAAAAATGGAATATGATACAACACTTATTTCTAAAATAGACAAATGTCTGAAAAAAATAATTGACCTACAGTAAGATTTAAAATAAAATTGTATAAATTTGTAGAAAATATTATTTCATTGTACGGAGAATGCAAAATATATTTACAGGATTTCTAAAATAATAAAAAGTATGTATCTCAAGGTGATAGATTATTACTTACGACACAGTCAGTCCATTACATCACATTAAATTCATTCAATATTACATTATACCAATAACTAATCCTTTGGATTATATTCATACTTATTATAATACATACACAAAATACTATTTGATTTTTATAATAATAGAGACTAAAGCAAGAAATGGTCCAAGTTCATTTAAAGATAATCTAGCAACACTAATGTGTCTGCACTCAATTCCATTGTTCAGTAGAGACTGCACCGCTACTCATCAAACTGATGCAGCGTGTTTTCCAACTTGTCAACTATTTTCTTGTAAAACAATATTTGTTGCTTTAAGAACTTTTGCATTGTAGCTTTTAAATCTGTTGTCCTTTCTGCCTTGAAATGGTTTATTTCGGCAAGAAGGGCATAAGATATAACATCAGTTCGTCTTAATACTTCATTCAACTGTGCTATTTCCATCTTGTGCTCAGCAGTCAATCTCTCACATTCCCTTTTCTTTTGAACAGCTCCTTTGTGATTCGCCAATACATCAGGGAACCCTCCTACGACACCTTTGTACAGGTGGAATTTATCACCCAACGGATCCCAATCATACTTAGTCTGTTCTTCATACATTTTTCCAATTTCAATGTATGCCCCACCTGTCATTTTTATGGCTGATGTGAGTTTGGATGTGGAGACAATGGTGCCTTCATCGAGACTGAGAGCATTCCCTAAATGATAGAATGCTTCACCAACTTTCTGGTGATCAGTTTTGTACGGACCTTGGTATTTCTTAGCTTGTGCTTGGCACATGGTTGTTACAGATTTGACAGATGAGTCCATGCTCACAATAAAAGTGTGGCACTGCTCTGTGATGTTGTCCACTTGGGACTGTAGTAAAGCTTTTTCAGGTACAACTAATGACACACAGTAATTAAGACCTAACAGATTGTCTCTCTCTGCCTGTCTTTTCCCCGCTTTCCACCTCTTTTCATCAGTACAAGTAAGGAAATGTTGCCAAACTTCACATTTCGATAGAACAGGGTGTTTACACATCCAGTCTACAAACTCCTGTAGCTGTACTCGTCTGCGTTCTATTAACTGTTCATCGTACCTCCCAGAGATCTGTTTGTCAGGTAGTGGTGGTACTGGAATCAATGAAAACTTCTCCTGCAGCCTCTCATGCAGCCAATCAAAATGTTTATACCTTCTGGAAACTTGAATGTTGTTAAAAGATGGAGTTAACTGATAAGCTATGAAACTCTTGATGCCTTTAAACTTTGATTCCTTTTTGGGGGAAGCAACCGTCACATGATATGGTTGCGCTATGGGTGACCATATATATCCATCTTCATCTTGAATTATATAAACTTTTTCAGAATCAGGTACTTCTACATTCAAAGTGGCTAGTAGGTAGCTCTCACCACTGACTTTCGATGATGGAGCAAATTTATTCTTTCTAACTGTACCCATCCCAGAGAAAGTTGATGCTGTATCATCAGCATTTTGAGCATAATCACTGATCGGCATGCCTGGCAGTGGAGCGAGAGGAGCCTGCTGATGGTTGTGCTGTGATTTATGTTGCTGTGGGCCTGGACCAATTTCTGAATATGTGTCGTCATCCCAGTCATCGTCCCATCCATCTTCATGTGATGTAGTACGCTGGTAGTTGTTATCACCCGCACTCTGCTCTCCCCATTCATCTGCAGCTTGATCGTATCTGTGTTGTGCCGGAGGAGCGGCAGCATTTGCTAGCTCTTCAGGAGTGAGTTTCCTTACATAGGCTGCAGGAAATAATCCAGTTTCCCCTTTGGCATTCTTCCCTTCCCACCAACCTTCACCGATTTCAGTGTTGAGTAGCGTAAGTATTTCTCCACTAGTAATTGACATCTCTGTGGTTCCAGGCTCACCAGAGAAGTCATACAAGGCTTGCACTTGGGCTGCCATGATTGGTTTTTACCTAAAACAATTGCAAAACCATATTAAGCATACAGTATAAGAGAGGGATTGAGACGTGGTGTAAATATTTTCTTATCAAGTAATCTTATCAGTTTTATCTACGAAAGGTTGATAAATACGTAGTTCACATGAACACTGTGTCCTAAATATGTTATTAATGGAACGTAGGAATCAGGGCGTCACTCGACCGCGGTGTAAGGAGTTGACACATTTCCATAATAGCCTCAATTAAGCATGGTTGGTAATTGTCAAATACGGAGGCACGTTCATTGTTTCGTGACCTGCCAGTCGTTAGAAAGTGGAGTAATGGTATTCTGAATGGCTTTCTATTGTACAAAACTACAATAAACATAAGAAATTGGACATAAGTGATTTTTGAATAGGTGTTCAATAATGCACGACGATTTCGTAAAAATAACAATTTCAATATTTGCTTTATCTTACACTGTGGGTATAAGTTGTTGAAAATGTGACGCAAAATATTTTAAAACTGGAATTATTGGCAAAAACACTGTTATTCATTGTTTTGTGATGGAAATCAATGACGTCAGTTTTGGGAGTTTGGTTGTAAATGAAAATAGATCGGATAAATGCACATTTTTCTACAACTAAAGGAGCGATAACAATGAAGGAAAATTAAAAGCGACGTAGAATCACTAGTACTTACTTTTAATCACCCTAAAACAATTAATTTTTAAACAGAGACACGATCACAGTCATTGAAGTGACAGATGTTTCCAAGAAACTTCAAAAAATACGTTTTATTCTCCTTGGTATGGTACAGATGAACTGGTTAACTTATGGTTTCTCATTGGATGGTGTAAAATATTCTAGAGCTCCACCAACAGCTAGTCAGACAATCAATAGGAATGCCTTGCTAGGATTGGCTTAAATTTACGAAGCGTGTAGACAACTTGACTGCGAATCACTACTTGTAGATATAGGCAGATGGCGCTGATACTAAATAATTTTAGTTGCATTAATGGAAACAGCAGTTAAAAAGTTAAGAGGTTCTTGACAATAAAAATATATATTTGCTATGCCCATAGATAAGTAGAATATATCGGCTGGTGCCGTATAAATCATTAAAATAAATTAAATGAAAGAAAATGTGGCTTAAATCTCAGATAAAGACACTACGCTGACGTAAAACTGTCCTGCCGCATGCGTGATGTTTTCGCAAAGCTTTTTGTTACGTAAACTCAACGTAAACTGATGAATTGGCAAAGGTCGCTTCGCTTGTGCTTCGCGGGGTTCCTTTCCTTTTCAAGTACGGAGCCCTAAAATGTTAAGAAAATCGCACATGGGCACAGAGATATGCATGATGGCGCCACTTTAGTTTCAGTTAGTTTAAATGATTTAAATAATCGAATGATGATAGCGTATTAAAGGCGTAGTAAATTGATGAAATCATACTCGTATCGTGCAAAGTTATAGACAAATTCGGTGATACTAAATTAGCTACTTGAAATTCTTCGTTAGTGTCTGAAGATACTGGGTAAAGCTTGTCATCCCAGATTTGGCAAATTGTGCTCCCGAGCTTAGTCCGACAGCTGACACGCCTGTACAGACTTTCTCTGAGCACTGTGATTCTCCCTAAGCCCTGGAAACAGGTTAACGTGCAGCGTATAGCCAAAAAGCCCTGCCGATTCTACTAATAACCGCGACCCACCGCGAAAATATCCATATACCTACTTTGCAAGATTATGAAGCGTGTTTTAAATAACCGCATCCCGACGGTACCATATATATAACCGGTGGAGTAGCATATATTTACTTATGTACTTATCTTACTGCGATCAACGATCTGCCTACCAACTTGGCAGTGCCAAGTGAGTTGCGAATCTGTCCATTGCTACGGAGGGCTGTGATCTATGAGGGAGTCTCAAGTCCAGCAGTGGACTTTACAGTCGAATATGAATGTGTAATTAATAATATCTAATACTCAGTGCTCCTGTCTCGTAGCTACTAACTTGTATTTGATAATCAAACATACAAACAATTTGTCTATCAATATTTTATGAGGTATCTCTTTCTACTTTTAGAAGGACCCAACTTTTACGTGTCTCATAAAACAGAAAGGAATCTCTGATTGCTTTCCTGGGAGTTGTTTCTCTATTTGAATATACAAAGTACTACAATTGTTGATATGTGTGATCTAATCCGAAACACCAATTAAAAGTCATTTCCCCGATAAAAGTTTAGTTTACTTAACCAAATGAGTATAGTATCATTAACATACAGCTTCATAGTAAATCACAATTTTCACTTTAGACACTGTATTTGATTAGGTATTGTTCAAAATGCCATCTAGGGACCATTAGCTGCGTAACGGCTATTGTAGCTAATTTCGCAACACTTTTAGGTAATTATTTGTTACTATTTTAAAAGATTCTGGCAACAGTATGGAAGCATTTAGAGAGAAATCCCGAATGTAGTTCCATTAGTCCAATTTGAGAGTGTGGTATATTGGGGCAGGCAATGGGCATATGCATAAACAGCCTCTAACGACCCGGGCATTATGTTCTTGATGATGGCCATTTGGACCACTTCTCGCGGAAGTTAATCAAAACCGTGTGAGTGCTTAGAGTGGGATTACAGAGAATCGTGTGGTGCAATTAGAGCGTGCTGGGGCCTTCTTCATAACAATACAATTCGTACTAAACTGACAAATGTGAGCCATTTTAGAATTTTCGACTAATTAACGGGCAGTATTATATGACATTTGTAAGTATATTACGAATTGTACATTTATTGAGTTAAGTTTGCCTCTCTGAAGTTAGCCACAAAAGACCGCGAAGTATCAATTTTATTAACGTATAAATGGTAGGCAAGGCAAGTTAGCGAGTGGAAAGAAATGTCCTAGTGTTTTATGTCATCTAGCGATAGTTATTATCGAAAACAATACACACACATTCCGTCTGTACATGTTTGAAATTGCGGAGAGCTAACTTCAGAGGGGCAAACATAGCGTGCGAGTACTATACAACGCAAGTATGCTGTATGAGGCTGTAAACATTTTTTTCCTCAGTGAGTTGCACCCCAGTGTAATTCATCAGATTACCACATGGTTCTCACGATAAAGACATTATCTCGATCTTGTTGTTGATTAATTCGTTCAGTTACATTCTTGCACGTTCGTAAGAGTTAAATTAGTGTATTTTATATTTTGCGCAATCCGTACTTACGTATGTATGAGTAACGTTTATGATAAACAATTACACGCCCATTGGTAAATACGAGTATGTTTAGTCATCCCTAGCTATTACGGTTTTATAGCCAGACCATTAACTTATTAAAGTAACATTTACTGGAAAATACCATCCAAAAATAAGTTTTAATATTTAATATATAAGATATTCGGGTCCCATGACTGACAATTGACATCTTTACGATGTTCAGCAATGGACGTTCTACAGGTCGCATTTCTCAACCAATCTGGACGAAACTTGGTAATACCAAGTTGGTTTAAACTTTAAACGAATTTTTTTGAATTTTTAGTCGAAGGGAATTTTTGATTGGACTGGTACTTCCTCCAAAAAGTGGTAAAAAGGGGGTAAAGGATATGTCCGCCATATGATATCAGATTTAGATGCGTTTTTTATTATTATTTGAATGTTAAGTGGAGATAGTTAAAAAAAGTCGACTCAAAGCCCTTAGCGCCCCCTTTTGTGCACCCCAGCCGACGCGTTTAGTGTACTTGCATTGTGTTTACCTTGTGTATAACTTACGAAAGTGTCTGACCTAACTACTTCATATGTTTTCAGTGGAATATGGCCTCTAGATGTTTTAATGTCTGTGGTGAGAAACTTTAAAAAAAAAGCTGTAACGAATGCTTTTGACTTGCAGGTGTAACGCATAACTAAGTCTGTTCCTGAGGTATGGGTGCACTACGGGAGGGTGTGTTTACGGAACATCAAACGTCGCCCGAATATATAATAGCGACGTTTGACGTTCCGTAAACAATATATCTCGTACCGCTCCCATACCTCAGGAACAGACTCAGTTATGCGTTAGACCTAGTACAAACTAAACTAAACAATCCTGCAATGCATCGTTTCACAAGTTCAAGTAACTCTCAGGTAAAAATTAGGGCACACGTAAATCTATTTACACTTACTGGAATTTCTCACTCGTACGTACAGTCGACTACAAAAATATATATTCACTTATGAACCATGTCACATATCGTGTAAGGTAATAAATAATCATGTAACCATCGCCTTTAACTGACATTTGCTTCAACACACTACATAGGAACAAGCAAGTGTGAATGTGACATGGTTCTTGAGGTTGATAAGGTTCTAAAGATGAAGCCAAAAAACAGAAAATGGAAACTCTTCGAGAGATTCAAGGAAACCCCTCGGGTTTGGGCTCTTTTTAGTATTTTGTAAACAGACAGACGGACAACAAAGTAATCCTATAAGGGTTCCGTACCTCAAAAAGAAAAAAAGGAACCCTAAAAATGGGTGCATGTTTTTGTACTTGAGAGTACAGTTGTACTTTATGCTGTATTTTTTACGCGTTGCTGTTTTATTTACCCGGATGTGACGTCATGTATGAAATCCTATTAGAGTGACGTGCCGTGATGCGGTATGAGGTTTCCCGCCAAGATAACGCATGGTATATGTACCTCGGTCTATTTAAAATTACACACGTTTACACACGAGACACGTGCAGGTTAATTGTTCATGGGATCCCCGCTTTTATTCTGTTAGTCACATGGCATAGAGTCGTATAACGATAGCGCAGCGTGTATTTTATCAACGCTGGGAATTAATTCTGCTATATTTTTACTATGTATTTGGTACTTACTCTTAGATTTAAGAACTACACTCTGCTCCGCGACAGATAAAATCCATATTAGCATAAACCTGCATCTGTAAACTATCCTGCTTTCGCACACGTAATCCGCCATAAGAAAAAAAAACGACTAAGCGTGAGTCAGATCCGTGCACCAAATAATGCTTCAACAAAGGCCCCTGAAGAAATCATGCGTGACATTGTTAATATCCACATTACAATTTCCTAAAGGTGGTAGCAGTTTGTAATCGTAAACTGTCGATTTTAATGTGATATAATTGTCTGACAGACGAGAGGACGGAGAGCGGAGGGTTAGTAATAGTAATAAGTTACCGTTGGCTACTTTAAAAAACTATGATGACTTTGCACTTGGCCTTCATCTGACATGAGGGTAAGGCCGTTGGATGGCAAGCGTGCGCACCCAGAAGCCTCAAACTAATGAGGCGCTAGCTTTGCTACTGACCCGGAGGTCTAATGACCCCTAATGCCCCTAATGGGCACGGAGGCTTAGTCGCACCATTTCTAACTCATTAACGGGTTGACCGATTTTCATGATCTTAGTTTTTTGGAATTTTTCTTCACCCCCACACACAGGCCACATCGAACCAGTAGTACCCATGAGAGCGAAGCCGTGATATCCCAACGCCAACCTACTGCCACGCAATAATCAGTAAGTTTTAGAGGAATGTTGATGAATGTTACACCTGTGTCGTATACATACAAGAAGAACGCCGGTACACATGCAGCGGGCGTTCTGTAAATAAACATCACTGAGAGCCTCGAGGTGCGGGTGCGGATTACATTTTGTTAATTCTCTAAACTATTCCGTAATTTCAAAGTTGAGCCGTTAACCCAGCCGCAGCAATGTGTTTTAGGTACGCCTTTATGTCGGCGACCTCAGAATTCAAATATCCTGCAAACAAAGCGCCGACAAAAAAGCTTTTTTTATACAAAATAATATTTGCGTCCTGATTTATTCCTTAGGGCTGAATCTCTTTTCGATATCCGTAATGGACCGGCGGGGATCAAATTCTTTTACTTGGATTGTCAGGGATTACTCTGAAACACAGTGGAATCAACTGAGAGTGGCATTGATTTTTTTCTCGGAGAAGTAATTATTTTGGACACGATGGATTGTTTCGTTCAAAGTCATTTACTACTTTCTTTTTTATAATAAAATTCAATGTTAACTATAAACAAATATTTTGTTATGTATGATGATAAAATGAACTTTATTTCAAGGTAAATTTTCTTTTCATGGTCCGATACCTTCGGTACGCGAGTCCTACTCTCAATTAGATTTAGAAAAATCGTTAAAATAACTTTAATTAATTATATACAGGTTTATACTCGTAAACAATTTATTGACAAATCAATAAAATAACGTCATAATCAAGAACAAAAATATGTAAAAAAAATGTGGAGTTCCCAGGGCTCCTCGACTTGCGCAGACGATGACCACCGAGGGGGTTTTAGTGGATAGGAATTCCACGTAACCCGACTCTTCTTTCCTAAGAAGCTGGGTATGTTTAAAAGATTTTACCCTCGAAATAAAAGGTACAGTAGTGTGTTGAAGGAAATGCCAATTAAAGCTGAATGTGACATGGTTCAAAAGTGGATATACATTTTTGTACTCGAGTGTGCCACTGGAGCTCCCGAACCAAAACTGCGTTGACTAATCAAACAGTCGTTCATTAACTTTATAACAAAACTTATGTAATGAAGCCAACCCGACGACCTAATGTGTTTGGAAGTAAGTACTAATCAAGCTAGTCGAGAGGCTAGCTACGTAATTAGTGCTTTACTACTGGTCTCGAGTTGAATACAAATACCTTAATCAGGTCTCTGTTACCGTAGTACTTAATACTCTTATCAGAATGGCACAATTACTACTTACAGACATACGAGTAGTAGGGTTCCGTAATCCGTATCTGAAGGATGACAGAAGTTTACTTAACGACGAGCTTTTAATATTTATTTCAATTGTCTCCAGCTGATGAGCATACATTATATCTTTTCTACGCATCAAAATTTCCAAAAAGAATGTTGATTATTAAAAAACTAAATAAACACGTGATACGTAGGAAAAGACGTTTCGAATCCAGCCGTGTACCTATGAGTTGTTTTTCAATTCAAGCACATTATCCGATTGCTTAATGGTGAAGGAAAACATCGTGAGGAAACCTGCACAGTCCTGAGAAGAAATTCAAAGGTGTGTGTGTAGTCTACCAATCCGCACTGGGCCCGCATGGTGGACTATGTCCCATACACTCTCTGTAGGAGAGTAGGCCTGAGCCCCTGCAGTGGGGACGTATATAGGCTGTTGATGATGTTGATGACGTAGGAAAATGTACCTATGCAATCTCCACTGCCAATTACGACTGTGTTCATATTTTGTCAATATATATTCAAAAAATCAAAACTCATTGATATTGTGAGCCAATAGGAGCGGAATGACTTTTAATACTAGTGTTTTCCATGTCGGAAGTCATTTTACTGAGAAGAAATTCACTGGCGAGGACTGTCCCCGTGAACAATGGTGTTCGCGACACGAACTAATTTCAACGCCGACTGGAGTGGCATTAAAGAGAGTTGATAATTAGGCGTTCTCCTTTCTTGATTGTCTGCCAGAGATAGTCTACGAGGATAACAAAAATATTTTTTATATGTAATAATTGATGTCAGCCTCATTAACTTGAGGTTTCTGGGTGAGCATGCTTCCTATCCAACAGCCTTGTCATGAAGGACAAGCGATAATCCACTGTTCCTAAAAAAATTCATACTAACTCACAACAATTTATCCCTATAAACGGTAGCTTTTATACGTCGAAAGCTTAGAGGCTGTCGGTAAACTAAAAGTTAATAGAGAGGCGTCCAAAGAGAATCTAAGCGTAGCCGTTGCCAAAGGCTCACTTCCCCTGCTTAATGGGCCATCGAACAGCTCTGTGGAACAGCTCGGCTAATGCCAGGAATTCCATCCCTCGCCAACCGTGAATCATTTACCTTAAAATATTCAGAGATTCCAGTTTCGGGCGAGCATTTACAATTCGTGGGGGAACGCTCTTAAATAGTTTAGACCAGATTATTATTAAAGATGGCAGCAGGTAAGGAGTGTCGTCGCTTCAGAGTAACTATATATTCTAGGTATGTATGTAGAAACGAATGAAAGGTGTATGTATGTGGAATACATAATTAAGATAAGTATCGCATTCAAAAAGAACTAGAAACTGACTTCAACTGCCCCAAAAGTCTACCGCATTCATCCTCTGAGATGTTCACCCTTAGAGGTAGAATTATCTTGGTTTTTGTAGATTTTCTAAAAAAGCGCAGAATTAATTTTGATAAAATTTTTATGGGACCACTTCTAAAGTATGTTCTACTAAACAAAAAAAGAATCATCACAATTGATTCACAGTTGGCGGAGTTATTGCGTAACATAACCTCCTTCTTTTTTGAACTCGGTTTAAAATGCAGGATTTTTCACACACTCACCACCATGCAGTTTAATAGTTCATAGTTGCTGTGTAGTCTAATCTGATTGCACTGAAATAGCTGATTATATTGTTCATTTCAGTCACAGGTTGTTGCTATAGCCATCTTCAGCTTTACTTACCTTTTGCCATTTTGTTCTTTCTCAAACACATCTGTTGTCTTAATATATTATGGGTTTCCACTTGACCTTCATCTCACCTGATGGTAAGTGACGATTAGGCCGTCGGATGGTAAGAGTGACCACCCAGAAGCCTCTAATGAAGCGCTGGATATTACCTTTCATGAATGCAGCAGTGCCATTAATCTAAAGAAAGCTGTAGACCTAAAGAAGCGAAGTCTAGTAAAACGTTCTCCGGGATATCCCGAAATCCAGCAATTTTTGACTGTATTAACTTCTTATTGAGTATACGCTAAATATAAAGTTAGCCAAGAATATAATTCGACCCGCTCATAAAGGAAACTAATTAAAGTCGGCCCTTTGTGTGAATTTTAAATGAGTGGAGAAGGTTTTCAGTCAGCCGCACGTAAATCGTGGCGCGAGTTTAGCCGCAGGGCGGACTGGGCGGGCTACTAGTTTAAAATACCTGGAGGGTCGTGAAATATAGAGACATAATTGTTACTGCTACTGTATCTAATAGTACCTATATAAATGGTCTATACCTATATGTATAATATGGTCAATATAGCCCAGAATAAGCACGTCTATAATCATAAACATCATTTATTGGTACTGCTGGTACAAGTCAATATCTTAAAGTTAAATTACTACTAGTCATGGAGTATAGTTGAAGAAGTCATCTATTTTATAGAAACACTGCTAGGCAAGCCATTTTTTAAGTTTTTTTAAAAAAACAGTATAGACCTTGAACCTCTCTAATTTGGTTTGGCAGCCTGTTGTAAAATCGAAGGCCCATAACACGAATGGTCCTATACTTTGTCTAGTCTAAATGCCACTGGCCGCAGCATGTCTGGGTGGCGGTCACTTTGCCTGTGACCCTCCACCCGTCTGGTGTACGAGTTTAGATGGCTTCGTACATAGCCAGCTACTTGCATAACCAGTAGACATGGCAACGTCATTATACGTGATGAATTATACAAGATGAAAAATGGCGACGAATTCTGGAAACGAAACACTCTCTCATATTCAGCAGTGTACGTTTTCCAAGCTGCTAATATTAACACAGTATCGCCAGTGGTGGACTATAAGTAATTAAAATGCTTTCAAAGTTTTTATATCAATAAAGGATAGGCTGGTACTTAACAGGCCGTAAGATAATAAGGAGACCTGCACAAAGAAAAGCTCGTGAGGGTTCTGGGCGAGCAAGCTTCTATCCCCCGCAATTATCACTGGGAGAGATGAAATCCAAGTGCAAAACCGTTGTGTTTAAAACAGAAACAATGAAGTTGCTGTTACTCTTATCGCCAGGTTAATACTCGTAATTTGTAATCAGCTTAATGTTGAAATCCTTTTAAGAAAAATTAAGTGGGAGAAATTAGGGCGGAAAATTCAACCCGGTAAATGCCGTAATGTTGGATGTTCGACAAGCGTAAAGCTAAGTTTGAAAGCGAAGAGCCGGAGTGCAGACATATTGAATCACCCGTCATCACTTGTCAAGCTTCAGGTCTATTAAGTTCGTAGTTTCGTACATGGTAGTCGAGTACTATCCGTAAGATATTCAAGATGAAGATAAATTTAGAATCGTCGTACACTCGAGTACATAAACCACTTTTGTACCATGTCACATTCACCCTTTCTTATTCTTATACAGTGTGTATAAAAAAATATCATACATTCACGACCTAAAATAAAGTCAGAATGTGTTGATTTTCTGTAGAGGGATAGTTGAAAGGCTAAGGAAGGATACTTTTCGTAGGATAGACCGACTCGTTCCCATAGTCCAGGGCAGAAGCTATTATATATAATAGCTCTAAGTTAGAGACTGGCGTAAACATAAGGCAGTTTTAACTACATTTCTATCTGCGCCTGTTAGAGGTACGAGTAGGGTTAGGGTAGAACCAACCCGGGAGAGTTGTATGTTTAAGAAATTTAAGGGGGGGGGGGGGGGGTCAGTATTGAAAGAAAATCATGAATTAATTTTAAAATTTATATTTATTTTGATTTCGAGCAGCATCTAATATTTGTCGGTTTTTCACCATAAAATCATAAAAGTTCAAATCCAAATTTGTTAATACTTGTAATTCTGCCTTTCTTCTTTCTTTCTTTCTTTTTTCTTTCGGTTTCTTTCTTTGGTCCATACTTGCTACATCATACGCGCTCACGTGAAGCATTTGAGTCAGGACGTTTTTAGAAAAAACTAGAGAAGTTATTGCACTCCGGGAGGTCGGGAGGTTAACCATTATTACCGGAGTCTCCCGGGCAATCCGGGAGGGTTGGGAACCCTAGGTAAGAGGCATGCTATGCCAGCTTGAGTTAACATCAAGCTTACGTGAAGGGGCGGGCACGAACGTTCAGTCGGATTTATCTACCTTCAGAGGGCTACCTCTCCACTGGACCTCACTCCTGAACAATTTATTGCACGGTCCAGTACTTTGTTCCCTTTTTTGGCTAAGTTCAGAGTGCTTGTGTTTAGCCTTCTTACGGTTAACCCCTTTTATTTTTACTTGAGTTAGTTATTCTACGTTCAAAAGGTTTTACTAGTGTTAGAGTGGAGCATCTGAGCTTAGTCTTGGGACTTTAGGTTTGTTCAAATAACTGAATTTTATAGTAGTGCTTCGGGCTCTGTTTGTACGCAGTTGCTTTAACTTGGCTTTAACCGTCTGTGGTGGTTTATGGCTAGATTTTGGACAGACAGTCAGGGGGTCGCGGGTTCGAGGTATACTTTTGCTTGGTTTTGTTTATGTAGATTAAAAATATGCTCGTTCATTTTTGCGAAACAAAATTTCCGCAGACTGTTCTCAAAAATACGTTTTTTTTCTAGTATCCGTCTAATAGTCTTAGTCTAGTCTCTAGTCTTTTCTTAATGTAGTGTATGCGACATAGCATACTTGCACTGTCTCGTGTGTCTATGGGTTGGTTTGCTAAGGTCGCAAAGTGTCAATGACTGACAGTGTCACGAGAGGCGTGGGTGAGTGTGGAAGTTTAGTAGTACACGTGGGCATTGCCGAGCCGAGTCACAGGGACGAACTGCTACCACCAAACAATGCTCGAGAGTCACGACAGCTATGTGGGGTCAAATATAACTTTTTGAGTATTGTGCTCAGGGTGGCATATAATGATAATGAACCAAAGCCGTGTCAATAGCCACCAAACTTACGGGTAACGTAGTGGATGATAAAATATCAACTACGAGTACAAGCTCATCGAAAAATGCAAAAATGCATGTTAATCTAACATCATATTCAGACCGTAATAAACATGTTGACTTGCAGACGTAAAATTTTAGTGCCACACGGTGTGCATTCTCGTCATAAAGCTCAGTAAACCTGATGCAGGTAAACACAGAAGTGCAACTCTTGAGACATGCTCGTAATCCGTAGTCAGGCGACATGCCAGCAACTTGGCTTGGGGCGACAGCGCGAGATTGCATCCCACTCTCACTCACATACACCGCACCGCTGTAAACATACGAACTTTTGACTTTGTGGTATAGCTAGAGAAACTGTACAGTTAGACACAAAGAGACTAGATGTATTTGAGAGCTGCTTTTGAGATTGGTGAAATAGGTTTTGAAATTTGACAAGTTTAAAAAAATTACATCCTTTATAGCGTCGGTGGCGCAGTGGATAAGGCGCGGACTCTCAATCTGAGGGTACCGGGTTCGAATCCAGCCGTGTACCTATGAGTTGTTTTTCAATTCAAGTACATTATCCGATTGCTTAACGGTGAAGGAAAACATCGTGAGGAAACCTGCATGTCTTGAACAGGCATGTGAAGTCCGCCGATCCGCACTGGGCCCGCGTGGTGGACTATGGCCCATACACTCTCTGTAGGAGAGTAGGCCTGAGCCCCTCCAGTGGGGACATATATAGGCTGTTGATGATGATGACATCCTTTATAGCATGCCATTTTCTTTTGGTTGACATGGCTAGGGGAGACCTAAAATACTTGTTTAGTTTACAAGTATTCTGAATATTTTAATAACTTATCTTTAATTCATTTACCAACTTTTGTTAAACATTAGTGAACATGTATAAATATATATAGACAGCTGTGGTAGCTTAGTCGGGTAGAGCGTCAGTTCTCGATTGAACAATCGAGGTCTGGGTTTAATCCTGGCTCGTACCAATGATTTCCAATTTGTTATTCATGTACGAATGATAATAATCATCATTACCATTGGCTTTTCGGTGAAGGAAGCATCCGCATTGTGCCCGCGTGGTGAACTGTGGCCCATACATTCTCTGTAGGAGAGTAAGCCTGAGCCCCTCCAGTGGGGACATATATAAGCTGTTGATGATGATGATGAATATCTATGATAATTTTGTGTAATAATTCAAGGTAACGTTTATGGTTAATGAGATACTGTACATAAATTCCAAATTGGTACGAGCCAGAATCTGACCCAGACCTGAATGTTCAAGGACTGATGCTCTACACAACTGAGCTACCACGGCTGTAACGTAATAAATAAACTTAAAGAACATTAACTACGTTGGAACAGACAACTCCTGTAGAACATGTAATCGAGTTAGATCACAGGCCTCAGATACGCTCACAAACTTTGCGGTGGTAATTTACACGGCGCGGCGGCAACCGATACAAAATTACATTTCCCTTCTCTGAAATAACATAACAATGTTCTTTATGTATAGTACTATACTATGCATCTGATTCTGTTCCATCAAACCTTCTATTCTATACCCTGTCCTGACCTAAAAATGTTGTAATTGTGAAAGTTTCTGAATTGCCATGTTTGTGATTCTTTCACGTAGTAACGTCTGAACTTATTTGGACGAAATTTTGCACACAGATGGAATATGTTATTGATTATACATGATACTTTTACCCAGGGTTCTACGTGACGAAGTAGACAAAAGCTAGTACTATTCAGTTTAAAAAGGGTCCTTTTTCAAATAAATTTAAAGTGCCGGATGACTACTGCGACACACAACTCTCAAGATTACTGTGGTGTCAGCCTGTTCGTTTGTCACAGCGGATTATCTGACCAACTGAGTGTTATTGCTATCCACTTGAAATTCAGAATAGTATGAATAATGCTTTGTTGCAATGCAAATGATTTTAAAAAAAAGTTTTAAAAATAGTACAAAGAGCCTGAAATTTCAGACATCCCGCTGAAGATGACGAGGTATTAAAACGATGGAAACCGATTTTAAAGGAGCGCAATGCACACAAGATTTATGAATCAATTTGTATCCCCAGGGATCAGGGCTGATTAGACGCTCAGCGTTTTTGCGTTCCGACCTAATGGCAAATTGGCCTCCTTCGATCTTTCTCTGGAGGAAGGTCAGGGTCCCTTCGGAGCGCTAGATTTCAATAATTCCCAGTCTACACATAATACGTTGCGAGCTTTTCTCTACTGTAATTTTGCTTTGAAGATAACGTGATTGAACTGTAACTCGATATTTAAATCTGTAAAAACAGCTAAGGAACTGACTTCCCTAAAAGTCTACAGCATTTATCCTCTAATATGTTTACCCTTAAATTATTGGGTGTATATATTGTTTTGTTGTTAATATTTTCAAAAAGCGCTAAATCAATTTCGGTAAAATTTATATGGAACCTCTAAAGTATTCTCTGCTAAACAAAAAAGAATCACCAAAATCTATTCATAATTGGCGGAGTTTTTGAGGAATTGAGAACCTCCTCCTTTTTTGAAGTCGGTTAAAAATAGATTTCAGGTAGAAATTGATGTTAAGTAAATTAAATAAACGAGGTGTTTTTATGTGGATTAAAACGGCGACATGACATACCGGCATTAATTTCCATTTTGTTTTTGACAGCCCCAAGATAGAATGCTAATCGGGCGGGTTTTATGAATTATTCAATAACAATGCCGCATCAATTCGGGAGCTGTTTTCGAACGTTGCTAGATTACACATTTTTTGTTACGCTTTTCTATGTGTTTTTGGATTAACCGTAAGAAAATTCAATATACTTAGGTATTTCAGATTTTAAATTGTGTTTCAAATCTGGGAAAATCCCGAAGTCCTTAACGATACAAAATCTAGTTTCTAATCGAGACAAAAATTATAAATCTAAATCACGTTCAAAAATTGAGACAAATCTAAAACAACTTCTATTTACTTTACAAATTTTCCACCAAAATTTCAGATCATTAGGTGTTTTCATTTGGTAAATGAAAAAGTGAATACTTGATGAAGGGGAAAGTCTTGCAAATTCCGCAGAAGGGAATATACAGACAACTTTATTCATTCCTTGGTTACCTAATAAAGAACTTTGCGTGCGCTCCTTGATAATTTTGCTGGGGTTTTGGTAATATTTATTTTTTGCGAATGTTTCCAGTTTGAAACGCCGTTCCCGTTCATAGTCGGTCCGATAAGTCCACTGCTGAACATACGACACAAACGTTCTTTAACACGAGGAAAATGTAATCATCATTCGTTACTGTTTAGTGATCGCAGAGAGTTTTACTTTTATTTATTGATTAACAATTAATTATTTACACACAAAAACTAAAAAACCTAACTTATAAAACAATAGAAAGAAAATAATTTATTCCAAGCTTAAAATTAATATAACCCCTAATGAAAAAACAAAAATATACACATACATGACACATACAGGTAACAAAAACAAATAATTACAGCAAAATTAAGTTAGCTTGGAAAACGGCACCAGATCATCCCGATGCTGTGACCCAAAGACCTCAGCGCTGATTTTCAGCTGGACCGTGGCTTATTTATTCGGCGTTCAAGTGTTATTATTTCTAACTATAACTACCGTAAGAAAACTAGAATTTCAAGGTAAATATTGCGTTAGCATAAACATTGAAATAGATATAATAAAATCTACATTTAAAAATTTAGTAAGAAAACGATTTTTAACGATATTTTGAAATCTAAACAAAGAATTACAAAACAACATCGAAATTACTGGTTTTCCATCATAAAGTTTTTAACGTAGTCAATACTGGGGAATTTTAAAGCCGAATGCAGTATGTCTTAAGTTGACACAAAACGTATTGTAATTGATCGCACGAGCAAGTTGTTGGCGATCGCAGTAAATTGTTAGTGTTATACAGAGTTTCTGCTTGCCATTCATTCATGTCTATCGTGGTTGTTGTGATCGAACATTTTCTAACCGGCAAATCCATATAACATACAACAACTGATTGTACGCAACCTGAGTTAATTTGCACTCAATTCTCCATTCCAAATTGAATCAGTTAAAAAAATCCTTTTTATTTTTGTTGATCATATGATATAAAAATTATTATTAATTCAGCGTACTTGGCAGTAGACAATCGCAAATGCTTAGCACATGTTAATAAGTGTTTTATAGAACGGCGAAATTATAATTTTGTGCCGTCAAATCCATAAATTCTCAGTTGTACACACGACTACACATCAAGCTATACATTTCCAGTATACGCTGACCTCGCATTGAATGCACTCCCCAGCTTATACTGGTAATATATACATAACCTGTGGCCGTGCGTACATGAGCCTCCTTTATCAAATCAAAACGTTATTTATCAGAATTAAAAATTCCGTAATGTGTTAGTAAATTTCTAGCCTAAGTTAGTAAGTAAATTTTAAATAAAAATTATCAAAGCATTACAAAAAATGTCAAACACAATATGTCAAATTACTTAATTTATAATTATATCGCCAAGTCAGAATTTCCGTAGTAGAATGTTGGTGGTGAGACAGAAGATAGACGATGCCGTCTTATTCTGAAGCATAGTCATTGTAATCCAGCTTAGCAAACATTTTAAAATACTTGAAAATTTGTACTTTTTAATATGTAATGTAATATCGTTAGCAGATCGAAACATTCAAAGAGAAAAATTATTCAAGGATTCCTCCGCCAGAAATTTCTTCAATTATGTTCGAAAGCTCGAGCTCAAAAAATACAAAAGAGTAATTTCAAACTTACAAGCATCGCATGAAAATGCTTCAACTCGCTACCAAGTCCGTACCGTAAAAGTCGAGAACATTTTATGGGCCCATTTTACATTTCCCTTTTTAATAATTTTTTACCTTGACCCATAATTCATGAGCCCATATTATCCGGCGAAGTATTAAACTGTATTAATAAACAAGTTAAGAAATAACTTTACGGACAAAGATTTAACAAAGTTAAAACTTTGACAGTGGGTCGGCCAACTTGGACTTGGGGCCATTTGCTACAAAGTGCACTTTAAAGTTTGCGGCCGCAGCGCGTGACGCGGGCTGTCACCGTACAGTCGGCTCATTTAATACAAATTGGAACTATATATGTCACTATAACTTACGATAGAATTCCAGGTACGGGTACGTTACGGTTAATGAATTTATTTCTCTGTGAGTGGCAGTAGGTTATTGGCGTCAGAAAAGATTGTTTTTTATGGACAATGGATTGTAACACTTGCTTGTTGCACTTGTAACAATAAAATCTTACTGCGATCACCAGTCCGCTTGCCAAGTATGGTGTTTATGGCAAGTGCCCTCATAAAGTTTGACTAGACTATCTATAAGGCAACATCCAACATTGGAGACTTATGTAGCCGTCGTCGTCATTTGGTGTATACGTATATTCCCTTAGTCGCTTTTTACGACAACCGTGGAATAATAAGGCCTGGTCCCAATTTTCAAGAATATTGATACTATTAATGACCAAAACACCTCAACTTGTTTTTGCAATATCTAGAATGACACTGTCAGTTAACAGTAAAGTGAGTGTGACATAGTACTATAGACTACATATTATTGTAGCTCACTGTACTTAGATGGATGGGTAGAGCGAGCGAGTGAGTCTTACTTGAGGACTATCTAAATATTCATGTGTAGGTGTTTGGAGTGTGGCATCACGTGCTCAACAGTGTACTGGGTTTATCTCGACACGGTAAATTTATTCACCGTGTGATCCCTATTTCCGTGTCTTTTAAATTATAATTTGTTTACTCAGCCCTGGATTATGGGCATGCATGACCACAGCCGTGGTAGCTCAGTGGGGTAGAGAATCAGTCCTTGAACCATCAAGGTCTGGGTTCAACCCTGGCTCGTGAATGACTTTCAATTTGTTATTTAGAATTTATGTATGAATGCAAAAAGTCATTACCATTGGCTTTTTGGTGAAGGAAAACATCGTGAGGAAACCTGCACACTCCTGAGATTTACAGGTGTGTGTAAAGTCTACCAATCCGAATTGGGCCCGCGTGGTGGACTATGGCCCATACACTCTGTAGGAGAGTAAGCCTGAGCCTGAGTGGTGTACATATGCGGTTCCACATAACCAAAAACTATATATATTTCTACAGAAGAGACACGCACGGTCAAATAAATAAAACCGTAATCATATACAGATAATTATTTAGGTACTAGCTTTCCCTGGGCATCGTCTGCAAGGATTTATGGAATTATCACGCGGGGACTCTTTATCGGAATAAAAGTCCAAAACATATATGTGTGTTCGTGAAATCTCAGTTCTCTGTCTCTCTTACACACACATTTAACAAACGCATTTAGCACCATGTCACTTTATCAAAACCGTAAATAATTCATTTAAAAAATACATTTGATGAATTGATTGATGAATTATTTACGGTTTTGATAAAGTGACATGGTGCTAAATGCGTTTTAACTTTGTTAATAAAATGTACGTTTAAAATGAATTAATGAATTAAAATGCAAGCGTAGCCCAAAAAAATCCTTTCTTGGTAAAATTTAAGCAACCTAATTTTATATTAGGGAAAGCCTAAGGAAAGATAGAGCTTTATTTTTAAATAATAATATCTCTTTCATATAATTATTAATCTATATTTAAAGATTTTCAAGTTTTGTTACTTTTAAATAAGCTTTAAATCTGACGCAACAAATTAATAAAATATTATATATTTCTGTTTCAAATCCGATATTACCCGCGCATTTAAGTTGTTCTACCATTATCTGAAACTGAATTTTACACTGGATGGTCTATCGACGTACTAATGAATTTGTCCATCGCCTGTCAAATGAAACAAGACGTTACTCAGTTTCAGGAAGGCTTCAAAAGGGTTGTCCTCTCCTTAAATCAAGATAACATCCATAAGGGACTACCGCTGTCAAAACTTGGAACACAAGACGGTGTCACAACAGAAGGAGTTCGTCGCTATACAAACAATCTCCAAGTTAAAACGTTATTCTGAGCGTAAAGCGAATTTGTGAGTGCCTCGGAAACCATTTCAACTTTGCGTTACAATAAGACAAATTTTAATTGAGCCCGTCATATTGTCTGTTACCCTTAAAGATATTAAGCAATTTAAACTTTCAAACATTGCGATTTCTTGCCTAGGTTGGGTGATCGGATACCTGAGAGGGACGAGACCCTTTATGATCACGAGGATTTGTTGAATTTAAGGCTCCCATTGGTATATGGTTTGACAACTTCATACTAGTGGTCTTTTTCATTTTTTTCAATTAGTTCAGTTTTATTCATTACTATATATTTAAGTAAAGGTTTTTAAAAAAGTAGGCTTTGTATTTAGAATAGAACCACCCTATGTCTTTATGTATATGCAACTACAAAAGTGTAACTGACCGATAATTTCCTGGTCTTTGGCAGGCCATGCTTGGCAGCAGATTGGTGGTTGCAGTAACATGTTGTTAATTCAAAGATAGACGCTGCTGCGCATCTCCTGAAGATTGTGCCTCTTAAGAGGCTATGTTGGTTAGACCACGTGGTCGCGTTCAAGGTTGCATTGTTTTGTAGCTGTCCCTATCCGAGCCCTATCCTACCCGAGCGCGTACGGTGAGACAGCATACACTACGCGAAGTTATCCACCCGTTATTTGGATGTTTCGTAGTCCAGGGATCATTTGAAGGATACAGTATATTATGTAGCCATTTTTTCAATACAGTATATTAATAAAATTTCAGATGTCGGTGGTTTTACCAAATTGTTCTAAATTGATTCATACTCTTGTAAAACAGGTTCAAAGTTGGGGCTTTTTATTACCGAAAAATACAATACTTTGACGCCCTGTAACTCTGGAAGAACAAAAATCTGACTCACCACCGACACAGATATTTGTTTCTAGATTGTGTCTTGAAAATTTCATAGATTGTCATAGCTTAATACTCAAAATATGTCTGGACTACGTTTGTATGGGCGCTTTGACAACAGCATACCCTCTTAATACTCAAAATATGACTGGACTACGTTTGTATGGGGGCTTTGACAACAGCATACCCTCTTAAGCCAAGAAGGCACGATCCAAAAGTTCGTCATTTTCAAGGTTATTACGATTGATTTAAAATTTCAAAATATTGGCACATTTTGATCGAAAACTTCCCTTTACACTCATTACACTTTAAATAATTACAATATCCAAGCCTCAGAAAAATCGATATCGAATATGTTGATTAATAACTGTAAAATAGCTTACAACTTTAAAATCGCGGCCATTAACAACTTTATTGTGAGCTACACAAAGCCCCTGTACTCCATATAAATGAATCCTTCGCAATTTCCGATTTACAAAGAATAATTTAACCAACGAGGGCGCCACTGTCCGTGCATTTGGTGTCGTACAGCATTCAATCCACCATAAGTTCCATCAAATTCCACCGCCTAACTTATTTTGGTCCGCAGTAATTGCACGCAGCAACTTCTTTGTGGCACAATTTTCAACATTAAAAATACGCCTCTGCGTTCAAAGGGCTGCTGCTTTTGAGCTATTAGCGAACCGCGAGACCAGATTTAAAAGTTTTAGGAGAAATTGTTTAGCAATTTCCGGTTTCTCAGTCCCGTACAATAGCAAACTGTTTTGCATGTTTATAGGCAGAGTTTTGTGGCATCGGTTTTGGGTGTTGGACAGCAAAGGACGTCTCACATTTTAAAAAGAAGAAATTTTTGCTTCGCTTGTTGTCCTTCAAAACTAAAAGCGTATTTAGCGCTAATAAATACTACAAACGGGCCCACACAGGACGATGTAAAGAAATTTTGAATGGAATTTGTACGACATTTTCATTTTCACATATCTAAGTAGATTTTATATATGTGAACTATTACTCGTTAACTTGTAAAGCCAACTTAGTCGGGATAATTTTCCATTTAATTTCAGTTATATAAAAATGTTATAAAGAAAGAAAGAAAAATAAACTTATTGATTAAAACTTAAAAGAGAGAACAGAAACGTATAAACTAAATGTATATTGAATCAAAAGGTCTATATCAGCTTATGCTGCAACCATAGAGTAATTGCAGCGCTGGTTTTCAGATATACTTCTACTGAAATTTTTATCACATTTTTAAAAGCATCAGTTTATGATAGAAAAGGACGCTCGACTCTGACAAAAATTATCACAAAAGGATGCCTGAATCGAAAAGACCTAGACCGTGAATATTTTTTGAAAGACCTATTCAACGATATCCCACACAATGGGATAAATGAAAAAAAAAAATGATTCCCTCGTTACGTGAATGGTAGAACAACTTAAATTTTTTTTCAATATTTTATTGTATATGTTGTATTGGTTGGCGTGATTTATATGTATTATATAATATATGTATGTATCAGGAATGATGAAATCCGTCGACGTACAAAGGTGACCGACATAGCTACTCGAATAAGCAAGCTGAAGTGGCAATGGGCAGGCCACATCTGTCGACGAACAGACGGTCTATGGAGCAGAAAGATTCTCGAGTGGAGACCTCGGACCGGGAGACGCGGGGTGAGACAGCCTCCAGCCCGCTGGTCTGACGACCTTAAGAAGATAGCGGGGAGCGAGTGGATGAGGAGGACTGAGGACCGGAGGGAGTGGCGTGCGTTGGGAGAGGCCTATCTTCAGCAGTGGAGAGACACGGGTTGATAAGTCAAGTAAGTCATATAATTATCTTTTTATAAGAGTTTCTTCATAAGAACAATTAATGTATCTCTTGAAATCAGTTCGAAAATTAAACGTCTTCCACTATCGTTAACTCGAAGTCCCAGACAAATTATATCGAGTGGCTCTGAATTGGCGGCTATTTCGAATTCCAATTCCAACAATTTTAATAAAACTGCTCGACAACTGCAGTTCCGCTTAAACTCCTCTGGGAGGCGATCGTTTGTTCTGAAAAATAGTTGTTTTGCAATGCTCCTATAAATTGAAATTGGAACAAAAGCACTGGAAGGATCGGGAGGATTGGAAACGGATTTTGATTAAGACTAGATTTAAAAAAATAAAAACTTCTTATGTCTGTAGCAAGACAGCAAATTTTATGTTTTGTGATTTTTAAACCCCGACGCAAAAAAAGGGGTGTTATAAGTTTAGCGCCAATGTTTGTCTCTCTGTGGCATCTTAGCTCTCGATCGGATGGACCGATTTTGATGAGTTTTTTACGTGAAAGCGAGTTTCCTTGCGGTGGTTCTTAGCCATTCTTGAGAAACGTTCACTGATGAACATAGACCGCCCCCATGGTACAACACATGATTTGTCCCGAGCCACTTACATCTAGCGACTCCTGGCGACCTGTAACAAGTCGTCGGTCCATCTAGTAAGAGGACGGCTCAGTACACGTTTCCCGGTACGTAATAAAAAGGTAACACATAATAAAGTACCTACTCGTACAGTCAGCGTCATAAGTGTCTACGGAATTTTTTAATATGTCTTGATATTGAAAAAAAGAAAAAACATGTATATTTATTTCCTTTCACATTCACGTTAAATTACAGTTTTTGGGACACTCCATTTAAGTTAAAAAAAAACTTGTATTGTCAAGTCTAAGCGTAAATATTTCGATCGGCCGTCTAGTCACCTTATGTTTATTTTATTTAATGCACTATAAAGTTTTATAAATGCGATGAAACGTATTGTATTTTAAAAGGTATTTTCTAATGGATTAACATTTATAATGTACCGTTAAGGCGCCAGAGTTGATCCTATTAAAAGTAAATCCGTCAAAACCTGGCAGCGACTTGTTATTGAATAAAATATGATTGTTGGAGCAGTCATTAATCATTGTGGAAGCAAACTTATCGATTGAATCTGTTGAAAAGTTTCAATCAGAACCGTTTCGTTTCATAAAAAAACGCGAACAAGGCTCTTCGGGTTTTCATTAAAAATTTGCAAGCGCTTCAGAGATTGATGGATAGATGTAACTAATGATTCGGCGATTGTTCGCTCGCAACAAAGCGGGGGTTTGACAATGTCATGATAATTAGGTTATTCAGGGTAAATGGCGTCATAAAAATTGCTTCTTTTATAGTAGCGTAGTAATGCACACTCTTTGAAAATGTTTAAACCCTAAACTACTCCTAAACTTACGACGGTTGATAAGATACAATACTGACGGTTGAACGGACGGAGTCTTAGTAATAGGGTCATTTTTGGCACCATTTGGGTAGGGAAGACTAAAAAGTAGAGACATTAAAACAGTTTTGGTTCTAAGTTTTGTGAGCGAGTCATCATTATTTAAACTTTTGGCATTCTAGGGTAAGCGTTATTAAGGATGATAGCTTTTCAAGAGCGATTACTGTTTAGATTTTATACATGTTATAGATTACTTTGAAAAAGTCCAAAGGAGTCGATTACATACAAACATACAGGTGAAGCTAATAGAAGCGTGTTAATAACGAGAAAAAAACATTCTCTTAGAACTTACAATAATTATAGTCCCACTAACACAATATAATGAATTAAATTGAATTTAGAATAAACGATTAGAATCTTTTTTTAAATTTTTAATCTATTTTTATACAAACATTGCGTAGTATTATGTAACTACAAAGGACCGTGACAAAGTTTGACATGATTTTATGATTCATAATTTTATTAGGCCAAATAAGCGCCATCGCCGTTGGTGAGCTCAGGAACGTCTCAACAGTGAAAACTACGATCCGAGGAACACGTAAGCAGATTTAAAACAGCTCAAAGGAAATCCGCCTTCCTAGCTACTAGTTTCATTCCCTGAATAACAACAAAGACACGAAGAACGAACGAGGGAGAACGCATTCGGCGCACTGAGAGGCTTATCTGCTCAAAGCTTATTCATCTCATTAAAAGCTCCAACCTTTGAAAGAGTTCCCATGTAAGTTCAAAGCACCGAGGTCGTGAATAAACTATGAGATACCTCTAAACAGACGTGAATACGGGGCGCGTGATGATATTGAGGTGGTTTTGTTTCCGCGTTGGGATTATGGTGCATGTACTCGACACGTCGCGAATACGGGAGTTCTCTTTGAGAATCTTCTGTCACCTACGTTACAATCTAAACGATGAATTACGTACTAAAATCGCTTGGTTTTCAATTTACATTGGTTATTTTTGTGTTTATCTTTACTGAATCACGTACATTGGTGATGATTTTAGTTTGCATTCTCTGCCTTAGCTTGTTATAAATATTTGCCTTTTATTTCAAGCTTATACGACATAATTATGAATATGAAGAGAAGTTTTGTATTATAAAAATAGACGGAAGTAAGGATTTCAGTAAAGAGGTCTAACAAATCTGTTGAATGCTCTCGAATGTTCTGGACTGGTTTTATTTAAAAATGATTCGAATGGTCCACAATGTTATAGACATCCACAATGTTTGAGAGTATTCTTGAATGTTCCACAATGATCTAGGATGTTCCAGAACATTACACAACATTAATTAGGTTTAGAATGTTTTGGAATGGTCTCGAATATCCTGGAATGTTCTGGACTGTCGTAAAAAAATTAGGAGGTAAAAATTACAGCTCTTATATCTTCAAAGGCACGCACTTCAAGTTAAAACGGGAAACTTTTCAGAGACGGGAGGTAGAGGGCTGCCACACCATATAACTCCCTTGATTGTACCAGGACTCATTTCAGAGTTTTAGTGGCACACTTTCTTTTATAATATATATTGATGACTTTATCGCCTTCTAATTCCCCCGATAACTAAAGTTCTAACATAACAAAACCAATATATCAAAACAAATTAGCAAACACAGGTGTTTACTACTAGTAAGAAAGCTTTACTGTATGCCTGTGTTGGCCTAAAGTTTTATTATCCGTGCATTAAAAATATGTATTTCAACATTTTCATTCACTTATCTCCATAGCTTCAGTTTTTTATGAAAATAAATAAGTACCGTGTAAATACTTACTTGAAAGTCTTCAAACGAAGAGTAAATAGGCATCTTCTAGGTAAACTCGCAACTTCGTCGACGTCATCGTTACTTATCATCAGTAATAATTCGATAATAATAAAATTTGCCTTTAAACATTTTTTTATTGACCCAAAAAGGGTCGCACCAGTGTTGTGTTTGGTCGTTTGAAAGCACCGATGTCGATCTACTGATCCTTTACAAACTTGACTGTTTAAAAGGATTTCTTTGGTCGGGTACTGACCTGTGACGTAACAGCCGCTGCTGATCTGAAACGAAAATACGAAACATTTGCTAAAACATTTTTTATGTAAGCTTAGAGCATAAATCATTTTAGTGACGTACAGCTTATGGCAAATGGGAGCGATTTGGGGGAATTTTCTCCAGTATAGAGTTGTAGACTATGTAATGACCGTATTGAAAATGATGTATTACTCATGCTAATATGAAAATATTAGAGATGATAATGATGCATATTTTACTATACGTTAGATGTGACTTGACGTTAACTAAAAACTATTTGCATGCTGTTTGATATAGGTAGGTAAATAGGTTAAGCGACATATTGAAATATTATTTAAGTACCCTATTTATTGCAAATAAAAATTTGATTGATTGAAAACATTTGAATTAGTTTTGATTCTAGACATCATTATATTGCTCAGAATCGAAAAGGAATGTTGAATCATTTTCTGTTTACAATATATAAGCATCATGTAAAGTGTTCATCATCATCAGCCAGGAAACGTCCACTGCTGGACACAGTCCTCCTCCATGGTATGCCACATTGACCGGCCCCGAGCCACTAGCATCTCCGCGACTGTTACGACGAGAGACTGTAAGCTTTTACTACTCAGTATACCATGAGAATTTAACTTTTTGGGATTCAGTATCCAAGTCGCACGCGAAGGGTTCCGTACCTCTAGTGTGAGTTTTTAACCGATACTATAGCGTTTGCGTTACGTCAGATTTTTATGAAGAATTGTGCAGCGCCTCTAGCGGCACCTTTACGAAACTGTGATTCTTTATAGTAAAATACTTTATATAATTTGTATAAACTTTATATAAATCTGACGTAAACGCAAATGAGATAGTGTCGGTTAAAATTCACACTAGAGGTACAGACTATCTACGACTACAAATTCTCTGTGAAAATGTCAAGTTTCTGCCCTATTACGGTTATAAAGGTGACAGATAGGGCATGATAGAATGGACATTCAAACGGAGTGGCAAACAGCGAATAGTAAATAGGGCCCCTTTGGTATTCGTTGGTTACGGAACCCTAAAAACTCCGGGCTAGAAATAACATGGAAATAACGTATTTAATGGCAAACGTCAAACCGATCACATAGATTGTCATTTCTCGTAAAGAGTTGTGCATATTTCCGTGATTGGAAGCAAAATTGATAACAGAAAGGGTTCTGCTTCCACATTCATAACTCGCGTTCTTATTGAACCGTTCAGTTATTTCTTATTTCGCAGATTTATCCGCATTCTACCAAGTACTTGCCACGCTAGGGACTAGGGAGGGGACGATGGTAGGGATCGTTACTGGATCCTATTCAGTGATTAAATAACTCATACAAAAGTAGCTTACTTTGTTTCATTTTGAAACGCAAAGCAAAATGTTCTAATAATTAACGCTTTCAAAAATAACTGGAACCGACTTCACCTGCACTAAAAGTCATTCAAAAATTCAAAACAGAATTAATCATCTAAAATGTTCACCAAGAATAATAAAAATCGATTCATAACTGCCGGAGTTATCGCGTAACATACATACAAAAAACGGGAAAAAAAATTTCAGTCGAATTGAGAGCCCCTCTTTTTTTGAAGTCCGTTGTAGTCAATAAACAAATGAAATCTACCTGGGTTTAAACTTTTTTCTCTACACGCCACAGTGTCTGCCAATGTGTGGTTCCATGAAAAATATACTTTAAGGTACCTATTGAACCCTTTCAAACCGCGATTGCATTTTCTATCTTCATGACCAGTACAAAACAATACAGTTCCTACTCGTATAACAAGTATACACAATAAACATATTTGCTTTAAAGTTTTTCGGAATCATCAAAAACTATGGAAAAGTATTTAAAATGTGTGAACAGCATTTATTGTATGTAGATAACAATGTTAGTGTGTTCTACAATTTTGTGAGTATAATTCTTGCCGCCCCGGTAGCCTAATCGCTACACGCATGGACTAGCAATCCGGAGCTTATGAAAAATTACTCTTAAGTACTCGTTTTGGTTGGTAGTATTTTCTATGTCCGCCTGGCTAGCTACCAAAGTCCGCCTGGCTAGCTACCTAAGTCCGCTTGGCTAGCTACCTAAGTCCGACTGGCTAGCTACCAAAGTCCGCCTGGCTAGCTACCTAAGTCCGCTTGGCTAGCTACCTAAGTCCGACTGGCTAGCTTCCTAAGTCCGCTTGGCTAGCTACCTAAGTCGAAGTTTAGTACATAGCTTTTTTTTTGTTGACTCTGCCTTATAAAAAATATCTTAATGCAGCCGTCAATCTTAATTCGCTCATTTTAAGAAACTCTGGCAACCAGGGAGGGTTAATAATAACATAACCATTAGGTGAGCTTACAGAGAGTCAGTTAACCCTACCTCGTCTCGCTTAATTACACAATTAGTGTTGGGCAAGGAGGTCTCGTCTCGAGCCAATTGTCCCTGGGGTGTGTAATGTGACCTTATATAGCCCGTAGATACACCAATAGATTTTATTATACAAAACTGATTTCAATTTATCAAATTCGAAATATGAAAATGTCAGAGCACATTTTCACTGTGATTTTACTAAAAAATTAATATCAAAGTAGTATTTTTAGGGTTTCGTACCTCAAAAGGAAAAAGGAACCGTATACGATTACTTTGTTGTCCGTTTGTCTGTCTGTCAAGACCCTTTTTCTCAGAAACGCCTGGATGTATCTAGTCGAATACGCAAATTTTACAGTCCCTTGGAGCTGTGAAAAAATAAACTTCTAGACGCATTAAAAAGATACGCCTAAATCCCGTTTTTCGACAAAGAAGGAATCAAAACTTATAGGATTTTCCCATTGATCTAGAGTCATGAAATTTGTCAAGAATCAAGGTTTTACAAATATAGGAATAAATCTGAAAAGTAGAATTTTTTAATTATATATCATTAAAACTGTACGATTACAAACTGTTCCAGCTTGCAGCGTTATTTGTATATTAATGTGCAATTTAACAAGAATTGCTCGTGTTTTTTGGCCAGGTGAAACTTAATCTTATAACATACTATTTAGTGATGATTTGCAGTATGTTAATTATTTATTATTCATATACTGTACTTGGCCGTTTTTTTGTAAACGGGGCGGTTGTGTACGCATCTGGCCAACTGAACAGTTGAGTTAGAGAGAAACTGTTGGTGCTACCCTATCCAACTAATCGGAATAGTTGGGTAGACAGTATTTGGTGTAGCTACGGCCTTATCTAAACTGCGCTCGGTTGACCTGACTCAGGGGCCAGACCCGAACGTCTGAAACAGTGAAATTGGAAAAGGTTGGATTCGTGTTTCTCTACGCGCCGGGACGGAGCTTCAGACAGTGGGCTAATCTGATACTTTATCTATGTTAGTTTTTCTTGGACATGGAATTAGCTAAAATGCTTAACTTTAGTCAATATTAATCCTTCTTTAAGAATGATCACCATCATAAAATTGGTTTACAAGCACTCAATATATAACACGCTCCTCCTCACACACAACTCTCACCTCACACATGAATGTTAAGTGGATGCTGTCACTTGGACACACACACACACACACTCACACGCGCGCACGCACGCACGCACGCACACCTTGTAAATCTATTACGTTACAATATTGTACAAAACAAAATGTTATCCGTATAGAAAGAGAGCCTACACCTGTCACACAGGGCTCCCGCTATGACAGACTGTATGGCTAGTGGCTACACCATATCATGTCAACTGTTTTTGTCAATAAATATTTTTAGTAGTAGCGAAGTAGTATCTCGCGTCTATGAATTTATCCCAAGATATCCACTTATCCGACTTATCCAATTTATCCGACTAAAAAGTAGCTTGTATCCTTTTTCATGCACTAGACTACTTCCGTGTCAAATTTCATCACGAATGGTTGTGCCGTTGGGGCGCTGCTAAGTGGTAAGAAACAAATAAACTCTCATTCGAATTTATTATGTAAGTAGTATGATACTTGTTTAACCAATAATTTAAAATGTTATGTTATGAAAGTAATCATGTTTTTGTAGCTACTGATTTCATTCGTACTGTTATGTACAAAGTCACGTCGATCAATCGATTGATGTAAATCTTTTGAAAAATTATGTGGACAAACAAAGCTTTGTTTAAAAGAAAATTCTGTATGGCGGCCTAACACTGCACTGAGACAGGAGGCATTTCTGCGAATAACTCCCAAAATTAAACCGCGATTTCGAAAGAAATACAAAATAAGGTGCTACAACATAAATTTCTATAAGCTAAGAGTATATTTCCCATATATTAAAACTCCTACAAATATTACAAACGTATAAGTTTTAACAACTCAACTATATCTATGCCTGGCCTATTTTCGCACTTTATGTTGCAAGCGAGCAAATTACTATTTTGTCGTCTCCACTTCTCCAGAAATTCTCGATCACAAAACATCTACTCTAAGGCGCCATCTCCACGGGCGAGAATATCGTAGAGGTATCGACTAGTTCGTGACATTATGCTCGTACAGAGTTAAACCGCCATGATATCGCCCCGTGTAGACAGTCCCATAGAGTTTGTATTCAATTTGGCCGCACGATCGCCGCGATTTTCTCGTCCGTGTAGATAGCGCCTTACGCTCTGAGTCACAAGACTCATAAAATATCTGCTATCTATCTCGCCAGCTATAACAAACAATGTATAAACATCAGATCTGTACAAGAAGAAACGCCCACCGGATATGTTTTTCCAGCACACATCGCTCAGTCGGGTGATCAACCAAATGTGATCGCGTCCCACTCTGTGTTCACTGTGTGTAATACAACCCGAGGCAAATGTTTACAAGCCTCGGATATTTCACACCTAATAGCCCGCGAATAGTTCGGGTCAGATCTGATATGAGAGTGTTGTTTTTCTTACGAAAAAATGCTCGAGAATCTTCGCGTGACAAATGAAAACACGTAAAACTTTATGCTTTTATGATATCGCCGTTTCGTCATTCGGTTCGGATAAAAACTAGGCAATTTTCTCCCAGAGTAAAGGTCTTCAAACAAATCGTATCGTTGCAAAATAACAATGTGCTATGATATATTTTACAGATAGCTATAGTTCTATTATACTAACTATAGTACATCAGAGCCCGTGTTGCGTTCCGGGAGAGACTCTTATCCTCCAGTAATGCTATATTGAGGGCAGTATGTGACGGGATCTCCGGTCATATTTTTAGTCCACATAGATTCAAACAGAAAATAACGCTTTATATACTTGTAAGTTTATTTACTTTTCACTGTGTACACTTAAGATAGTCTAATTGTATTTTTTGTATGTTTTTATGGGTTTTTCATGCCTGTCAAGAAAACCATTTATTATTATAGTACTATATTTTTTATTTGACCTTTATCTCACCTGATGGTAAGTGACGATAAGGCCGTTGGACGCAGAAGCCTCAAGATAATGAGGCGCTGGCTCTGTTTTCTTACGTTTGGGAACATTGCTATTAAGAGGCTATGCTGTTGTCAAAGTGCCCATACAAACGTAGTCCAGTCATATTTTGAGTATTAAGCTATGAAAATCTATGAAATTTTCAAGACACAATCTAGAAACAAATATCTGTGTCGGTGGTGAGTCAGATTTTCGTTTAAATATATAATTTCAGAGTTACAGGGCGTCAAAGTATTGTATTTTTCGGGAATAAAAAGCCCCAACTTTGAAACTGTTTTACAAGAGTATGAATCAATTTAGAACAATTTGGAAAAACCACCGACATCTGAAATTTTATTATTATACTGTATTGAAAAAATGGCTACATAATATACTGTATCCTTCAAATGATCAGTGGACTACGAAACATCCAAATAACGGGTGGATAACTTCGCGTAGTGTATGCTGTCTCACCGTACGCGCTCGGGTAGGATAGGGCTCGGAGAGGGACAGCTACAAAACAATGCAACCTTGAACGCGGCCACGTGGTCTTACCAACATAGCCTCTTAACACTTAGGTGACGTGTTGGTAACTAGTCGGGTGGACATAGAAAATGACTGCCCACTGGAAATCGATCCCGACCCCTCCAAATTGTGAGTCTAAGTGTGTAGCCGTTAGGCCACGAAGGCGGTTAGTTAGTTTGTTTTATCATACCTAAAATCATCTCAGTAGTCGGCCCTACATGCATGTGTGTTTGCAATATCAAATTAGTCTGCTATGTAATTATAGAAGCTCATTTAAAGGCGCAAGAGTCGATGGTTTCTGAATAAAACTTTTTATTGGTTATCATCATCAGCCAGGAAATGTCCACAGCTGGACATAGGTCTCTTCCATGGTATGCCACGTTGACCGGTCCCGAGGCACTTGCATCCAGCGACTCCCTAGGTCGTCCGTCCATCTAGTAGGGGGACGGCCCGGTACACGTTTCCAGCACGTGTTCGCCACTCGAGAACTTATTTGCTCCCCATCAGTTATCCGTTCTTCGAGCGAAGTGGCTTACCTATTGCCTTTTCAGCTCACTGACTCGTCGAGCTATATCGGTGATGTTAGTTCGTCTGAGGATTTCCATCATTGGTCTCTTGCGGTGAAGTACCTCTAAATTACGTATCATTAATCATACGAGTAACATAACCTATTGAAGAACAAGCCAAGTGCACAAGACGTAGAATTTAAGTGGTCGATTTATATCGGGCCGTATCAAACGAGAGCTGTCTTTGCGGCTGACAGCAGACCCTTTGACTTACGAGCCTGAAGGCCTTTGGCGGAGCTCTCTCCACTCGCATTCGTAGCGTCATACGAACAGTATTAATCAAGTGACTACAGCCGCCGCCTAAACTAGGACATGAGCCGGGTTTTGTGCCATTCGTCAACCGCCGAATCAAGATCGAACGTAATGAAGTGTCTCCCAAAAAAGTTTTGATAAATGTCACTAGCTTGTTGCTGATCTGGAGCCGTTTGGAATTAAACGAGCGCGTGTTTGTTTCGCGTCAGAATTGGAATTTTTACTGTGGTTTATTGAAACTTTATTAATATTTTGAAGAACCAAAAAAATAATTTAAAAGGTTTAAAATTATTGATACACATTTGGATAAGTTAGGGTTCTATAAAAATTCCTTTAAGGGGTTTTTTTCCTTGAGGAAATTATGTATCAATAATTAATTGCTGAAAATGTAAAAAATACTACGTCGGGCTAGTTAAGTTACACCATTTATAATTCAAGAAAGACTGAGCAAATTTTTATGATCTTTGATTTTTTGAATTACTTTACACCCCTAATAGCTGAATTACAATTTAATTTTAAGATAAATTCGTAGAAAAATTCGACATATATAAAAAAAGAATTTTTTTCTCATATGTTTTGCATAATTGTCTAAAAATGCGGCTAAAAATGTTGTATTTTTCATAGCGTTGACCTAAAAGTTTGATTTCATGAAACATAATAAGAAATTACAGACCTCTACGCTCTCCTAAGAAAAATGGTATTGACAGATGTATTAGGGTTCTATAAGGGTTCCTTAAAGGTTTCATTTTTTCCTTGAGGATTGATCTGTCAAGAATGAATTGCTCAAAAACGTAAGAGTGAACAATTTATTCACTTTTCAATACCTGTGAAATACTGAATCAGTAAGACGAACTAGTTCACAATACGTCCATTTCTAGAGGCTTGTTTGTGATGTTCGTTACGGCACCAATCCAATTCTCGCCCGACAGAGCTTGTCCACGCTCAAACCGCAATACAAGGCAATCCCTATGCATTTTGATTTCGCATCGCAATAGGAGCAACACCACCGGTTCCGCACCTAAGTAGATTCAAATGTTTCGTGAAAATTGCATAGTCATTTACCAGCACAGATAAACGATGAAATATTTGTCTATGTTTACCAGTATATAGTATTTTGTTTGATTATGAGTACGTTGTGAAAGTAATGAGTGAACTCTATTTATATAGGAAAAACCCGGTCAAGTGCAAGTCAGACTCGTGCACCGAGGGTTCCGAACAGAATATGAATGATTAAAATAGTGGAAATCATATTTTATAAGAGTAAGTGGCGCTTGGCGAAAAAAACAACACCGAGCAATTGTTGTTAATTTGTTTATTGAAATATTAATAACGTTACAATACGCAGTGCGTACACGTACAGTTTGTAATCGTAAAATTTTAATGAGATATAATTAAAGCACTATACTTTTCAGATTTATTCCCATACCTGTACCTTGCTTTTTGCAAAATTTCATGATTCTAGGTCAATGGGTTATAGGTCAATAGATTTTGATTACTCCTTCGTCGAAATATGCGTCAAAAAAGCCGTATCGTTTTATTTTGCTGACTTAGAAGATACAGCTCCAAGGGACTACTACACACTTCAGTAATTAATATTAATTTCAATTTGATTCCTCCACGCGTTCCTGATCAAAAGAATATCTCTGCAAAGACTTAATCTGCCTTTCAAGCTTAGTGATTACGGCAATTCCCCTAATGGATGGTCTGTTGTAGTTATCTATAAGGGAGGCTCATATCTAGCTGTGCACATACGCAGCTGACATTATCATTTTATTTGATACTGAACTGAGTGAGCATGCTTTTAACTCTTCGGCCATGAAGCTAAAAACATTATGTGCTGCCCGCGAGTATTTTCTTTATTTCATACCTTTCGATTTTCATTATATCATCCACTTTACATTATTTCTGCAGTTGGAAATGAGCTGCCTCATAAGCCGATACAGCAAGTGGATTTTTCGCACTTCGTATGGAAATCTTGTCTACGCAAAAGGCTCAACTCAATGCTCGGATTTGCTAAAATAACCTTAAATTTTCATTTGGTCGCCTTACACGACAGCCACGTTATGACACGTGCGAATACACGGGGCTATTAACATTTTAATGGAATTGGTTTCCAATATAGAATCGGTTAAAGCGCCAAGGCAAGAAAAATGTAATTTACTTACTTATTCGCTAAATGAGATACTGAATCAAGCAAATTTCCCACGAGTGAGTGTGGAATTGGCGTGAACAACTGATTAATTTGTCTGCTAAATTACCATGAAATATTAGTAAATAAAGGCGTTCAAAATTAAACTACAAAGCCGTGATTAACTCTGTCTGGCATCTATTGTAGTCTAGATTCTAGATCTATTTTCTTCGGGCGTGTAATTTTGTGCGTAGTTACACCGAAGTAATTAACCGGCGCGACGAAGTTATTTGTTAACAAGTGTAAAATCAAGCTGTACGATTTCCATCATACTCTAAATTTAAATAAAGCCATGCCTTTTTTTCGAGGGGGAAATCTTCTAAAGATACCCGACTCCTTAGGAGAGAAGCCGTGGTTATGTGCAATTTTTATTTACTAAAACCCCCTCGGTGGTCATCCACCGCGCAAACCGAAGAGCCCTGGGATCTCCTAGGAACACATCGGGCTCTATTTTTGATTAGCTCGACGCGCCACGAGCGCTTGTTTTCTAGTGATTTTCGTTCGACTTATGAAATTTGGTATTTTTGTATCGCTCTTCTGCAACGAGTGGTCGGGACCACACTGCGGAGGCGAGCGATAGACTATAACTATAACTGACATTACCACTTATTGAAATTAGGAACTGTTCTATGAACTTTGCGTTCCGTTTTCCTTGCATGAATTACCGGTTTTATTTTTCTGCGTAAAACGGACAAAATTTAACATTTTAAGTTATATTGGCAACACCTGAGGCGAATGATTCAAAAATACGGTCAAACCTGTTTTCATGTGACTTGTAGTCGATCGTGACTTAAGTCGTGTGCGAATCAAAAATAGAGCCCCAGCTCCTCTAGCGCTTCGCAAGCAGCTTTCCCATTGGCCAGTGAGCCAAATAAAGTCATGCCTAGGACCTTACCTATTTTATAATGCAACTACAAAGATAAAGCTACAAATAACTGGATAAAACAGGATAGGTATACATATTATGTAAACAGTAATACAATCAAAGTGTGATTTGCCAGCAAGCACCAATATAATTATTATTAAAAAATTCGTACTCTCCAAGTACGGCGGTGGCTGACAATCAAAAACGTGCGTATACGTATTCGTCCGCCCTAGCGACACGTAGAGCTAGCCATGACGGGCGAATTGTTGCACCAAACCAAGTAAAAGTACTATTTCTTAATTTAAGTGTCACGTAATAAAAGTGTCAAATGGTGCCACGAATAAAATTAATTTTATTTATACAATTGGTTAGAAAATAAACCATTCTCATCCGCGCGACATACTAACGAATAAAATAAGGTATATGAATTCGAGTTGAATACCTGAGTACAGAAGCTCAAGTAATGCCATTATTACATGCAATGAAATATGTACGAATGTATTGGTACAAAACAGAGAGATTTAAATATAGTAATAGGTTATAGAGCGGTCATTGGGAAACGTTTCATATAAACATTTTGATCTCAAAAGTCAATGGTATGTCAAATGTCTTTTACGGCCGCGTGACGTGATGTGACACTAGATTGAGTAACTTATTACCAATTGGTAATAAGTTTAGGATCAAAATGTTTGTTTGCGTTGTCCGGTCTATTGGTACAAAACATTAACTATTGCATTGGTTTGGATATGCAATGTATATTTTAAATACTTTAAGAAAACACTCAATGCTGTTTGGCGGCTTACTTAGGTAACTTTAGATAGCCAGGCGGAAACAGAAAATGTCCTACTACCAACCAAACCCTCGTTAAGAATCTTACCCGGGACGTCTTGATTGTGAGCCCAACTTTATTGAGTAGCATCTAGGCTACGGCGGCTGTTGAAAGTAGTACAAAGCAGTTATAGAATGAGATAAAAGCGTCGACACTTGTTTTCACACAAATCAAAGCACATTTTCCTTTCCCACCTTTTTCTCTATTCCGTAGTCGTGTTACACTGAGCTACATGAGCTATATCACATTGTCCACTGGTCCATAAAACGTCTAGTCCTTTGTTTCTGGAGAGTAAATCAGCGGGCACGTAGCGGCGAGAGGACCGTTTGTCAGTGCCGCTGCCTCGGCCCTCTCCACGTATTGTTCTGTAGGATGTTCTCATGGACATTTTCTACGTTATTTATAAGAATCTACTTCTGACAAGTTCGTGTCAGACCTTCCCTAGGGATGACAGACGTTGGAGGAGGCGGTGTAATGTGACGTTATCTGGGTGAAGATTGTGTGTTATCACATGCTACTGATCACTCGTCTCCCACACTTGTCACTCTTAGGGAGGGTCGCGAACGAAATTGTCAGAATATAGTGTAACGACGTCTTAAAAATCGATAATTATAATAGGCTAGATGACACCAAATCAGATTGGGATTAAATTGTATTTTAAACCATAAAGAGCATTATAAAACTTCTATAAAATAAATAATATTATTTAATTTTTTCTGGACTTTTACAACTAATAAAGCCCGAGTTTTTTTAAAAAAAACTTGTTCTAATTAAAAATTGTATTTTACATTTTGCTTTGGAATTACATTGTGAAGATTTTTTTCTTCTGTTTCTGTACTTAAATGCGCAGACGTGACGTCACGCCTACGTACCGATTTGTATGGAGCGTTTTTGCACCACGTGACTAGAATCACTTTTCGACGGGTTGTATTAGGAAAACTATAAGTCATATCGAAAAATCTTTAACACGGCTATTTATCTTTTCACACGGTCTCTCGAATGAGGGAATAAATTTTTATAAGATACTGATAAAACAAGTGGTTTCTGTAGGAGAATTTATGAAATCTACGCAGAAAATGTCGCGGGCAAAAGCTAGTTTGAAATTAATTGAAATGCTTGAGATACAGTACAAACTGTTTCGTAGCAAACTCTAGCATGCGGCCCTTGCGTTATCAATTTATTGTATGTAAATAATAATGTTAATTTTTGTATTGTTCTTTGCTTGTCATCAGCTGTCATTTTATTGTTTGCATTATTTATTAGAAATTGTTATAAAAAAGTTATTAGTTGTAAATAACAATGCACTGTACATTGCATTGCGATGATTCATTTTATAAACAAAAAGAATAATAATGGTAGCAGCTAGTTTTCAATATAGTTTGCTACTAGTAAAGAGTGTCATGGTCAGATTGTGAACTTAATAATAAATAGCTTAGATTAGAAGAGATTATTTTATTTAACACTTCAATATGAATTTTATATCCATTCCAAAAATTGCAATGCGCGTTAATTTCCGAATATCCTAGACGGGTTGTATGAACTAGATATTTCCAATTACAGGTATTTCGTTTTATAGTTTACATGTAGTTAGTTTTTATTAGGGCACATTTGTCCAGTGCCATTTTGTAAAAGCCGTTTTTCTAATAAAGAAAAGCAATTAGCCTGACATTCGTGCGGATCCTAACTCCCGTCTTCAGCTGACTGAATACGTTTCTAACAATATAGATTCTCAGGTGACCCTAGAAAGATTGATGGGGGTGTGTTAGACATACGTGTCTCTAAAGGTTACCTACAAAGTCCACCGAGCTAACACAGGCAATGTTCTTTTCACTAGATAACAAAGCGTTTTCGTCCGACAAGGGGCTTTCTTTAGGTAAAGAATGGTACTATTGGCTGTATCTACATAATTTATCAGGCTTTTTATTCTGTAGGATAGTTCATGGGTAGCAACATGTAAAGTTATAATTAATAAACAAAACGAAGTCTTGGGATAAATATACTTACAGTTTAAATAAAAATCATTTTAGTTTTTTTTTACTACATCATCAGCCGGGAAACGTCCACAGCTGGACATAGGCCTCCTTCATGGTACGCCACATCGACCGGTCCCGAGCCACCTGCATCCAGCGACTCCCTGCGACTCTAACCAGGTCGTCGGTCCATCTAGTAGGGGGACGGCCTGGTAAATGTTTCCCGGTACGTGGTCGCCACTCGAGAACCTTTAGTCCCCACCGGTTATCGGTTCTTCGAGCGATGTGGCCTACCCATTGGCACTTCAGCTCACTGAATACTACTACTTTCTACTAAACCGACAGAGAGAATAAAAATACCGCGTTCTCTTCTCCTGATGTCAAGCGTAGTCCGCTAAAGTAAATAGCTACATAATGTTTGTAATAAATTACAGTTCTCATATCTATTGCATACCTAATGATATTAGATATCCTAAAAATGGTATCTTTGGACCTTTTTGAAAACATGTATCAAATTACTGGTCCTTTGTTATATATTCACACCACTTTTAAATATTTTCATTGGAAAAATATATGCGATAGGTTCTTTTTGACTGGCAGTTGATTCATTAATACGATCCACCTCTATCAAAGTTTCATTCTAAATTTCAGTTGCCATAATATTTTTAAATATAATAGCTGGATTTCTGTAGTAACTATCTAAAAATAGGACATCAGACTGTGATGTCGCGAAATGAGTATCATTAACATACAACTTCACAGTTAATCACAATTTTCATTTTAATATGTTTTCGATTATTGTTCAAAGCGCCATCTGTGAACCTTTAGTTGCGTAACTGCTATTGTGGCTAACTATAAAGTTGTAAATTAATGATATTTATTTCGCGACACTAAAGTTTCATCTCCTGTTTTTAGGTAATTATTTATCAAAGCCAGCTATTTTTTAAAAGGTTATGGCAACAGAAATTTAGTATGGAAGCATTAGGAGAGGGATAACGTTAACAACAAAAAGTTTTGCAACAAAATGTGATAATAGCCCGTTCGAATTTTGAATGTATTCATAACGCAGACAACATCTAAAAGGCGGTACGTGCTCTGAAATGTAAACCCAACTGAAACCCATCGAACATTTTTTATGGGCTCACGTAGAGTAACCGGGATCCAACAGGTGTGTAAAACGTGCAGTTCATAAATTCTCACTTCGTATCAATCCACACTTACAAGGTGATATAAAACATTCAGCCCCCACTGCCGCAAATAGGTACATCCATTACGGTATTTAATTTAGCGGTGAATTCTCATTTGGCACGTGCCCAACTGGAAACGAGGGTATTTCGACCGCAATCCCCAATGAACTTGTGACGCAAACTAAAAAAGTTTCGTTTCACTTAGTTTTACGTGCCGTTTTTAGTGTGTATATTAAGGTTGCATCATTAGAAACTTGAGTGGGTGTGCAAATGTTGCCGCATGAGAAAATATAGTGTCACGGAGCTTCTCGAACAATCTAGAGATAATGAAAAGAAAGGTGGATCTCCTATCTCCTTCTTGTGAGTAGCACAGAAGCTTCTCGAACAAGTGTGAAAGAGAGAGGCGGATCCATCTATCCCCTTCGTGTCGGATGACAACAAAAGAAAGCGAGGAAGGTTCTCTGAGGTTCCTGAAGATTCCGAAAATTGAAGATCACTGCGAAGGATCTAGAAACTATACCGGATATTATAGGCGCGAGCCGAGCTTCGACGACAGTTGAGTTCAGTTCTAAGTAAACAGCGATTAAAAGTGAAGAAATGGAAACCGGAAGAAATTGTAGAGTGAAAGTACAGTCGAGGTGGAAAAGTGTATAAGGGTGTCAGTAGTGACAGATCGGCGTCAGTAGTGCCAAAGGACTCTGTACGTAGAATACAGGGACGGACCCAGCGCAGAAGACCTGTGCTACCAATAAACTCCGGAACTTTGGAATCGTGTTTTTCTTCAATCCCTCGAACTTGGAAGCTCGCAACAATATTACCTCTGTTGCCTCATGGATATGTGGATTCCCTGCAGTTGTGTGTGTATGCTTGACAAATGTTTTATCAAAATGAATGCATCTGCCTCGGGCCCTATCTAGGACTAATATGCAATAGTTGTAAAAAAAAATTAGTCACATTTATGGTTTGTTACTTTGTATGAATTTGAATTGAAATTGGGAAGATCGATTCAAACGAAGCAAGGAATGCTCGACTAGTTATGTTAGACGAACAGAGTTAAAAAAGATGTCTGCGAAGATTAACAAATTCTTCGTTTTCTACTTTACTTAAGAATTTTAATATTTTACAAGAAAGCTTACTGCGCTATTTCCCTTTCGCTTTTTCTTCGATTAAAATTAAATTTAATTAAAAAACTTTGTTAACTTTTGTAACATGGATCCAACGAATTACATCCCTTAGCTCGTTTAAAAAAGAAAATAGATTTTTTAATATTCTTGTAATTACAAGTTTACTCCTCGAGGCGGTTTTGGCAACGTTGCTTTTTTGCTTCAATTCCCAACGGCTAGCGGAATACCGGGGCCGTGTGGAGGCACAAATAATTTTTAGGGAAATCTCAAACTGTGGAATATAGTTAAGTAAGCACTATAGACACTCAAGCAGTATACTCTGATGATATGATATCACCATCGTCTGCTGCATTTGGGTTTTTCGTTCCACACAATTCGACTGAAGTTCAAAAAACATACTGCGTGCAATGCTATAGGTGAATTTATTGCGATCCCAAAACAAAGCAGCAATCGACTGTATATTGAAGACGAGCCGAAACCAACCAAATTGATGCGCGTGCTACGTGCCCCTAAACGGATGATTGACTGCTTCAATTCAAAAATAAATTTAACATAGTTTTTAAATATATTCATTTGTATTTGTTTCTTTTTTATCCGTGTTCAATAGACAGACCCTTTGAATTTGTTTCATCTTTAATGCTGTGGGTGAGAGTCCGGATATCTGGGACGAATTAATTATAAGAAACGGACGTACTATATAACAATTCCGTTTCAGGTCAAAACCCCAAATTATCTTTCTCTCTTGCACGGATGATACTGAGTATAAACAGTGATAGAGAAAAAAAGATGAAATTAATAAACTTTTCAGATCGACTGATTGATACACATATAGACACACACACACACACACACATTCAACACAAACTTAGGATAGGTAAACTTGAAAGTTCCCATATGAAAGCCGGCGCACAGGCAGGCAGTTCAAAAATTGAAAATGACGCGTTCTTAAAAATTACTTAAGACTAACTTCAAGTCTTCCAACACTTTGTTTTGTTTGAGGAACGTCGTGTCACTTACTGGCAACACTAGTCCGGTCCTTCTACAAGCAACTCGTGAGAAGCACGTCCGTTACTCGAGTAGATACAAGTTTATAGCGCGGAAGTTTATGTAGCCTGACCCACGCTTTAAATACTGCGGTTGTACACCGATATAGACCGTTTCAGGTCATATGAATGTGGAAGTGCTGTATTCTATAAACAATTTTATAAACTTATTCTAACTTCGTCGCACAGGTCTTACCTCTCTGATTAAGAGTCCGCAGTAAGAAGCGCTTAACTCCGCGCAGAGATCACGCGCCTAACGCTTCAAAATGTTGTTGTTTCACCTAGAGTGAGACAGGGCGCTAGAAAGAAAACCAAGGACAAATGGGAGACCCTACCGCCCTTTCCCCCCTACTGTTCCTCGCGCTAGTGTTTGGCTACAAATTTGCATCATAATTTTGTAGTTTTTTTAACAGATTTTCATTTCATTTGAAAACCACAAAATCAATTTCGAAAAGTCCTTTTTCGTGTGAAAATTATGTAGTTTAATCAATATCTAGAATAGGATTTGACTTAAATCTAAACCATATTTTCATATTTAGGCCGTAATATTCAGCCGAACTGAACAGGTTTTTGATGGTCTAAAATGCAGAACTTATACTCGTTATATTTTCTTTATAATAACATTTCAAGAGTCATAAACTAATTGAATACTAAGATATATCTTATCTTATTATATTTGCCCAATTTTGCAATAATGCCACGTGTTTTTCAAAAATAAGGACGTAACTTTTGTATGGAGACTCGAGATTGCTGCAGACTCTTAAAATCATCAAATATTGTCAGTGTGGTCTCTTAGACACGATCACACCGTCATCCCGTAGATGTCATCACAGGCGACTATTTTACAAATTCCGATGTAGAGAAATGTTTACGAATGTATTAACAACATATTTCTGCAACCACCAATCCAATTACCAAGCGTGGTGATAATGGCAAAATTTATGATTATTTGCTGCTCAAAGTTTCATTGTTACCTTTTATAAAACACACAGTAGTTGAGGTAATTGAGAGGCTCCTGAACTAAAGGATCCCTTTGTTACAGTAACCAGCACTTCGTGTGTGAGTTTACCGATACTGTCGCGTTTGCGTTACATCAAGTTTCGTAAACGTGCCGCTAGAGGCGCTGTACAATTCGTTATACAAATCTTCATCCAAACGCGATCGTATCGGTAAAATCACACTAGAGCTAATGTCTACACCACGGAAACTTGGTATATTCTTTAAAATAAATCATGTCAATTTATGTTATCGTTATGGTTTTTACGTTATGGTACTGATAATGTATATTGATAAACATTTAGTCATGTCTCTCCTGTACAATAAAATCACTTCGTTTCTGTTAGTGAAGTCGTGCTAAGGGTAGCTAGACAGGCGGGCTCAGAAAAGATCTACTCATGACACGTACCCCGCTGGGAATCGAATCTTCTTCCGGATCATTAGTGCAACTGGCCTAGGTTACGTGGCATTGAAGTATAATAGCTTCGTCACATGGGTAGATGTCGAGTCATGTGTTATGTTAAATACAATGAGTGCGGGACGATATCGGATTGGGGGCTTAATCGAAAAATGCCGGAGCGATTCCGCGGATGCTTGCATGATTGAGCAGCCTGGGGCCGCCCTTAATACCTGCCAAGTAGTATAGGGGTACATGTGGAGGTATTGATTAGTGGAGGGTAGATATTGATGTGTTTAGGGAGTTTACTAGGGGCTGATCCGTCCAGTCAGCCAGCCAGCGAGATGATCAGCCACTGACAGGATGTTAAATTGTGCACTTTTTCTTTGAGCCGTGCGCTAAGTTCTTTTGTTTCGACAGGTACTGCATTTAAGATTTACATAACACATTGCATAGTTTATTGTTTGCTCTGTTTATTTGTTTAGAGATATTGACTTTAAAATAACCAACTGACACCCATATACCGTTACTTACAAAACAATAATAATATAATAGTTGTGAAGATAAACTATGTCGTTTCAATAAACATCTGACAGGATTACGTAAGCTTCTGAAATTTAATGCTCGGAAATATCATCCATTCACTTTCAACGGACTATTGAATACTGCTGAGCTGCAACTTTTCTACTTTCAGAATTCCGTTGGATCTGACGACGTCGTAAATTTTCATTAGCGGCGGATTCGATTGCCGGAATCGGAATTATTATAGCTGTTGACAGGAATTTAGCGTTCAATTAATTTAATAAACCTCTTGATCTTACAAAATTAAATAATGCTTATAACTATGATATAGACAATTTAATGGTATCTTGATTAATATATTGACATCACAACTCATGACGCCATATATTGTATAATATAGGTTGTTCAATCAATTCATCCTACCGTCAATCGGATTAAATTAGCTGATGCCAACAATGTATTCATATGTTCAAGTCGAGGGTGAACAGGCACCTTCTAGACCAACGCGCACCATCGTAGGCCACATCGTCGCTTACCATCAGGCGAGATCGTGGCCAAGCGTTGATCTATACTCTGTAAAAAAAAATTATAACAATCAATCGACTATATGTGATTGAGATTTGTCGAAGAGCAAAATAAATCAAAATCAAAAATGTTTTATTTACATAAACTCCTTACCAAAAAACCTTTTAAATATTGAAATATTTGTGAAAATAAATGTAAATGTGAAATAAAAGTTTTTGTTTTCATGGATCTGGTGGGAAAAAGAGAACAATAGAATCGTGGACCTCTGTAAACAAACCGTGCAAAGACATGCAGTAAATGCATTGGTATATTTTATTTCCAACGGGTCGCACTATTACTATCAGTGTTACTATTTGGGAAGTTAATAGCTTCAACGTGTCACAGTGTAACAGGATGGAAATATTTCATTTTGAATTTTCTCCCAAAGAAGAACACTGTGACAGCTTACAGAGTAACTCGTTTACCCGCTGATTGAACTGCACCATTGACCAGCAGTTCAGCATCATTAATTAAGCTGGAGTGAGCTGGAGTTCCAGCCTGCAAGCTGGAGACCTTCATGAGGGAGGATAGCGAATAACACCATCAGAGCGGCACCAACGTGCATCAGTAAATAGTGTTTAGAATAGGATTTTGTTATTATTAGTAAATAGTATAGTATTTGATATGTTTTACTATGGGTAGTAAATGAATAATAATTATTGAATAATGCAAATGTATTACGGTTTATTAAAGGTTTGCGCCATTCATAAAAATAAAACTAGTTTTTTTTACTTAATTCGCCATGCATAAAATGTTAAAATTTTATTTCAAAATGAGAATTTGGAATTAACAGTGATCTCTGCTAAAATAATTCCACAGATCTTCTTTTCTCCTAATTAGGTATGTTTAAATAGAGAGGAGGGACGAAAAGAATTCATTCAGCATTCTGACAGAATTCCCGTTAACGGGATCCCGTTCCGTTAAAGTTTCAAACTAAATTTATGTTGCCATAACCTTTTAAAATAGAATAGCTGACTTTGTGCATTAATTATTTTAAAATATTACATCGGATTGTGTTGTCGCGAAATGAGTACCATTAAACATATAACTTCAGAGTGGATCACAATTTTCATTTTAAACATTTTTTATTATTATTATTGTTCAAAGCGCCATCTATGGGCCATTAGTTGCGTAACGGCTATTGTTATTAAATTAATGGTATTTATTTCGCGAAACTATTTTATATCCTATTTTTAGGTAATTACTTATGAAAGCATGCTATTATATTTTAAAAGTGATCCCGTTAAGCTGTAGAACGTCGCAGTGGTAATTTAGTGTGAAGTGCCGTACCATCAAATCGTTTAATCTTTAAATATCTACAGTGGCCACGATCGCAGTGAATCGAACCGAGCAATAAACAGATGCCACATGGCCACACAGACGCCTCTCATCTTAGCCCTTCACTTTCATTATCTTAATCAAAACGTTTACTTGTAAGAATATCAAACGGGTAATTTTCATTCTCAAGGCTCTCCAAAGCCTTTGGGTCAGATTGGCAGGCTTTCAATCAAATCACTGTGCTAGTTAGTTATTATAGAATCGCGTTCAGCGCTAAAATATAACTCGTTATTTTTAAATTACGTCATTTTAATACAATGCCATATTTCAACAACTATTTTCCTTTACTTTGCCATATATCAAATGTTGAAATTTTGTTTCAAATTGAGAAATTTGAATCGACGGTCAAGTTGCTCAAATACTTCTATAGAAAACTAATTGGAACTCATTGGTAAAAGCTAGGGTCGAACCCATACCTCGATTCTTCAAGGACGCTCTACCCAACTGAGCTACCATGTCTTAACTTGCATAACTATACAGACTATATTACAGACTATATACAGAACTATGTATTTTTCACGTTGAACGTAAAATAAAGCACAAAAAGCCTTCCACGCTTCATTTTGCTGAGTTAAATAACGCGATCAATTATATAAATATTAGATTAAGTGCATACAAAAGTTGCTTTTATTTTTCAGTCAGAACCGTCATCTGTTAAACTCAGACCACCCGCAAAGAACGGGCTCATTACTTACAAGATACAACTTAGAGTATGTATTTCATCGTTTTAGATAAAACGAGTTCAAAACTCAAAGTACGCGATGTAACAGCGTCATTAGTGAGCTGAACGTGGCTGCTGGAAACAGAAACGTATTGTGAACCTTAGCAGCAGCACTGAAACAATAAAAACACAATTTGTTTGTAAACGGGCGCTGCGGCACTCGAAAATGCTTTTTCATGAATTTAAACGTTCACTTGAAGACCTGATGTTTCATTTAAAGCTCAGTTGTTTTATTTAAGTGTTCTTTTGATTTTGTTTTGAGGTTAAATAGCAAGATAATATTGTATCTGTAGGGGTACGTCACCACGACTGAGGGTCCAGCTAAATATGTGGATTGACAGAGAGGAGATGGTTAATAAAACCAAACCGTTGTAATAACAACAACAACACTAATGATAATTGTATAAATGTTTAGTTTTTAGTTTAGTGCCGAACAGTTACAATTGCAAATTGGCACGTTATCTATGATCCTCTATTTCTTGAGTCACCGTTGGTAAACCTTTGTAAAATCTCGGCGTCTAGGAAACAGTGAACCGCGTTTGTTTCTGGATGTGTAAAACTTAAGTTTAATAAAAGGAGTTTGTTTCTGATTGTGTAAAATTAAGTTTAAAATGGTTGGCCGCCTAATTAAATATATTCTAACGCGCCAATTTTTTCATCATCGTCACAGGTCATCAGTTTTCATAGCAGGGTGACGGATCGGTACACGTTTCCCGGTATGTGGTCGCTACTCGAGAACTCTTTCGCCCCGTTGGTTATCCGTTCTCCGAGCGGTGTGGCTTGTCCGTTGCTACTTCTACTCACTGACCTTATAGTTAGTAATTGCATATTTTTATCAGGTAGAGAAATTCCGAGCATAGCTCGTCCTATAGCTCTCTGAATATCTTTGAGCTTCGTTATTTTTCAAACCTATACAAAGCGTCGCATGCAATGATTGACTTAATCGATTGCTATTGCGTTTCCGTATTCATTTTCAATCCACGCTTTTTCTCATCCGAAAAAGTTCGTAACAGAGAGATATGAAAAGGGGCCATTCGGGAAATGTTTCGCCGCAGCGTTTTTTGAGCGAACATTTTGTCAGAAAATGGCCGAAATAATAGTTTAGTGGTGGTTGTTTGCTGTTTACAGAGCGGAATGGGGAGTTGTTAGAAAACAGACACTGCGTCGCCGATACGCGGCCCTGTCGTTTGTATCTTGTTTGTAAGTATATTTTAATGTTACCGCATGGAACTGTTAATTTTGTGGCTCTTTGAAAGTTTCTTTTATGGTTTGTTGTTTTAATAATTTGTTTCGTATTATGAGTTTATTTAATTCCCTTGTTAGAGATTTCTTCGCGGTATTGAATTTGAAGACGTGAGGCTTGAAAAATAATGTGTGAAATGATTTTAAATCTATATGCACCGCTTTGTCTAAACAAGTCTGGACGTTAGATAGACTTAAAATTGATTTAGCTATCATATTCATATAGCATATTCATCATGTACAGCCTGCGGCAGTCCACTGCTGGTGATGTGCCTCTTCCTGAGTGCGCCATTCAATTCCGTCCTCTGCTCTCCGCTTCCATTCACGTCCGGCTACCCTAAGAAAGTCGTCGTTCCACCTAGTCGGGGGACGTCCTACACAACGTTTGCCTAGACGTGGTCTCCACTCGAGGGCTTGTCTGCTCCAGCGGTTGTCGGTCCTTCGGTAAATATGACCAGCCCACTGCCACTTCAGCTTGCTAATACGGTGAGCTGTGTCGGTCACTTTGGTTCTCTGACGGATCACTTAATAATATATTAATTAAGGACTGTTATTTAAGCATCAAAACAATCAAAGCAATTAATCTTTCAATCATGAAACCTTTCGAACTTTATAACCTCATACAACTTAATATCGTAAAGTTAAACCTCAGAGTCAAGCGAGCTCTAATTACTCCTAAATAGCACGAAAGTTTCCCTGGAACAACTGGTAGACAGCAACTAATTTAAGAAGTTGCTCGTCTCGGCACCTAACTACTGCTGACAGGGCCCACTGGATTTGTTATCATAATGTGATAGAGTTGGGGAAATTGATGACCAATCAGTGGGACGTCGACGATTCGGGATCGATTAGTTTGTTATTGGGTTCTTTCATTTGTAGTTTTCCTAGCATTCGATCAGGTATCTAAATATACTGACTCATCACGATATCTCCGAAACTATAAACGCTACAAACTTGAAATTTAGCAAATAGCTTCCTTACATATTCTTTCACATAAAGGGGTTATAAAAAGGTTGAGAGTTTGTTGGAAAAATTTAAACTATGAAGCTTACGGACTTCAAACTTAGTAGACAAGATCATTACGTAACTTGGACACTCATACTCACTTTTATATATTAATTTTTAAACAACAGACATGTAGCATTGTTGTTCCGGTATGAAAGGTATCAGAGCTAGCGTTTCATTAGCTTGAAGTTTCTACGTGAGCACGCTTTCCACCCAACAGCCTCATTGACCTTCAAAGCCAATTGCAACAGTATATTTTCACACAACTCGGCTTTATTAACACTCGATCCGGAAATCATTTGCAACGTTTTGCATACGAATCGGGAAATCCACGAGCTTTGCCTTTAGTCATTTGCGGGGACAAAGTAAGCCGCGAGTTTTAATTTCCGTTTGAAATTCAATGTGGGACCGATAAATTTGAAAAGTTCCGTTGGACCTGATGAAATTCACAAGTTATCGGGAGCGAGTCTCGAGGAACGAATCTTATTAAAGTCACAACAAAGTCTGCAGGCGGACTGTCGTGTTTTAACTTTTACTTAGAGGAAAATACTATTCGCAAGGACTTCGGAATTAGGGCATGCGGGTCGCAGTTTGCTCTTTGATAATGTCGACATCACCATGGTTAAAATAGTTCGATTAACAATTACTTTCAAAGCGGCTTTTTAAGTTTTTTTATGAACTTTAAAATTAAAAAGAATCAGCTAAGAAAAGAAAAAAACAACGGTATTATTTCTAGCCTTATATAGGGCGAATGAAGAAGTGTTTATGTTTTTAGGGTTCCGTACCCAAAGGGTCAAAATAGGACTATTACTGAGACTTCGCTGTCCGTCCATCCGTCTGTCTGTCCGTCTGTATCTCATGAAATGTGACAGTTGAAATTTTCACAGATGATGTATTTCTGTTGCCGCTATAACAACAAATACTAAAAACCAGAATAAAATAAATATTTAAGGTGGCGCGCGCGATGTAACGTACTACTAGCGCCATCTAGTGACGTACTCGTCTACTAATATTGATAACGAAAATCGAGGCGATTGTTCGGTGCATACTATTATTTATGGTTTTCCGTATTTTAAATACACATATTCTGTACGGAACCCTTCGTACTCGAGTGCGACCCATATTTTTTCTTAGTGATAAAGATTATCAGCTACACAATTTCTCCGTTAGACGGCATCTTTCACAAGAGATTTTGTCATGCCTTCTACTAAATACTTTCGTCAATCAAAGTCATCAAATCGAGGCAAGAATATTCTTTCAAAGGCTACAGCCACATTTTTGAACATCGAGTAAACTTTTAGAATACGTGGGATAGGGTAACACTGTCTATTATCGTAGTTCTCTGTTTCAAGGTTTCCATTGAATTAATTTTTGGCTACGTCAGTAAATCTAAAAAATATATTGATACGTTTTAAATTAAATATGCCATAGAACCGTTGCATTAAGTTGTGTAAACATGAAGCTTCGCTATCAATTTATTCCGGTGACTTTAATAAAGGACACCCGAAGGCAAAGAAACCCCCGCCCAACCCTCTATTGGCAAAGGTCTTTAACCTAAGCACACCACAACCTAGTAAGCCACGACCATGACAAGCCAATGACTCGACTTTTAGCCAAGCCTTCCAATGCCTCTATTCAAGCCATAATCCTACATTATTTGTATTGCATTCTTGTTCCTTTTAACCGTTCCTTTTGCTTCGTCATATCACTGTGGGATATTTATGGTACGGCTACTGCTCTTATGATTCCGATCATGGTATCTATTCTGTTTGTATTTTATTGTTTCCGGTTTTCCATTTGTATTGGATGTTGGGAAAAGCAGGGAATCTAATATATGGAACAGGCTTGACCGTATTTTGTGATATTTAGTAATCTAAACAATTGAATTTACCGCCCAGTAGCCTAGTAGTTTCACAGTTCGACCGTTAACGGAGGTCTAAGGTTCGATTCCCATTGGAGGTATTTAGCGGTAATAGGTTATTTGGTTTTAGAAAACTTTTACTATGTTATCCCGGCTATCTACCACCATGTTATCTAAGTCTGCTGCTAAACAACCGTGTTAATAGCACTGTGTTCAGGCATCAATACTAACTGTCAACGTCTCATTAAATTGAGGCTTCTGGGTGAGCACGATTGTTTCATAGGTGTTATCGTCACTTACCATCAGATGAAATGAAGGCCAAGTGCAAGCATTATATTACCAAATAAAACATTAAAATCTACACAAAAGTGGTTTTCAGTTCAGTTTCAGAAATGTAGGTACATCTTAGAAATCTAATACCTTTAAACGAGCAATTCTTGCATATACCTATATAATATCCATCTCCGAAACGGCTCCAGCGATTTCGCTGAAATTTGGTATTTGGGGGTATTCGGGGGCGAAAAATCGATCTAGATTAGTCTCATGTCTGGGAAAATGCGCGTTTTCAAGTTTTCATGCGTTTTTGTTTGTTTTTAAAGAACTACGAGCAAAGCTCGGTCGCCTAGATACTTATTTTTAAATACGTATAATTGAAAATGGATTCGACGCTAGTCTACGTACGTAACTACCCGAGTCACGCTGTAATGTAGCATTTCTTTCAGTTACAAAATAATAAGATTATCACCAACCTACATTTAAATCATGCCGCAAATACCGCACAATTTCCATTAATACGCAACGTGTCTACAGACTTTGCAATTTTAATCTTGTGTTAATTTTGGTAAAGATCGCTTCGAACTTTCATTTTGTTACAAATGGCGAAGGTACCAGGACTCCAGATTTCCTTTAGGGAACGACTACATTATACTTGTAACGCACTTTGTTTCCTCGCAGCTCAACTTTGGAATATAATATGCTTGGTGGATGCTGTCGGCTCACTTCACAGCGATTGAGGCTTCGCAGTTTTGTGGAAGGATAAATATTTGGAGACGTTCCTTTGTGTATTGAAAATAATGTTGCCAGTGTCGGATAACACTACTTTCATTATATTTTGTTTCAGTACAAGAAAGGTTATTTATCTGCAGAATACATAATTCCTTTCGTTATGTAATAGAAACTGAAGTCCATTTCTGAATATTTTAGGAGTTGTAGCTTAGTAGGCGGATTTGGGATCGCAGTTAGATGTTGTTGATACGATGGTAGTTTTTTTAAGGTAGTAATGGTTCCGTGGAATGATATCGGTATCCACTCCAGCTCCTAATCGTCTGTTTAAGTCTACTGCTGGATAAGAACCTCCCATAGATTGATACGAACTTTCATTTGGCGTAATCGCCCTGTTTGCCACGTGGGTTGGTGGTCAACAGAACACTAAAATGTTGCTGTTACATAGGTATTGCTGCTGTCCACCTGTTAAGTATTTTTCCGCTAGAGACGTTCACACGTTCGGGGTCATCCTTTCCTAAAATCTAGACCACACGACAGTAAAGCTTAAGCTAACACTTAGACCAGTGAATAAATCAGTTACCCCATTAATGTTTAGATGCTAATAAAACGCGATATACAATAGGCTAGTTGACTAAATTTGAAAACTTGGCTAATTATATACTTTAATATCTATTTTATCCCAAAAAAACTATATTTTAAAGAAAAATCAATATTTACATTACGTATTTTGTATTTTAAAAAAGCCATTTAGATTTCCCTCGAAAACGCTGAATAGTGTCATGGCGTCTTGAATGACGTCACAGCTCGCGAAATAACCTGCTCTGTGATATGAAAACGTCAACAACAACAATGATGTTTTGCGAGGCGTGACGTCACACTTTCTTGCGCCGCGTTCTTCGTGTTCGTTGTCACGTGACCTAATGCCTATTTTTTTCGAATTCATTTTCTAAAAATATTAATAATCTTTAACTTTTTTGAGAAATAGACTGGTTTTTTCTCACCTTCGTGTCTTCATTTATAATTAGCAACTATAAACCAAGCCATTTGTTATTAGTGGACACAAGCCTATTGTTCGACCCATGTCAAATTAAAGGAAAATAAAACCGAGAACAGTTTTAGCCCTTTAAATTACCTATAGGGCACAGTCACTCAGCACTCGGCAGCGAAGGGTGACATTGACAAATTACGTGAACTCGTCTTTCTCGTACACGCCGTCGGGGGAAATTATATGAAACACTCTCAACTCCCAATACTCCACCAGCAGTTCTTAAACTTCCGAACGATATTTATGAGCCCGCGAATCAGAACATGAAATTTTCATTATTATACCTGGCATTGACTTGTACTTTAAGCGTTAGACTAAACACACATTTAGGGCAAAGATCTCGCGAAGGTCAAGCTTAGACGACAGGTTGCCTGTCAATCGGTATTCTACAGGATGTGCGCAGGAGCTATTTTTGTTGATTCCGCCATCGCCATTCAAGTACCGGTCAAACAGAAGAACGACAGACCTTCACCTGTACACTGTGGTTATTCCTACAGCTCGCACCAAGCGTTTTGTTTCCACATTTATCTTGCGAACAGCTAAAATATGGTTTCCTTGACCACTGACAACTACAACTTAGGAATTTTCAAATGATAAGGAAACCAACGCTTAATATAAACCTCCAACCAGCGTTGATCGGTCTTCTAAGCACAGGCCCCACGGTTAGCAACACTTAGTGATCCCGGACTGGCTGGCTAGGTCGTAGGTCCATCTCTTACGTCACGCGGTCGTATTTTTACGGTTTTCTTTTCCTAGTTATTGCTTTGTATATCTGTGATCTATCTCCATAGAGGCTGGTGAGTCAAGTAAATATTGTACAGTTTACTGAAATTACATCTAAAAATAAGTATTTCCATGTTCTAAGGTTTGAGAGCCGCTGCTTTTACAACGTGTTGGCCTCATTGGCTGTCTGAGACACTCGGAGTACTAAGGCATTGGAGAAATGAACGAAAAGTATATTCTCCTGTGTTTTATCGACGTGTAATCCATCATCGTAGGCCTTTTTGGGTGCCTTTTTGTCTGCAGAGATATCGTGCCTTTTCGGGGATAAGTGCCTGTGTATCCTTAGGTTTGGAAAGAATTTCAGCTATAATTTTATTCAGTAAAATATGACATGCCATACACATAGAATTATGTAAGCTAGCATAGCCAGTAGTTCATTAAATAGAGGTTGCTTTACGAATATAGAGGTATTTTGACTTGGTCACTACCATAAACCGAATCAAATGGATACAGATATGCAGCGTGTATATTTCAGACGGGCGTATATTTTAACAGCAATTAGTATTGGTCCTAAACAACACATTTACATAAATTTCTTTAGTTAATTGTGTATTTTGTTCTATACATAATAATTGAGCACGCAATGCATTAATTACATCTAAAGTTATCGACTGATTGACGGTTCTTTTTACACGTCATATCATGACAGTTCAATAAGCCTTTTATACTTTGTCAAGTCAAACCAAATAGGACGCAATACATTGCTGCTCGGTCGCATTAAAAAAAAAAGATTGACTCTTTATTATTAAAGCTATTTAACACAATTACTTTCAAATATAATTTGTACGACCGTAAACTACATATATCTAGGTAAATTATACGCCCATATAAAATATACATTTAGGAGGAGCGGTAGGCAAACCCATTACCATTTCTGCTTTAATTATAAATCTAAAATTCGATTACTTCTATTAAAATATTTGAATTTGGTCAGTTTAAAAGCAAACTTGAAACTAATACTCATCGCTACTAGTATTTTCCCCAAATTAGTTTAATTTTATCAGAAGATATCGCCTGCGGGCACTGGAAACACAGATATTGCAATAATTGGAATTAATTGAGTCGGAATGGCTCTCGTTGGAGATAAACATTTCAATCTGTTACGAATTTCAAACGTTCCATTACACATCCTACAATCGTTAGTCGTAATGTCACCAAAATCACTTATACACCGTGATGTCAGAGGAAGGTGCGTCAATACTAGCTCTGTCTCACTAGTGTGACTTTAAAAAAATTCTTTCCGGAGTAAACCTTCTATTTTTAAACCTTTTCTTAAATGGATGATCACGTTTTATAAAATTTGTTAAAGCATTTTGGTCAGCAAATAAAACTTTAAAAAACAACAGTTATTTAATTTCATTTATTAATTCATATAAGCTCACTCGTCGCTTACCGTCAACAATATTACTAACTTAAACCTAAGTAGTAAGTACATTTTATAATTCGCGCTATGCTGTCGTTAAAAATGTTAACATCCAGGACCTGGTCAACGAGTGTGTTCAATAACGGCACTACTCGGGCAGTGGGTGCGTTGTGAGCGCGGCGCGTGCGCCGGTGCGCGGAGTCCTGACATCCTGACGTACCGCTGTGGCACGGACAGACCCATACGCTCCAGTACAGACAGATTGTCTATCTTGTTGCGCAGCAAGAGACAGTAGTGCACGACTAATAACATTTTCCGCCTGCGCTCTAACGTGTCTAATCCAACCATGCCCGAGACGAAAAGTGAAGGATACAGAAATGGATAATAACCATACCTTCTCTTATAATCGTATTTGGCGCACTTACGCTGCACTTTTTCAATGGTGAGGGTATTTTTTTTCATAGGGGTCCCAAATTATAGCGTTATATTCTAGTTAATAAAAGCATTATACAGCAAAACTGCTATCCTGATGTCTCTAAATTGAGCAGCTGTCCTCATGATAAATCCTAAGTTTTTAATGCGATCGAAACATTGATTTTCATACAGAATTATAGCACTGTTAACTAGTATTAGGAATATTTTATGCCAGATTCTAGTTTAAATAAAGACTGCACTGCCTACAAATTCTCAAAAATAGAGAACAGTAAACATTCGCTCGCTGTTCGTTCAACTCTTGCGAATGCTCTTATCTGATTTGTGCGCACCTCCTTAATAAAACTTGTAGCAACCAATATGCACGGGTGCGTGGGTTAACGAAGCCATTTTCCCTTAATGCTAGTCGTTTGCTCGCTAAAGGAACTGGTAGATAAATCCACAAACGCGATAAAGAGCACCTCTACACGTCGGTACATTATGCGACGATATAATTTTATTTCAGAACATTTGTAAATGCTCCTGATAAACTTTATGTATGGGGAAAATGTACCGGGAAACGTCTACCAGGCCGTCCCCTTACTAGATGGACCGACGACCTGGTTAGAGTCGCGGGGAGTCGCTGGATGCAGGTGGCTCGGGACCGGTCGATGTGGCGTACCATGAGGGAGGCCTATGTCCAGCAGTGGACGTTTCCCGGCTGATGATGATGATGGGGAAAATTGTTGCATAATATACGGAATAAAGCAGTGCTGAAATGGGGGTCGTTTGGCTGCTGTAGAGCATGGTGGTACAGACAGACACAGTGTTTTATTTATTTAAATATCCATAAATACGATTAGAAGGGCGTCACCCCTTCGTGCAAAGAGCGTGTGCTGGTGTTTTGTGTCTGTTTGGGCTTTGATAGAATTAAATTGTACCGAAATATTGTGGTGTTTATATATATGAAAAATTATTCAAAGCTGGACAGTTACGAAGTTCTCATCATTTACCTCACCTCTATTATCTCACCTACCCACCCACCCTTACAAAAATACTTTCTCTAAACGAAATTTATAATAAAGTTTCATACTAAATTTATGTTGCCATGATCTTTTAAAATAGAATAGCTGTCTTTGTGGCAGTAACTATCTAAAAATCGGACATCGGATTGTATCGTCGCGAAACGAGTATCATTAACATACAACTTCACAGTGAATCACAATTTTCATTTTTACACACTTCTTATTATTCTTGTTCAATGCACCATCTAGGGACCATTAGCTGCGCACCCGCTATAGTAGCTAAGAATAAATTTATAAATTAATGATATTTTTTTTGCGACGCTATAATTTCATCTCCTATTTTTAGGTAATACATATCAAAGCCAGCTATTCTACTTTAAAAGATTATAGCAACAGAAATTTAGTATGGAAGCATTCGGAGAGGAATTCCGTTAACCAAATAACCCAACCAAATAAACTTAACTTGTGATATTAATCAATTTAACCGCGCAGTGAGGCTCTTTGAGATTTATATTCTTGCCAAGCGTCATAATATCCTTGCTGGGATATCTTGAGTTCCCATTGTCTAAGCACCGTTACGACAAAACATTGTTTTTGCTCAAAGGCAATTGAAGCGAAAATTATAACAAGCTTTTACGAGTATAACTACTGTAAGCTTGTCGACCTCACAGTTTTCAGTTTCTTTTTCAAAAATTCATTTTCGAAGATTATGTCAGAATCAAAATGTAATCTACTTAAACCAACGTGTTTTATTTGATCCTTAGCATAACAAATAACATCTGAATCCGCTCCAGGGTTCCCAAAATTATATAAGGTTGCCTGATCAGGTAAACCAGTTCAAATATCAGTAACAGAACGAACCTTACGAAGACTTACAAAGTTGAAAATGGACGGAGATATTTTATAATCAATCTAGGGTGAAAATGAACATTATTGGCCTTACTAATAATAGACACAAAAGTGTGTTATCACTCAACAACAGAACAACGGTGCGACGTGGTTTTTAAGGTTCCGTAGTCAGACAAGTAACCGTTATAGTTTCGCTCTGTCCGTGCGAATAATAGTCGACCAAATTATAAAATGAAAATGTCACATGAGATGTCAAAATGAAAATTTCGTACAAAATTCATTTGAAGTTACTTTACATCGTCCTGTGTCAAAGTCAAAATAGATCTATCAAGGTCGAAGTTCGGATACACGAAAGCATTTTTGTCCACACTGAAACGGAGACGCTTCCCTCGTGTTTCACGATTCGGTCAACTAGGGACAATACAACAAATAATAATTTATAAAACTTTAACGGGGTTACCCATACAAGAAACGTTTTTTCGGTGTTTTTTACTCGATCTTGTCTCAAATATTCTACGCTGATATGGAACCCCTTCGCGTGCGAGTCCGACTCGCACTTGGCAGGTTTATTGAAGTCTACGCAGACAAAGTCGCAGGCAAAACTACTAGATACATCCTATTCTCCCTCAATCTGAACTTCCAGTTTTATTGACATTAATAATAATACTCGGGTAGTGATTCTCAAACTTCTACAATTGTGAGATATAATAGTGCGTTTCAATTTCCCTAATTTATTAGTAAGTACTCGTATTTCCCAAAACAAGTCTTTTAGCGGAAAAATAAGGGTATCCCGGAAGCGAGGAGGCGTTTAGAGGTGGATTATGTAAACGTGTCACGATAATATTGTGCTAAATCATTCGTGTGCAATCGATCAGTGCCTCGTTCCAACAGTCCCCTCGTCGCTTTGTTTTCGTATTCCGCTTCAGAAAAACATACGATAGGAAATGTATAAACAATCAGTAGCGGATTTATGTATATCTTCCTCAACGATAAGACCATTATTTTTGGTTCCCTTTACAAGACTTTGAGGATCAGAGTAATAAACGGTTAAATGCGAGTCAGAGTCACGCACCGAGGGTTCCGTACAGAATATGAATAATTAACATACTGAAAATCATAAATAAAAGGTACGGTAATATGCACTCAACAACGCACTATCGCATATGTAATTCTGATTGAAAACCAACTTAACTTTGCAGCTACATTACGAGTACATAACCCGATGTATGAAGTACAAAGTTATTTTCAAAACTCCGGCTTTCAGATTTATACCTATAGTTGTGCTGCAAGACCTTGCTTCTTGCCAAATTTCAGGATTCTAGGTCAACGGGAAATACCCTATAGGTTTTGCTCCCCTTGCATTTTGTATGGAAACTTGTATTAGTCTAATTGATTTTTGCACAGATCCAAGGGACCGCCGACTTGAGTGCTCGATAGTTTCAAGTTAATATCTCCATGCGTTCCTGAGAAAAAGGGTCTTGACAGACAGACAGAACACAAAGTGATCGTATAAGGGTTCCTTTTGAGGTACGGAACCCTAAAAAAGACAAATAGGTACAAAAATAACTGGTTTATTACTTCTTTATCTGCTGTTTTTCGGCAGAATTAGATAGCAAGGTGGACATAAAAAGTTTACTAAAAGAGATAGTGTATAAAATGAAAATAAATCAGAAAATGCATTACCCACAACCACACCGAGTACCGATAGGTACTGTGGATCTTACCAAGGAGCTGCGTGTCGTAAGCCCAAGTGTGTATCCACATAGGCCATAATGGTGGTTAAAAAGTACCACGGAACATTTTCATTCTTATCGCCTGGATATGTATAATGTCCAACGGCCTTATCGTCACTTACCATCAGTTGAGATGAACCCAAGTGTAAACCCATCATACATTAAAAAAAATCTAAAGCCAAAACCACATACTTGAAATTTGGTACTCAATAGACCCTGTCCGCGGATACGAACCTGTGCTTACATTGGTCTTAATCCCAGCATAGCTTCTGGGAAATAAAATAGGAAATCTTTCCCAGAAGTCAAGCTTTGTCTACTATTTGGAATGAACGGACAATTCCTCAAACGAATGGGTCACAACCATCATTCATCTGGAGAAGTCTTTTGTCTTTCTTAAAACTTTATCACGTTCCGCGCAGAATCTGTTTTTAAGGTGCTATTTAAAGCATGGTCTGTTTTACAAGTACTCGTTTATTTCTCAACTAGCTTTTCCCCGCAACTTCCGCGCGCGTCAATTCCAGAAATTATCTCACGGGAGCTACCTATTTGATCGGTATAAAAAGAAGCCACTGTCCTTTTTGCGCCATTCAACTATAAAAAAACAGCTAAGTACCATGAATAATATGCAACAAACAATCCTGTAACGAATGCGCCTCGATTTAGTTTTGATACTCGTTACTAGATGGCGCTACTAATACGGTAAAACGCACGTCTAAAAAACACGTTTGTTGTTTAGTTTTTTTCCTTAAATATTTATTTTATTCTGTTTTTTAGTATTTGTAGTTATAGCGGCAAAAGAAATACATCATCTGTAAAAATTTCAACTGTGTAACTATCACGGTTCATGAGATACAGCCTGGTGACAGACGGACATCGGAGTCTTAGTAATAGGGTCCCGTTGGTTTCCCTTTGGGTACGGAACTCTAAAAATCAAGTCATTCTGACTATGTTGCGACGTAAAGGAAGGCGAAACAAAGAAACTTACTTTCGCATTCATAATATTAGTATGGATAATGTGCCCAATTTAATATTTCCCAAAAGTCATGTTTATATCGAATTGTATAGTGAAGGTGACATGATATGACAAAGGATATTTACCTATACAACATATTTCGACTGGTTTAAAAATTCTGATAAAGAACGAACACTCAAAAGTACTATTTTCTGGAGAACTTTAACAAGTACTCACTTAAATAGTCGTCAACTGCATTCTGTTTCCAATCTAGAGCTGTGTGACACACACATACAACTCCCAACTCGCGACCGTACACGTTGCATCTATTCATCCTTATATCCTGGACGCAAGGGGATCCCGCACATAAATATAGTTTCACGATAATCTGATGCAAATCGAGTCACAATTTGTTATTAGATGTAGTAGGGACGCAGAATGGGGGCGGGAAATTAATCACATTGCTTTGTGAGAGTTGGCCTAAAGCCGCCCAATTTACATGACAAGGCGCTGGACACGGATAGATAGGGGCAGGACGTTTGATCGGGGACCCGACATCGAGCATGGAATGTAATACAAACAGAAAGGCACTTTTGGCAAGATCTAAGGGCAATATAGTGCTCCGAGACCAAACAATACAATATAGAGCGTGTACTCCCATGTTTGTGTTTTTTGTGGGTTTTTGTATGTGTTTGTTGTCAGAGTTTTCACAGAATTGATAGAGATTTTGTTTTGATTGGCATTATCAATGAATTCTAGACAGGAATTTGAACATTATTACTAACTAGTGGCTCTGTGAGCTGTAGACTTAGCGAGTGTCATTAGAGTACAGTGCGCAAGCTTTTCTTCAATTTCTTTTCATCTTCTCACACTCTAATCTTGAACATTGTGCGTCTTGATAAGGATAACAAAACAGTTATGTGTAATTTTTTAATTTTATTACGTTTTGTTTAAACATTTCGAAAAACTGAATCACACAAAAATTACATATGTATATCGAACATGCTCACAAAATTTCACGAGAATCGGTTAAGAATTGCAACCTGTAGAGGAGAACAGCTGGCCATTTGCCGCCCTGACATTCGACATCCAAACATCCATACTACATCCACAACATACTAGTGCGATTTTTTTTGCCCAAGCTGAAACGTAAAATCATTAAACGGACAGCCTGAGAAAACTTCAAAAGCAAATAATACTATTTTCAAGAACTCGTGGACTAATGGGATGGTGTTTCTCAGGACATGCTTCCCATGTGAGGCGCTCAGCAAGCCTTTGACTTTTGACTTCAGTGCTGTCTTGAGACCTCGTAAATTGCCACACGACGGAAAAACTATAACATACTCGGTGTCTGGGTAACAAGTAGAACACGTTAAAACAGAGCCTGAAATATCGATCAACCGAAGTGAGGCGTGGCGAATCAGTATGCAAACCTATTAAATTAATCTGTTTACTCAGATCACATTTGCTTTGCGTCCCCTGGCAAAAAGCATTGTAACTGATATGTTTGTTATTCACGGCCGTTGCGTATCAAAAAGGAAGTATGTCGCAACTTTAAAGAGGTCTAACGTTTTAAATATGGAAGATGGCGACGAGTGGACAAAGTTGGAGGCCATTAAGCAAAAAAATTTGAGGAGGCACTCGTCTTGGAAGTGCTCCTAGAGAAGAGGAACGGAACATCTCTTACGAAAGTTTTGTAATAAAACCGAGGGGCAGCCTAGGCGTCCACTTTTATTTCGGGCACGTTAGAGTACGATACTGACCTTTTTATTGGCGTAAGTAAAAGCCCTTCTACTATTTTCAAATAAATATTTGGACAAAAAAAAGATTAAGCGATAGTGCTTCTTTGCTAGGACATTTTATTTATCTAAGCCGTCATTGCTGTTACTAAAATAAGAATAACAATTTAAAAGCATCTTGTAAGTTTTTATGTACATCGGATCGAACACATATACTTCTTCCAGCTGCTTCCATTTGTTTCAAGGCGAGCTGCTGGATGCAGCGCTGCGGCTCGGGACCGGTCAAAACAGAGATTCGTCATCGTTCGTTCATCAGTTAAGACGCTATGTTGGTAAGACCACGTGGCCGCATTCAAGGTTGCATTGTTTCGTAGCTGTCCCTATCCGAGCCCTATCCTACTCGAGCGCGTACGGTGAGACAGCATACACTTCGCGAAGTTATCCACCCGTTATTTGGATGTTTCGTAGTCCAGGCATCATTTGAAGGATACAGTATATTATGTAACCATTTTTTTAATACAGTATACTAATGAAATTTCAGATGTCGGTGGTTTTCCAAATTGTTCTAAATTGATTCATACTCTTGTAAATTAGGTTCAAAGTTGGGGCTTTTTATTACCGTAAAATACAATTCTTTGACGCCCTGTAACTCTGGAAGTATATATTTAAACGAAAATCTGACTCACCACCGACACAGATATTTGTATCTAGATTGTGTCTTGAAAATTTCATAGATTTTCATAGCTTAATACTCAAAATATGACTGGACTAGGTTTGTATGGGCGCTTTGACAACAGCATACCCTCTTAAAGATTGCCGGTGGGCCTTTATCCCACTTGTCTCACCCAAACGTGAAAGAATAAATGCTCTTAATGAATGAAAGCTCTCATTGTTAAAGTTGGTAAAACCAAGGAAAGTCTTTAAGGTTTTTATTTAACCGGGTCTCCGTCCTTAAATAGACGTGTGTGCGGAGTCCTAGTATATTGATTGAACACAGATATTACCAGCCATTGCAAACGGTTCGAGTATCGGGATGTCAGTAACAAGATCTTATTCAATTTTGAAGCGACTCAAATGAAGTAAACAGCGAAAGTAAATAATAAGTTACGTGAATGTTATTCGATTGCGAACCTCTTGGACGGTGCTTCTCAATATTTGTTACTGATGTAACCCTTTAAAATTATACATTGATTTTGATTGTGTGATACCGGGTTCAAAATATAATCACTCTTTATCTCTTAAGGTGTCGTAAGAGATCAGCTTGGTCTATCTATATATCGAAATTTTAATAATTTATTTCGGAATTCAATTCAATTCAATATAACTTTATTGTACACCAAAGCTTAAGTTAAAAAATAAAATAAAAATAAATAAAAAAATGTACAAAAGGCGGTCTTATCGCTGACAGCGATCTCTACCAGACAACCTTTGGGTAGAAGAAATAAGTAACAATATTTGGGTGGAGGTGTGACAGATATTGATAGATTATAATTAAATACTTGAATTCTTCTGCAACCCCTTTGAAAGCCCGTTAGACGTGGCAATAGGTAGATTGGTCCTTAGCCCTTAGACGTAAGTAGCTTTTCTAAACGCAGTGTTCAATCAAATTAAAATATTATGTGCAATCAGATATTACTCAAAATAAAGTGTTAAAAGTATACTAGAATAGACCGTTTGTAATTTATTATCTCAATGTTCGTCAATATATAGAGAAGGGATTATTGTCAATATGATGCTAAATTGCCGTGTCGTTTCCGCATTAGAATTGGTGCCAATGTCATCAGTCTCGTAAAATGAGATAAGGAAAAATGTTTAGCAGATGGGCAGCAGCAAATACCAATGTAACTACAATATCTTACTGCTATCACTAATCCGACTGCCAAGCGTGGTGATGCTGATGTTGTAAATCATGCAATGACCCCCATCGTCCCGCTAATGTTTCCCCAGGGGCTCAAGCTATCCACATTGAGAAACGCTGCTCTTGGATTTAGGTTAGAAAATTTCATTACAGCTAATAAAATGACAGTGAAAGTAAACCCGTACGTGGGGTGGTAAGTAGCGAAAGGTTAATACTGGAACGTAACTATTTTCTTTTTACTTTCAAGTAGTTTTGTTCTGACGGCGCACGTAGACGAGGGTCGTCTGGAAGTCATTTTCAAGAACAGATGTAATTCTTAGTGGAGTGTCTTCTTTTCTTCTTTTGTGGGCTATACAATTAACATTGGTGTAGTGCAGGCTTTCAAATATAATTCAAACTCAGAAACCGACTTCAACTGCCTTAAAAGTCTAGAGTATTCATCCCCATTCATTCAGAAACATTTATCTGGGTATGTATTTAGTTTTTTGATTTTTTCAAAAGTGCTAAATCATTTTCGATAAAATTTATATGTAATCACCTCTGAAGTATGATCTACCAAACACCCAAAAAAGAATCATCAAAATCTGTTCATAAAAACATACAGTCGAATTGAGTACCTCCTCTTTTAAAAGTTGGTTGAAAATCATTACATATTTAACAGTAGGTGTGGAACAACCCAGAAGTAAACAACTATTGGAGTACCACTGACATCATCGTGTTTATCTCGCCTAGTGAGTGACGTGGGATGGATGTGCGCTCACTCAGATTGCTACATTTAACGACCGGAACACAACAGTGCCATAAACACTGTTTGCTGACAGATTTAAATTACACTGTAGTAGGTAGTTGGTCAAAATATATCCATCTATTGTTAATATTGCTATCTCATATCCCGGCTCCAGTAATATTATAATTATTCACAGAGACGCAATTCCAGACGTCACTTCGTCTTCCTTAAGTGCGTCTCCATTACGGAAATGATTACATCAAACTATCTATTCAAACAAATTAATCTACGAACAGATCTCGAGACGAGCGCCATCCATCGTGTCCTGGGAGTGATCGGACATCTGCAATTAGGCCTCCCTAGTGGATTGAGGGTGTTGTCTAGCACTTACTAAACTATGGACTCGCTAGTGGACACAGAATGTGTTTCGATAAAAGTAGGTGCTTCCAATATAATGTGCAAAAAATTCTTGAACGATCGAATTTCTAGTTCAGCGTTGAAGAAATAGTGGGATTGCTAAAAATGGTAAGTGAAAATAAGCACGTTTCAGTAGCTCGCATATTTGAGGAAATGTATTTAAAAATCGGACCTCTAGGCCTTTCTTAATACAAAACAACAAGAGAGAGTATTTCCGCTTGTTATATATACCACTGTTGTTGAAAATATGCATGCTTGTTATAGGTGCAACATACATTTCCTCTGATAAAACAATGTCCAATACATTGGGGAACACTGATATTTTGTCTCACGGAACAAGTTGTAAAATTCAACCAAATAATACTGTTATTTGAACACGCAAACACGCAGCACTATGCAATAATCTATGTGGTATTGTCGGTGCCGTGGCAATAGTTTCAAGAGTATCTGGCTACCCCATTATTATTAGAAATAAGTGAATACAATAATAACTCAATCACGTTTAAACAGTTGAACGGATTTTGATGAAATTTGGGACACAAATAATATGTATGAGCTAACTTTTCTTTAGGTAACGTGTTCTCGAAACTTATGCAGACGAAGCTACGGGAAAATTATAGTGAGATTTTAGCCAGTATTAATGCAAACACTGTGATATAAGCCAAGTGTTTGTATGTGACTATACGCGTACTACATGTGTACATTTTGGGCATACGCGAGGAATTTAAAGCTCAATGACAAACTATGTGCTATTATTAAAAGCAAAAACATAAAATTTCATGGCGTAGAATTTAATGTTCTAATTTTAAATTTCTCAAACACGCGCGGTGACGCGTTTTATGTTGTCCCTTTCTGACACACTGACATGAACATTAGCTCGCTCTCCAGCCATACTCCTTTACTCCAGCGCATACTTGACACCTATCAAAAGTGAAGCTGCTTGTATGTTAGACATGACGCGTCTATATTTTTTTCGCTTAATGGTACTAGTGCTGAGATTCGTCGCTATAATTAATTAGGTACATTTGTGAGGGTCCGGGCCTCATGTGTCAGAACAAAGTACCGGGTGCCCGCTTGTGGGGGCACCACCGTCCGAGAGGTGAAGTTTGTTCGCACCTGCAGGGCTCTGCGTAGCTTTTGTTGTATAATCAAGCTGTTTTTCTGTGTCAGAAACGAATGTCATAGAACTGGATACGTGAAGTCCACAGACTTTGTGCCCAATGCCAAGTTCTGTGGCAGAGAGAAACAAATAAAAAGGAAAATTATTTCTTGCTTTAAAATTGTAGTCTAAAAATTACGTTGATTTTCTTCAGTTGCTTCTATTTTCTGAAGAATATTCTTAAATTAACATAGCTTCTTCGATAAGTCCTTTATCTTGTCTTTTCTCTCGTTCTAGATCTACCTTTGAAAAACTACGAAAAGATGAATATAAAGGAGTCCTTTTGGCCAATTATGGCCAAATCTGATAGTATCACTCTTCTTATAGCCGCCATCATCGTTATCCTCAGCTGCTGGACATAGGCCTCCTCCATGGCCACATTGACCTGTTTCGAGCCACTTGCGTCCAGCGACTCCCCGCGAGTTAGTCGGTACAGCTAGTACACCCACTAGTTACAGTTACAAATTCACAACCACAAACTCGTAATGTTTTCAATAAGTACTCTTCAAATTATATCTTCGTAACGTCTTATATATCTCTTTACATATAGATGCACGGCTTACTTACTGGTACGGCTTATCAGCCTGAAGCTTCTACTGCTGAAGATAGGCCTCTCACAATCTACTTCGCTATACTAAATTATAGAGAAACGGATATTAAGGCGTTCCTTTGTCAAATCTGACAGTTTATCTAAGGGCTTATCATCTGATAAGATATCGAAATATACGGCATAGGGCTTGAGGTCCGCACCTGGCCATCAATAATAAGGGTTTGTTTCACCACCCGCACCCGCCCACAAAGTTGGAATGAATTTATCCAAAGTCCTACTTTCGTATTTTAAATAACTCTTAACTTTACATCTGTGGCTTGCAAGGTTTGTTTGATGATTAATTTTAAATCAACTGGTATTTTAAAATAATTTTCGTAAAAGCTGCTTGAATAATTTGGTATCTCTTTAAAATGTAACTAGAGTTATTGGCATGAAATTAATTATTATTATTATTTATATCAAATTAAGTTTCTATAATTACTAGTATTCTTAGGGCTATGTTAGTAAATTAATTAATTAATTTACACTCGAACAAACTCTATTTAAAAAATCATTCCTTTCATGTATAATGTGGAAAAAGCTTTAACTTTTCGAATGTTTTATTACGATGAAATTTCAGGGAGCATAAAAATCTTAATTTTCTTGTAATAAGTTACGATTAAGGAGTAATCACATGGTATATCCTACACAATTACTACGCAACTCTTTCTCGCAAATAAGAGTACGTTTAGAGAAGAAGATTACTAAAATCACGGCGAAAGGGGTAAGCTGAGAATTCAGAGTTCAGACAAATGAGTTGGTCGAAGCGATGAATCCCGGCTTTGAAGCCGTCTGCGCTTGTAATGGTCCATTAAATGAACTCTACATAGGTCTGGGACTTCTCCAATGGGACCTATCATAGTCTAAACATGAGTTTAATTTATGGAAAACATATTTTTCATCTCACTAGCTGGGAAAGGCTTCATTGCTTATTCGAAATCTGTGTGGAAAAGCTCTTTTTGCACGCTAGCGTGGAAAGAGTTTTTGAAATTCGAACATGTCAATTATGAAGAAAAAAAAATGACTGTACCTGATTTGCAGTTGAATTAGAGGTTTAAAAAAGATTTGCAGTTGTAAATTATTTTAGAAATAAAATTCTAGCTTTCTTGTTTTCTGTAGCGCGTAGATTATATGATGTAAAGCTTCCTCCCATATTGTCGTCGACCCATCTCCATGATTCATCTCTAAAGAACTACGAGTACAGTTCAAAGCTTTCACCATACAGTTTTTTCGTACTTCGACGCGACGAGCACAAATGGGTGTCGAATTTATGGAAATGCAGTTCCGCTTGAGAGTAGTTGTCTGAAATAAATGGCTGCAGGGACGCAAAAGACCAAAATTATGGGTTGCGGAGTTTTCACTTCAGATATTTTTAGTAATTTACGATACAGTATTCACTTTATTTGTTTCCCATAGTTTCAGAATATTCGACTAAGACGTCTTATTGCGATTAGCTGGAGATCATGCCATATGCCATGCTATGCCCCTCACAGAAAGTTCATTAGAGGGTGGCTGATATCCTACACTTTTCTTATTGTTTTAGCCTGTCCTAGCACAGAAGGTTCATTGTAGTTAAAGGATAACACACAGTATTCTATCTATTAAGCCAGATGTAACTGATAGCAAACAAACGATTAAATATAGAACCGAACTTTATTAGAAATCAAATTCTAATTTTTTTTAGGTTGTACACTCCCACATTTTTACCCACGACGGAACGGAGACAGTGTATGCGTTTAGGGAGAGAGGATGTTTGTTTATGTGTTTGTTTGTTTTCATACTTCAATTATGCAACGGAAAGTCAATTTATCACCGAGTTTATCTCAAGTATAAATTTCAATTTTGACAAATTAATATTAATTATTAATATTGTACATGAAGAGAATTTAGTAAAAGACTTGAAAATATTTTGATAAGATCGATCGCCAACTCTGATTCAAATGTAGGTTCAATAAAATATTTTTATATCTGTTTGAGGAGGGCTCGTGACAGACGATAGGGTCGACAGAAAAATTGTATAAGTCACTGCCAAGAGAGGCCATGTCACTCGCACTCGGCCAGGAACAATATGCGAGTTTCGTTCAAATAAATTCACTGACTTATGTTATGATACAATACATTCTACTGCCAGACACTTCAACACAGATAGAGAATATATTACGCAAGTTGAACTGACGTGCACCATAGATGAAGCAATGCTTTAGTTAATACGAGTAATTAAAGAATAACAAACAATGCACAGCTTTCCAGACACGTTACAAGAAGAGAAAAATAGATGGCGCTGTCTATCGACTTTCAAAACCAAATGTAGCATTTATTTAGCATTAAACCGCACATAATGTGCTATTTTCGTTTAATACCCGAGAGATATATAAAATATTCCCTATGGTCACGCAACAAAAAAATACGTAGCAAATATTTGCATTCGTTATCAGCCTAACCACTTTTTTAGCACTGCATAAAAGTAGCTGACAAGTCGGAAAAAACAGTGCGCCATCAATGTTTTCATAAATAAATGTTTTTGACGATATTTGGGACGATACAATAATAATGTATCAAATAGTTTAACAAGGTGGAAATAAAATGATGTTGTATATATTTTGGCTGATGCTCTGCTAACGCTAAAAAGACAAGCCTAAATATGAAACGTCATTTTAACATGAAAACTGGATCAAAACTGATTTTACATACTATGTAATATAAAAGTTCTTAGATAGCGACATCTATTTGACTTTTGTTGTAACATGTCTGAAAAGCTATCCATTTGAAAACGTAATCAAACGATTTCTCTGTCAGAATAAGTCCAAGGATGCAAGGGTGGATGTGCCCCCAGACACTTTCTCAAACTACATGAGCAAGTGTGCAATTCTTCGGGTGATCATAACTTTTAGATATTTAAGAAGTGCAGTGAAAATTTTTTTTTTATCAGTTTTTTAAGGTGAACAGAGATGTTTCGGTGATTGTAGATCGCAGTGACAAGTAGAATCATATCTCAAACATACGAGAATACATCACCACGATAGACATATTCAGGACTTGGTAACATATTATAATTTGAAAGCAGAATATTTCAAGGGAAAGTTTTGCAATAAAATTGAAACAGAACGAAAACCAGCAAAAGAAATAAAGTACATATTTAAGTAATGGTTCTATTGTATCACACTCGTACATTTTTTTAAATTATTTTTAATATACATTTAGTGTATGCAATGTGTTCACTGGATACGAGTATTCAGACCAAAACAGTAACAGCCCTACTAATGCAAAATTAAAAGTAGGATAATACTCGAGTAATTCCACGTAATATCGTTGAATTTCAGACCTCGTTCTAAATTTAAATGTTTTTGGCAAAACCGTGCGTAATTTAATTAAGGTTTAAATATTTACGAAACAGTAAATCTTGCCAAGTAAAATGATGCATGGGACTGCAATACTTGTGGTTTGCAATGCTACGTTTGAAACTAAAAGAATATTTTGACAGCGCACAACCATTATTCAACTTGAAGTATTTATTTCTATGTAAGAATTTATGTAGCCTAAACTATTTTAAGCATATATATGTTCTATGCAATTATTTTAAATTAAAAATGTACATAACGTTTAAATATCGATCATACTTTTCAATTCGAAAAGATCGTTATCTTACATACCATTTTGTGAGCGTCTAAAGCCAATTTTTTAAATGGTTAAAATAATTTACACACAACATGGTTTCAATTTTTTTTAGTGAACAATATTTATATTTCAATGGTGACAAAGTATTTTTATGTCACAAACAGAATCGTATGTAGGAAATACGATAACTTCTCCTTAAATAATTGAGAATTGGATAATCTATAAGGTAAACATTTCAATTTGATGGATCATTGATACTTTAATTAGCTTGATACAAATATTTTATTGCATCGTACTTCAAGTCCGCCATTAGGGTCAAAACGTGGTCAAAACGCAATTTTCTGTTGCGTGAATTCGCATTCCATAAAGATTCAGCCAACCTTTGAGATTAATAAGATGAATTCAATGCTAAACAGACTTTAGTGGATAATATTTTAAACAAATTTCATCATAAACTCGTATTCTTAATACTTACGAAAAAATTTATGTGCTGGCAACACCGTTAATGAGCGCCAGTTTGACCTGAAACAAGACGAGGAATGATTCAATACAGAATTATTCAGACATAAGTAGCTTCATTAATGTTCGTACTAATTAAGTTCATTCAACACTGTAGAGTATAATTATACACCTATATTAACAAGCCCTCTTCCAATTAGCAACACAATCGGTACAGCGTGTGCTCAACGCAGCGTAATTGACTCAACTCCAATCGCAGGTAAATTGTGTTCATTTTGTTCACAAAACCGTCGCCCGAGCGTACACGTGCAAAATAATATATTAATTCCTCCAATTTCCATATGTTGGGCTTAATTAGCGGTAATAGCTTCCCGAAAACATATACTACCCGCCCGTATTGAATTTATTACGTGTTCAGGATGTGACGTAACGGGGTGTGGTAGAGTGAAGGATTTATACAGTAATTTTGTTTAGATGCGTGCTGTAACTGCTAATTAACTTGAGGCTTCTGCGTAAGTCTTCTGTAAGACATTAGCCTCCTTCATAGATCACCACGACGGACTAACTACGGGGCATCACCATGCTTGGCAGCAGGATTGGTAAGTAGTCAGTAAGATGTTATTACGCAGGTAGATGCTACTGGAAACATCGCTCGAAGAACCGATAACCAGTGGGGAGTAAAGGTTGTCGAGTGGCGACCACGTACCCGGAAACGTCTACCAGGCTGTTCCCCTACTAGATGGACCGACGACCTGGTTAGAGTCGCAGGGAGTCGCTAGATACAGGTGGCTCGGGACCGGTCGATGTCGCGTGACATAAAGGAGGCCTATGTCTAGCAGTGGACGATTCCCAGCTGATGATGAGATGCTACTGGCAAACTCTTGAATACTTTTTCTCTTAGTCGCCTTTTACGCGATCCGCGGTATGACGCGGGTTGTTATATTCTAAAGCCGAGACTACACGGCTGACGGCCTTACATAACATTAGCGTCGAACAATGGGCTTTCCAACGTTTCCCCTTGTTTGTGTTTTGGTTATGTCTTTGGCTATTACAAGTAAATGCGTTCAAAAAGAACTGGAAACTGACTTCAATTGTCCTAACAGTCTACTTTTATTAAGGCAAATTTAAGATTTATATCGTTTTCTAATGGATGCCATTGTCAAAACTGGACCAAATTGAAATGGTACCAGCTTTCAAATAATAAAAGAATCATCCAAATCGGTTCACCCATTCAAAAGTTCTGAGGTAACAAAAAAACCATACCCGTCGAATTGAGAACCTCCTCCTTTTTTGAAGTCGGTTAAAAATAAGATTCCGTGAAACATCATACATTCCGATAATGTTACATCAGAATCAAAAGTAAATGCAAGAAATTAAAGTGATAAAACTTTAAACGTTAGCCGCGCGCAAATCTGTGACTGACAGACAGACTAGGAGACGCCAGAGTGATACTGTGACTATTATATTTTCATAGATAACGGTGCTGGGACAGAAATGTCGAGTCGAGCCGGCGAAGCAGATGTCCATAAAGTCTACAGCTTTGTGATTTATAGAGTAGATTCACAACAACCTTATTTCTCGGAGAGGTCCACGCCCGCCCATCACTTTCTCAGCGCAGTGTAAAATAACGGCTGCACAATAAATGTTTCAATTTATCTGAGGCGCTGAGTTGCCAGGGCCCGGATGAGGAAATGCCTCCGGCAGCGGCACTAAATCTTAATCTCCACGCTTTGTTTACATTGCGTGCCACTTTGAATAATTTTGCATTTAGAAAAATATGCTCTAAACATGCTCGAGGTTGATTTATTAGAGGAAATTACGACGCCTTTTTTCTTTAAATGACTGGAGCTAAGAGATTTCGCCCTTCAGATTGGCTTGAGTCGTGAATTTTGCATTGGTTCGAACGTTTTGTTTAATTAAGTGCCTAACTTTTTGTAGCGACTTTAGAAGGAGATTTATTGTTGATACGGCTGATATTTAAAGTTCATTTCAATCAAATGAAAATAATCGTTAACAAACAACAATATTTCTAAGACGACTGCATTAGACTTTAATTTTATGTTTTATTTTATTTATGAATCAAACAGTCATCCAATATACATGAAAACAAATATTATTATTAAGTAGACCTAAAGTTTCAATACATTTTCATATAAACTAAAACTATTATGTGTAAGCTGAGAAATTCAATTAAAAACAAATTAAACTTAAATAATGACTGAACTAAATTATGTATACATATACACTTTTTCTTAATGTTTAATGATAGTAAATGAATGTGTTATAGAGATATGTTCATGTTATGGTATATGTGGTGTCGTTTGTTTACGGTTAAAACTATGATTGAAACTGTGTCTCTGATACATCGTGTGGTACTAAAATATTAAAGGCATAAAATTCTAAATGTAACTGTAGCGCACTCGTTATGAGCATCCATCTTCCCAGCATGTTGCGCTTCGTAGAAAATGTTATTTTAATTAATTCTAGCAAAAACCATTACCGCCCGAATAATACTGTTGTCAGAACATTTAATGGGTTTATCGTTAATGTTATCCGACGAATAATAATATTCATATTATTTAATTTAAAATATCAAGAAGAAATAAACTTTGATACACCTTATCGTCTTCTACTTATGTCTACATGTCTTTAGGTAGAATATAGTGAACTATAAAAATGAAATAAACGCGACAGTGAGTTTGCTACCACTGTTAGCGTAATCAAATTTAGCATATAGGTATCCTAGGGCACAGATAAGCTACAGCAGACTCAACCTATTTTTTGTTCCGGTTTGCAGTTGTTTCCATCACATAATTTTTAAAGTCCACGCTGAATAAGGTGAATAGTTCTAATACACGTGGCCAGTAGAATCCGAAAACCCCACCTAAGACCTCTTTTAATCAATCAACATTTCTAAATGCTCCTTTATTTGCGTTGATCCAAAATGAGGGTTATGTGTTTGACCTATCTTTCGTAACTGCTAAACGACTAAACTGATTTTAATAAATTATAAATGGTTAGATTCATCTTAACCACTGAAGTGTCATAGGCGGATTTTTGGCGTCATTTTTTTTTCTTTTCAAAACGCCGATCATGTGGGGTATTATAATAAAGGGGCTTATAAACGGTTTACAAAAATATATCATCATCATCATCAACAGCCTATATATGTTCCCACTGCAGGGGCTCAGGCCTACTCTCCTACAGAGATTGTATGGGATTTAGTCCACCACGCGGGACCAGTGCGGATTGGTAGACTTCACACACACCTTTGAATTTCTTCTCAGGAGTGTGCCAGGTTTCTTCACGATGTTTTCCTTCACCGTTAAACAATCGGATAATATACTTGAATTGAAAAACAACTCATAGGTACACGGCTGAATTCGAACCCGGAACCCTCAGATTGAAAGTCCGCGCCATATCCACTGCGCCACCGACGCTTCAAAAATATATATTTGAATTTAATTTACGCATTGGTTTTTATAATCAACTTTTCATTAACTGGTGTAATTTTACCTACAATTTAATATATAATCTATCTATACCTACATTAGATCTACATTTACAGCAACTAAGCTTGGCATTTGTTCAAAATGCAAATAAGGGTACCGATGCAAAAGCGGGTGTCTTTTCCAGCGGGTCGTTTGGTTCGAGTTGTGCTCGCTTCCTGCGATGACCAGGGCTCGCTGGCCGAGTCCCAAGTGCTAGCAATTAGTGACGCGCTGAATCCTCGACCGGGCCTTGCGACGTCTTTATAACGATAGCCTTTGTTTGGAGCTGTGAGATCTTATTTGTTGATAACGAAGTCTTTGTCCAGTTGTAAATAGCGCTGTATGCACAATGCTGGGATTTAAGCGTTTCAGAGCCCTTATTTTTAACCAACTTCAAACAAGGAGGAGGTTCTCAATTCGTCCGTATGTTTTTTTAATGTTTGTTACCTCAGAACTTTTGACTGGGTGAACTGATTTGGATGATTCTTTTTTATTTGAAAGCTGGTACCATTTCAATTTGGTCCAGTTCTGACAACGGCATTCATGAGAAAACGATATAAATCTTAAATTTGCCTTAGTAAAAGTAGACTTTTAGGGCATTTGAAGGCGGTTTCCAGTTCTTTTTGAACGCATTTACTTGTTAGTTGTACTTTCGTATTACATGTATTTATTATATCGTTATATTTATAGTTAAATTGATTGGCTTTATCGTTATTTTTCATCAGGTAAGATTAAGGCCAAGTGGAAACAACACATTATTCATTCAACAAAAACATCTTTTTGGGTGCATCGTTCGGTGCATAGATTACACACAGATTTTCCATAATCAATCAGTTCTTTTACCACCTCCGTAACCTAATGACTAAAAGTTGGATTTACAATCCGGAGGACCCGGGTTCGATTATCGATGAAGACCAAGTGCAAACCCATCATACAAAAAAGTAATTCAATCAATCGTTTTAATTTACTTTAAATAGGGTACTATTCTAGTTGATTGGCAATGGTACACATCAGTTAAAGCATATTTAGCCCTGAATAATAGTATGCAAGTTGACACATAAGCAAAGTCAACTTAATTAATTAATTATTTACACTAGTCAAATTCTCTATCTACACATTCAAATATAACCTTTGCATTGACAAAACCATCGTAAGCCCACAAAATCCGCAGAAAGGCGTGGGTGATCTCATTCTAAAGACGAAAACACGATTGAATGCGATCATGAATAAAAATATAACTTCAACGGCTTTAGGTCGCGTGAGAAGTTGAAGGTTTTGCGTAAATCCAGGAAAGTAGGAAAGTCCGTAAATAACCGCTGTTAGACACTCCAGTTTGGGGCTTTCCTTCTACAAAAAGGAGAATTTGTTTCAAGGACTTCTGGAGACAAGTTTTAATCACTTTGTCGTCAAGTTTCAATCCTTCGATTTGGTGATTTGAGACGCAGCTTTGGTTAACCACCCTTTGACATTTACAAATTCGTGGACCTGGTTAGCTCAACTAATTGTTGCTTTCTTGTGAAGGGCTAGAAACCATTATCTATTTATACTTATGTCTATCTTGTTTTTTGTCTCTGTCAAACGATTGTAATATATACCTATATCTATTTATTTCTCTAAGACCGATAATAAAGCTGAACTAAAGTAAAGTGGAGACGAACTTTACGTTGAAACGTGTCCCAGAAAAGCGTTCGTGCTCTATCGCACCTCTAGTACCGTAGCACCTTGTCTGTGTCATCTTTGTTCACAGCAGAATAACTTCAACCACTTGTAGAGAGACGGTGAATAAATGAAATATAGGTACGAGTGAATGGTACCAAGAGGAAAGCGGAGAAATAGATAGCGGTCTTTTTCTTCAAACATTCGCTTTTTCAAGTTGCATAGAATTATTTTAAGACGGTTATTCTCTTATTAGTACTTCGAAAGATTGCTACGTGAATTTGATATCATTTTGATTTTTCAAAGATACGCTTGCCGCATGCCGTATCTCAGTGATAGAGAGGAGTACAAATATCCTGAAATTTGCGACGAAAAAATACAGGATATTTTCACGACACCCACATGAAGATTTAGGGAGCAGTGTGAAAGCGAATGTCCAATCAAACAACCTTTTGAATATAGATTTGCTTTATTCGTAACTTGGGCAGCACTTCGTCTTACAATGTTACCGATACGAATGTGTCACTCCGAATGGCGGAGCGACTATTTAAAGGCCCCACAGAAAGTGTTGCCACTTTATAACATAACTGTTTGACAACTACACAGAAAGTGTTGCCACTTCATAAACATTGTGACCCACGATTCCTAAGTTAAACTAATTGTATACAATAATAAGGTGACTGTTACAAGTGAGAAAATATAAATGTGTAGTAAATGATGTCAAAATCCGTTTCCGTACATTTCTCAATAGACACATTTTCAAAGGTTAGAGCCTAATTAGGGCTGGCACTAATAAACTAATTAGTCAGCGAGCAAGGGTTGGCACAACAAATCACTTAGCCGTTGGAGTTGGAGATGGGCTCGTCAGGCTAGTTAACCTTTTTGTAATGTTGACTGATGAGCGCTGTACGGCAGGGCGGGTCGCAGGCGCTAGGTGGGGCTAGGCCTTGAGAATAACAAGGGGTGCTTTAATACCCACGATACGATTTAAATCGTGTCGTAGAATTCATACAGGCCAGAAAGTTCATTGCTATTAATTTATATTCATACTAGCGGCCCGCCCCGGCTTTGAAAGGGTGGACATTTATTTTGGCATAAACGTAGAGTAAATGTAACTCTTTCTATTACATAAATTTTCAGAACTTTACAGAAGTTCTCATGTGAACTTCTTCATTCATGTGAAGTTCACATGAGTTAGACAAGGACAGATATATATTTTTAACCTTTTTTCCACCCAAAACCACCCACTTCCACCAAACTTCTTTAATTTCAGCAGGAGACCAAGGGGTATTCACTACTAGGGGGATAGAGAAAACCCTGTTTTAACGTTCTAACATTAGCTTTTTATAGGTATATAAGATTAACTGGTGGTAGCCAGGTGGACATAGAAAATGCCCTGCCACCAACCAAACCGAGTAACAAAAAGTACCGAACTAAGAATCTTGGAATCGAACTCGAGATTTCCGAATTTCGAAAATCCGAAATTTCCACGGTAATGATCAACTTTGAAAAGGTTCGTAAGATTTTATTGACGTTTGAACGACAGCGTGCGGTGGGTCGGTGGCAATGTCGGAGGCCACTGTCGTTCAGAATGTGGCCTTATAGTTTTGTTCACTGTTAGCTGTCCTAATATTGAGTTCAAAAGCTGGGACGTCCAGATTTCTAGTACCTCTCTACCTTAAGCCTTTGAGTTTACAATGTATACGATAAGAAGAAGAAAAGTAAATTAACCAGTACAACTAAACAGTAGGAAACGATAGTCCGGTAATTATTGGAATAGGCAGCGAAAGGCTCTTGTTTTATTTATCCTATTGGTCTTGTTTCTCGGCTGTTTGGATTCATGACGCATGAGTGCAACTCTCCGGAGCGTGCGTCGGCTTCCGCCCCGCTCCGTCCTTCGCCTCCCGCCCGCGCCATGCTTCATCGAGACAACATGTTTTTCGACAAAGTTTACTTGACAAATATTTATTGTTGTTTCCGTTTAACAACATAAAACGAATTTGTCAAGAAATCAAACGTTTTCATACTCGATGGGCAAGCTACAAGCTTGACTTGGACCTCAAGAAAGAAAGAAAGAAAAAATTTATTTGCCAAGTACATAGTTTTTTTACACGGTGTTTAGATAGTAATTTCAATTAGTTCGATGTACTTAATCTGTCCACAGGTATGCAAATATTATAAACATATCTAATAAGGAATTTAATTGTTAAAAAATTAGTTTACATCGCATGTCAATTAGTATAATGTTAATAATTTTGTCATTAAATAATTTACAAGTCATCTCATTGATTTATGTCAAACTATAATTACAGGTATATTTAAAATGATCATGGTTATTGACGAAAAGGCCGAATGATTGACTCACGCCAGTAATACTCGTCGTTCTGTGAACAGTAGAGTTCGCGGTCACTTTTTTTGGAACAATCAAAGAACCAAAGAAATCGGAACTCATAAGACAGAGATATCAAGGAGCCAACCTTTTGTCCCTGTTTGGAGGAAGTACCCATCCAATCAAAAATCCTCTACGACATAAAATGCCAAGTTTCGTCCAGAACGTTTGAAAAATACGACGAGTATAATAATTTCACCAACCAACAAAGCAGCAAAGACATATCCATTTCCACATCCAGTATCCTATGGTATGGACAAAAACAGAATTGTTCCTATTGGATAATTTTATGGTATATGGAAACAAGTATATACTAAAGAAAACGGTAAACTTTTATAGACATAAAAAGGCTGTGTTCTTTTCCATGTCCTAGACGACGTGAGTGCCCAAATAAATAAAAATCATTTCACACTATTAGTTGCGAAAACATAACATATATTTAAGACGGATAATCAGACTTTATAGTTTGTATTCGTAATATTACGGCGAAAAATTGCTAAGCTAAAATCTTCGTCGTAATGTTGTAAAGAGCATTTTAAGGGCGCGAATTCATCTAATAGTGTCATGTTGCTGCGCCATTACTCACTGCAAACATTTCCAGTCTGAAACGTGTAAACACGACTCATTTATTACTCAGTATTAAAATATGACCTTGTCGAGCAGTAGTAATGAAGAGAGAGACAGTTTTTTTTTGCAAATATGCGATGCTTCAGTCGAAATAAAATTTTAATTAGGAGAGAGCATGTGCGAAGGTTATACAAGGTACTTGTTATAAAACGGGCGTTGTTTATTTGCTCGGCTCGGCTAAGCATCACGCAGTTTAGATGTGTAATAATATGTTTATTCGGCTGTTTATGTATCACTTTAGATTATGTGGCAGATGCTCAAATTGCGTCCCCTGAAACAGTTGTCTCTAATGCACTTTATATCATCAGCCGGGAAACGTCCACTGCTGGACATAGGTCTCCCTCATGGTACGCCACATCGACCGGTCCTAAGCCACCTGCATCCAACGGCTCCCTGCAACTCTAATCAGGTTGTCGGTCCATCTAGTAGGGGGACGGCCTGGTGGACATTTCCCGGTACGTGGTCGCCACTCGAGAACCTTTACTCCCCACCGATTATCGGTTCTTCAGCGATGTGGCCTGCCCATTGCCACTTCAGCTCACTGACTCGTCGAGCTATGTCGGTGACCTTCGTTCGTCTACGAATTTTTCTACATTCCGGACCTTATCACGTAGAGAAATTCCGAGCATAGCTCGTTCCGTGTCTCGCTGAGTGACTTTGAGCTTGTTTATTCGGCCCACAGTTTACGACCACGTTTCGGTTCCGTATGTCATCAATGCACTTTACTCATGTGAAAACATGTTAAAGTATTGATGGATCTCGTACTTGGTGTGGTGGTTTTTCTGTTTTTCTGTCTGAGTCTCTGGAATAGACTGGATGAAAAGAGACACTTCAAATTCAAACTGCAGTCTCTTCATTATTGAATTTGTAAAGATTGTTAGCAAATTAATTATTACATTTTTGTCAGTATTCTGTTTTGTATGTGTTAGTGTTCGCAGATGGAAATGGTAGATGACAAAAGTGATTTAATTTTGTTCGGGTTTATAGTACGTGAACTCCCTTGACTAGTCCGCCTCGTGACTGTGTGTTGTCACTCAAGAAAAAGCACGAAGAATTCGCAGACAACCTTCACTAGTGGCATCGGCAACGGCAGAAGAATATTGGAAGATCAGCAACGACAGGCTAGTATAATATTGAAAGTTATGTAGGTACGTGTGATAAGAGATTTAACATAGCATTGAAAAGATCTATCCATCTTTGTGGCGAGTATGAAATCTAAATTTCCTTGATTCTCTAAACCTCTTGTCGAAGCATTGAAACTCAATAGTTCTACAGGTTTAAAGACATCAGAAGTGTTCGTTTGGCTTATTGGCGCTACGATCAGAATGCAAACGAGGGGTGCCCCATGAATAATTCAACATGAGCGATGGGTTCCAGGGTATCATGAGCCTTTCGCAAGTCATCGATATTCATGTGTGTGGGATGTGCTCTAAGTGGACAAACTTCTGTAAGTAAAGACGTCGGGAGGCAGTCCCGCTTGTTAAGAAGGGCCAAGTTTGAACACTTGCTCATTTGTTTGTATTGGAGACAATCTACTGGGTCTTACTGTTTCAGACAATTATAACTTTATCCTGTGTAATGGCTTGTTTCAATCAATTATGAAAGCAGTTACTAGGTCTACCCTTGCTAACGATGTTGTAGGATTGATTCTGAATACGTACCAATAAGTTATATATCACTTTATATGTTAGTGGTTGTAATGTTGACGGAGTTTGATCCAAACGGATTTTTTTATAGCGGGTAATGAATTTTTTGGTTCAAGTTTCGTGTCAAAATTTCCAAATTGGCAATCAGTGAAGTTTTAAAAAAGGAACAAACGTGAGGTAATGTTTAGCACTACTGCTGGTTCGGGTTGTTGTTCGACTAGCATCGCAGCGAAACTAGTGTAGTGTACTGAATGAAACTTTTGCGAACTTTTACGCAGTATTCATTCATATTAAATACACATACACTTACTAAAATACAATTATCACATACACTTTTAATCAATACGTTGTTGAATATCATTTCAAGAAAATTATTTAATTTATGTTAATTAACCAGGTAAACAAATAATAATAATGAAAAAGGCTTAGGGCGCGGCCAGTGTCTGAATGCAAGTGGCTCGGAAAATACAATGTGGCATACCACGGAGGAGGACATAAAATTCATAAAAGACTGACTGAAAAGACATTGAAACTATTTACGAAAATAGCCTTTAATATTTTTAATTACTTATACAGAAATGTACATAAATTTTTTAATTAATTCTTTTAGGGTCCATAAAATGAGAAACAAGATTAAATCGGTATGTCTAACTTACCTGGGGGAATTACAAGTTGGGCTATTAAACCGAGCGAAGTAGAGCAACTTCACGTACCCGTTCAATGTTCAGTTCCAAACTGTTCTATCCGTTTAACGTGGAAACTTTGAATTAGTAAGTCTTCTAGGTCGCGGTGAGTCGATTAAATTAATAAAGATTTCGCCGGAGTTCACACAAATATATTCTTCGTTAAATACCGAATCAAACTACATTTCAAGATTATCTGGGGTGCTTTTGCTATTTTATAGGAAGATATTTAAAAATGAATTTTAACCGTATCTATGGGATACTTCCACTTACCAGTGTTCGATTGATCGAGGTACGTGATTGAATATTGTGGATTTTATTGTTAACGACACAGTTTTTAAAACAAAAAGGATCCAGGAATATAATAATGTGTCAACTACCCAAATGCGACTGTTCAATTTTATGAAACTATCTCTTGCCAAGCAATTTATTTTATACCGATTGTAAAAATATTTCACATCGTTACATTATATTTCATTTCAATTTCGAGTGGCTATATAATAAAGTGCATATATAAGTTCTTCCATAAAATTCCAAGCCGAAGCTCACAGATTTGCATTACGGATTTGCAAACTTGAATTTTCATTTCATACCTGACATATTTTTATCGATATGACGGACATATGTGCTTTCGGACCCGTAAAGTCGAGATCATATGGATCTTATTTATATATACGATGAATATCTCCACGTATGTGGTAAATACTAGTAAGAGAATATAAATTGTGTGTGTGAAAATACTATTCTATTTTTATGCTATTGTTAAAAAGTTAAAATCTTTCTGATCGGCCGTCAATATGCAGCGCACGTCATTGTCAGCAACACGTGTGTGTGTGTGTGATGTGTGTAAAAGAGGTGGTAGGATCCAGAGATACACGCGATTCCACGCGAGAATACCTGCCGGAGGAAAACTAGTAGGTCCAGCCGGTTCAAAGTCCAAGGCGCAAAGTGTATTGGAATGTTTACCTTATGGTTGGGTAGACGCTTCCAATACCTCGTAATTTATTAGAGTATTCAGAACATTTGCAAGGCACCGTCTCGGCGTTCGTTCCGCAAAATACTTAACCTAGAAGCATGACATAACTTCTATTACGATATGACGGTATTGTCATAAAAACTATTTTTATACACACAAATATTAAATTAAAATAATAAAAGAAGAACCTTCGCAATAATAGTACGAAACTAAAAATTATTACATTTTATGCCGAAAATGCCTAACATCAGCTGATACTCTACAAGCTGCTGAATCAATTTTTACCAAATATAGCTAAGAATCACTGCAAGGAAACTTGCTTTCACATAAAAAACCGCACCAAAATCGGTACATCCGTTCGAGAGCTACGATACCACAGATAGACTCACAGACATTGGCGTCAAATAACACCCCACTGTTTGCGTCAAGGGTTAAAACATCAGTCCCTCTCCGTCTTACCTTTGACTAGCGACTTGGCTACAGCACTAACTAAGCAGGACAAATTTTTACGGACTCAAATCTTTAAAAAACCTGTATGATGGGTTTGCACTTGGCCTTCATCTCCCCTGATGGAAAAGGACGATAAGGCCGTTGGATGGTAAGCGTGCGTACCCAGAAGCCTCAATGTAATGAGGCGCTGGCTCTGATACCTTTAATACCGGAACACTACAGTGCTAACACTTCTGTGGCGGTAGAGTTTGGCCTCCACTGGGAATCGAAGCTGGTGCCTCAGGTTTGTAAGTCATAGCGTATAGCCACTAGACTATGGAAGCGATTGAAACAAAATGAGCCAAACAGAAGAATAGCAGATTTACATCCATCTGTAAATATTCCAGCATCTCACAGAGAACGTTTCGTTTCCACTGCTGTCACGGGTACATGCGAATAGCTAAAATTTAAAATAGGCTACCAGTTTCCGTGTTCCCTGGAAAACACGAGCTTGGCAGACATGTTAGTGATTAAATGATATATAAGCCCGCACTTGGGCTCTTATCTTAAGGGTCAGTCTTGACGTTGACCTATTGTTACAGAAACCATAAGCGCTTTTAGTAACAATACGTTTTTTATTTGAGGCATTGCCCGTGTTAGATTAAATTAAACTGAATTACATCGATCAAACAAATTAAATTAATTGGTTATTAAATGATATATAAAAGCTAGCCACTACGTTCTTATCTTGAGGGTGAGTCCTGATGTCGACCGTGGGTGGTTATTGTTACAGAAACCAGAAGCAAGTATTTTATTAGAAGTATTGCCGATACTGATTAAATGAAATGAAACTGTACTAAATTACATTGATTAAACAAATAAACTCAATTAATTAGTACAATCAGATCAATCTACTTTTCAGCGCTTAGAGCGTGTATATTGCATACGGGCGTATATATTGATGGCAATAAGTTTTGGTCTTAAACAACACATTCACATAGATTTCATTAATTTAGGTGTGTATTTTTTCCTTACAAAATAATGTAAAAGTAAGTAAAAAATAGTAAAAAATGATTTATTGTCCAAAACTACACCAGTTATTAATGCATTAATATACAAAACAACAACAGTCATACAAAATTATTGATCAGCCAGTGCTTAAAATAGGACTGAAAGTCCTGTGTGAAAAAAATAATGGAACATGCAATGTTTTAATTTTACTACGTCTAAAGCTATCGAATGATTTGACGGTTCTTTTTACATGTCATATAATGTAAGTTCAATAAACCGTTTACCCTTTGTCAAGTCAGTTTTGACACAGTACATTGCTGCTCGGTCGTAGCTTTAAAAATTATTAACTCTTTATTAATTTTTATTATTATTATTATTTACGTTTTATTAATTACTTTACGTACCAATGAGTTCCAATTTATTATTTGGAATTTATGTACGAATGATATAAAGCATTACCATTGGCTTTTTGGTGAAGGAAAACATCGTGATGAAACCCGCACACTCCTGAGAAGAAATTCAAAGGTGTGTGTGAAGTCTACAAATCCGCACTGGTCTCGCGTGGTGGACTATGACACATATCTCTGTAAGAGAGTAGGCCTGAGCCCCAGCACTGGGGGAATAATATAGGCTGTTGATGATTGACGATTCTGTCTATTATTATAATAAATTTCTAATTTTTTTCTTTCTTTCTTTACCACATCTTTGCTATGAACAGATGTCATACAATTTTACACATATGCCTCATTAGATACATATCTTTTGTCATGTGCGCTGGCAAGTAAATAACTGCACTGCACTAAACCGGTTTAAATAGCACAGAACCGAATTTAGCCGGATAAAACGAGGCGACGTTGTCAGCTGAAATGCAACAGACTGTGAGCTGTCTGTCCGTCCACTGCGCTCTGCGGGGTCTACAGAACTGAGCCATGCATCTTACAATCTTAGTAAAGAAATGATACTGGGGAAATGACAAATATTGCTAGTTTTCAGACTGTCTGGTTTTAAATTTTTTATTTTATTTTCTATGATGTTTCGAGATGGTTGTTCGTTGTAGATACTGCTTGACTCATAAATCCTCGCCCACACATGGACACCTCATAGAAATATCATGAAATAGGCTCCATTGTACACGCGCATGTGTAAGTGAATATGCGCTCGTCATATTACCGATCCTTGAGTGGACCACTTTCTTGCGGGGACAGCGGTGAAGTGAGGGTTCTTTACACAGTCGTAACGGGGCTGACATGTTTAAAGAACAAAGGTCTCAAATTTTGATTTAATTTTCGTTAGTCGTAAACGAATAAATATAATTTTCTTTGTAAGGACTTCATATTTTACTATTCATTGAAACACACTATTAAACTTCTAATACGGTTAAGTTAAATCATATTTATGTACTGGATTCATTGATCTTAGCTTTGAGTTACTCTTATTGCAGAAGATGCTAGTAGTACACTTCCTTTAGAATAGTATTCCTTTATTTTTTACGACACCCACGGTATGACATGGGGTCTATTCTAAAGGCCTGAGACTACAGAGTCGCGATTCCATGAGATAATTTGCCATAATCACGCCACTTTTTGGAGGCGGATTTAATCGCTTAGCATTCGTAGTATGATATAGTTAACATCTATAGGAAGCCAGCCACATTCGTATATTACAAAAATCCAATTCAGAGGTTATGAAAGTTGTGTTTCTACGCAATAGAAATACGCAAATAGAAAACTTGACAATCACAATGGAAGACTAAATCCTTCATGGACTCACGATATTATTAGTATTTGTGAAAAATAAGCGGAAAATCAGAACACGCTTCAGAAATATAAAATGGTGGACGTCGAACGGAACCCGTGTTTCGTATTCTGTACGTTTAAAGTAAACTGAATTTTGTTTCAGTACAAGCGTAGATACTTTGTTGTTGTTGTCATTTATACTGTGTTGTTTTATTGTACGATTACCCTTATCGTTACTTTATTAACCTTCAGTTGACATAAAGATTAAGAAACAATCAATTGAATTTCGATAAAAAAAAATCTTCTTTATCATTAAAATTCAAATTCAAATTCCCAATTTCAAGTTTCTAGCATTAGGCTGGGCGTTAAGAACTCAATTGTTCAGTCAAGGAACGTTTTGTGGTGATCAGAAATTTATTAAACCTTTAAAGTTCTTCAAATTTTGCATATATATTTTCACTTTAGAGATATTTAGCTGTACACTCATGTTTTACTCGTAGAACCGGCGTTGAACCTAAAATAACAATTGTAAATATGGATGAAACAGCTCTTGCTCGCGTTGTTCAAATATTATTACACTCCCAAGTGTTTTTTCTATAAATTAAATCTTAATATTGTTGTAGGCTCGCCTCGTTGCGCAGGAGGGAGTTTATCCATAGTGGATGTTTCCCAGACGGTATTAAAGAGTTACATTTTTGGATGATTTTATCATCACTGGGATGAATTAAGTCATATAAAGATGCTACTTATGCAGAAGAAGAAATACAGCGAAACTACAGTGAAGTACAAAAGTTGTAGTGTATTAGTAGTGTCAGTAGTCATAGGGCACTGTACCGAGAATCCAGGTTCGGACTCATCGCGGAAGCTTCGGACTCCTACTCAGTGAACTCTCTCTGTCAGGAAGACCTGTTACCAATAAACTTCGAAACTTTGGACCCCCAAAATATATCCTAATTACTTCAAATATGAACAATTATAAAAGTGCATATTAATAAACAGCTTAATAAAGGAAAAACCACTTCCCGAGCTGGCTATTGAACATTGCGTCATTTATAAAGGGGCCTCCAATCTTTATGGGTGGCAGGAACAGGTGGGTGACGCGATTAGTGAGCGAACCCAGCCAAAAGGGCCGATTCAATCCCTGAGATGTTTACATCGCGGATAATTGAACGAGGGACAAAGGTTTGATTCAGATATTACTGTAATAACACGATATATTATTCCCGTTTGACTATTTTAGTGTAACAACGGCGGTTAGTGTCTAATCCGATAGCAGGGGGTTGTTCGCGTTGACGGTAATTGTTGAGTAAATAAGTTTATTGTTAGTGTAATATACAGTGTATTTAGTAAAGTTGTTTAGGGGATTACTAGAGATCAACATGTTTGCTATTAACGACTTCGTTTCTAGCCATCCTGCCTGGCTATCTCCACAATGTCCACATCTGAACATAGGTCTCCCCCGTGGCACATCACAATGACCGGTCCCGAGCCGTTGGCACCCACTTCGACTTCCCGTGGCCTTTAACAGTGATATTTATATCTACCATGGGGACGGCCCGGTATACGTTCCCTGGCACGTCGTTGTAACTTGAAAAATCTTACTCCACATAGATTATTCGTTCTCCGAGCGATGTTCATAGAGTGTGAATAGTATTGCAAGTATAATAGTCATTGGCTCAGGCCTCTGGGTGAACACGTTTTCATCCTAAAGATTGTCGTAGTTTAGATAATCCTAGTATTATATATAACCCTTGTGGATAAACGAAAATTTTCGGATAAGTAAAATCAAGGGTATAGCAGGATATTTGGGCCGTAGGTATGTGGAATGAAGGGGACGAGAAAATGTAGTTTCCATAATAAATCAGTTGATTTATCGGAAAACCATATTTCAGAGCTCATACACGAAAGTTGCACCAAACTGTACTTGCAAACTCATATTGACGAGATTTCGAAGAAAATATTAGACAAGTTAATATAAAATCAATCATATATGTAAAGCTCTTTTTTGGGGGTTCTGTATCTCAAAAAGGAAAACTGGGACCCTTCGATGATCACTGTGTTTTCAGCCCGTTAATGTCTGTCAATCGTCGTCAAAAGTGGTCTATCAATACCTTTTTTTAAAGGAACAGGTAATGGTATCAAATAGAAATTAATGTTAATAACTAAAGTCTATTGTGTCTTGGAGGTGTAGAATTCTAGCTTTAAGCGAATCTAATTAAAATATACAGCCATTGAAATTTGTCAGTATTTTGCTACTCACCAAAAGCTATAAAGTAAGTTATAAGCAATTCCAGTTTATCTAGAATAATAAAAATGGCAAGAACAAAGTAATGATACAAAATCCAATAATTGTTAATTTGTAATTATATAAAGCATACATTTTTTACTTATGATTACAAACTTACATTTGAAGTTGAAGCATCGATCACGATGTACAGGTAAATTGCTTAAATGAGTCCTCGCCCGCGCGGTACAGGGGCGCGGGGGTGCGGCGACAAAGGTGATCAAGAGAGGAGCGGGCGGCAGGCGCGCTTAGTGTCCCCTCTGTCGCCGTACCCCCGCGCCCCTGTACCGCGTGGGCGAGGACTCATCTATAGGCTAATGTGTTGTTTAACATTTTACATAGGAAAGTTGTTGTTCCAATAATCAGACTTCCATTTCGTAGGAGCAATTTTTGATTGTGATCGTTGTGTTGTGATTGGTTGTGGACGTGATCCAATTTCATAAAGTCAAGTTTGAATCGATAAGTAATATCGTCCCTTATTATCATACCACGCATGATTTCAGAAAATCGTTTTACGAGAACGCGTAATGAAATTCAGAAGTTGTCACCAAATTAAGGATTTTATATCTCCTTAAGTATTCATGAAAAAGCTTGGCAATTCTCACAACGTTCAGCCTCATCCAACTTTGTGTGAAGATTTCAGTTATCCGTCGACCATTCATAATAAAAAGTTTTCTTTCACGGAAAACATACCATACATGGTCATTTTCTGAAAATATTCACAAAGAATACATACGTCTAGTCTAGTGGCCTAAAGTGAAATGACTTGTAATCGTGTTTAAGAATCAAAATATGATGATGAACATTAAGGACAAAGTTATATTAAAAAAAAACTGAAACATGAAATATCTTGCCACTATAAATTGGTCGGAATTTATAACATAAAATTATCCAGATTGTAAACTACAATTTCGGACATTATTTATATTAGCAAAAACAGTTCCCACTGTGTAAGGTAAACGATCTGTTTCTTTTTAAAAACGGAAGAAACGGTATGAGAATCTCGGCACATAATTAAATATCATGAAACTTGACTATTACAAAGTAGTCAAGACACACTCCAGTAATAGCCACGTATGACAAGAATTCTATAAAAGCAGAAGAGGTGGTCTCCAATATTACATTATTGTCCCCTATTCTCTACGATTTTAACGCAATTCATAAATTCAAATTTGATTTCTGAGCACAAGATTAAATTTCAACAACAAAATTGAATGCGATTTTAGCTATAATTGAGCAGAATCAAGGACTAGCTGGGAACAAAAGAGCATCGCTAATTGGGTCTCCATTTCACCGGTACCGTTAAACGGGAATTCTTTTATAATTTTGTAAAATATCGCCTTAGGTTATTTGTCATGGTCACTTTTGTCGCTGGCAGAGGCGGGCGGACCTTTGAACCTTTCTCCCCGTTATCCTTCGGCTGAAAAGTGCGGCCGCAAACAATTTGTAACCCTTTTTATTGTGGTTGCATCACCAACATCAACCTGCCTATTTGAAAGGATTTATGCACGTAATTGGCTGGAATAGAAGCTTTTGTTTCTAAATTAAAACATTCTCTTCTTTGGTTAAAAATATGTTTTCCACGGGAAAAGATTTGGGATGTTTGTGACTGGGGACAGCATTATAAACGTATCTAATAATTTACAATTAAAAATAGAACTCGTCATGTTTTCAAAAGAAAAAACTCTCATGATTTCACCTGATGATAAGGCACAAAACAACGAAAGGTTATCATACTAATATTATGAATACGAAAGCAAGTCTATCCCTCAGTCGGTTTCTTACTTTAATACAACAAAATGGCTGATTCGTTTTAATGATATTTTGCACACGCATCGATTATGGCATAAAGAAGGACATATATTCTATTTTTCTTGTGGTAAAACGTTCTAGTAGGATTGTATGAAGTACACGCTAAGTTTCGTGCAAAAGCTTTTCCGGAATAAACGCATTATCTCATCTTTTTGACAAAACGGAAAAATGTAGCTGTGCTGTTCTCACAGTTAGCCACTACAGAGCGTTTAAAATTTTTTCGCTGCCTTTGATTGTCGTAAATCGATGAAAATATGTTCCTATCTAAAACGTACTGCTTCAATTGACAGCCTAATAAACCTCACAGCCTCTACATCGGTGGTAATAAAAATAAATCTCATTGCAATTCCTTCGCCTGTAAAGAAGGAAAGTTAATGTCACCATCGATCTCCGTACAAATGAAGTAACTCCATTCTGTGATTTATCAGTCGACACCACAGAAATTAAAACAAGTTACATCAATAGAACTCCTTATCCTTAATACAATGTTTCTATTCGCACAAGAGCGAAGGAATTAATTTTATTTACAAATTTCTCAATAGAAGAATCGTTATGTATAATGTAAAATTTAAAGACATGGGTGTCATATTTCAAACAGCAATAATCAATTACGTTTAACGAGGTACGTTGAACAGTTTTCGAGATAGATGTGCAATGATGACTTCTTTTTGTTAGCACATCGCTCCGAATTATAATCCTACTAGATTTTGCCTGCGACTTTGTCTACTGTAAAGACGTGTTCACTTGGTATAAAAGGTAGCACATGTCCTTTTCCTTCACTCCTACTATACAAATATGCAGTCATTCTGGATCTCAGCTACAACGTAAAGTCAAACAAATAAAACTCAGACTCGTATTACAATACATATTGGAAATGTCGGTATGGCACTTTTATTGTTACTTTATATTTCTGTGACCAACACGCGGGTAACCTGAGTGTTAAATCTCCCGGATCGGGTAAACCCAGGTAGGAAGGGTAGAGTTGTGGATCGTATCGCTCGACTTACACATGGTGGCTGCAGATATAGAATGTCGGTTTGATCGCATGCGGGTGGGTAATCTGATAAATCGATACATTTAATCCGATCAATCGTACAATATAATCTGATGATCATATAGATTGGGACCTCGTGTAATACTCGTACCTTACAATACATTCAGATTAATTTGTTATACAAATTAAATTTTTCAGTTATGTTTTTAATTGAATTTTTTTCTAATTAATTCTAGAAATACAAAGTGGATTTTTACCCTTGGTGATTTGGTTGTACCTTGTAGGTAATTTAGAGAAACGTATCCGTCCTTCCCTAGGACAATGACGTGCACCACATTAATGGCGCAGGTAAATAGATTGCTTTGAGGTTTGGGCAGCTGACATAATATGAATTAAAACCGATATTGGGGTTGAAATTTGAATATAAATGCAATGAACCGTCACATTCGTGTGGTTGAAACTAATTATATGTTTCGAATCTAATTTCTCGGATTACAAAACGAATAATTTTGTCCATAAACAACTAAGGAAACAAATTAGTGTTGACGTTATGGATGTGGCAATTTCTTGTATGTTTGTGTGTTTGATTTTTATGCTGCTAAAGGTATTGTCAATGTAATGCTGAGAAATATGAAATGAAATAATAAATTACTTGTAGAAATTTAGGTCGGACGATCTATATCTACCTCTATAACGCATATATTTAATGTTTTAAATATGAATAGACTCAATTCCGTTGTGTTGTTGTATAATAGTTAAAGATGTACTTTAGAATTTCCCAGAAATATCCAAGAATATATAGAAAGTTCCAGCGTTTTCTAGAAAGTTTCAAAAAATATTTAGATGTTGAATATTTTTTTAAATCTAAATCAAATTATAATAATATATCTATTGGAAGCGTCGGTAGCGCAGTGGATAAGGCGCAGACTCTTAACCTGAGGGTTCTGGGTTCGAATCCAACCGTGTACCTGTGAGTTGTTTTTCAATTCACCTACATTATCTGATTGCTTAACGATGAAGGAAAACATCGTGAGGAAACCTGCATGTCTTGGCATGTGAAGTCCGCCGATCCGCACTGGGCCCGCGTGGTGGACTATGGTCCATACACTCTCTGTAGCAGAGTAGGCCTGAGCCCCTGCAGTGGGGACATAGGCTGTTGATGATGATGAATCAAATTAAATATATTTTACTTCGGACATAATCATATCAGTATTAGTACATTTACAATTTCATTAATATACTAAAAACTCTTAAACATTAAACACTTGACATAAATAATAACGATTGCTGAAACATTGGACAAAGTTCATGAATCTTTGTAATCAAACCTCGACGGTATTTTTGCATCGTTTGTTTATGAGTCGATATCGTCCTAATAGATGTCGCAGTTACACTCACTTTGTTCAACTGAACTTTACTGCAACCCACACATCTTACGCCATATGTTTTGCGCTGTGTGTTCTTATATGTTCTAACCAGTATTTGAACAAATGGTTGCTATGAATGTTCTTGTCTATCAGTAGAATATACGTCAATGGCACTAAGTATATAATTTTACCCGAGCGAGCACTACAACTGTACATAAAATAACGTCAGAATACGAGTATACATTAAAACCAAAATTGAAGCAGCAATTGGGATATAACTGCAGTAAGCGGTTGTGCCCGTTATCGCACGGTGGGATTGGGAGCGGCTTTAGTGGTTTTAGCTGGTCCGTTCTTGCTCGGTGATATACGGTTCCCCGCAGGTTGTTACAAACATGCTTTATCGGGTGTTATTAACAAATTAGCTAGAGATTTAGCAGTGTTCTGTTTATCTCAGCTTTGTTAACTAATGCATTGTTCTGCCTTTCTAGTTTACAGAGTTTCATTTGAGCTTTCTTCTTTGCAGAACGCTTCCAAAAGGTCGTATTTAAAAACAACAAAGGGTAGATAGGTAGATTTGAGCTCAATCTCACCTGATGTTAAGTGATTAGGAGGTCGACGATGTTACGCGTCGGTCTAGAAAGTGACTATTTACTCTTCGTTTGAAGATTCCCAAATTTTCTGGGCACACGGTCCGACGTCTGCTGTTCTTCTGTTTGACCGGTAATAGAATGGTGAAGACGGAATCAACTAAAATAGTTGGCTCCTGGGCGTTCTCTCCAAAATGTATCCTGTATAATACCGAAAGGCAGGCAACCTGACGCCTATGTTCGCGGCTTTAGGTAGGTAGGTCCATAGTAATAATTACTATAACACAGACGAATTCATAGATACTCAAAAGACAAAGAAATTTTTGACGACACTAACATTTATTGAAGAATAAGAATACCTAATAACATTTCTTTGTCTTATGAGTATCTATGAATTCTTCTGTGTGGACATTATAGTTTATTTCATGATAACATTTTCCTTCATCAAGATCAGTTAACAGATTTAGTCGTGAAAAGGAAACTGACATATGTGACTATTTAAATTTGGAGAACATAGTCCAAGTTACTAAGTAAGGTAAGTGTGTGTAATAAAGTTTATTTAAATCTTTACAACCTCACGTCTCACTGATACCTTTGCGGACCACATTCGACATTGATCCTTGCTGCTTAGGAAACTAGATATATCATCAGCAAATACATCCGTGAGGTTTTAGTGAATCTCATACTACCAGATCAATCTATGTATTGTTGTTATTGTGCAGATCACATTTAAACATTGCCACATAAACAAATCTTACTAGAGCTGCGCTTTCGGTATCCAAGAAAATAATAATAAGCCGTCAAGAAAAGCCAGCTCTTACGATGGCCAAGTACAATGCCTAAAAGCAGAATCTAATAACCATTTAATCGAAACTGGATAATACTTTCAGTAGGGCTAGAATCTTGTGGTCAATGGCACGGAATATCGAAATGCCTTTCTTACGTCATAAAGGAAAATTATCCTTTCTGTCGTCGTGTGGAAATTTCTTTTGCCTGGTGATAAAATGCATAGTGGCTTTGCGCTTGGCCCTCATCTCGTCTAATTGACAGTGACGTAGGATTAATGCGTGATCATCTAGGTAGCCAGGGGTGCAATTTACTAAAGGTAAACAAACTCACAACCTCAGTCTTTGCCGACGTTTCCTAGGCAGCAAGGATACATACGAAACCGAAACGTAGTCCTTTACTGCGGGCCGAATAAAAAAGGAATTTCTCTAAGTTTTAAAATCCGGAATGAGGAAATCCGTAGACGAACTAAGGTCACCGATATAGCTCGACGAGTCTGTGAACTGAACTAACCAGTGGGGAGTAAGAGTTCTTGAGTGGCGACCACGTACCGGGAAGCGCCTATTGGGCCGTCTTCCTACTAGATGCACCGACGACCTGGTTAAGGTTGAGGGGAGTCACTGGATGCAAGTGGCTCGGGACCGGTCAATGTCACGTACCATGAAAGGGGCCTATAAAGCAATGGACGCTTCCTGCCTGATGATGATAAATCAATGTCGAATGATGCCATCAAAGTCATCCGTGAGCCGTGAGGTTGTAAAAATATTTGTTTTTAGCGAATTGCACGAATGAGTCAACTACGCAATAATCATATGATTACCAAAGAATAACCGCAAGAAAAAAAAACAGACATTGGCGTCAAACTTATAACATTCCTCTTTTGCATCGGGGGTTAAAAAATCTCGTTCGCGATCAACAGGGCAAACTAATTTTCCGGTGTGATTAGCCTTCTTTATTGTGACGGAGAGAGAGAGACATAAAACATGCGAAGTGGAAGCTCTCGTAGGCTATTTTCTGTACCGAATATACAAATCTAGTTTTACGGTCAAGACAGTTTGTTGAGACCTAATCAAATATCCTTCATAGTAGTTGTTTTCTATGTAGAACGTGATCCGGCATAAAAAAATCTGACAAATCGAGGCGCGCGCTGCCTATTTCAATCAGCAAACATTTGCTATACTACCGGGACCACTTTCGACGTTGACCGTTATTCAGAGCTAATGTAGTGTGCAGAGCCAAGTTTCCAATAACACAAAACTTATGGTGCCAATAAAAACTGTAATAAGCATTGGCCTCTTTTAATATCGTAAGGCGGAATGTGGACAGTTTTAGGAGCGCTTACCGTTTTAGCAGCCAAGTGGGGTTGTGGGGACAAAATTGTTATGTGCGTTCTGCAAAATTATCTTGAATGCATTGCATTACGATAAACAAATATAACAGTTTTTCTCCATATAATTATCCGGACGCGAATGCAAATCAGGAAGAAGCGGGTTTCCTGCGCCACGTACCTATTAGTTTTCGGTCTTGTTGGTCATCAGGACCATTATATACTCGCCTGGCTAGTTATCATTATTTCAATTATTTAATTAACAATTATTGTATAAAATTTGACATATGATTATTATTATTGTATAAAATTTGACTTATACATATTTCTATGCCCTGAGAGGATTCATGTATGTAGATCCAAACACTATTTAAAATCTAATGACTCTACGAGCATGTACATGAATAAAAATAAACCGATTTGATTTGATAATAGAAGTGTGCTGCCGTACATCAGATGTCATAGCTCAGTTCTGTTGCGACTTCTGGATAAAAACTCATTCCATTCAACAGCTCTGTAGATCACTTAGCATCGGTGCATGAAAAATTTGTCAGTACCTTATTGAGTTTTAAGTGAGCATGCCTTCATAATACGGCCTCATCTTGTGTGCAAATGCAAACCCATTGTTCATAATAAAATGTAGAATACGAGTATATTGCAGCAGCCCTCTGTCGGATTGACACAATCCATTCTATTTGCAATTCGCTCGGCACCTGTGAACTCATTTCTTTTAGCGTTTTTACAAAATGTAAATCCAAATTTTCCCCGCTCGCGTTTCAACTGTTGTGTGAATTATTCATACAGTCATTACTAAGTTCAACATTTTTGGCATTCCGTCAGGCAATGAATGTTTAGTGTAGTGAAATTTACCAACTTGTGTGGGTAATGTTGATTGTGTGATGAGCTTTATAATATTACAGTGCAAGCAAGAAAGAGCTGCTAGATAGCTGGCTCGCTAGTGTGAAATTCAGGGCTAGACGGCCATACTAGCCAGGCAAGCATAGGTAACCGTAATACCACAAACCAAACCAAACACAAGGGTTTATCCCCCGTTAGGAATCAAAACGGAGACCTCAGTATTGAAGCCACGCAAGCTGCAGAAATTCAACCTGACTGTCAATCGTGTTAATAATATCAAACCTCGTCTTATATGGAAATGAAATCGTTTAGAGTCGATTTTCCAACCGAATTTCAACAGTAGACTTTTCGACTGACAAATAATTAAGTGCCAACATATACTTAAAACCTAAATTTAACTTTCATACACAGCCGTGGAGTCACGCGAAGTTCTCAAAGCTTCCCTTTCACCTCGTGGTAAAGTTATCAGCTAGATGTGGGTAGTCGCGAGCTCGGGGCCTTGTTAATTGAGTTTTGAAAGTTTATTGTGTCTCTTCTCGGTTGTCGAAATCGTTCCTGTACTGATCGGTGTACTTAACAGAGTCGTGAAACACTTGGTTCGATTGACACGAAAAAGTTAAGAGTTTGTAGACAAGTTTTTAATTATGTAAATATTTAACGATTAAAGTTGTCAACTTTCGGTGATATACCTTTTTAAGTGACTTCATTAGCTGACTTTAATAACCATTTTTAAAAAAGCGTTTATCAGTCCAATCTATGTATGCTTCGTGGCTCTGATGTTCGGATATAACATCATACGTATTCTAAGGTTAAGCCACACAGAAAGGAAATGGTGCGCACATGGCGGAAACATCAAAGTTCATTGCACACCGTACTATTTCTTAAATTATCCGATGTATTTTATTATGTATAAATAAATACAAAATACTTTTATTTCACATGGACTTTGTATTGTATCCCACGGGAACTTCATGCTCGATCGGGCCTATGTTCTTTTCTGACCCTTCAACTATCCCTGTACTGTAAATTCAGTCATTTAGCCTCTCTGTTACGATAGAAATGAAAAAGAAACAAACTAACAAAGAAACAAACTACTCGAGCTTCATTTTTCGTGCACCAAAAACAAGATGAAACCAATTTAACAGAACACATGAACGGAACACTAAAAATCGACTAAAAATTGCTGTCACAGTATATAATAGTCACTCAAAATTTAGTCTAATTGCAATATAAGACGTGTATAATGAAAACAGTCCGTTTCTGTGAAGCATCTAGGTCGATATTTCCTAGTTTCCGTAGTTGGGGTTTGACGGGTGCCGCGTGTAATATGCGACTTTAGTATCCACTTGACAAACACGATCTTATAAACCCGATCAACACACCATTGCCTTTCTGTGTTCCTTCAAAAGTAAGTTATGGGCACCTATCTCTATTAGCCCTTATCTGTTATGGACAAATGGAAGGCGGATTGCTGAACACAGTAGAGTGTAGAGGTTTTCGGTATTTCCATTAATCGCTTGTAGGGAAGATTAGGGCAATTTTCTTCTTAAAAATCAATTTCCTTAGTTTATGGTTTTTGATAATAATGCCATTTTTACGGTTACGTACCTCAAAGGAAAAATGAACTATTACAGGCTGTCAAGACCATTATTCTAGACACGTACAGGTATTAAGTTGAAATACCGAATACTCAAGTCTGCAGCTATTTAGATCTGTGAAAAAAATCGAAATCGATACATCCATTTATGCAGCACATTTTGACGATTTCTTCTTGAAAGCGCATCTACACCGAGATGTCGCTAACGTTCTGTGTGGCGGCTCTCTTATTGATGACCAAATTCCGACGCTAACGGAATACGACCGGTAGCTTAATTGGCAATTCGTTCGAACGCCACTCGTGTCGAAAAAAGATCGGTGTATCGGGGACCTACTTTTTGCGGAACAGGCATATTGTCTTCAATGTCGAGTCCAAATTGAAACTGGTTGATGTAGTAAGGATTCCGTACCCAACTCTAGATTACATTGTTCATCACGAAACATGACTTTACGTGCGCATAACTTTGTTTATTTAGGACTTGTGTTAATGTATGCGTTTAATTTACAAGCTCTTTTTACTAGCTATTAAAGGACACTCGTCAAGACCAAGTGTGAGCAGGGTTTGAGCAGGATAACAGTTACGTACTTTGCTGTACAAATATGCGTATGAAGTTTTTCACGAGCGGAATCATTTTTTGTAGAAGTATAGTTGAAAGGCCAAGGAAGAAACATATGCTAATTTTATCCCGATCGAACGATTACTCCGTCGGGGACTAACCCGCGGGCAGGGTTCACAATCTAGTTATTCATAAATGACAGTAGATGCATAAATAGAAGCAGATTCATAAAGAGAAAGAAGCCTTATCTAATAAAAGTTAGTGTGTTTTTGTGATATGGGATATTTCACATTGACACATTCATTGTCTTTTTATAAAACGATCTGACAATTTCACGTGAGCCCTGATTGGAGGCACGGACCTATCAGTGTGAGCCCAAAAAATAGCACATCTCTAAACGTGATCCAAGTATGGAGTCACAGTGACGTAACCCAATCGTGGGGATCATTTAAAGCCGTTAATCTATTATAACTCAAGAACTTCTGCCAAACAGTTGTGTGACTCATCATTGGCATATTGACTGTGATCGTTATAACCAACTAAACCCTAAACCATATTTAAAAAATCTTCATAAAAATGTTACCAAACTCAGCAGTTTGACTAATACCGATTAGTTCCCTCTTTGATAACAAGTTGTCTCTGTTCATACAACTCACGAGCGACTAGGACGCTGCTGATTCAATTTAAAATTATGACAAGAGAAACACGTTTTCTGTCTGTGACTGGGTCGCGGTAATGCGGTTTAAATGACGGAGTTATACTGTTACGAGTATATACCTTTTGTATCGCTTAACTGAGCGTAAAAGTCCGTGTCTACTCTAGCTGTGACAAATGAGCATGCTGGCGCATATCTATGGTAAACAATTACAGGAGAATTACAAACTCACAAACCCACAAACCCACAAACATACAGGTGAAGCTAATATAAGCGTGTTAAAAAGAGTTTATTTCTAAATGTAATCTATCTTGATCCACAACAAAATTACAGGTTGTCAAATATGAATTGTATGAGTTGTATAATATGAATGGGTTAGAGAAAACGATGGTACGGCTGTGTTTTTGGCTCGACTTGTCGGGGGCACTCCCGTGCCCCCAAATCATTTAGTCTGCTCTTTGAATTTTCTGTTCGCTTTAACATCATGTTATGTCAACCGTTAAATAGCAACTCAATGGTTCAGTCGTAGCTATTAGTCTCGTTCGGCCATGTTATTCTAATCCATACGTAAAAAGATTTTTATTATTCGCAGCATTCTTCTGTCAATTTCACTCCTACGCTACACAGGTAATTACTTGTAGATTTGGAAACTTTCTTTACACTCCATAGTATAAATTATAATATTATAATTCATTATACGTAGCATATTGCTACGCCATACATTCGCTCTTCTTATTTCGTAGACCTACGCTACGATGGAGGCAACGACACGCCTCGCTTTGTCTGAGGCCTCGCGCTGTTTCTTCCCAATACTTCACATATTCATTTTTTCTTTGCTAGACAGATTAATCAAATGTTGAATACAAACTTTCACAATGATCGCCACGGCCACAAAGCTTTTCATTATCGGACTTGTCCGGAACGGAATTCAATCGTACAAAAGATGGACACTCTACATTGTACAGTCTACAACTACATCCCTTTCTACCATACCCACGGGAGTGCATGGAATGGTCATATAAGAAAATAAAATTACTCAGCACTATGGTTTAAAATATGTTCTTTGAAATATTTTATACGGTATATTTTATACATACGATAAGATATTTGAATGAACTGCGTGCTCACCCATAAGTCTCAAGTTAATGAGGCGCTGACCCTGTACCCTTACATACCGGAATACTACAGTGCTACCGAATACTTGGCGGCAGACTTAGGTACTCGTAACATGGTGGTAGAGCCATGTGGCATTGAATTGAATGTTGTTGAATTAAAAAATCATCTGTGCGAAATATGTGATATCACTTAGTTTCTTTGTAGTATATACATCCATAGGCCCCAGACGCTATGGGCATTGGTAAATGTTCACTCGAAAAAAGAACTAGAAACCGACTTCAACTGCTCTATGAATCTACAGCATTCATCCACTAAAATGTTCACTTGTGGAGGTAGAATTTGGGTATATATTTGGTTGGTATCGATTTTCTCAAAAAGCGCTCAATCAATTTCGATAAAATTTATTCATCCTCTGAAGTAGGCTCTACCAAACCAAAAGTCATAAAAATCGATTGGCAATCGGCAGAATTATCGCGTAACATACACAAAAAACATACAGTCTAATTCTGAACTTCCTTCTTTTGTGAATTCGGTTGAAAATAATCCCACATCAGAAAGGCAAGCTAATTATATTCGTATACTGTTTCCTAGTATTAAATACCAATGTAACTAATTGAAATAGGCATCTTTCACTGCGTAATTACACCAACTCGTGTAAATATAAGGCTCCGTTCAAGTTTCACCATATTTAGATATTATTACTCGTTTTCACATACGAGTTGTGATAGGCTTCCACCTACTGAACGATAGTTGGTTTCGGTGGAGAAAAGGAGCTTTAAAATAATGTATCATGAGTTTGCTCTTGGCCTTTATCACACTTGATTAGTGATGGTAAGGCCGTTGGATGGTAAGAATGCGCCCCCAGAATCCGTAAGCTAATGAGGTCCTGGCTCGGTAACACAAGAGCGTTATTTACACAGCTGTTTGGCGGTAGACTTAAATAGCATGGTCGTTGCTAGTCATGTGGATATAGAAAATGCCCTACCACAAACTAAGACTGCCCTAATACCAACCGATATTTTACATACACACAACTGTCCACATTTCAGCGAGCCAGCATTCTGTTCCTTGCTTCCATCCACTCGATTTATGTCCTTATTAACGCCCTGAAGCTTTATTATCACAAAAGAATTTATTGCTCATGAAAGTACAGCAACTTCGCCGTTCATTCGCCACCTCCCTTTGTCATAAAGTTATTAAATTGCGTGATGACTTCGGGTTGCAAATTGTGCTTCCACATACGGGTGAGGTCTGGCTTTGAGTGGGGCATCCTTTTGTCCGTTAATAATGCCAAAGCTGTAATATTTCTTCGTCTTTGACGGTATTTAACCGACTTTAAAAAGGAGGAGGTTCTGAATGAAGCTTTATGTTTTTGTCACCCGGAAAGGTTTACTGAAGATTACGGCCTCCCTTTATAGCTCCCTCCATGGAATTTTCCCCGAGTCAACATCTTCTATGGTACCCATGGGACGACCCCACTCATATCGTCCTTACCACACGGCCAGCATATTCGGACATAGCTTCGGCAAATATTAATCGATTTAGATAATCTTTGTTTGAAAAAAGATCCTCTTAAAAATCTCAAACTGTTCATGGGCGTTTGAGACACATTACGGAACTATTCAACGACGAATCTTTCGTTATATGATATTAATATTTTGAATGTAGTATATCGAATTAGGTAAACCGTGGTAGCTCAGTTGGGTAGAGCGTCAGTCCTTAATTAATCAAGGTATGGGTTGGAATGAGTTCCAATTTGATATTTGGAATTTATGTACGAATAATAAAATTAATAACGACTGGCTTTTCGGTGAAGGAAAAAGTCGTGAGGAAACCTGCACACTCCTGAGAAGAAATTCAAAGGTGTGTGTTAAGTCTACCAATCCGCACTGGGCCCGCGTGGTGAACTATGTCCCATACACTCTCTGTAGGAGAGTAAGCCTGAGCCATTGCAGAGGAACGTATATAGGTAGTTGATGATATCGAATAGGTTTTGCCCGCGACTTCATGTGGATTTCAGAAGTTATCTTTCATATGAATACGATATGCTTCGCACGGGCGCAATGTAATCCATACTAATATTATTAATACGAAATAGAGTTTGTTTGTCATTTTTTACCGATACACTCATGTTTTACTCGTAGAAATATAGGACAGCTCTTCAAAGGTTAGCGTAGAATCGCCAACTACTCTTTTGAGATGTGTCTTTGTGGACTTGGCGCCAGCTTCCCACAAACCTCCAAAGTTAGGCGCGTGGGGTGGGATGAAGTGCCAAGTCGTACCTTCGCTTGTTAACAAGTGATTGATCTCGTCGGGTAGTTTGGATGTACAACGATTGAACATGTCACGCAGCTCTTTGTTGGCCCCGACGAAATTCGTACCGTTATCACTATAAAGTGTAGCACAGTGGCCTCTTCTCGACACAAATCTACGAAAAGCGGCAATAAATCCTTGTGCTGTCAAATCAGACACGGCCTCCAGATGAATCGCCTTTGAACTCATACAAACAAAGACGCAAATGTATCCTTTGTATGATTTGGAGCCTCTTCCTCGCGATAATCGTATGTTAATATGACCTGTAAAGTCAACTACTGATATCTTAAAAGGTCTTGTCGGTTTTAGTCTTTCTATTGGCAGCTGACCCATCAATTGGTTAGAACTCTTTTGGGAGTATCTCACACATTGTAAACAACTCCTGTAAACCCTTTTTACTAGATCTCTTGCTCTAACTATCCAGTATTTAGATCTCAAAAAGTTTAACATCAACTGAGGACCTCCATGAAGGGTTTTGACTGGGCGTCCATAACTATCAATTTGGTGAGGTGGCAATCCTTTGGCATAATTATGGGATGTTTCTTATTGTATTCCACATTAGCTTCAGACAGACGACCACCAACTCTTAGAACGCCTTTCTCATCAATGGTAGGGTATAGAGTGTGCAGTTGACTCCTTTTGGAAACATGACCCTGACGTTTTAATTCTTTGATATCGTCGGGAAAATGCAGGTTTTGTGTCTCCATGATGCAAGTGTGTAACGTCTTGTTCATCTCTTCCGGTGTCACGATCTTAGACACCATTCTCTGCTCCTGCAATACGAAATCACCCTCAACATCTTCGGCAATGAAGAAAATCGCGTCCAGACAAATTCTTCCGTCGGTTTCATAACTGTCGTCATTGCTTTGATTGCTCTCACTTCTTCCTCAGTCAAAAATCTATATTCGTAAACATAGGTAATAAAAAAAAACATGCAATCCCATTTTGAGGAGCGTCCCCACCTGTGCGAGGTTTGCGGCAGCGGCTTTGAGACAGAAGCCACCTTACGGAGCCACGTGAATAAACATAAGGCTATAAACACACGCACGAGAAGCCCCCCCGCTGTACGGAGTGTGACTATGCTTCCGTGGAGCGGGACACACGGGCGAACGACCCTACCAGTGCCCCCACTGCACCTATGCTGCCCTGGACACAGTCAACCTGAAGCGACATCTCCACACCCACACGGGCGAGAAGCCGTACAAGTGCGAGGACTGCAGTATGACATTCAGCCAGTCTAACTCTCTGAAAGCGCACCGGCTGAGACACAAGCCGAGTGCCGAGAAGCCGGTGTATGAGTGTGATCTATGCCCGGCCAAGTGCCAACGGAAGGCTAACCTACGAAAACACTTGCAGAAATTTCATACATCTGATACGCCTATAAACTGCAAGCGCTGCGGGAAGTCCTTCCCTGATCGATACTCCTGCAAGATGCACTACAAGACCCACACCGGCGAGAAACCCTTTAAATGCGAGCACTGCGACAAATCCTTTTGGAAGAAGCAGCTGCTGCGAAGACATCTGAATACGCTGCACAACTCTAGCTACGTCCCCCTCGAGAAGAAGTACTCTTGCCACGTGTGCACACGCTCCTATGAACGCAAGGGAAACCTCGTCCGACACCTCGCCGTGCACGACCCACCCTCAAGGCATCGAGGTCGAGGAGATGCAGACACAAGATGTAGAAGAGGAAGAGATCGAGGCAAGCTTCGAGGGAGCTTTATATGTCGATATCGTCACATTCGATGAGGAACTCGGTCGGAAGGTCGATGGCGGTGGCGGTGGAGGCATCGAGGTCGAGGAGATGCAGACACAAGATGTAGTAGAGGAAGAGATCGAGGCAAGCTTCGAGGGAGCTTTATATGTCGATATCGTCACATTCGATGAGGAACTCGGTCGGAAGGTCGATGGCGGTGGCGGTGGAGGCATCGAGGTCGAGGAGATGCAGACACAAGATGTAGAAGAGGAAGAGATCGAGGCAAGCTTCGAGGGAGCTTTATATGTCGATATCGTCACATTCGATGAGGAACTCGGTCGGAAGGTCGATGGCGGTGGCGGTGGAGGCATCGAGGTCGAGGAGATGCAGACACAAGATGTAGATGAGGAAGAGATCGAGGCAAGCTTCGAGGGAGCTTTAGATGTCGATATCGATGACGAAGACTTCGATGAGGAACTCGGTCGGAAGGTCGATGGCGGTGGCGGTGGAGGCATCGAGGTCGAGGAGATGCAGACACAAGATGTAGATGAGGAAGAGATCGAGGCAAGCTTCGAGGGAGCTTTAGATGTCGATATCGATGACGAAGACTTCGATGAGGAACTCGGTCGGAAGGTCGATGGCGGTGGCGGTGGAGGCATCGAGGTCGAGGAGATGCAGACACAAGATGTAGAAGAGGAAGAGATCGAGGCAAGCTTCGAGGGAGCTTTAGATGTCGATATCGTCACATTCGATTTGCAAACGCGGAGAAGGGGAGAAGTGGTTGCCTCGACCTGCTGTTCCCTGGCAACAGGTCCATTGAGAATTGGCGCAGCTCTAATTTAGTCTCAAATATACTTCCCGTAACGATGAAAGGTGTGATATTACAATTTAATAAGAAGCGACGGAGTAATTTACTGGAGGCGGGTGTGAATAACCCGATCGTACAGCCATGGTTGCAAACATTAATTATTAGAGCTTTGTGATATTGACTCCTCTCGTTAAATAACTGATCTGATTCATACATCTGATACGCCTATAAACTGCAAGCGCTGCGGGAAGTCCTTCCCTGATCGATACTCCTGCAAGATGCACTACAAGACACACACCGGCGAGAAACCCTTTAAATGCGAGCACTGCGACAAATCCTTTTGGAAGAAGCAGCTGCTGCGAAGACATCTGAATACGCTGCACAACTCTAGCTACGTCCCCCTCGAGAAGAAGTACTCTTGCCACGTGTGCACACGCTCCTATGAACGCAAGGGAAACCTCGTCCGACACCTCGCCGTGCACGACCCACCCTCAAGGCATCGAGGTCGAGGAGATGCAGACACAAGATGTAGAAGAGGAAGAGATCGAGGCAAGCTTTGAGGGAGCTTTATATGTCGATATCGTCACATTCGATGAGGAACTCGGTCGGAAGGTCGATGGCGGTGGCGGTGGAGGCATCGAGGTCGAGGAGATGCAGACACAAGATGTAGAAGAGCAAGAGATCGAGGCAAGCTTCGAGGGAGCTTTATATGTCGATATCGTCACATTCGATGAGGAACTCGGTCGGAAGGTCGATGGCGGTGGCGGTGGAGGCATCGAGGTCGAGGAGATGCAGACACAAGATGTAGAAGAGGAAGAGATCGAGGCAAGCTTCGAGGGAGCTTTATATGTCGATATCGTCACATTCGATGAGGAAGTCGGTCGGAAGGTCGGTGGCGGTGGCGGTGGAGGCATCGAGGTCGAGGAGATGCAGACACAAGATGTAGATGAGGAAGAGATCGAGGCAAGCTTCGAGGGAGCTTTAGATGTCGATATCGATGACGAAGACTTCGATGAGGAACTCGGTCGGAAGGTCGATGGCGGTGGCGGTGGAGGCATCGAGGTCGAGGAGATGCAGACACAAGATGTAGAAGAGGAAGAGATCAAGGCAAGCTTCGAGGGAGCTTTATATGTCGATATCGTCACATTCGATGAGGAACTCGGTCGGAAGGTCGATGGCGGTGGCGGTGGAGGCATCGAGGTCGAGGAGATGCAGACACAAGATGTAGAAGAGGAAGAGATCGAGGCAAGCTTCGAGGGAGCTTTATATGTCGATATCGTCACATTCGATGAGGAAGTCAGTCGGAAGGTCGGTGGCGGTGGCGGTGGAGGCATCGAGGTCGAGGAGATGCAGACACAAGATGTAGATGAGGAAGAGATCGAGGCAAGCTTCGAGGGAGCTTTAGATGTCGATATCGTCACATTCGATGAGGAACTCGGTCGGAAGGTCGGTGTCGGTGGCGGTGGAGGCATCGAGGTCGAGGAGATGCAGACACAAGATGTAGAAGAGGAAGAGATCGAGGCAAGCTTCGAGGGAGCTTTAGATGTCGATATCGTCACATTCGATGAGGAACTCGGTCGGAAGGTCGATGGCGGTGGCGGTGGAGGCATCGAGGTCGAGGAGATGCAGACACAAGATGTAGAAGAGGAAGAGATCGAGGCAAGCTTCGAGGGAGCTTTATATGTCGATATCGTCACATTCGATGAGGAACTCGGTCGGAAGGTCGATGGCGGTGGCGGTGGAGGCATCGAGGTCGAGGAGATGCAGACACAAGATGTACAAGAGGAAGAGATCGAGGCAAGCTTCGAGGGAGCTTTATATGTCGATATCGTCACATTCGATGAGGAAGTCGGTCGGAAGGTCGGTGGCGGTGGCGGTGGAGGCATCGAGGTCGAGGAGATGCAGACACAAGATGTAGATGAGGAAGAGATCGAGGCAAGCTTCGAGGGAGCTTTAGATGTCGATATCGATGACGAAGACTTCGATGAGGAACTCGGTCGGAAGGTCGATGGCGGTGGCGGTGGAGGCATCGAGGTCGAGGAGATGCAGACACAAGATGTAGAAGAGGAAGAGATCGAGGCAAGCTTCGAGGGAGCTTTAGATGTCGATATCGTCACATTCGATGAGGAACTCGGTCGGAAGGTCGATGGCGGTGGCGGTGGAGGCATCGAGGTCGAGGAGATGCAGACACAAGATGTAGAAGAGGAAGAGATCGAGGCAAGCTTCGAGGGAGCTTTATATGTCGATATCGTCACATTCGATGAGGAACTCGGTCGGAAGGTCGGTGGCGGTGGCGGTGGAGGCATCGAGGTCGAGGAGATGCAGACACAAGATGTAGATGAGGAAGAGATCGAGGCAAGCTTCGAGGGAGCTTTAGATGTCGATATCGATGACGAAGACTTCGATGAGGAACTCGGTCGGAAGGTCGATGGCGGTGGCGGTGGAGGCATCGAGGTCGAGGAGATGCAGACACAAGATGTAGAAGAGGAAGAGATCGAGGCAAGCTTCGAGGGAGCTTTATATGTCGATATCGTCACATTCGATGAGGAACTCGGTCGGAAGGTCGATGGCGGTGGCGGTGGAGGCATCGAGGTCGAGGAGATGCAGACACAAGATGTAGAAGAGGAAGAGATCGAGGCAAGCTTCGAGGGAGCTTTATATGTCGATATCGTCACATTCGATGAGGAACTCGGTCGGAAGGTCGATGGCGGTGGCGGTGGAGGCATCGAGGTCGAGGAGATGCAGACACAAGATGTAGAAGAGGAAGAGATCGAGGCAAGCTTCGAGGGAGCTTTATATGTCGATATCGTCACATTCGATGAGGAAGTCGGTCGGAAGGTCGGTGGCGGTGGCGGTGGAGGCATCGAGGTCGAGGAGATGCAGACACAAGATGTAGATGAGGAAGAGATCGAGGCAAGCTTCGAGGGAGCTTTATATGTCGATATCGTCACATTCGATGAGGAACTCGGTCGGAAGGTCGATGGCGGTGGCGGTGGAGGCATCGAGGTCGAGGAGATGCAGACACAAGATGTAGAAGAGGAAGAGATCGAGGCAAGCTTCGAGGGAGCTTTATATGTCGATATCGTCACATTCGATGAGGAAGTCGGTCGGAAGGTCGGTGGCGGTGGCGGTGGAGGCATCGAGGTTGAGGAGATGCAGACACAAGATGTAGATGAGGAAGAGATCGATGCAAGCTTCGAGGGAGCTTTATATGTCGATATCGTCACATTCGATAAGGAACTCGGTCGGAAGGTCGATGGCGGTGGCGGTGGAGGCATCGAGGTCGAGGAGATGCAGACACAAGATGTAGAAGAGGAAGAGATCGAGGCAAGCTTCGAGGGATCTTTAGATGTCGATATCGTCACATTCGATTTGCAAACGCGGAGAAGGGGAGAAGTGGTTGCCTCGACCTGCTGTTCCCTGGCAACAGGTCCATTGAGAATTGGCGCAGCTCTAATTTAGTCTCAAATATACTTCCCGTAACGATGAAAGGTGTGATATTACAATTTAATAAGAAGCGACGGAGTAATTTACTGGAGGCGGGTGTGAATAACCCGATCGTACAGCCATGGTTGCAAACATTAATTATTAGAGCTTTGTGATATTGACTCCTCTCGGTAAATAACTGATTTATTACGCAAACTGCCTCCTCTCGTTTATGTTGTGCCGTAAAATGTTTTGCCGTAGCGTAATAAATATAACGGTTTTATTTTATAGGGATTTTCATGTGGTTATGAATCGCATTATGAAGGCAGATGAAAGATAGGAACATCCCGTGGCATAGCGAAAGTGTAGTGAAAAGGGTCAGAAAGAAAATTTCTGGTTTTTGACAGCAGAACCTACCTACAGGCGAGTATCAACTCAAACTCAACTCAAAAAAAAACACCGGTAGCACTCCGGGAGTGCCGGCAGAAGTGAAAACTTTAGTATTAACGTTGTGTTTAATTATAAGTACAAAAATACTATCATTTATGAGGTAGAATACAATGTTTATTTATTGCGCTATCGTACACAAATATGACAATTTACATGTTATTATTCATAATATTATATCGTTATTTATTTTTATATTACATTAATTTTTATCTCTTAGAAAAATCAACTTTCATCCATAATTTCGACGACTTTTTCACCATCGTTATTACCAGAAACATCATCGCAAATTTCTAAAATTGATACAATCGGTTTATGATAGCTGAAGTAAGAAACAAACAGTTTTGATTCGAATCTATTTAAGTGTCTAATAAAGACATAAACACTGTGTACATAAACACAGACGGACATTCGCGCAAGCGCCCTGTGCCGCCTAAGCGGAGCAGCACACTCAGGCACGGTAGAAAGAGTGGGAGATACTAGTTCCTCTCCCTTCCCCTCGATCTTACGCTTTTTCGATCAGCATCACGTGACCCTGACGCGAGTTTGGAAGTTTTTACCCATCCAACAAAAAGTGCTCAGCGCCGCTAAAGAAGTTTTCACTTCAAAATATATTTATTCATAGTTAAAGACTTCCGTCCCTATACGAAAAAATCTAACCATTCTGACTCTGACGTAAGAGATATAATACGTAAATGATGGATATACATACTCGTAATCACTTTCGCATTTATAATATTCGTATGGATTATATTCACGTTCCATCCAAAGCCTTTATAAATGGAGTGCTCATTAAATTTATTAGAATCCTAAACGAGTACAGCATCGTTTCCGTTCACAAATAACAACTTAAATTTTTTCAGCTACTTAGCATTCACGACAATAATAGGGAGACTTGAGCCAATCGAGCGATGACAAACAAAGGCACAACTCCTATAAAATTCTCCCGAGCACAGTCAACTTGATTTTTATTACGAATATTTGTGGGCTTGTTCATAAATAAAACTTTTCTTGGTGGCCCGCCTTTATAGAGTTTGTTTATTCTGAAGGGGTACTTCACTCCACTGTCCCGAGGGTAATATGATTTGCTAAGCGGGAGACGACGGCATGTAGTCAGCGAGGTTGACGGGTACAATCAAATCAAATAAATAAATAATTCTTTATTTACATACTACGTATGTATGTATATGTTCAAAGTCTTCCTGATTTTTGTACAACAGGAGTAAAAAAAAAGAGTAATTTTATATATTTCAACAAAATTTTACTACAATTCATTCAGTGGGATGTTTTTGATATACACTGTGAGGCCCGGAACAGAAGTAAATAAAAAAGAGGCATGTATGGGGTAGCAGTAATTTCTTGGAAGCAATGCTAATCATTAACATCAGCCTATATTTGTCCCCACTCCAGGGGTTCAGCCCTGCTCTCCTACAGAGACTGTATAAGCCATAGTCCAGCACGTGAGCTCAGTGCGGATTGGTAGACTTCACACACACACCTTTGAATTTCTTCTCAGGAGTGTGCAGTATTCCTCACGATATTAATTTTATTATTTGCACATAAACATCAATATCAAATTGGAACTCATTTGAACCCAGACCTCGATTGTTCAAGAACTGATGCTCTACCCAACTTACTCGAAGCTACTGTAACACCCGTGAATTATGCACAAGAATGTTTTGAAATTGTGATACACTGTATTATTTCAACGATGTTACGATTACCTTTGTTTAAAAAATTGGATCTGCAATTAATCTTTTGATTAGGTAATCACAGGTGAATTATTGAGACTGAAATTGTTTTATTAGCTCCTGTTCCGGGCTCCATGTGGTATACTCATTATAGTGCATTTCTTAAAGTCAGACAGAATTTTTGTTACATAGTTTATCACCTGGTTACTGACACTTTGATAGTAAGTCAAAAGAGAAAGATAATAAACAGCACCTTATTTGCCAAGGCGAGAAAGAAATATTAAAAACAAGACAGTGTGTCTGGTAATCTATACTTTCTCCTGCAATGTATCACCATTATAGAGTGCTTTTTACGATAGCACATGTTCACCTAAACATTCCTAGGCCGCTATAATAATTTTGAGCCGATTTTGAGTGACTAGTTGATTCACTCTTTCATATGGAAATTGAGGATAAACTACAGGAACATCAAAGCTTCTCACCCTAACAAATTCATATTGCCTAAACACTTTTTGTTCTATGAATTTAAATCAAGAGGTTGGGACCGCAGGCCTTTCAGTCTTGAATAAAATATAGATTCACATTATGTGGGCTTGGGGAACATTTAACGAGAAAAACCACTAAATGTGGGCACATGAAAGAGGGCTAAAGGATTAAGGTTATTACAGTTCATAATCAGTTTCCACTGTAGCTGGGGAAAACGACACTCAGCCGATCGTAAATCAAATAAAACGTTCCAGTTTTGCTTTTTCTCACGGTGCTTGTTTGTATTTTCGGTAAAGGTATCATTTATTAAAGCAAAACCTCTCACCCAAAACGCATACACCTTCACCGTTGCGTCGTGGGTAAAAAGTGACGATGGATCCAAATTTTAAAATTGTGACAGATTTTGTTGTTTGTCTATTTGTGCATATCGTACTGTTTGTGTGAAACAATAGGAACTGTTTTTACATATACCTAACATTCTGTCGCACTAAGTGGCCTAAGGGGTTGGTTCTCATACAAAAGTTGGTACACCTTAAGCTAGTAACAAATTAGTTTCAACCGACTTGAAAAAAGGTTAAAAAAGGAGGTTCTTAATTCGGCTGTATGTTTTTTGTAAGATAAGACAAGATAAACCTTTATTTGCAATAAATGTGGTACGTTTCAGATGTTCAAATAAATTATTCTAGATCACACATTTAGTCAATGTTTTGACATGCAAACAGTAATTAAAAGTAATAAATTTTATGTATGTTATGCGATAACTCCGCCAATTGTGAATCAATTTTGATGATTCTTTGTTTGTTTGGTAGATATTATGTCAGAGGTGGTACCATATAAATTGAAATTTATGCGGCGCTTTTTGAGAAAATCAACAAAAACCAAATATGATAATTCTACCTCTAAGGGTGAACATTTTAGGGGATGAATGCTGTATACTTTTAGGGCAGTTGAAGTCGGTTTCTAGTTTTTTTTTATTATTAAAGATAGACGAACACTTGACCTCAATCTCACCTGATGGTAAGTGACGATGAGGTCGACGATGTTACGTGTTGGTCTAGAAGGTGCCTATTTACTCTTCTTTTGAAGATTCCCAAGTTGTAATTTTCGGGGAACACGGAAACCGGTAGTGTATTCCATATTTTTGCTGTACGCACGATAAATGTGGAAGCGAAACGCTTGGTGCGAGCTGTAGGAATATCTACAGTGTACGGATGAAGGTCTGCCGTTCTTCTGTTTGACCGGTACTTGAACGGCGAAGGTGGAATCAACAAAAATAGCTCTTGCGCACACTCTCCAAAATGTATCCTATAAAATACCGAAAGGCAGGCAACCTGACGCCTATGTTCGAGGCTTTGGAACTTTGCCTTATGTAGCGTATCGTTGCCTATCAGTCTCATAGCTCGACGCTCCACCGAGTCCAAAGCAGCTAGTTGTTAGCGAGCTGAACCATCCCAAAGATGGCAGAGGTTATTTTTGAACGCGTTAATTATATTCAAAACTTAACGAATGTTATGCAATTGGCTTATTATGTACGTCAAATGATTAAATACGTAATTAATTTGATAAAAATTGTATATATAGGCATACACGTTAGCATAATTTCCTCTTTATTGATATAATTAATTACGGAATTCATTCATTTGAAATAAATTATAAGACGAACAAATTATATGAAACGAATTCTGGTTCTGATCCCATGATCACTACGGATACTCTACCCATAGTCAAATACTGAGTTAGCGCCCTTTGGCCACTTTCTTCATAATTGTTAATCCTTCATCTGACCTGATGGTAAGTGACGATAAGGCCGATGGATGGTAAGTGGGCGCACCTAGATGCCTCAAGCTAGAGGTGATGAGGCAGGCACTCTCTTAGTTTTATTTCTACTGTACTTTTAATTTTTGTAGTTACATTGTTTGTATTATTATTTTAGTCAATATAGACTATCTTTCTATCTATTGCACAAAACACTGTTATACCCGACTGCGCCAGAAGGAGGGTTATGTTTTTCTAGAGTATAATTGTTTGGCACGCTCTGCGGCCTAAACGTCTCGATGGATTTGACCTTGACAGGTGTCGTTAGATTCTTATTTACCGTGAGAGTGACACTGGGTGTATCAAAATAATAAAAAGTACAAAAATTACGAAGTCTGGTTTAAAATTTTTTCTTTTAATTCTCTTTGTATGTGAACGAAAACGTGTGCTGCCCTCAGTTTCTTAAAAGCTTACTCGTCGCTAATGCAAGCTGCACTTGCCGGTCTGACAGTGTCCTTAAAACGCTAAGCCTTTTTTATATCCGATGGATTCGGTACACTCATCCTTTCGAATGACATTGAAATGTATTTAAATCGTAGAGCTGAGTCATACGAGGCCCCACTGCTGTGTTCCTGCAGATTTACAAGAAATACTTTTTCAGTAAACGAACGCATTGTTAGAAGCAAAGGGCTGTATTAATCATATACAATGGCCACATATTTATAAAGAGGGGTAGAAGTAAAAACAGAATACATAAGAAAATAGGTATCAATGAATTTTCTCAAGAATAACTAAGATAAACATTAGTAGTGCCTAAAAATTTTGCATTGCACTGTTTACCACGATTAATATTATATTATGCTCGAACGTTTGAATTTAGTGACCATATTTTGCGTGCCAAAGAAAACCACAAGAACACTCCAAAACACGCGTTTTTCCTGACATAAGACTAATCTAGATCGATTTCCGATCGAAAACCGAGCCGTTTCCGAGATCGCCAGCATAAATAAATATACAAGAGTTGCTTGTTTAGGGGTATTAGACTTAGTTCAACGGTAGATTAATTTGTCATCAAATTTGGATTATGACAATGTATTAAAATTTACCTTTGTAAGTATTTGTTTCCCATAAAATTGTTTATAAAAATAAAATAAAAAGTAAAATACGAATATACCTCTTTAACTATAAAATAGTGTTTAGAAGAGGGCGTAGAAGTAGAAAACTCGAAGTGTAAACGGTAAAATTTCTAGCAAACGAAAAGCGAAAATATACTCGTACATATAGCTCGATCGTATTATTAATTCTCAGTGAGATTATTAATTATGAAGAGGCGACAGCGCCGGCAGCGGCGATTCATTACAGCGTCACCGAAATAAGATTAATCGCGAACCAGGACATAATTATCGTCGGGTCCCCGTGCACTGAGGGTCGCGAATAATTACATGTGATCCCTTTTGTAATTGAGCATTAATTACGTTTACGTAAATTGTTTACGGTTCGGCAGAACGTTTAGCGTGCGCGTATCTCGTGTACGTAAATATTTAGCGTTCGTCATCTCGTACCTGGTTACGTAACAGATTGTTAGCGTGTTTTGTTTAATATATTGACAATATATGATTGCACGGTGTCAGCTCAGTTTATTTCAGTATATCTTTATGTGTAAATAGGCCATGTAAAGCTATGCTTGGGTTTCACAGAAGTTGAGCACACAATTGCGTGACTAAAGCGTAGCCCAAAAGGAGGGCTAATATTTTAGCTATCTTTGTCACCATCATCAATAGCCTATATATGTCCCCGCTGCAGGGGCTCAGGCTTACTCTCCTACAGAGAGTGTATGGGCTACAAGTCCACCACGCGGATCCAGTGCGAAGCGAAAGGGAGTAAACCGGGCCGTCCCCCCTACTAATGTATATCTGTACGTTATAATAGTCCATTATAACAACACACTATAACACACCAAAATTTTCTGTATATAAACTTCAAATTTTTTGGGGTGTGTTTCTTAGTATTAGTTCCATATAATATTGGTGTCATAATTTTGATTCTAAGTTTAGATTGATGGATATTTTTTGTATGTGTATTGTGTTGTGTGTGTTTTAAAATAAAGTTATGTCTATGTCTTATATTATTTATGTTTCAATATGAAGTCGTTAGAAGGGTCTGGCTGAAAATCTGTGTCTTGCAGCATGCTGCAACTACGGTTACTGAGACGACTCTTACCAAATAACTTTTTAATATATTAATCTTTGTAATGTTTAATATAAACTTTTTCGGGTTAATGTTTATGTATTTATTATATGATTTTTGTGTGAGTGTGAATTTGTATGCGTAATATATATGTCTGTGGCAAATAAATGGTTTAAAATCCTTCAAGCGATTTGACAATGCCTCTAGAATCAAGAGATTAAGTCAGCTTACTGAGGTAGCTACAGTCGAGTCGTTATCATTGGACCTCATTCGGAAGGCGAGAGCATTCGAGCGTAATAGAACCAAACACTCCAACCTATAGCCATCAAAACTTCAAAGACGGCTTAATGCAAATTTTCCTTCCAATTTCACTATGTTTACGTTACAAATTGTCCTTTCGAGCAATTTCCTCCAAGCGACTATCATTTATCAGCTGAGTGCACCACTAAGACTCCCAGATGTTTGGCCCACTAATAAATTCCAGCTGAATTGCATACGACTGAACTTCCATTTTGGTGATATTATTGCGCTTGGCGGGTTTCAAACAGACGGATGGCGATGGGATAGATTCTGCAGCCGCTTTGTGCAGCTGCTGGCTCTAACGGATTGAAATGAACACTGTGCATCAGATTGTCAGGATGAAGCGGTTTATCTTTTAAAGACAGCCGTTCCTTTTTAGATAGTGATGGGCAAAAACAACACCAGACAACGAATACTTATACAAAAGTATTGATAGTTTCTCCTTGACTAAAGAATCATCATCATCGGGGAACCATTACATTTTTAATAATCTGTTATACATAACAAAGTATACTACAACACCTAACTGTTATGTAAAACAGCTTAATAAACAATTCAACTGCATCATGTACGCACAGCTACATGATATGGTGGTAACTTCTAGCCAACTTCATTCATACTTATACTAGAATGCGAACTACAGCGGCAGCGTTCGAAAACTTTGTTCGAATCAAACATCAGAGCTTCAGTCTCTAACTATTCCATTGAAGTCTCGTCGAAGTTCATTTAAGCCAAGCCGCAGTTTTCAAAGCTATTTGTAGGTACGGTGCGGCTAGGATTTCCATCATAACGCAGTATAAGCGGTTCCCTTGTACGAATATGACGGACCCTTAAAAGTTTTCCCATGTTCCTCGTACGAGTGCTGAGAGATACAACTGGATTTAATAACGGAGGTTGCTCTACAGCTACTATGCCTTTTAGACTAAAGTAAAGAACAGTGGGGTCATTCTGTAAAAACTACGTAGAAAGTTTCCTACAAATATTTCCCTTTACCAGCAGAGGTTACCAAATTCGGATTAGGTTCATTACAAACTTTTGCAGTTTCTTATCAAGTGAGCTTCTGAAATCGCCCTATTCACATGAGACCGTATTCGTTATAAGTTCAATATTGTGTAAAATTAATTCTATAAAGATGAAATTAACTGTGATATTTTTCCATACAAAACAAATGAGCACGCAATGTATAAATTACATCTTAAGTTATCGACTGATTGACGGTTCCTTTTACACGTAACACGGCAGTTGTATAAGCCCTTTATCATTTGTCAAGTCATGTCAATTTGGACGCAATTCATTGCTGCTCGTATTTTTTAAAATGATGAACTCTTTATTAATTAAGCTATTTAACAAAATTACTTTCACATATAATTTGTAAGTTTGTTGTAGTTGTACACTTGAGAATAAAACACTGACACTTATACTGAGATACTCACATTTATTGACTCGAGACACAATACACTTTATATTATTATTACTTTTTATGAGACATCATTTCAAAGTCCCGGAGAACCTAGTAGCCGCCACCGCACTGGTCTATACCGCGATGCATATGACCAGCAGCGGCATCTATCGAACTCGTGCAAAACGTTTCTACATACCGCTCACCAAGGACTTCATCCTTATTCAGGGTGTCTGGCATCAAGTCATTTGTTCCGCCCACCATGCCGTAACGTATTACAGGATTTATGTTTTCACATCCGATTTCGGAAGCATTATAATTTTTGATAATGGTCTCTTCAGTAAAATGTTTCCTTTGCACCTTAAAGATACAACTCTCACTCGTTGATCGGATCCAGGATGGACGTCTACTATAATACCCATGAGCCATTTTGAGGGCGGCAAATCGTCTTCCTTAATTATGGCTATATCACCGATATGTGGAGATGGCACAGGAGAAAACCACTTCTGCCTTTGATACATGCTATGCAGGTATTCCTTTTGCCACTTTCTCCAACCTTTGCCACTCTTGCGTCATCTTCTGTACTAATTGCCATTTGCTCATCATGTGAATATTCATATTGTCAACCTTGTACTTCTTATCTGGAACACAAATCAGCGGTTCTCCTATCAAAAAATGTCCAGGTGTTAGCGCTGTCTGTTCGTCTGATTCCGTAATTTGACACAAAGGTCGTGAGTTAAGACACGCCTCGATCTGTGATAGTAACGTAGACATCTCTTCGTACGTTAAAGTTGACGCTCCAATAACTCTTTTCAAATGTGTCTTGGCCGATTTCACGCCAGCTTCCCATAATCCCCCAAAGTTTGGTGATTTCGGTGGTATAAAATGCCATGTAGTACCTTCATTAGCTAGGACTTCTGCAATCTCTTTAGATACACTTGACATCTCTCTCTCTAGAAGAATTTTTAAATCTTTCGCTGCACCTACAAAATTCGTTCCATTATCACTCCATAAATGTAAACAACGTCCCCTACGGGCAACAAATCTCCTAAAAGCTGCTATGAACGCATCAACTGTTAAGTCTGTGACAGCTTCCAAGTGTATCGCCTTTGTGCTCATACATACGAAAAGGCATATATATCCTTTGTAGGATTTGTTTCCACGTCCCTTTGAAATCCTGATTTGAATTGGTCCAGCGTAGTCAACTCCACTATTTTCAAAAGCTCTTTTGGGGTTAACTCGAGCATCAGGTAACTCCCCCATTATTTGTTGCTGAGTTCTTGCTTTCTGACGAACACATGTGACACACGCCTTGGCACAAGCCTTCACCGCATTCTTCAACCCAACAATCCAATACGTCGTTCGCAAATATGACATCATTAGCTGAATGCCTCCGTGCAATGTCTTTTGATGAGCTTCACGTGTTAGAAGGAGTCCAATGTGTTCTTTTCCTGGTATAATAATAGGATGTTTCGTCTCAAATGATATTTTCGCTTTCTCCAAACGACCTCCAACTCTCAACAACCCATTCTCATCCATAAATGGGGTAAGTGTAACTAGTTTGCTTTTCTTTCCAACCCTTCCGTTTGTTTCTAAATCTTTGATTTCCTTTCCATACGCTTTCCTTTGATAGTACTTTATAGCTTTATCTAAAATATCATCTAATTCTTCTGCTGTTAGATATTGTTCTTTCATCTTTTCTCCTGTAGCTATCAACTTGAAGAATCTTCTAGAATAAGCTAAAACTCTTTTCATCCTGTTCAAGGTAGAAAATCTTTCGTAGATAGTCTGTTCTTCTACTTCTGTGTGTAACACGACTATGTCTTTCTTTTTGCTCTCCAAATCAGTGTGTGGAATAGCAGTTCTCTCATAATTCGTAGGATCTTCACGTAGCCATGTCGGACCATTCCACCAAACTGAATTGTTTCTCAACTCTTCTGCCATTACTCCTCTCGAGGCAGCGTCTGCAGGATTATCTGCAGATTGTACATGTCTCCATTTGTCATTGTCAATCAGTTGCGTTATAGTCGATACTCTGTTTCCTACGAAAGTTTGCCATTTGTTTGGTTGTGATTGAAGCCATGATAAAACAACCATCGAATCAGACCATGCGAATACGTTGTTTTTTGGTATGTTGAGTAAGATCATGACCTCGTTCAACAGGCTGGCAAGCAGCACCGCACCGAGTAACTCTAAGCGTGGTACAGATATTTGCTTTAGTGGAGCTACCTTTGTTCTCGCAGCAATCAGACTGACATTAACTTCTCCATTTTCGACAACTCGTAGGTATACAACTGCTGCATATGCAGCAATAGACGCGTCACAGAATCCGTGTAACTGTACGTCATCATTGCGTGATCTAGTCTTCAACCATCTTGGTATTCCTAATTTACTTAAATTGCTCCAGTCTTCTCTGTACTTCTCCCACTCTTCTACTAATTCCAGAGGCAATTCGTCATCCCAATCTAAGCTACAAAGCCACAATTTTTGTATCAAAATATTTGCTTTAATTATGACAGGCGACAGCCATCCAAAGGGGTCGAATAGTCGGGCAACATCTGAAAGTATTGTTTTCTTCGTCACGGGATATGTAGTTGGTTTCATGTGGACTGTAAATTTGAACTCATCGCTGTGTCTATCCCACGACAATCCTAATATTTTGATCACTTTGTCCAGCTTGATTTCCAATTTCTCAGGAATAGCACCCCGCTCACCTTGAATAGAATTCAACAATTGGTCTGAATTACTCGACCACTTTTGCATTTCAAACCCTCCTGACTGTAATATTTCATTTATCTCTGCACACATGGTTATTGCTTCGTCTACATTTTCAGCCCCAGTCATCAAGTCATCCATGTAGAAAGACGTTTTTATAATTTCCGTAGCTTGTGGATGCTTGTCACTCTCATCGTCTGCTAACTGATGCAGGGTTCTAACAGCCAAATATGGCGCTGATGCAGTTACAAACGTAACTGTTTTCAACTTGTACTCATCTAGGTCTTTACTTGGATCATCTCGCCACACAATACATTGCAAATTTGCGTGTTCATCGGTCATCTTCACTTGGCGGTACATTTTGACTATGTCGCCAATGACACAAATCTCGTGTCCTCTCCAGCGTGTTATCAAGCTTCGAAGATCTGGTTGAAGTGTAGGGCCAATCATCATACAATCATTCAACGACTGTCCGTTTGGAACCTTCGCTGATGCGTCAAATACTACCCTGACTTTAGTAGTATCTTTGTCTCCTCTCAAGACTGCGTGATGGGGTAAGTACAAACAATTTTCTTTATTTTCAGCTCTTATCATGTGTCCTAAATCTTTACACTCCTCAATAACCTTTGTATATTCTGCTTTCAGATCACCGTCTCTCTTAAACCTCTTCTCTAATTGCATGAATCTTGTAATTGCTATTTGTTTTGTATTTCCACATGACCTTACTGTTTCTTCCAGGCTCTCTTTTAGCGGGAGCTGTACTGTGTACCTTCCTGATTCATCTCTAGTTGTAGTTTGTTTGTAAATTTCTTCACATTGTTGCTCTTCCTTGCTCAAAACTCTTTTATTTGTGTATATGTCATTCTCTATCTCCCAAAACTTCTTCAGGAGATCGTTATCGTAATTTACTCTTACATGCAGGCTTACTATATTCTCTTGACTAGTAGCGTTTTCTCGTCTCATGTCACCCGATAAAATCCATCCTAAATGAGTGTTCTGTGCGACCACTCCATTTGACCCTTTGATTAGCCCTGTTTCTATTATCTTGCTGAATACATCTGCTCCAAGTAGCAAATCAATTCTACTTGGCTTACCAAATTCAGGATCGGCTAATCTAAGGTTGTGTAGTTGCGCCCAATCGCAACCTATGATTTCTCGTGGTGGCAGACTACTTGTCAGTGATGAGAGTACATATGCTCTCACTTGTATAGTGAAGGTTCTCTCGCTCCTCGATTGTAGATAAAAATCAACCATGTGATTGATCTTCTGCTCATTGTTTCCTTCACCAATGCCTGTGACTACGCCGTTGATTTTGGTTCTTCTCAATCTCATTAGCTGAACCAATCTCTCGGTTACTAGCGTAGCTTGTGATCACTGGTCAACTATCGCACGGAAGACATGTGTTAGTCCAGTCTCTGATTTTATGTCTACCAATGCCGTTGCTAGAAAAACATTTTGACCGGGTTGCTCGTCTCTGGAGAAGTGTGTAGCTACTCTCGGTTCCTTCTCCTTGTGGTCCCTTTGTGTATTGTTCTCGTTGGTTGCTTTCTCTGTATCTCTTTTCTTGTCAGTGTGTAGTAAAGTATGATGTTTTCTCTTACATATTTTGCAGGTTGTGGTTTGTCGGCATCTCATCGCGGAATGGTTTGGTATAAGACAATTAAAACACAATCCAGATGTTTGTACAAATTTGCATCTCTCTTCAACTTTTTGTTCGCTGAATTGCTTACAATTGTGGATGTAATGATTCTCGTTGCAGAAAGCACATTTCAGTTCCACAGTGGTGTGAAAGGTTTTAGGTTTTCCCTGTTTTCCGCTCTTTGTATTTTCTACCATTTCTAGGGTGCGAAATCTTGTTTCCAAGAACGATTTCAATTTCTCAAATCCCGGTAGCTCTTCGGTACTCTCGTTACTAATAGATTCTTCCCATTGTTTGTGCGTTACTGGATCTAATTTCGAAACAATTATGAAGATGACAATAGCATCCCATTCGTGTGTGGGTAGGTCTAGATTGTTCAGGGCGTTAAGGCATTCCACTGACGTATCTAATAGTTGTTTTAGTTGCTCAGCCGATTCTTGAGTCAGTGACTTTTGTCCAAAGAACTTCTTAAAAATGTTGTTTGCGATGTACCATTTATTGTCGTACCTCTTCTTTAGAATGTTCCAAGCTTCTGCATAGTTATTGTCTGTGATAGGTACTTGGCGCAACAATGCTTCTGCTTCACCTGATAGACTACTCTTCAGGTAATGTAGTTTTTGTACATCTTCTATCGTATCATTTCTATGAATTAAAGCCATGAATAGATCGTGAAAGGATTGCCACTCTGTGTAACTTCCAGAAAATGTCGGTATTGTAATTCGTGGGAGCTTGACTTCAGTACTCTGTCTCTCTGGTTTCTTTCGTTCATTCCCAGATGAGAAAAGATTGAATTTCGTTTTTAACTCACCCTTGTACGAATAGTACGTTTCTTCGCAGCTATCATACACATCATCCTCAAAATAACTATATTCCGCTCTACTTGCCTTCTCAACATTTGCCGCTAATTCTATGTGACCCGTTTTAAAAGACTCCCAATATGTCTCCAATGTTTCCAATCTGCTTTCTACGTAGGTCACTATAATTCTCTCTTTCGGCGATTTTTTATAGTTTGCATATGCCCTTTTAATAATTTCGAACGTCTCTTCTTGTACAGATACTTGTTTATCAATGTCCGCCATTATTTAACACTTGGATTTAATAGTCCAAAATAAAGAAAATAAAGTTCTTTCAACAATTCACTAAGTTTTTTACGAATGTCAATTTATTTTAAGAAAAGTTCTATGTTCCAAAGCACTGTAATTTTTCTAAGTTAAAATGTCCAATTTTTCTAAGTCCAAATTCACTGCAAATTTTCTAAGTTAAAAAATGACCAAATTTTTCTTAGTCCAAATTCAATGCAATTTTTCTAAGTCCGAAATCTTCGTAATTACGCTAAGTCCAGTCAAATCCGGCCCGAAGGACCACTTTGTAATTGTACACTTGAGAATAAAACACTGACACTTATACTGAGATACTCACATTTATTGACTCGAGACACAATACACTTTATATTATTATTACTTTTTATGAGACATCATTTCAAAGTCCCGGAGAACCTAGTAGCCGCCACCGCACTGGTCTATACCGCGATGCATATGACCAGCAGCGGCATCTATCGAACTCGTGCAAAACGTTTCTACAACTATATCTATAATAAATTATACGCCTGTATGAAATATACACGCTGTATTGGTGAGTGGTTCATAGCTCCTTACTATTAACACATTGGGATGTGTCTTTAAATTAATTTAGTCTAAGCTCAAACCGATTTCAATCTGAATGCAAAGCCTTTCCCAGCTTGGAGAATTTCAATAGTTTCAATGTTGACGGCGCTTTTAGTTCGTGCTCGTATAATTCCAAAGCGAAATGAATACTTCTTCTGAACGAGGAAATCTGCTAAGACTCGTCCATTGACTGCCTCGACCGACGAACAATAATAAAGAGGGTATAAAGATAGAATTGGATTCCTACCTACGATAAACGATTCTATTACCTTTTTACGTTTTCTTGAGCAGCAAAGAGAGAACCGGTTTGTTTATTTTAGAAGACAAATCGATGGCCCGTTTTTGTGTTGTTGTAGTTAGATATTGTGGTCCCGTGTTTAGTTTTATACTAGAGCATGTCTTCCCGCGGGTCTCGTAAAAGATAAGGGAGACCAGAAGTAGCGTCGATTTACCTATCATAAATAATAAAAGATCCTAAATCATGTATTGCTGTAAATGTGTTAAGTATACATATGGACACGATCGTTTTGTTTGACACATTTTGTGGTAAAACTTGACAACAGTAAATCTATCACTATTGTGTTAATTTGCATTATAATTATTGAATTAACTATGGATGAATCATTCGGGTAAGGGAGAATAGTGTGAAGCCATGGTAGCTCGGTTGGGTAGAGCGTCAGGCCTTGAATAGGTTTTTCATGAGTTTCCGATATGTCGTCGCTGTTACGCCATGATCACGGAGCAACTGAATAGGGAATATGCAACTAAATTAGATTGGGTTGAATTGTATTTTATAGCATAAAGGAAATTAAAAGAAATCCCACCAAAATACGTAATAATTTAAATTTTTATTTGGATTTTACAAGAATTTGTCTCAAAAATTGCGAAAAATTTAGTTCCTCGAACAGTAAAATGCTTGTTAGATTTGGTTTTTTCATTAAATTATGAATATTTTTATAAGGGCACATAAAACATTATTTTACGATATACATTTTGACACTCTAATATAGACTGTGACGTCACAAAACACGCCCGATTTATATGGAGCGTTTTAGCACCGCGTGGCTAGAATTACTTTTTTGCGGGTTGTACTAAAAATATTAGTCGTATCGAAAGAAAAAAATTGATAGAGGTTTGCCTTTTTACATGGTCTGTCGAATTAGAGCTAGCGCGCACCGGTGACTTTTGTCAGCATGACAAAAAAGTTTTTGTCGCTCTCACGTCACGCCTCCAAAGCGAGGTGCGCTCACGAAAGGTGACAGTGACATTTTTTTTTTTAAAGCTTCATTTGTCGAAATGGATTTCGAAGAGACGGTCGTCATCTGTGAGCTTATAAGGAAACTCAAAAGAGAAAAAAAGCGAAAAGAATACTGGGTACACCCCCTTTGGAGTGACAGGTTAATAAATGGAAAGTTCTACACCATGTTTCATAAACTTCGGGAACATCCAAAGAAATTTTTTGGGTATTTTCGAATGAGTGTTAGAAGTTTTGATGAATTACTTCGCAATTTAGGACCTGCGTTGACATACGAAAATACAAACATGAGATTGTCTGTTCCGGCTGAAGAAAGACTCGCTGTTACTTTGAGGTAAATATAAGTAATTAGAATATTATGTAATTTTAAATTGTTTATTTTAATGAAAATACAAAAATGTTATACAAATTAAAGTAAGTAGTTTTTAACTATAATCAAAAATCAAAAAAGTATTTGAAATGTAATATTCTTTAATTATTCTTCATGTTGGTTGATATTGTACTCCTGGCAGATGTCATACAATTCGGAATCTTCTGTAAACTCTGTAATATAGGTTTGAATTGATGACGATGAGGCGGCTGAGGAGTCTTTCGGGTCTTGCTTAGGAGGCGATGATTGTGAAGATGAATTCGGTTGAGTGTGTGCAGAGGGTAGCAAATTTTGGGAACTTGTAGATGTATGAGTAGGAGAAGGAGATAAAACAAGTTGAGTGTTTCTTGCTAAGTGGAGCGGATTTTGAGGAATGTGCGATGGAAGAGAGACAGAATATTTGGGTTTGATTTGTATATTTTGAGGGCTTGTAGATGGAATATATGTAGGAGAAGGAGATAAAATCAGTGGAGTGTTTTTTGCTAAGTGTAGTGGGCCTTGGGGACTTTGCGATGGTAGAGAGACAGAATATTTGGGTTTGATTTGCATATTTTGAGGGCTTGTAGATGGAATATATGTAGAAGAAGGAGATAAAATCAGTGGAGTGTTTCTTGCTAAGTGTAGTGGGCCTTGGGGACTTTGCGATGGTAGAGAGACAGAATATTTGGGCTTGATTTGGAAATTTTGAGGACTACCTCTATAAATTGTGGATGGGCTATTCATAGGAGAATAATTATTGCGCTGAGTGTTTTGTTTCTGAACTTCCTGGAAAATTTGTAAAATTTTGATCTGTACGTGTAGTTTATTCTCCTCCGGGACTGCTTTTAACAACGGCACCAAAGACAGCGCAAAATGCTTTTCCTTGTCATCGTCATTACAGTCACTTTTGTTATTTCTCATAGCCTCGATAAACCTGTTATCATCAACTCTTTTGTTGTTTAAAATCTCTAGAAGCCTTTCTTCGTAACATATTTTATTCTTATTTTTCTTTCGGGAATATTCTTCTCGCTGTAGTACTTCCACACTGGCATCCTGACTATCTTCTTCGCAAGCAATTTCCTCTACAGAATCAGCATTTCCTGAGGTTTCTCGGGTATCCATGCTTGGGATAAGAAATAAAAGTTGGTCAAAATGTTTGTACTTTCTTCTTTTTGTAGCGGCCTGGCCAGACTTAGTACATTTTTGCTCACGTAGCTCACGTGAAAAACAAGCCCTTAAATTCTTCCATCGTTTTTGTACAAGTTTACCTGAAAATAAATATTTAACTAGTATAAAACAGTCAGTCATTTATTTAATTTATGTATTTTTAACTTTAATTTTGTATTATGTATTTAATTTTCTTTTGTTTCAGATATCTTGCAACCGGCAACAGTTTTTACAGCATATCATTTGAATATTTGATAGGTGCCACCACTGCACGAGAAATTGTAAAATCTACATGTTCCGCTATCTGGAATTTACATACACTATACATGCCTGAAAAGTCTGAAGAGGATTGGTATACTATTTCAAATCAGTTTTACCAACGGACAAATTTTCCGAACATAATTGGCGCAATTGATGGCAAACATGTGAGAATAATTCAGCCGGAAAACACCGGTTCGCAGTGTTTCAATTACAAAAAGTACTTTTCTACTGTTCTCATGGCATGGGTAGATGCAGATTATAAATTTGTATACATAGATGTTGGTGCTAATGGAGCAGCAAGCGACTCCAATGTATTTCAGAATTCTGGCATGGGCAAAAGATTGCAGCAAAATCAATTGAGCATACCAGATGATCGTAATTTGCCATATGATGAAAATGGAAAAAAAATGCCATTTTGTTTGGTCGCTGATGAGGCATTTGGCTTGTCGAGGCATATTTTGCGACCATATGCAAGAAAATCATTGTCTACTGTGAAAAAAATTTACAACTATCGCCACACTAGGGCACGACGCATGGTTGAATGCACTTTTGGTATACTTTGTAACAAATGGCGAATTTTGCACAGGCCCCTTGACGTCAGTCTTGATTTTGCTGATATAATAGTAAAAACATGTTGTATTTTACATAATTTTGTACGGTGCAGAGATGGCATTCAATTTACTGACACTGTTTACGATTGTCCATTAAAAGGTATTGCAACAAATCCATCAGACAGAACCATATCAGCAGCAAATATACGTAATTATTTTGCGAATTACTTTACTTCACCACAAGGGGCTGTGTCATGGCAATATGACAAAATCTGAATTTCACTTTTTTGTACAACTGTTGTTTTAGCTACAAATACTAAAAATAAAAAGATACTCACCAGCTTCAGTTTTTTCTTGTGACGACAACGTACCCCAAACTGTAGAAAATATTATACGACTGATTTCATCCCATGCTTTAATTTTCAATATAGAATCTGAATACTCTTTCAGCTTTTTATCGTAAATTGCTGCTCTTTTTTCAACTTCTTCAATAAGTAAATCATTATCGATATCCTCTTCATGCACTTTCACGTTTTGCGTAGACGTTGACGCCATTTTGCGTTCGCTAAAGACGACGGTCCGAATGCAAATGGCGGAAGAACTACGTGTTGAGTGACAATTTTGTCGCCCGTGCGCGCGCTGCTATAAAAACCTAGCGGCGCGGTGACAGTTTCGTCACGGGCTTGTCCGCTGGTCGGCGGACAAAAATGTCACCCAATTGTCACGTCGTAACGTGCGCGCACCTCCATACATACTCATAGACTTGATGTGAGTGACGAAACAGTCACGGTGACAAAAGTCACCAGTGCGCGCTAGCCCTTAGACAGAAATATTTTTTCATGCATATCCCTAGTGACGAGGCGAGATAGTGGGTAGTCCTACTGTTTACATTGTCACGCACTACTATCGTTACTCACTATAAATTCACTTCGACATAATAAACTCACACTCACTGCGTTTTTTCCGGGCATTATTTATTTTTACATTATCCTTACGTTACGGTAAGATTCCGATAAAGTTATTAGCCTAGTAGTTCGCCCAAACTTTTGTATCAGAACGCCACCGTACGCAAAACCCTCAATGAGTGTGTCAGGCACGCACTTGTCCGAATTTTATTTATATCTGTCGGTTAGCCTGGAGGAGGTAGAGAGGTCAAAGAGTCCTTCAGCCACACGAATGTTGCGGCGCACCTCCGCACTCGGAGGGAGCGCCCGCCCCGTGCATGCCTCATAAAGCCTCGTCAAAGCTTTGATCAACGTTTTTGTTAACAAAAAGTCCCTTTGTCCCTTTCAACGGTTCTGGGTAGCACCAAATATTTCGGTTCTAAACAAATGCTCGAAGAAGAAAGTAGAACGTCTCCTTAGAATGTCCGTGTTTAAAAACTTCTACTGTATTTAGTGACGTGGTTTAAGATTCATTTCACTTTAAGATTCAATTTACTTATGACATATTAAGTATCTAAACCACTACCACCCACAAAAGCTCTGAGTCAGGGATCGCATATGTTTCATCATCATCATTAACCGGGAAACGTCCACTGCTGGACATAGGCTTCCTTCATGGCACGCCACTTCAACGGATCCCGAGCCACCTGCATCCAGCGACTCCCCGCATATGTTTACTACATAATATTATGTCAATTTTGTACGCACATAATGTACGCGATGGTGGAAAAATAAAGGTAAAATTTATATGTTTACGCGGAGAATTAAGCACTGCATCCTCGACGTACCAAGTAGAATAGACTTTTATATTTTTAAACGAAATTGTGTCCGCAACAGTCTACCACGCAAGGCCAGAGACAAATATTCGATTTCGTTCTCAGGACTGTGTGCTCCCAACATTTCCTGAGTGTCCAGGCAATATTTTGAAACTGGGACGTGGTTCCAGTTGCCTTCATCATCATCAGCCGGGAAGCGTACACTGCTGAGGACATGCCTCCCCCATGGTATGCCACCGTGACCGTTGTTTCCACCGAACTCTAAATAATAAAATATCCCAGCAATTAACCTACTTGTAAGCATTTTTAATGTAAGACTAACGGCCATCGTAACACTTAAGTCTGCCACCAAAACAACAAATATAATGTTTCTTATGTCTAATAAATTGAAGCTTTGGCCAAGCACACTTCGTCAATTACTCTCAGTTGATGAAGGACAAGTCTGTTTTGTTTTCAAAAGCTCGTTGCTAATTGTTTAGGTAAATCTACCTACTGTTTATTTCTGTTCTTGTAAAAGCAGTACTCATTAGTTCATATCTGCAAGAATTCCCACGAACCAGTCACAAACATTGCGAGCGTTTCTGCTATGCCCACAGTGAGATTTATAACACAGTTACAGGTCATTATACTTTTCAGGAAAACAGTAACTGAGCTGGAGAAGACGATTATGATCTGTAGTCTATGTAGTTTAAAAAACGTATCGTAAAAAATCAATTTTGCCTTCATTAGTATACAAAATCTGTCTGTCTATCTGAGTCCTTGTCTCAGGAGCACGAAGAGGTATCAAGTTGAAATTAATATCGAGTACGCAAGACTGCAGTCCCTTAGAGCTGTGTAAAAATAAAACATCTAGGTTAACGCTTTAAAAAGATACGGCTGTTTAAGATACAGGTGAACACCTGTCACTGTTTGTATTTTAATGTGTAAATTAACAAAAGTTGCTCTTATTTTTTGCCAGGCACAATTTAAACTTGTAAAATATGATTTTCAGTATGTTAATTATTCATATTCTGTACGGAACCCCTTTGGTGAACGAGTCTGACTCACACTTGGCCGGTTTAAAATAAATAAATGTATAAGCAATATCTTAAGGTTCTTGAATCAGGGGATGAATGCCATTCATTTAAATTTTATCCAATTACAGGTAAAACGATTTCAAAAAACTCCGCGGGCAATTGAAGGTTCCTTAGTTGATCATCAATACATTAATCATCCATACAAAAGAGAAGAGATTTTCTGGGAAATATACAACATTTCAAAAGCATACCGACCATTGGTACACGTATTTGCTGCAACCATCATATTTGGTAGTACACACTCGCCGCACCGCGCCCGCCACCGCCACCGCCAACATTTTATTGCTTTTTTTATTGTTTAAATAAGTGGTAAATAAAACGTTGGGTTTTTAATGTCTGCAGATATAATTTAAAGCGGGCTACATGTTCCTGGATTTAAGAATTTAGAAGTTATTAAATTGTTTCCTTATTTACGAGCAACACCGCATAGTAAACAAGCTGTAAGGTCCATTAAAACATAATGGTCCATAATCAGTGTGCAATTACTTTTCTTTATCAGCCGCTACGAGCTTAGTGTTTTCTTACTATGAGAGGGTTTTACTTATATGATAAGTAGGGTATGTTTGCCCATCTCCTGAAAATTTCCTTTAACACTATGTCGTTAATATATAAAACAAAGTCGAGTTTGTTCGAATACTTATAGCTCGAGAACGTCTTGAACGATTTTCATGGTTTTTGATCTCATTATAACTAAGATTTTTTGTGCACGAAAACAGATTTCGCTGTTTAAAAGTAAAAAAAACTTTATAAGTCAATTCGAACGTAAGTACATTTGAATTGACTTGAAAAGTGTACGTGTCATCGACATAAACACAAAAAGTTTAAAAATTATAACAACACAATTTGCGTTGGAAGTTAATATAAAGGGCACACGTACAATTTTTCTGGAAAATGGCAATAAGTAGAACTCAAGGGTAGTAAAAGCATATGGCGGCAGGTGCATACATTTATTGTAGACGTGATTTCTCTTATCGTGTATACTCGTACTTCCCATCAGAAAAATCTAAACACCTTGAAAGTTTATGTTTTGTAAGGATTATCAGAAAAATGTGTATATTTAGGAATATATGTCAAATGTCATTTAATAGTGAATGATATGAGGGCTTCGAATCCTAATGTTAATGTTCTAAATTCGAATTAAATGTTCATAGGTTTTTCTGTTAAACTATGTTTGCCCCTCTGAAGTTAGCCACAAAAGTCCGCGAAGTATCAATTTATTAACGTATACGTAGGAGGCAAGGCAAGTTAGCGGGTGCAAAGAAATATCCTAGTGTTTTATGTCATCTAGGGATAGTTATTATCGAAAATAATACACACACATTCCGTCTGTACATGTCTGAAATTCCGGAGAGCTAACTTCAGAGGGGCAAACATAGCGTGCGAATACTGGTACACTCACATAAGCAAATTGAAAAAAACAACAACAACTAGGTTTTGAATTTGGTAAACACACTATCTTACTAATAACAGGCGCTAAGAATAATTTGAATTTGAAATGTTTAAGTACGTCAACATTTCATTAAGTTTCGTACATGTTTTACCTTTTTGTATAAGAACTGTATTGTATAAGTAGTTAGTATAATAACTTTTAGGGACTAAGAACTGTCTAGTCAACTTAAGTGTTTAAGGGATATTTGGATTACTCTCACGTACATTTAGAGTTAAAACAGTCAGATAAAATTTAGGTTTGGAGTACATCTTGGTTATCGCGTCGTAAACGAATGAGTATGTTTTTATTTGTGCCCATCCACGTAAAGAGCGGGATAAGACCTACGCCCAACAAATGGGTAGGATTTCCTTTATGATACGGCCCATGTTATGTAAGGGACATTACGGTACAGTACTTAAGTAAGTACTTCCTAACAGTACGTATTGTGTTACCGACTGTTTTCAACCGACTCTAAAAAGGAGGAGGTTCTCATTCTACGGGTATGTTTTTTTTAGAATGTTTGTTACCTCAGAACTTTCGACTTAAACGGGGATTTTTTTAACATAGTATAGATCAACGCTTGGCCACGATCTCACCTGATGGTAAGGGATTTTGATGATTCTTTTGTTGTTGATTGAAAGCTGGTACTTCCCGTACCATTTTTTTACCGTACCGTACCGTATTTCAATTTGTTCCAGTTCTGAAATGGCATTCATGAGAAAACCATATAAGTCTGTAGACTTTTAGGGCAGTTGAAGTCGGTTTCTAGTTCTTTTTGAATGCATTAACTTGTTAAAGACAATATATGACCTAAATTGATGCTGGTATGACGTAAACGTAGACATTATCTACGAGTAATACGATGACTGCCCCCAAAAATGAATAATTGAGTTAAAAAGGTAAGGATTTCCACATGGGCTCAAATGTTACGCCAAAATTCAAATCTCTGATTGTAATACGAGGGGCATACCGAAAAGATCGGTAATCGAGTACTTTCGATTTAATTAGATTAAAAACTCTTTTTGATGAATAAACACTGGTTAGTTGAAAATCGAATACAATTGACAGAATTAAAAAAAAAATTTTTTTTAAAGAACAATATCAGTTTGAAATTGATAGGTCGATAAAAAAATGGAGCTTACAAGAGAAAGTTTCCGTGCCATAATTTTTTACAACTTTCGACGAGGATTATCTCAGGGACAATGTCTCGCTGAGCTTATATCTATATTCAAGAGTGAAGCGCCTAGCCAGACGACAATATATCGCTGGTATTCTGAATTCCGGCGTGGACGTGCTTCTCTTGGCACCGTACCTTCCACAGGCCGGCCAAAAACAGCGGTTACACCAGAAAATGTCGCTGTTGTGCGCCGAATGATACAGGATGACCGACATATTACATATGAGCAGATTCGGGCTACTTTAGGGATAGGTATGACTGCGATACAAACTGTTTTACATGGTGAACTGGGAGTGAGAAAGCTAGTTTCCCGCTGGGTGCCCCATAATTTGTCCGAAGAGCAAAAGGCGGCTCGTGTCAATTGGTGCCGGTCTACTCTGCAACGCTTCAACGGAGGAAAGTCAAAAGCAGTTTATAACATTGTCTCTGGTGATGAATCATGGATCTATTCATATGAGCCAGAAAGAAAGCATCAGTCGGCTGTCTGGGTCTTCGCAGGTGAGATCAAGCCAACAAAAGTTGTCCGCTCTCGCAGCGTATCGAAGAAAATGGTCGCTTCGTTTGTCGCGAAAACAGGACATGTAGTCACAGTTCCCTTAGAGGAACGGAGAACGGTTACCGCTGATTGGTATACAACGGTTTGTTTGCCACAGATGATATCCGAACTCCGTAGAGGTAACCCGAAACGACGCATAATCCTCCATCACGATAATGCGAGCTCTCACACCGCTCAGAAAACAAGCGAGTTTTTGAAGCAGGAAAACGTTGAATTAATGGATCATCCTCCATACAGCCCTGATCTGAGTCCCAATGATTACTTTACATTCCCTAGAATCAAAGATTTATTGCGTGGTCAGCGGTTTCAAGGTCCAGAAGAAGCAGTGGAAGCATACAAATCGACGATTTTGACCATGTCAACTTCGGACTGGAATTGCTGCTATAATAATTGGTTCGAACGAATGCAAAAGTGCATTAACTGCAACGGAGAATACTTCGAAAAGCAATAAAAATAAATTTAGTTATTTCCTGTATGTATTGTTTTATATTCCCGATCATTTCGGTATGCCCCTCGTATTGTCACCTCTGTGTGTGTTTTGAATTGTATTTAACTATGTTTTTTAAAATGTATGATGGGTTTGCACTTTGCCTGACGATAAGGCCGTTGAAAGAGTGCGCACCCAGAATCTTCCGATTGTGTAGTTACTGGGCCACGGAGACGGTTACTATATGTGTTCGTTACTCAAGGCTGCTTCATATATTTTTTTGGTTGTGTCGAGAAATTGACGAGTAAAACATGAAAAATATTTGCCCTGGCAAACAATGGCATCGTTTGCAAAGCCGGCGAGGCAAGTGTTGAAAGAATAATTGGCTCTTTTGTGCGGCACAGTGGCTGAGTCTCATCAATATGGACGAGTTTCAATCTCTGTCCGCTTTTGTTTTAGTCCATCGCGTCAGAATATTAATCTGAGGATTCAAGTTACAAAGGTTGATCCAGCACAGCTTTGTACGCAGGAGCTTGTTAATTTGAAGACTAAAGTAAGAAGTGAAGCGAGATTGGTAGTCGGACTCGCATACTACGAATTACGTACTATGAAAAAAACTAACAGCAGAGAACATAAATATTTTTCGGCTGTATATATGATTACGGGTTTTACTTTACAAACTTAGGATAGTAGTAGAACTTAGATAGAACATAGAGGTATTATTGATTGACCGAGTCGTCCGTGTTCAATTTTGGACAAAATAGTGAAAAACTAAAGCTTTGGTAGAAATTTATTGGAAAAAAAAACTGACTGACGGACGTTACGTAACAGCAAACGAACTGACAGGCGCATCGAATTTCTCGTAAATGGTAAAAACATATATGAAAACAACAGAGTCAGCCGGGACAAGTGGAACATGACAGCACGTTTGTGCTCAGCAGTTTTCACCTCGCTGTCATTTTTTACAGTCCTCAAACAATATAGTTGTTTGGGGATTTAAAAAACAACAACAACATTACGAGTATTTTGCTGAAAAGCACAAAGGGACATATTTGCGTATGCCCACCACGTGTGTGACATTTAACATACACATCTTGATTCTTTATGATCAGCTACAGCCTAGTATTTCGGGAATTTGGTTTGATACAAGCGATCGAAAAAAAGGTTCTAACAGAATTCGAATGGATTACGTATTATTTATTAATTAACGAAGATTGCCGATGACACCGACGAAAACGGCATGTTATATCGATGAACGCCGTCTGCGCGCACGAAAAAGTGTCACGTTCCGCCTGAGCTGAGTGTGCAAGCGAGAGCGCGGAACAAGCGATAGAGATTATGACGTTATCACGTAAAATTATCGTCTGTAAACCGACTTCACAGACACAATTTTTTTGAGATGCATTTTTTGATACCTTACCTACGCCGAATATTTTTTACGGCGTCAAAGGGTGCAGGGGCACGGGGGTACGGTGACAAAGGGGATCGAGAAAGGAGTGGGCGGCCGAGGACTCATTTAAACGGTCGTTCTATAAATATATAAATTCTCAACTATGATTTATTGATTTCTGTATTATTTCCAAACATTCGTTGTATTTAAGCTAGTTATAAATAAAATCTAAATCTTCCCTAGAAAATTAATTAGCAAGAAGAAAATTTAGCTACTGCTTTGTCCTAGGATAAATGAGGACCTCGAAGACATAACATTAGGATGTGTTGCATGATCAAGTCTTATAATTATGTTCTTTGGGAGTCCTATGAATTAAACCTGGCTAACATCACCCGACTTCCTGTTTCAGCGATAGAACACGGATCTGTTGAAATGGTATTTATTTGGACATCTAGAAATAACTAACTCATTACTGACTACTTCAGGACAACAAATGACCTAATGTTACTAACTAGCTAAAGTTTAGACAATGGATAAATTAAGACAAAGTAAGTCGTCTTTCTTAAAGAATACATTTCCTAGTATTCTGGACCTGAGCACTGAGGAGCATCCGACGTCCCCCAGGACAAGCAGCTTGGCTCGAACCCTCGGAATCCTTCCAGTTTACGGCCCAGCTCGACCCTAACAAGGTTCCCGACGCTCGTTACGTCAATTTATTACGCCCTTAGAAGGGATTTATACTTTTTTGTGGTAGTTTCGTCCACTACACGCGTGAGCTGGGGACGGGATATCGACGTGTTTCCCGCGTCACGCTAAAAGGGCAACTGTCATACTTCTATTGTACAGTCGTGCGCAATTTTTCAACCACTTCAACTGCCCTAAAAGTCTACATCATTCATCACCTAAAATGTTTACGCTTAGAGGTAGAATTATACGGATATATTTTGTTTTTGTTGATTTTCTTAAAAACAACTTTATCAATTTTGATAAAATTTATATGAGCCCACGTCTGAAGTATGATCTACCAAACAAAAGAACAAGAATCAAATTGGATTTATAATTGGTGGAACTATTACGTAAAAAAGAAAAAATACAGTTGAATTGAAACCTCTTCCTTTTTGAAGTCGGTTCAAAAGCAGAAGGTTCTCAATTCGACAGTATATTTTTTTCAGGCGAATTTTTGTTGATCGACACGTAACTATTATAATTAAACAAACTTTCTCTGAGCTTTTACATTTTTAACTCTTTTGACATTATAGAATTACTAACAGACAAATGTATTAAAGAAACTGTCAAATATACATCGAATAATTTTACTATATTGAAAAACAGTGTTAGTAATTCGTATATTCATACCTTTATTGTACGTAAATTTAAAGTAAATATATGTAAGAGAAGACTAAATATAAAGATAAAAAGAAATAAAGAAATTAATTACTTGATTGACTGTACATGTCTATACACAGACGCGACACTGATGCGACGACTGGAATGTGACTTGTAAGTGTATATTTTTATGAGAGCGCCCATGAAAATAGGAATATGTCCGCAAAACTCCTAGGATACTCTCCAAAATCCAAAAACTAAATCTAAATAACCGCCTCCAAGGCTACATACTTGGAATTTCTGTCGCGGGTTCGATTCCTGCGGGGGTGGGTGACTATTGGTTTGCTTGTTAGTAAGGCATTTTCTATGTCCACCTGGGTAGCTATCAGCAGCATTAAGAGGATTGTCTGTTTAGAGCACGTGGCCGCGTTCAAGGTTGCATTTTGTAGCTGTCCCTATCCGAGCCCTATCCTACCCGAGCGCGTACGGTGAGACAGCATACACTACGCGAAGTTATCCACCCGTCATTTGGATGTTTCGTAGTCCAGGGATCATTTGAAGGATACAGTATATTATGTAACCATTTTTTCAATACAGTATATTAATGAAATTTCAGATGTCGGTGGTTTTTCCAAATTGTTCTAAATTGATTCATACTCTTGTAAATCAGGTTCAAAGTTGGGGCTTTTTATTACCGAAAAATACAATTCTTTGACGCCCTGTAACTCTGGAAGTATATATTTAAACGAAAATCTGACTTACCACCGACACAGATATTTGTTTCTAGATTGTGTCTTGAAAATTTCATAGATTTTCATAGCTTAATACTCAAATTATGACTGGACTACGTTTGTATGGGCGCTTTGACAACAGCATACCCTCTGAATAGCACTGTTGTGTGTATGAAAGGTAGCAGAGCAACCGCCACATTAGCTTGAGACCTCTGGGTGTGCACACTAACATCACTTACCATAAGGTAAGAAGAAGCCTCAATTGCTAACCTATCAAACATTTTGTTTAAGAAGGAATATAAAGGATATTGGAACATGCGTGTGGAGAGTTGTACGTGTGAACTCGGCTTTAGATTAGGATCATCTCTCATTCACGTGGGTGTCTTAAAAAGCTACTAAGCATAAAGGGAAAAAATTAGGAGGTGAGGTTAGCAACTTCTATTTATGAAAGCACCAACCGCCTGCTAAGCGCAGTGATCACGGGAAATCCCCTCAACAAAAAAGCGACGTAGCTGTCTATTAGTGTCTCATGACCAAACAATTCACTGATGCAGACGATTAGGATGTGTGTGTGAAAGGCTGGAAATTTCCTGAATAACAGAAGAAAAGCAATAGTCTCTTCTCTCCCCAGAGACAAATAAAAAATAAGTATTGCAAGTTTCCGATAGTGAACAATAGGTATCAACGTTTATTGTGGTAAATCTAACAAATGCACCTGCTTCCACCGGGTTCCATTTCATTTTATTTACGTAACAAAAGTAAACTACACTTCCTGAGGGTATTGATTCTCGGTGAACTAAAGAACGACGAATTGGAAACGGCAGGGTGCAGTCTAGTCTTGCGAACTTCAATACACCTGGAATTAAAACAACAGGTGAACAACATGGCCAAGTCATGGATTTAAATACATATACAAACTGTTCGCATTGATAGCCTCCGCCTATTAGGATTGTGTTTTGTTTTTTAATTCGGTTAGAAATATGGTGATAATAAAAGATAGATTACATAATTAAACCATATTTTGGCCGTAGCATTCAGCCGAACTGAACAGAGTTTTGGTGGTCTAAAATGCACAATTTATACTCGTTCTATTTTCTTTATAATAACATTTCAAGAGTCATAAACTAATTGAAGACTTAGATATATATCATCTTATTATATTTGCCAAATTTTATGATAATGCAACGTGTTATTCAAAAATAAGGACGTTACTGCGTTTGTATGGAGACTCGAGCTTGCTGCAGACTCTTAAGTGAATCTACATTCAAACTATATCTATATATATGGAGAAAACCAAAGAGGAAATTGATGTGAGAATTTAATTCGAACGATTATTTAAATTAGTAATCCGTATTATGCACAGTAAGCGTCGGTGGCGCAGTGGATAAGGCGCGGACTCTCAATCTGAGGGTACCGGGTTCGAATCCAGCCGTGTACCTATGAGTTGTTTTTCAATTCAAGTACATTATCCGATTGCTTAACGGTGAAGGAAAACATCGTGAGGAAACCTGCATGTCTTGAACTAGGCATGTGAAGTCCACCGATCCGCACTGGGCCCGCGTGGTGGACTATGGCCCAAACACTCTCTGTAGGAGAGTAGGCCTGAGCCCCTTCAGTGGGGACATATATAGGCTGTTGATGATGATTATGCACATTGGTTCAAAAGTAAAACAATTCAACTCACATGCATGTTGTCAAAACTTTATACTATAAACATGTTTATTCTTCTGTGCTTTATTTCATTAATAATGTTATAATAATAATAATTTTCTGTTAACTACATTATGTAGGCATTGATGTTATATACTGACATTGTTATAACATTCTAAGAGTATGACATGAATACGATAATCAATAGTATAAGTAAAGATAAGACTGTCCCGTGCCGACTGTAACAAAGGGCATGGCTCTACAGTTATGGGATGGGTCCACTACTGCTATAAAAAGTGACGCGTGACGCTTACCAAAAAAAAATGTGCACAACACACAGCATGCAGGAAAAGTTTTTCATGGTTTCCGCTACAAAGAGATATTATTTTTAGAGTGACAACCACTACTCAAAAGCACAAGGAAATAAGCAATGGATTATTTTCAATTTTATGAAAAGAAATATAGGTTTATTTGGCATAAAATAATTGCAGGTCACATTAACATCAACATCATATATATGTCCCCACTGCAGCTAAGGTCTGCTCTCCCACAGAGAGTGTATAGGCCATAGTCTACCACGCGGGCCCAATGCGGATTGGTAGACTTCAAATACACCTTTAAATTTCTTCTCAGGAGCGTGCAAGGTTGCCTTGTGATGTTTTCCTTCACCGAAATGGCAATGGTAATAATTTTTATCATTCGTACATAAATTACAAATAACAAATTGGAACTCATTGGTATGAGTCAGGATCGAACCCAGACCTCGATTGTTCAAGAACTCACGCTCTACCCAACTGAGCTACTACTACCATAGCTAAATAATTTCACTCTTCACCCTCCTTCTAACTCAATACACTCACTACACAAGTAAACACAAAATTACACACCCTCGCACCCTACATGACAATCACTGACAGAATTATTATTATTTTATTATCTTTATTTGTTTATGTCTGTATATTCTGCAACACTTGTTTAAATTTTAAATTCAAAAAGTATATTATGTTTTAAATGTTTAATAGCTGTATCAATATGGTAACCGTATGTATTTTCCCACAGTTATGCTCACGTGACAGGCCAGGCTTTGTGTATACCGACCAAACAGCATAATGTTTGCCTTTTTACAGAATAAAACTAATTTGGAAAAATCTTTTTACACCTAACTACATAAACGCAAACAATGAACAGTTTTCTTAAAATACCTCTTAAAGTAGGGCAATATAATAAGGCTGTTTTTTTTATCTAAGCATCTTTCTTTGTCAGTTTTAGTTCAAAACACTTTAAGAGATCTTAGTCTAACATTTAGCTGTAAATAAATGGTTACGGCAGTCAATGTCTCTTGACAACACAAATTCATTTAAAGTTACACTCGCAGCCTCGCCTTTTTTGCCTTTATCACTTTTGGATTGTTGACAGCCATGTACTGGAAAACGGCAAACCGACGTATCTGTATTAAAACTGTCTTTATTCTGGGTAGGCACTCTTCCAATCTAGGGCCTTATCACCACTTACCATTAAGATGGTGACCATCAAAGGCAATTTGCGAATTGATTAGCGAGAAAAAATACCAGGATCGGATTAAATTTGGAATGTCCATCTTGGTGCACTCTGCGGAAGTTACATTCGGTTCACGAGAAAGCTAAATGCACCCTAATGCAGCAGTACTTAATCTGTGATCGCAGCGCTCTATCCCGATGTCGCTGCCCACCAATCCCATCTCTACGTAACGACATAATTGAATCTCTTTGGTAAGAGTTGGCAGGGTGCCACCGAGGTCTGCCGAGTGCTCCCGATGATGACACGAACGCTTTATTTATTCCCTACGTTCCCCGGAATACGAATTGAGGATTATTCGAGTCACTTGTTACTGAGATGCCGACCTTTTACTTAAATCTGCAGGAAAATTTTTAAATTCGACGTGTGTAGATTTTTGTGATACCTGTTTTAGGTTATGAAGTTGCAATTCGTCTGCATATCTTCATAGATGATCATAAAATATGTATAATTAGAGGGAGTGAGCGAAGCGTTTCTGCTTCAAGAATGGCCAAATTTTCTTTAATCGGTCAATCAATCGATCAGGACGAAACTTGGTATATTATGGGTTATGATAATTTAAAAGTTTTAGGAATTTGTCGGGAATTTTTTATTGGTGGGGTAATTCCTTCAAAAGGGGCATAAAGGAAGTGTTATCTTCGGGGCGGTATTAGGAGCACAATGAAACGCGCAGTAAAAATTGAAAAAAAATGTTCAAAATTATATAAGAGCCAGTACTTGCGTTCTTTGATGTTATGAAAAACTCAGAATTAATTTATAGTTGAGATTAACCACATTAAAACATGAAATTTTAAACCTGAAATTATATTCGTATATACAAAACCATTTAAAAATATGTTTATGCTAAAAACATACCCGTAGTAGTAATAAAAGAATATAAATCAAATAATTATTTTAACATCAAACAATTTACTCTCAATATAGTAGGTTCAGAAGCTCTCTTAGATTTATCTTAAGTAAATACAAAATCTCGGATATTGAAAAAAACAAAGTCGAAAGAGACAATTTTCTTTTCGTGAAGAAATTCCATTTAAAAGTTAACGGAATACAATTTGGTATCCGTTCATCACACATTTACGGGAAATAAAATAAAATTGCATTGGGTTGAGAGTGAGTGGCGATCTATTCGGAACAGAATTGAATTTTGTGTAAATTTATGAGAGAACTAGCTTTTGCTCACCCACGGGGATTGGGAAAAAGTATCCCTTTGTAGTTTCCCCACCTATTAAATACCTCTATACTTTTTAATTATCAGACAAGCTATGTAAACATAAAACCGTATTTTCCGAGTAATGTATCGACTAAGAGGCAACATTCCGAGCATAATAATTCCGGTTACTACGCTAGATTACCGTCAAACGTTTCAGGACGTGTTTCTCCGCACGCTCGACTAATTCGGGTCCGTAAAAATTACTTCCTTACTACATTTTCATTACGAAACTTAATTATCGCCTCAGTGTTCTAGTATAAAGAGTAGTTGTGTGTTGCTTATCCTATTCCCTAGCTCAACTGAGTGAATACCGGAAACATCCGGTTTTTCTAGCAAATGTTGCGAAAGGCTTATAGGAAGACGGATAGGCGAGCCGTCCGCTTGCAATATGCTGTTGGTTTATCCTGTTGTTTGATAGTTATGGTAATTCTCTACTGATGCGTGGAGGAGTAAACAAAATACAGATCTAATATATATTAGATCTACGCCGTGCTGGGTTTTATTGGAGTCTTATGAACGTGCATATGTGTAGGAACTGGTTTTGGTAGAGATTTTAGTGAATAAAGCTTAAATAATTAATTATGTAAGACTTAATATTTATAGGTTAGGAAGTTTTTTTCAAATATTGCAGTCTAAACCGAATTAACAAAACAAATGTGTTTCAATAAATAGTAAAACCAAACTAAATTTATGGATGACCGAAATACATCTAACATTTCAAGTGACAGAAGAGACAACGCTTTGGAGGTCAAAGTTTCTTTTTTTTTATTTTATTTTTATTCACTAAACTTAAAAATTTCAAAGTTATAAGTTGCACTGGGTCTTCCTGTTAAGCATATAAATGCCTGTGGTAGGAAGCCCCGCTCCTCCGCGTTACACATTATTTAAGTTTAAGACACATTTTACAGTTAAATAAAACAAATACCTAAAAATTATAACAGTAGTTTATGTGTGTGTGCGTGGGTGAAAGTGTATGAGTGTGAAGGTGTAAGAGTGAGAGGGAATGTGTGTGTGTGAATTGTGAGTCGAGTTTCTGTATGAAAAGATTTCCAATGCCCGTATTCCTATTTTAAAACACTGCGGTTACCGCTTAGTTTCTATCTAGAATACTCGTAAAGATTAAATGTTTGATAAACTGGTCATTCTCAGTTACTCTATGAAACCGTTGCTCGGATCACATCACCCCATATTCGAGATGGCGAGGTTATTACAAGTATATAAGAGATACGACCGCGTCCAAGCTCGCAGAGTGGCGTCATTGTCCGGTCGGACCATTGTGTGCCACAGAGATGTTATTATTTTCGCAAATAAACACTTGCCTCAGACAAAAAAAAATCATAAGACTGTACTAACGAAACAACAAATAAAAAATTGATAGAGAGTTTTACATGCTTTATATTAGGTTCACTCGTATGTCTAGCTAGTCAATTTTAACCTACTTTTAACTGTCGTATTGATTTGAAACTTTGCAATGAGTCGGATGACAATACAATTTTGGCAATATAAAGCTGATCTGAGCCTGGAGTCAAGAGGTGGATAGAAGAACTCTTCAATTGGTAAGTATTGGTAAACCCATCGAATTAGGGCTCATTTGGTTTGGTTTGACGAGTGTAGCCCATTAATAGGGGTATATTTGGTGACAAGGGTCTGATGATGAAGCCAGGAAGTAGCAGGTGGAACTCTTCGAGGGATACTAATACGCATCCCGAGTTCGGGTTCATTTGGTTTGACGAATGCAACACATTGAATTAGAAGTAGAATGTGACAAAAGCATGATTTTAGTTTTTAAACTATAATTTATTAGATAGGACCACTTGACCACTCCATGTCATCCCGTGGGTGTCATAAATGTCGGCTAAGACCAAAATATTCAGGAGAAGGGATATCGCATCTACCTATGTAATAACAACAACTTACTGCGACCAATGCGTCTGCCAAGTGTGGTGATTCTGGCAAATCTCCTTAAAAACCAGTACCAACAAGGCCAAAAAACTGACATATTCTGCTGATAGACCAGAGCGTTCATAGCAAACATTTGTACAAGTACTGGTTAGAACTGAAATCCACTGCAGCACAAAAACATTTTTTATGTCGTCGAACGAAACTATTAAAACATGCAGCGCTAGATCGGATGAATGTCAGATATCAAGTCCCGAACTAAGGTGTGTCGCAGCAGTACAGTTAGGTTGAATTTAGTGAGTGTTTGAATCGCGAAATCTAGTACTTTGTGAATATATATCGATGGGACAAAACCAATACCAACTATTTTAAAGAATGCTAATTTTACTTGCTCTACAACATCGGAACAATAATGTTGAAGGAACTGTAGTTTCCGTAGTATTTCCCCACACTTCACACATTTACTCTCCGTCTGTCTTGGAAGACGATATTTTCAGACACCTAATCTGTTGCCGAATAATGTACTTAGCTAACCAGCAGCGCGTAGAGACAGACACACGGACGAATTATTCACACTGATAAAGAACCCTAAAAGTGTCTCGTAAAAGTGTGAATCCAACGTTTGAGTTTCTCTCACCGGAAATTAGGGTCTTTTACGTAGATTGCTCAAAGTGATACGGGAGGCTGTAGGGTTGGATCGAATGGGACGTAATTTAGGTAAACAACCCTCCCGCGGTCTGATTTTACGTTATTTTTCTTAGCTCAAAATAACTCGTAAATGGGGACCTAAGCTAACACTTACAACTAAATACACTCGAGGGCAAAAGTAGCCACTGTTTTTTTTTTGCGACTAGGGGAAACGTTTCGAAGCTTTGAAAATTTCCAACGTTTCAGTAAATTGTGCTTCAACATTAATTAAAATAAATATTTAAGTTTAGAATACGTTCGGCGGCCATAGGGGATTGTAAACAGGATTCCTAAATCAAACATTAACGAAGCGATGCTACAGTCAATATTGTTTTCAATAATATGATGCCATGTACCTAGAAATGTTTCACTAGTCTACTCTCTACCTGTATAATTTGTTAGTCTTGGTGACTCAATATCTGTGCAAGTAATTTTTTCTACAAATCTTTGCTGACTTCAATCATTTGAATATGGTTAAAAAGATTTGATAATTGTATAGTCTCTTTCGGCGTTTCTTCTCTGCGCTTTTCCGAAAGAGGCGGTATTAATTTAATTTTAAAATAAGAACTTGTTTTGAGCAATATTTTTTAAATATAACGCAAAAAAGTCTTACGTGTCCGGTACGTTGTTATCACAAAACAGTCTGTGTTCCCGGAGCTTGCAAGGGTCGGCTAACGTGATTTGTTGGATGGCTCACAATGGCCTTATAATCGCTTGTCAGGACATATTTTTAACGACACTTTTTTTCATATCTTGCCATAATTTTTCATTTCGCGCACAAGTTTTCGGCTTCAACTTTTTTGTGCTTATCCTTAAAACAACGTGTTTTATGAAAATCGTCCACCCGTCAAATGAGAATGGAGAAAACAACAACTTTGGGGTGCTTTTGAAACCTTATTTTAATTAAAGGATAATTGTAATTACACTGACAAGTTCAATTCAATCATGTTCTACATATACTGAATATGTACAACGATTTAAACATATAAACGATATTTGTTACATGTAAGAGTAAATAGGCACCTTCTAGACCAACACGTAACATCGTCGACCTCATCGTCACTTACCATCAGGTGAGATTGAGGTCAAGTGTTGGTCTATCTTCAATTTAAAAAAAAGTATTGTATACATAGCTATATTTTTCACGAATTTTATTCAACTGTTCTTGAATCCATACTACGTAAAATTATAAATGCGAATGTGTTTTTATTTGTCAATGTCAATCCGCTTGAGGCTGTTTTAGATAATTAAGATGTTTTATAAAACTGCTATTGGTTAAAATAAGTAGCTTTATATTAAGTAATTGAACTGTGACACTACATTTGGTTATCACTTCACAGGCTCGGCACTGTCCACGTGCTCGGCACTGTCCACGTGCTCGGCACTGTCCACGTGCTCGGCACTAGAACACGTCCACACTCGCTCAGAGCTCTAGTGACACTCAGTGATTGACATTTTGTCACTGACATTTAGTAAGCCAACACATTGACCACACGAGATAGTGTGAGTATACTGAAAAACATTTAGAAAAACGACTATTTGAAAAATGACTGCCATTTCGGCGGTTCAAAGCCGCGAATGAATACGAACCATCCATCGTAACAGGGGAAAAACCTCACAATAATATAAACACTAAGCACCCATTCCTCATACTGCTACAATACGTCCAGGCCTGTAAGTATCGAACTAACAGCCAAAGCCCCGAAAAGCGATACATCATTTCGAGTATCCGGATATTGGCATGTCATGACATCTCGTTGCCAACCGCAATGAACACGTACTCGTACATGTTGCCACTCACTCTATCAGAGCAAGAACGCAGAAACGCACGAGTATGAAAACAGTGTTATAAAGAAATGTATGATTATTACTTCTTGAGTATTTACTTTAATTAATTGTGGGAGATTGGTGCCTAAACTAGACCAAAATTTTCTCGACCAAAGATTACTAAGATTAAATACTGAATAAACAATTAGTACTAAGAGTATTTAATGAGTAGACGTGATTGAACCAAAAAAGAGTCAATAGCGAGTCGTACTCGCGCACCGGGGCTACTTAAACTGCCGCCACGTCACCTACACTGCACACTTGCTCAATACTTTCACTGTACATACAAACACACGTATCTATATGTTAACACGTCCATATACACTTACACATACACTTCTTTTACACATATATTTAATGCTTTACATATTAGAGGGCTTATCTGAAAACCAGCGCTATGGCTACTGCCACAGCAAATGCTGAGATTAGTCCTTTTTGACGACACATTACAACCTATGTACATCAATAATGTATTATTTGTGATTGTTCACAATGTATGTATTAATTGTATTTTTGTATTGTGTTGTATGTGTTTTAGTTAAATAAATATTTTTCTGTTTCTGTTAAAATCGTAGAAGCTTTGACCTAGAAGTTTGATTTCTTCACAGATCTAAGTGACTACTGACTTGAATTCACGATATTAATTTCAACTTGATACCTTTACGCATTCCTGTGGAGAAGGGAGGACAACAAAGCGATCCTATAAGTGTTCCTTTTTTCCTTTTGAGGTACGGAACCCTAAAAAATCACTTAGTCTCTCATATATTTAAAGATAAGGTTCCCGATGGATTAAAATTCTATCATGCTAGTTATCTCGGAGGAGCTTTTTTTTAAAAAAAAAGACAGAAAATTCATTAGAAATGTGAAGTTGTCTCGGTTTTGCGAGATAAAATGTTAACTGGATTTCAATCTAAATTACCTTGATGTTATTCAAGCAAATTACATTCATGCTTGTTATTATAATCTGTAAAGGTTGAATCTGGGAAATGTAGACCTAAATGAAATACGTAATTAATGTAATTAAACATCGCCACAATCTACCTGGCAGAGGAGAGCTGAATTGAGCTGGTGAATGTTGGGTGAGTTGTTAGATATAAGCGGCTTAGTACCGTTCATTGTGGTGGCTGAAGATATCTTCAGGAATATATGTTCTACGGCATTATGGTGGTCTACCTAAGCAGGTAGGCACCGTAAAATGTATAGTGTAGTGCCGCGGGATGGGTCCTCGAATAGATAGATTAACGAATTGGTAAAAGGTCGCAGGGAGGCATAGAATTCAAGCGATGCGAGACTTCTTTTCACTTTGGGGTGGCCATTTTACGGTTGATTTGGTTCGGTAATCATGATTGCTTAATAATCATACATTATTTTTTGCTAAATAATAATATACTTGTCATACGGACATAGAAGATGCCCTACCACCAACCGAACCGAGTGCCAACATATTACTGGGAATTGAACCCGGGAAAAATCCGAACAAAAATGTGACTGGGGTTGCCATGCTTCACTGTTGTCAGATTGCTTGGCAGATGTAATGTGGGATATGAAGTCAATACCTAAATGTAAACGTGAATCCAAAATCTCTGCAGATAATCATGAATATGTTCTGAATATTCAACAGGCACAAGTCGTATAAATAATTCTACCTCTGAAACAGAAAACTACTAAATGATACTCGTAATATAGGACCGGCACACAACTGGCAACGTAAATATTTATTCGCTGCCCAAACCATTATCGACTTTGCTTTTCTTGAAATGACGTCGTATATTGTGTATTATATTTTATTGATTTATATTAACATTTTGCATCTGTTGTAATAATGTAATCTTATATTAAAATGTACACGCCTACCTACTCTTCACTAATTCCTCTGTTTATATTTTTATCTGTATTCTAAAATTATCTGTGTATTTTTATTTCAAGTTCATATAAAAATAAATGCATGAACGCTAAACGTCGTACTGGTTAATTGAAATCGTAGAATCAATTAATTTAGTTAATTAAAGTGTACATATCACGAGGGGAGCGTATCGAAGCTTTAATTAATTGATCAAATTTATTCAGAGCTTACCGAACGTAGATACCGCTCCGTGTAGATTGCGACCTGGAAAAATATTTGATTACGTTTAAAAAATGAGGTAAACGTGCTAGCTCAGATATAATACAAGCAGGTTAGATATAATACAAGAAGGTTAGATATAATACAAGAAGGTTAGGTATAATGCAAGAAGGTTAGATATAATACAAGCAGCTTAGATATAATACAAGCAACTTAGAACTTAGACATAATGCAAGAAGGTTAGATACGAGTATAATACCAAAAAGCAAGCCTGACTTGGTATTCGATCGATAGATCATAGATTCATGTTTAGATTCTGTGTTGTATTATAAATTGAACCGCCTAAAGTGATTACTTTTAACTGATTTATTGAAATAAACTGCACAAATCGATATTTCAATTCATGTGTATCGAGCAGCGATTACCAAAAGTCTGTCTTGGAATTTGAAATCCTATTATAATTGCGGAGCAATGTAGCACAGAGCGAATGAGGGCGCCACTGTCGCTCTATGGACTATTTCTAGCCAAGCGTGCTATCCTAGATCTTCACTTTACACCGAAGATTTTGTTCTCAAACGCAAACCTATTTAATTGCAAAAACAAATAAAATAACATCCCATTTCAAACCAGGTTAACTATTTTTGGGTTCACCTGACGTTTATAACATGCAGTGTATTTTTTTTTACGTCGAAATGAACACTCCGTCCACTTGTGCGAGAATCTAGGGTGAAGTGTGCCACTTAGCGCTACCCTAAGTGTTTCACCAGGTAACGTAGAGATTTAATAAACTAGCACAGTAACGACGTAATATCTCTGCACTGTCGTGTCCCGCCTGCTAGCCGTGCTCCCGAGAAGACTGCTATTGGGTTACTCTAACGTGTAGGCGAAGGTGACCTCCTCTAATTTATACGATACATTTATACGATGCGATATTAGCCAGAAACTGAAAAACTTATGATGTAAATCACTATTTGCGACTTGTCTGTAGTAAAGAATAGATAATACGAAACTGAGTACAGATCATTTTTTAACACTGATGACCTTAATAAACTACAAATATATTTTACTTAGCATACTTATTTGCATATATCCATATATATCCATATATACATAATATATATATATATAACGCCATGGTAGCTCAGTTGGGTACAGCGTCAGTCCTTGAACAAGTGAGGTCTGGATTCGATCCTGGCTCGTACCAATGAGTTCCAATTTGTTATTTAGGACTTATGAACGGATGATAAAATTTATTCCCATTGACTTTTCGGTGACGGAAAACACCGTGAGGTACTTGCACACCCCTGAGAAGAAATTCAAAGGTATGTGGGAAGTTTACCAATCCGCACTGGGCCCTCATGGTAGACTATGGCCTATACACTCTCTGTAAGAGCGCGGGCCTTAGATCCTGCAGTGTGGATATATATGTATAGGCTGAATTCGTGCACTGACATACTGTATATGAGTTTAAAATAAAAATTTTATGATTGAGTTCTGTGTTCTATTTATAGGTATATAAGTAACTGTATTATTTTAGTGTATTTTTTTTCACGTCATACAATTACTAAGTTACTAAGACTTTTGGATAGGCGTGATGAAGAGAGCGAGTGCCTTTAAAAGAAATCTAACCAGATACAAATAGCCCCTTAAAATATTTCCTTCTACCAGCAATGAAACGGGCAATTTAGATGTCAAAATCGAGGTTAATGAACAAAAGAACAATTATAATTTAATGTTAACAAATGACGCTCGTAACAAATTCGCTCTGAGGCTGATAATTCAGAGACCGCGTCTAATCCTTCCTCGTTTGGTTAATCAAATTAAGGATTAAGGCACGAAGCAACAAGTTTTAATCTCGAAATGCCAAGTTGGCACAAAGAGCAATAATCTGCTAGCAAAGTTTCTATCAAATGATGAGGAATTGTTCAAACAAATACATTTTGTCTTGTTTATGTGCCTTCTGGAACAGTTTATCTTTTGTAGCAATATTTATTTTGTATTTCGCGCAAAAATACTTTGATTAATTTTCCCAACAACTCTGGTTGGATAAATATCATTAGAATATAAGTATCAACATAATCAGCTGTAAAATTCCACAGCAGAATACTGAGGTAAATATTTACGAATAATGTGGACTGCCGCAGATGATGGTGTACACTTAGGATTACAACTAAGACTGAATTTGAAAGCTTTTAAAGTAATGAAGTACTTTTCATTTTCTTACGCATAATAAAGGATGTCTAAGGTTTAAGACCTGTCAAGTTCATGTCTTGAAAAAAGACGACTGTCGCTTTAGGATGTCTAAGTCCACCGGTTCTGTTCATTGGGTTGTCGAGATCAGAAACACGTCAATATCCTGAACAGAAATTTATTTTTCTGCGGAATTTCATGATTCATTTATTTATTAGCTTTGTCCACGAATTTATGTGAAATATTCCATGAAAACTAAGCGGGATAAAAAGTATTCCGCGTGTTATTACAGATCCTAATTGAGTGCTAAATTTTGTTCACTTGGTTGAACATTATACGTAGTAGAAGTCAAAATAATTCGAATGCCTAAACTTTAACAGCATAAAGTTGAATATTTCTTCTCAGAAGTCGCGCCAAGGAGCCAATAACTGATTATCAATAGATTTCCTACTGTTTACATAGAGTGGTCCAACAAGACCTTCACAGTCCCACCTTCCAGGTAAAAGGTCGAGGACCTAAACAATAAAATGAAATTTAAATAGGTCGGTGCTACAATTCAGGCACAGAGTTAATCCCGCTCCATTTGTCTAATGAAATTAGGGACTAAGCTCCTTCGAGTTACAAGTCAAGATTGAGGTCGTTGAAGGGAAGATTTTTTTAGCAGAGCATTAATTTAATTGCTCCCTTTTTGGTCTCGGACATATTTAGAAATAAATCTTCGGAACAGTTGTTGGCGTTCACCAAAATAAATGTATAGAAAAATTGTCTTACAGAAATAAACTTATCAGGTACGAGTTGATACGGTTTGAAATTTGGCAAGAAGAAAGAAGGAACGTTTGTGTATTTTAGCAGTTGGTAGCCGACTAGCTAGCTGATATTTTTCCTTTACTCGTATATTCAAACTGTTTGGGCAGATTCATCTTGGGACATTTCGAAACATGTATGTATAGGTTTGAGGTGAGGACGAGTTGAGTGATTAAAGGTGCCCTCGAAAATATGTAACATGAATAAAGTTGTTCATATAGAAATACTTAAAACATATTCATATATACTTAATGTATACAAAAATGAGCAAAAGATTACGTAGGACTCTTTTTACAATGCTTGTATTGCGCTAATATGTGAGATTTCGTAACGGTGTTTTCTTTTTATATACAAAATACGAAAAGAATTATGCACGCCGTTATCCGATTTGTCCAGCTGGAACAAAACTGGGTTATCAGCGCAACAAACTACGGCCGCAGCACGATAAACTCTCTACGCTATTTATTTTTCTTTATTTCGTAACGTTGGAACAACTCGTGCGAAATTGTCGCTGTTACCCACTTACGTATGCACACAGTTATCCAGACAGATTTACATATTTGTCTGTTAGGATAACAACGTGATCATTTCGACTTTTCAATATATTCAACGTAAGTTTACCAATTCGTTGTACGTCCTTTGTGAGTACAAAGTTAGAGATAGTGCACAACTAAATTGTTTGCCACATAGAAAGAGATTGTGTCAAGGGATTTGACGTGGTCATAGTCTCTTAGTGATACTTAGATGGATTCCGCTTAGTCGTGTGACCGTCAGTGTCGTGTAAAGCGACTAATCATCATCAGCCGGGAAACGTCCACTGCTGGACATAGGCCTCCCTCATGGAACGCCACATCGACCGGTCCCGAGCCACCTGCATCCAGCGACTCCCCGCGACTCTAACCAGGTCGTCGGTCCATCTAGTAAGGGGACGGCCTGGTAGACGTTTCCCGGTACGTGGTCGCCACTCGAGAACCTTTACTCCCCACCGGTTATCGGTTCTTCGAGCGATGTGGCCTGCCCATTGCCACTTCAGCTCACTGACTCGTCGAGCTATGTCGGTGACCTTCGTTCGTCTACGGATTTCCTCATTCCGGACCTTATCACGTAGAGAAATTCCGAGCATAGCTCGTTCCATTGCTCGCTGAGTGACTTTGAGCTTGTTTATTCGGCCCACAGTAAAAGACCACGTTTCGGTTCCGTATGTCATCACTGGCAACACGCACTGATCAAAGACTTTTGTCTTTAGACGCTGAGGTATTTTGGACGAGAAGATATGCCGTAATTTCCCGAACGCTGCCCAGCCGAGTTGGATTCTTCGGTCGGAGCGACTAATGGTGTTTGTAAATTGTTTTATTTTAATTGTTTTGTAGAAATTAAATTAATCAAATTGCCGCCTTTACTACTTACTACTTTACTATTCTTTTTAATTAGGAAAGGGGAAGAGAAAAGTATTACAAATATTAACTGAACAAGCAGCACATTAGTATACAAATATAACAATTTGCATACAAATTAAATAAATACGTAGTAAGGATTAAAAATTTACATAATTATATATAAAACCAGAATAATAATAAAAGCTAAAGTGCATGTGGCAGTGATAATTATTAATAACAATATTATGTAGAAAATCATGTAATGCGATTATGAAATGGATAGTATGTTGATCATTTCCCGACGAAAACTTTCTGGATTTACGAAATTAGATGGACAGCAGTCTTCCCTATGATCAACATCATCTTACTGCGATCACTAATCCTCTCATGACTGTAGTGTTTATTGTATATCCTCTTATAGAAAGTTCGACCTATGAGGGATATGTTCAACACTGGACATTGCAGACGATTATGATTCTTTTACCTATTTTCGCTCAAACAAAAATATTCGATTTCATAGCATTCATAACTTTTACCAAGAAAGCCATTTTGGCTTTTCCAATTACATAGACTATAAAGCTCTCCGGCCGCCCAATTTCCGCTTTCCTCGTGAACTTTTCGAGCCATATGACTAACGTGGCGGAATAAATGGAATATTATGCAAATGTAGCACTAGAGATACCCGCACTGTCGGCCGGTAGTTTATAGTCTCATTTGCAACTTGAGGCGCTGCTACTGCCCGATCTGCTGTCATAAATTAGGGGCGCTAACTGTGAAAATTATGGCAATATTCAATGTCTATCAGTATGATAGGATACTAGCCTTTTCCAGCTACTGTAACTTAGAAGTCCAAGGTATATTAAAGGACTGCCGAGAATCTTTATCGAACGGTAATTGCTTGATTAGTTATTAGAAAAAAGTTACTATTCAGTTAAAAATTCCTGGATTGTGGTGGTGAAGATGGTAGTGGTATTTTTAGTAGAAATTTAATTATTTTACACATTTAAGTTGGGCTGACAATGCAGAGGTCCCGGGTTTGATTCCCAGCGGAGGTATCAATCAGTATTCGGGGTTGGTTGGTACGTAACCGTACTACGCCCGCTTGGCTAGCAACCAATATGTTTTGTTTGCCGCCAAACAGCAGAATTAATAGCAATGGTGTTGCAGTAAAGAAAGATAACATAGTCAATGCCTTACAATTTTAAGCCTTCTGGGTTAACGTGCCTGGGACGTACCATAGCTACCATAGTAATAGACACTTTGTGAAAATATCAAGTGGATCATCTCTTACGGTTTAAATGATAACTGTCACAGACGGATGGACAGACAGCGAAGCGAAGCGACAGTAGTGGAGCCCTGAAATCACCACTGTTTAGGGGTTTCATTACAAAAAAGCTATCCTGGGCGAGTGCCTACGTCGCATAATGAACCATTTTAGCAGAGCATACAAGCATTAGACACGATGTTAAAGACATCTGCCGCCACACGAAGGTTCCATATTATATTCCTGTAACATAATCAATATCGGTGAATTGCCTGACCGTGGGATGTGTCTCAACGATGTCGTTAAGAATAATAGTCAATAAGGTCTCAAGTGGCGTGCTTTATTACGTAATCAATATAGCAATGGCTGAGGCTGAGGCCTGATCATTAATGGTCCGGGTAATGGCCTTGGATTTGAGGGAATTGGTGACATGATGTGACACGCTTGGATGCCTTTCGGCGCTGTAATGAAGGATTGCCAACCGCGTCTTATGGATAACTAAAATCCGTCATACGTCGTATACTTATTTTTTAGGGTTCTGTACGTCAAAAAAATCTTAAGCTTGTGGTTCCCAGGATAGCTGTGCCGTCATATAGTGGTCGTAATACAGCGGCGAATGACGTCAATAGAACGTTGTCTATGTAAACAAAACTCGACTTGGTCTGGGGGCACTGCCGTGCCCCCAGATGGCGCGGTTTCCTAAAAAGCGGTAATTGACACCGTAACGCCAGAAAGCGAGTTTATGAACGTTTTTCATATTCAAAATGAGTTCTAACTTCAACTGGAAGGTAGCTGACAGTATGTTATAACGGCCATGGTACTTTCCACATATCATAACCGTAAATATGGCCGTCTTTTTGCGTTAGTAATATTACGGTAACGTGACGGCACAGCTATCCTAGGAAACCAGAGCTTTATAGGATTACTAGTTGGCCGTGTGTCTGTTACAAGCCTTTTTCTCAGAAACGCTAGGAGGTATCATATTAAAATTAATATCAAATACTCAAGTCTGCAATCTGTTTGATCTGTGAAAAAATCAATCTTCTAAGTCATCAAAATAAAAAGATACGGTCATTTATGCTACTTATTTTGACGATTTCCCTTGAATGCCCATCAAAACCTATAGGGTACTTCCCATTGACCCAGAATCCTGAAATTCTTCAAGAAGCAAGTTCTTACAGCACAGGTAAATGAATAAAACTGAAAAGTATGTTTTAGTTATATCAAATTAAAACTGTCTCTTTACTATTACAAACTGTTGGCACTTGTTATTATAGACGTATTATTAACGCTATATTGTTAACAATTGCTCGCTGACTTCATCAGGTGCATCTATTATTTATTATTTTCAATATATAAATTATTCATATTCCTCATACAGAACCCTGAGTTGCGCGAGTTTGACTCGAACTTGAGAGTTTTTTTCTACATTATTTTATTGTCACATACCTGGCGGTAAATGAGATGAAGGTCAAGTAATTTTTTTTAAATACAGCAACACGAAGGTAAGTATTGCAAACTTCTAAATAATTCCGTTAGCCAAAGACGACTGTTTAACATCATTTTCAGACAAGGGGCACATGGACATTCAACTCAAGTGTAATTAAAACTGGTTGAAGATTTGTAATAGGGTAGACAGTATCTCGAAATAATTTGGGAATAGCTAGGTACTGTAGTAAATTACCTAGAAATTATTTATGAAGTGAACGAAGAGAAAGCAATTATCCATACTAGTAGTATAAATGGGAAAGTGAGTTTGTTTGTCCCTCCTTCATTTCGTAACGGAGAAACGGCACGATGAAAATGCTTTTTTCGTTGAATATAAAATTACTACCGGTACCAAAAGTCAAATACAATATAGCATAATTAATGCATTCAAAAAGAACTAGAAACTGACTTCAACTGCCCGAAAACTCTACAGTATTCATCCCCTAAAATGTTCACCCTAGGTAGAAATTATTTGCCTACATATTTGGTTTTTGTTGATTTTTTCAAAAATCGTTGAATCAGTGTCGAATACATTTATATGGGACCACTTCTGAAGTATGCTCTACCAAACAAACAGAAAATAATCATCAAAATCAATTCATAATTGGCGGAGTTATTGCTTAATATAAAAAAAAAACCGTACAGTTGAATTGGGAATCTCTTCTATTTTTGAATTCGGTTGTAAATACATAGAGCAAAATTTTTACGTATTATTTTTAAATAAGTAAATCAAGAAGTATGCCGTAAATCATGTATAAATAATTCGTTGTAGTATAATATTTTCTCTCGAAGAAGAAGAGTAAATTCTAACAGCGTTTGTTTTCCATTTCTTTTATTTACTTTTACCCCAATATTGGAGCATTCTCGTTTTTTGTTTGTTCGAGTTTAACCTAAATACAGAAAACGCCATTGTACTCGCAACGACACAAAAGACACGGGTAATAAAAAATAAATATTTTGTCTGAACGCGAAGGAAGTTAGTAGAGGTACTTAGTAGCAAAAGCACGGAAGGGATAATTTATTTAAATTTTGTTTGGGAGCCACTGTCCTTTACCGCTGGGGTATTGAGAAGGGTCTCGAATTGGGAACGAGCTATACGTGTTCCTATTTACAAACATCGTGTAAGGTTTTTAATTACACCAGGAAAGTAAACGAATAATAGAGCATTGAAAGAGCTTCATTGAGTGTTATTGATAACTAACTAAAGTAACCTGTGTTCTTTTCTGGACCTTCAACTATCCCTATAAAAATCAAGTCATTCTGACTTTTCGTTACGTTGTGAGTGAGTGAGTGAGTGAGAGTTATAAATTGTGCAACTAACCTGACTTCATCTTGTATATTATAGATCAATAATGTATATTAGGGGAAACCCGTAAACGAACTAAAGTCACCGACATACATCTGCACTAGTCAGTAAGCTGAAGTAGCAATGGGCTGGCAACAACGCTCGAAAAACGTATAACCGAAGGGGAATAAAAGCCTCTCTGTTTTAGGATATGAGCCCTTGATATTTATGTATATTTGATCTATTTCATCGTACAATCTCGCCCTTAGAATAGGACCAGCTCGTATTATCCCGCGGGTGTTGCAAAAGGCTGCTATAAGAAATTATTCTGGAGATGGACAACATCTTACTGCTATATCCAATCCGCCAACACTTGACTTATGCAGCTGATAACGAGAAGGGAGCTTTTAATCTTACAAATCGAATAATGTAAGGTATTAATTTTTTTATTAGTAAATAGAAGTAGCAATGGGCACGCCACATTGCTCGAAAAACCAATAACCGGTGTAGAGTAAAAGTTATCGAATGGCAACCGCGTACCGGGAAGCGTCTACCGGGCCATCCCCCTTATAGATGGACTGACGACGGTTAAAGTTGCGGGGAGTCGCTGAATGCAAGTGGCTCAGGACTAGTCAATGTGCATGAAGGAGGCCTATGTCCAGCAGTTGACGTTTCCCGGCTGATGATTGACGCTCAAGATATATACAAGCAGTAATACATATTTTTAGTGAAATCTCAATTATACTTGTATTTAATAATAAATATAGAAATACGATTTCCGTAAAGGAAGGATGTGGTGGACTATAAATTAACGACGCTGAAAACGGTTCCTATGGCATACGAATGACGGTTCCAAATAGACTCTGGGATACCACATTACTATCTGTATTTGACTCCACGATTGCTTTGAAGTCACACTAAGACCAACATTTCTCTGAAAAGTTGGCAATTTGCTTCCAAATGGCTTCAAACTTAAATATTCCATTTGAAGTTCTAAGATCCTTGTCTAAGTATTCCCGAACTTGGTATCTGTTTCATGCGTTAAAGGTCCATCTTCCAAATCTCAGTATTTGTCCTTCACAGCCTTGAAAGGACTTCAAAAGATTCGAGAAGCTTTGACTTTTCAGCTTCGGAGAGCATTAGATAGAGTACATTAGCTAAGTAAGTTTTATTGTATATAGGGAAGATAAAATACAATCTACTAATTTTCCGATGAAGTTTATGAAAGTTACGAAAAAAGCTTTTTTCGGTTGGGACATTATTATTTGTGCTTTTGTCGATATATAGCCCCTGGAGCTTGATCGATTTGATCCTGTTTTTAGGGTTCCGTAGTCAAATAAGGAACCCTTATAGTTTCGCCATGTTCGTCCGTCTACATGTCCGTCCGCGGCTTAGCGGCGAGACCCTTAGAAAGAAAGCTGTTATTTGGTACGGTTAATACATGTTCATCATGAAAAATATTTTTAAGGGTGGCTCCCATACATGTGAACTTGGGGATGAAATATTTTTTCGTGTCTACCCCATTGTGTCGTTGAATAGGTGTTTAAAAAAATTGAGGGCCTGGGGAACAAAATCTCAAATAATTCGCAGTAGTAGTATGTACTGTACACTGCAATTTAAAGAGAAACTATCACGACCAAGGTGGCTTTCCAGGTTATCGAGAAATAGTCGACCAAACTTTAAAATATACTTGGAGTGGTCTAAATGAAAATCTCGTACAAATTTCATCTCGGTGACGTATCATGGGGTAGGCATATCTTCAGCAGTGAACGTTTTCTGTCTGATATTGACGATGATTTTAAGAATTATTCTTTTGATATTCACGTATAGTTTATAACAGTTCACGAGTTATTTAAAGGCATACAAAACCACCTCGTTTCAACCCGACGACGGCCCAGTGCACATTGCATATCAAAGATCAGCGGAACGCGGTTGGAGCGTATAATAAAATGTTTTGTGCAACGAGATACGGAACCCTAGGGTCAATTGTGCGGAAACACGGGCTGGTTCACCCCTTCACAAGAATTCACACGATATAAATCAGTTCAGAGCAAATACGAGTATATCTTAGTGAATACTAACCAGTGAACATGGCTTCTGTGAGTTGTAATATACTTGTAACTCATTGTTTGAAATTACGACCACGCCAAGGAAATTAAAACAAAGTTATGCTGTTCAACTCAACCAGCTACGAATATTCCAGGACCCGCGATAAGTATTCCATTTTAAAAATACTGATTACAATTAAATTTTGACCCTATGCTGTATTTATTACTAGTATTGGACTTAACAGGAATTCACTTCGGATGCTTCCATACAAAATTTCTTTTGCCATAATCTTTTAACATATACCTCTATATATGTATATTGGCTTGGATAAGTAATTACCTACAAAAAGGAGATTCTATTATAATGTCGCGTAATTAATATCATTAACGTACAACTTCATTGTACTGCAATGACGCAGCTAATGATCCCTAGATGGCGCTTTGAACAATGACGAAAAATGTGTAAAAATGAAAATTGAGATTAACTATGAGTTTGTAGGTTAATGATACTCATTTCGCGATATTACAATCCGATTTCCTACGTTTGTATAATTGCTGCACAAAGACAGATAAACTATTTAAAAGATGATGGTAAACGAAACGTACTATAAAAATACAGAACTGAAGTGAAGAGTCGGTAAGGTTTCCTGCCAAAGTTTGAATTAGTTGATGACGTCATTACTCTTGTAATTCCAAACGTACTCTCGAATCCATGCAGCAGGCGTGTCGACAACAATGCCGTATTCAATTACCGCGCTCGTATTCATTCCTCATTCATACATAAACTACTAACATCACGTATAAGTTCCCCAGAACTATTTACGTTAACCCTTTCCATAGAACCCAGCATAAATTGGACCGCTTTGTTCACCGCGTCTATTTGTTATTTATTAGTGCGAGGGATCTGTTGATGAATTGTTAGGGGTCTCGGTAAGTTGGAGGCTAGTTCAACTCGTGTTATCGGTGTGATTGAGTAAGCCAAGGCCACGGGTTCATGCCCTGAATATTGAAATCACAGACTGCTGTAAACAGATGTATGACTCTCTAGCTCTCCTCAATTCCTCTCTCTCTGTCTCTCTCTCTTTCTGAGTCCCAGGCTCAAGATTGGCTGTCGACACTAAATATTTTTGTTTCTAGACTTGCTTAATAGCATAATCTTATTTATTTTTTCAAATGGACTAAAAACCACCGCTGACAGCCCTCATAGATTGATAACGGGCTTTCTGTGAGGGATTTCTCCAAAATCACCAAGCTTAGGCGGTTTGATAGACGGGAGAGTATTGTACAGATATATACGTACCTGTTGGTTTACTTGAATTTTTGTTAAGTAATTGCAGTACCCACGGGGAAACATGACGAAGACTTGTTTAAGAAGAAAGGAAACATTTCACTGGATTCCAAAACTTTAATGATGTATATAAAAAAAAACAGACACCACAAAACCGGTAAAGTTCAAGTCGGACTCGCGCACTCCGAACCAAGAAAACAAACAAACATATATTATTTATTACCTTGAAATAAAGTTCATTTTCCCGGCCTCATAGTGACTCCACAATGAGAAAAACAAAAACAAAATTCCTCTATTTTTGACCCTTTAAAAATAAAAATATTTTATTCGTCACTAATTCTCGTAACTACTTCACAAGTCTTTCGATTTTTCAGCGGATCTTCGGAACCCTAAATAGTAGTAGAATAACAGTATCGAGGAAAAAAATAAAAGGTTTTCTCGTACCCACTATAATTATCTATAGTTTGTAAATCCTTTACATTCATACGCCATATATTATATGGCGTATTGTTTGTTCATTTTAATTAGTTTTGTTAATCTCCTGTTTGCGTTCGTCAACGTCATTAATGAAGCGATGGCAATAGCGGTTGTTTAGTTCTTCAATTATCATTCCCTTTTTTTCTGACGACTCGAAACAGTTCGTCCATACTAATAAATGCCATTGGTTTGTCACTGGTTCACGCAGCGCGTTACTTCGCCATTTATGAACCGATTTTAATTTTTTGTTTGAATTAATAATTGTGTGCTTCTGTGAAAATATTACAGGATTGTTTCACAGTGTTTGTATTTAATTTCGAGGGTATGTCTAACGTGGGTGGAAATAATACTTCATCTTGAACTCACACCTAAGCTAAGCGCGAAAACACGGCCGAAAGAACAAAGGTATTTTTATTATTATATTTATTTTACTGTGGGAATTTATACAGCAAATTGTGCGCATACAGCTAACTACTCCATTGTTATTGACGAGTATTTAAACACATTCGAAGTTATGGACATTAGACTTTAGACGTAATATTATTTATATTATGGCGTATGGACCGTGTTCTCAAATCATTGCAATGGCACCAATTCATTGACTCTAATACGTCAAATTAGCACCAATATTTTCAGTCAACTTAAGATAGAACTGTCATTGATAAAAAGTGAAGCGATTACGAATAAATATATTTAAAAAAACATGGCCTATCTTCTAAAAGAAACATATTGTAACAGCTGCCGGTAGCTCTACTACACTTTTATAATTATCAAATCAGTAAATATTTATTGACAAAGTTGGAAAAATAATAAGTAAGAAAATCTGGACTAATTTTCTTCTTGATATAAGCTACCTAGAGTTTGGTGCATGTTCGGCTATATGTATTCCTAAACATTATAAAATATTCAATCGGACTTGTAAATATAGATGTAAAATATTGGACAACTTCAACTGAATAGAAAATATTGATTTCGGAATATATCATCATTTATTTGGTTCGTACTGAAAGATTCACATACTGAGCATACTCGCGTCGCTTCGTCTGAGAGATTTATTTCGCATGTTTATGTAAATTCCATTTGAATTATGTAGATAAGTCTAAATAGATAGAAATATGTTGTATGTATAAAATGACAAGACGTCAGACAGTTATTTGTGTCATACAAATATTTGAGGTCATACTTAAGGCAAAGTTCCAAAGCCTCGAACATAGGTGTCAGGTCGTATACCTTTCGGTATTTTATAGGATACATTTTGGAGAGTGTGCGCAGGAGCTATTTTTGTTGATTCCACCTTCGCCGTTCAAGTACCGGTCAATCAGAAGAACGGCAGACCTTCACCCGTACACTGTAGATATTCCTACAGCTCGCACCAAGCGTTTCGCTTCCACATTTATCGTGTTTACAGCAAAAATATGGAATACACTACCGGTTTCCGTGTTTTCCGAAAACTACAACTTGGGAATCTACAAAAGAAGAGTAAATAGGCACCTTCTAGACCAACACGTAACATCGTCGACCTCATCGTCACTTACCATCAGGTGAGATTGAGGTCAAGTGTTGGTCTATCTTCAATATAAAAAAATAGTCTGTCATATAAAGATTATACGAATCAGGATCCAAACAGTGATTTACTTGCTCAGTGGATCCAAATAACTATATTTTAACCATTTCTAACATCATTGAATTGACATAAGATAGAATGTGGAAATTACACCGAAACGTGGTCTTTTACTGTGGGCCGAATAAACAAGCTCAAAGTCACTCAGCGAGCAATGGAACGAGCTATGCTCGGAATTTCTCTACGTGATAAGGTCCGGATTGAGGAAATCCGTAGACGAACGAAGGTCACCGACATATCTCGACGAGTCAGTGAGCTGAAGTGGCAATGGGCAGGCCACATCGCTCGAAGAACCGATAACCGGTGGGGAGTAAAGGTTCTCGAGTGGCGACCACGTACCGGGAAACGTCTACCAGGCCGCCCCCCTACTAGATGGACCGACGACCTGGTTAGAGTCGCGGGGAGTCGCTGGATGCAGGTGGCTCGGGACCGGTCGATGTGGCGTACCATGAGGGAGGCCTATGTCCAGCAGTGGACGTTTCCCGGCTGATGATGATGAATATAGAATGAGATTCTGATTCTCTCTCTGCCATTCTCTGTCACAAATTAGGTGTCAAAGTTAATCGAATGTTGCCATGTGGGTTAATACTTTTCGGAAAAAATGCTATTCTTTAGTACTGCATTAGTTATCCTACGGGACTACAAATAATCATTTCATCAAAACCGGGGTGATAAGCTACACGAGGTGCAAATGTGACTATTGTCATCTCTGTTTAACACATGAAATTCCATCATTAAAATGACGAATAACCACCATACCCCATATTATGTATCTTTGTTATCTTTATCTATCATAATTATAACACTCTGTGGTTATGCACAGATTTTTTTAATCCCAGATGAAACGAATGATTCTTGGCGCGTACTTGAAAATGAAAAATGGTGGTTCATTGCAATGTTAGTAATTCGTTAATATTACTGTTATGTTTTTTTTTTGTTACAATGATGTGATATAGTTCAAGTCACGGTCACGTGTCACGGACGGTGTTATAGTATCACTTACGCAAAATTGTGAGGGTTTCGACGCGATCGAAAGGGTTTACCATGCCGAGTACATTATACATACATACTGTACTTAAGGATTCTTTCGAATTATGTTGAAACCAAGGCTGACCTTTGAAATTCTCGTCAAGAATCGTCAAAACAAGCGATAGAATGTACACATTATACATTTTATTGAAAAAACTGAAGAAATTGCTTCGGCGTAATTTTTATAACCTTAAAATTCAAAGATAGAATATCATTACACAGACATGGCTGTATGGTGTTTTGCCTTTGCCTTTTCCTGGTAGGAAAAAATCTTACAAAAAAAAAGATGAAACGGTCTGTATTTTATATAGGAGGAGTATGTTGCAGCGCCGATTTTCCTCATAATTTTACGCAAGGGTTGTTTGTAATAAAATAATGCATTTTTATTTGAGCGAGCAACGTTTTCGGGCGTCGTAAAAGTGTCTTAGCTTCACGCTTGGTTTATGAGAAATGGGCGCAAATTACACGAGGCAATACTAACAAAATGAAATATAAGCCATTTAGTGCTCGAAACAATAACAAGTATTATTTATATGAAATTTTTAAACGTCGCCAAAAAGGACGTATTTTCAAAACATACATAACAAACTCCATTGATTGTTGGTGGGTATCTACTACGAGTACTTCCTGTTTCGCAAATGATGACTCATTTAAATTCCATGGGACAGGCGGCACCTACCATCGTTCCATTCACATCTTAATATGGCCCAACACAACTGAAAATTCTAGTGATTATTGGAAATCACGTACTGGGCCATCCTTCTACTAGATAGAATTATATATAGACGACCTGGTAAAGGTCGCGGGGAGTCATTGCATCTAAGCGGCTTGGGACTGGTCTTTGTGGCAGACCATGAGGGAAGCCTATGTACAGCGTTGGACGTTTCCTGGCTGATGATCATAATGATGGTAAATCCTCGTAGAGTTCAAACAGTAAATCAGCTCTGTGGCAACAGATGCAACACATATTGAGATCGTCGTTGTTGATGTCGTTATCGCTTTAAATGGACGAATCGTTGTCTTTTTGTGTATTTTTGGTGTATGTATGTATGTTATTATTTGATCTACTATACTGTCAATTGCTTCATTTTATATATAAATCACAAATAACTTTAATGTTACTGCATAATCAGTCAAAAATTCATAGAAAAACGTACTTAAATCTTTACGGTGTAAATTTTAACTAATCTAAACGACAATTAATTTTTTGTTTTGTTTCATTGTTGATTGAATTCTGTTATGTTGCAGTGTTTTTCAGAATAATTATCCTTAGGTATTACAGGGTCGATCAGTTTCACCCCGAGTGCCATACGTTTTAGTAGAGGCTTTTGTGCAGCTGTGGACTTATTATTGGCAACATGTACATTAATAGCACGAGTAGAAGTACGAGTAGAAGATTTTAAAAATTGAGAATACACTCCGATTGTCAAAGTGCACTTAAACAGAACGACCGAAATTCCTCGCCCGCGCTTTTATGCCGTTAAAATGATTTATACGACCACAATGTGTTGTGGATGGATGCAAATATCTGTAAGATTCCACTATCCAGTTGAATTGGGAAGATTTACTCCTGTCACAGAGGTATTTTATGTGCTAAATATCGTTTAATAGAAATAATATTGTGATGCAAATTGAATTGATAGGACTAAATACATCAAATGTGATGCTAATGTGAGATACACTAAGCTTAATGTGGCGGTTAATAATGATTAAATAAAGGTCATATTCACCGTGATTGTGCGAATAGTGTGACTTGAATAAATACTCATCATTATCGACGGCATTACTACAGTCAACTCACGGATCTATAAACCATGAATGCCCATGATACGGGAAAACCACTCAGCGAGTCCAGAATTCTAAAAAAGTCGAGTTCCAGAAAAGCCTAAAGTTTCCGGGCAAAGACAGCATTGCACTAGATAAAGTCTACAATCATAGTAATAATTTAAATAAGAAAATGCAAAGATTGTGACTTTATTTGGTAACTATCGTGATTAGTACTCGCAAATTAAGTTTGCCCCTCTGAAGTCAGCTACAAAAGGCTGCGAAGGATCAATTTATTAATGTATGAACGGGAGGCAAGGCAAGTTAGCGGTTGGAAAGAAATGTCCTAGTGTTTTATGTCATCTACGGATAGTTATTATCGAAAATAAGACACACATTCCGTCTGTACATGTTCGAAATTACGGAGAGCTAACTTCAGTGAGGCAAACTTAGCGTGCGAGTACTGTACGTAATTCCGAAATAAATGTTTATTTCAATAGCTACTACCAACAGAATCAGGGTAAGTTTAAACATTGAAAATTCCTTATTGAGTTGCATGGGCACACTAACCCTTCTGTTTATTTATTCCCGTCCCCTTATCCAGAAGTACCCTTTTTTACAGTGGCCTGGCATTCTCAGGAAGTCGATCCCACATCCTGCTAAGCCTCATAAAGATACCAAAAGCGGCTACACCGTGCAATAAGTGCACTTAGAACTAAACGGCCGTATCGGTTTCTGATCGTAAAAATGAGTTACGCGGCCCAGGATATGGATCGGCAAACACGGCTCAAGCACGGTTCAAGCGCCAAGCATGGCTCAAGCACACTCAAATCGAGGATTAGGGTCACTTGAAGCACCTCTAAGTGTGTAATCCTTTTATGCCAACGTCATCTGCAAAGTTGGAGTGCCTCCCTCGTCGGAACGGGCTTAAAGTAAAGGCAAAGGAAATGAATTTACTGAGTAAATTAAAACGCCTCTCTGGGGGTTTACGTTTGTGTCTCGTTCCGAGATTAAGTGCGTGCGGAGTCCCACATGGGTGTACTTTAGGGTTTATTGTACATTTTATCTAAAGATATACTCGTATTTTGATCAAAGTCTTTTCAAATACTCGCAAAGTTTTGTATTGTTGAGTCTGTAAATAAATTAAATGCGTTTTAAAGTTAATGAATTGACCTCAGAAAGAATTAACCATTAAAAACATCAGACTAATGGATGGATTTTCGTATACTCTTTTTCTGCCAGCAATGAACGACGTATATTCAACCTTTTTTAAATTAGTAATTTCAGAGCACGTGTAGGTTAAAATTCTAGCTTTTGGAGTTGTATCGCCTGCCCATTGCCACTTCAGCTTGTTGACTCGTCCCATATTCCCATGTTTGCTAAAAAGCATTTCTAGTCATTAACGTTTGAACTATGCAGCCGCTACTTTTAGCTGCTGCACGACTTTAAAACATTCTGCCGGCTTTATGGCTTTGCAGCAATCCAGCGGCTGCTCAACTTCGCAGCTAAATAAGGATTTTGATATTATGCAAACACAGGGCGAGTTTCGTACTGGTGTTCGGTTGGACGATAACCAGATCTCTCTAGTAAACATTTTGCTGTTTGTAGCTGGGTTTTATAAGCTAAACTGGCAACGTCTTATCTATTCCCACTTAGTCGGTTTTAAAATGGTCATACTCACTTTAAAATAAGAATAAATTTATTTATAACAGTGTACAAATATTTATCTTAAATCTAATTGGGCTAGAATATTTGATCTAGTTACATACTAAAGCGTCTGCAGCTAAACTAAGTTTAAAAACTTTAAACAGCTATCATAACCACTAAATGTCTATTAGTATAACTAACTATTAGTATAAGTTTATAAGTTCATTTATGAAAACGACAGCAGGGAAAATCATCAAACATTAATAGATTAGAAAATTATAGATTTCTAACGAGCAACGAGCGAGGAAAGCATGAGGTGTTTTGCCATTATCACCACCTTCGATTAGCAGACGGGAAATATTTATAATGCAAAAATACGCACACAAATATATCCCTTTTTCCATTATAATTAAAAAGCGACGAGATCTCGCCAGCAGAAACATTGAAGCCTTAATAAAGCGATGTTTGCTGTTCTCGCTGTATTTATCGGCACAAACGTGCAGGTTTCAAGCATCGAGTATTAACCGCAGTTACTTGAAAGTAGTAAAAATTGATGGTGTTCTATGTTTAATGATTCCGTTGAACCGACAAACGAAATGTTTACGCTGTTTTGAGTACCTCAGTTCAGTGAGTTTTCCACGAAAACTTTACGCGAAAGGAAAAGTTCGTAGAACATTAATTGATGAGCAAACAAATTGAACTAAAATGAGTTTGAATTCTTTATTAGAATAACATTAAATGCAAAGTTGTTTTGATTTGTGCTAGACGAAAAATGAAGATTTATTGTAAGTTATCGAATTATTATTGAATATGTTGTGGGAGTCTAAATGTATAAAAAGCAATAAAAAAGCTTTAGTCTGGTTTCAGGAATATACAACATGTGTTATCTGTTTCGGACGAGTGTCTTACTTTATAGTCGTATCGAGATCCCGCCCTTGATCCCGTTTGCTGCACATTACCAAAACACTGCCAACTCAGCCATCAAAATCCACCAATCCCACACTAAACACCAAAGGAAATTGGAAAAAGAACTCCGAATAGCAAATGAATAAGTAATCCGAGGCTCTCAGTCATTAAATGGTCGTAAAAGGGTTTCTTCCGTGACAGAGCGTTGTGTCGCTTAGTTTTACGAGCGGCTGGAGTCTCGCATATGTCAGCGAGCCGATCGCCAATACATAACAAATGATACCGGCATTCAGTGGAGCCGAGACGGGAAGTTCTGCTCGTAAATCGTGTGTCGCTTTCAGGAGAAAAGTTTTTGGAGGATCCGTCACGAGGAATATAAAAAAGATGTATGCAAAGGATTGGATTTATTTATGGTAGGCACATGGTTGCAGTGGTGTGGATTAAAACAAAACACATCGTAACTTGGAGGAGCAGAGAAGCAGGTCAAGCCAGAAATAATGAAGAGATGTGGGCAATTAGGCGTGTAGAATTGATATAAATCAATAATAATAATGCATAAAAATAATTATGTATTCACTTATGAACTGTTTATAAGAGATCAGAAATGTTACTTGACGTTTTTCTTAAAGATGGAAACAGATTTATTGTCACATGACAGTGTGAGGCAACGAGTTCCACAATCTGGCTGCATGAACCAAACCGAAACAATAAGGATTGTCTTAATGTGAACTCGACTGGGATGCGAGTCAATGCGATGCGAGTACCTATGCAAATCGCTCACTCAGGTATACTACTCGCACAATAAGTTTGCGCCTCTGAAGTTAGCTCTCCGCAATTTCGAACACGTACAGACAGAATGTGTGTCTATTATTTTCGATAATAACTATCCCTAGATAACATAAAACACTAGCACATTTCTTTCCACCCACTAACTTGCCTTGCCTCCACATTTATACGTTAATAATTGATACCTCGCGGTCTTTTGTGACTAACTTCAGGGGGGCAAACTTATTGTGCGAGTAGTATAGCTAAGACAAGATTTTCTTTTGAGAAAACATTTAAAAATCCGTTCTTTTAATTAATCTCAAGTCCAACGTGTTTAACACAAAGCAACGATGAATACCAAAAATATGGGATAGTGAAAATGGCACTGAGAACCAGTTAACTTGTAAAATGACTGCACAATGGAACGATTATAAATTATCATAGAATGAGGACAGCACCTATGTAGAAGCAATCCACATCACATCATAGATTAAACATAGCCTCTCTCGTCTCGATTGCCCTTGACCCGAATATTGGTTCCCGCAACGTTCTCGAAATCAAATTTGAGTGCTTCGGTTCAGAAATTTAGGGACTTAAGGAACTTACGAGTATGAGAGCTTACGACGATCCAATTTACAATTCAACGACGGTGTGATTAGGTGGTTTTGCTATGTGAGACCTAGATTGCTATTATCAACTTTGAACAGCGTTTGCATTACTACCTAGGCAGTTAATAGCTACTTAGAATAGTATAGTACCAAGCCATTTGGAGTACTACTGATGAGAGACTTGCTTTAGTTTCTATTTTATGCAATGGAAATATAGAAATAGGTAACTAGATAGTAACTGGTGAGTGTCGTAAAAGACGAGCAAGAAAGAAATTAAAACTGAATTCTACTCTGCATTTACAAGTTACTTCAATCACTAAACAGCCCAATACATTTAAAGTTCTAAAGAAAACGTGCTACTTTTTAGGGTGCCGTACCTGAAAAAGAAAAAAGGAACCCTTATAGGATCACGTTGTTGTCCGTCTGTCTGTCAAGACCCTTTTTCTCAAGAACGCGTGGAGGTATCAAGTTGAAATTTATTAAGAGGATTGTCTATTTAGAGCACGTGACCGCGTTCAAGGTTGTATTGTTTTGTAGCTGTCCATATCCGAGCCCTATCCTACCCGAGCGTACGGTGAGAGAGCATACACTACGCGAAGTTATCCACCCGTTATTTGGATGTTTCGTAGTCCAGTGATCATTTGAAGGATACAGTATATTATGTAGCCATTTTTTCAATACAGTACGAGTATATTAATAAAATTTCAGATGTCGGTGGGTTTTCCAAATTGTTCTATATTGATTCATACTCTTGTAAATCAGGTTCAAAGTTGGGGCTTTTAGTACCGTAAAATACAATTCTTTGACACCCTGTAACTCTGGAAGTATATATTTAAACGAAAATCTGACTCACCACCGACACAGATATTTGTTTCTAGATTGTGTCTTGAAGATTTCATAGATTTTCATAGCTTAATACTCAAAATATGACAGGACTACGTTTGTATGGGCGCTTTGACACCAGCATACCCTCTTAAATCCCGTCCCGCTGCAGCCTGGAGCTGCTGAGTTGTCGTGGCTGAAACGCCAAGGGGAGGAGCGAAGCGCGAGAGGAGTACTGGAGTGTTCGTGGAGTTCCCAGAGCTCTTCGACTTGCACAGATGATGATGACCACCGAGGGGGTTTTAGTGGATAGAAATTCCACATAACCCGACTTCTCTCCTGAGAAGTCAGGTATCTTAAAAAGATTTCCCCTCGAAAAAAAAGGTCTGTGAAAAAACCAAACTTATACGTCAATGCAATAAAAAGATATGGCTATTTATGCCGTAATTTTAGACTATTTCCTTAGATAATGTACTCGTAACGGAACCAAAACCTATAGGGTACTTCCCTTTGACCTAGAGTCCTGAACTGTGCCAAGAAGCAAGGTTACAACATAGGAATAAATCTGAAAACTAGGATTTAAAATTATAACACAGTATAAATAGCTTTTTTATATTTTTACAAACTTATATTTCCAGTTGAAAGCAATACATCGGGTATGTCATTTAGCTGCAAAGTAAAGTTGGTTCTTCAATCGGACTTACATTTTCGGCAGAGCATTGTTATTGGGTGCATATTGCCTCAACTATTATAGGATTTTCAGAATGTTAATTTTTATTTATTTTTTATTTAAACAGTTTATTGTACACGGAAACATTACATAACACAAGAAACAGAAAAAATATATACAAAAGGAACAGCTTATTTCTAAAAGAAATTTCTTCCAGCAGTCCTAGGTCAAGGAGAAATATTAAAGAAATTATACATATTTTGTACGGAACCCTCGGTGCGCGAGTCCGACTCGCTCTTGACCGTTTTTTTAAAGTCAAACTCTTGTTTTGATTCATTTTATCATAATCATAATGGCTGCAACAGCCCACTGTTGGGCATGAGCCTATCATAGATCACCACGTTGGTACGTACGTACGTGTACCCCGGTGCACGGTCGCCACTCGATAGCTTTCTACGAGTACTACTCAATTTCTCCCCATTGGTTTTCCATTCTATGAGTGATGTGGACTGCATATTGCCACTTCAGCGCACTTCGGGCTGAATTTGACATCGGATTTCTTCATTCCGGATTTTATCACGTTTAGACATTTGTTCCATATCTCGCTGAGTGACTTTGAGCTTGTTTATTCGGACAACAGTAAACGACCACGCTTTGGTTTCGTGTGTCATCACATCAGTGGCAACAAAACCATTAGGAATAATATTTTATCTACCATAAGTCATAGCATGTGTTGATATTGTAACCCATCCGCTTGCCCTTGAATAATCTGTTATTATCCAAACTCGTTTTGCGATGTGGTCAAATATTACGAGCATTGAGGAAGAAAATAATTTCGATTGCAGTGCTGTGACCCAGTCATTTTGCGAGTTAGTAGCTATAGTATATTTCATTATTGGAACGGAACAATGTTATTGACTCTGCTTTAGTTCCTGTTGTGTTCTATCAACCAATGATATCATGTTCCTCGTTAGGATTGAGGTTTCTTCAGATCTTATCGTCACTTAGCAAAGTGGGATGAAGATATAGTGAATCCACGTTTTAGAGAAGTTCTATGTTGACATTTTGTCAGACGAACCGACTTATATATATAAAGTTATTTTGAGTAAAATTAATTTCATTGTATACATTACTGTGAACAGGGAGCCGTTGTTGTTGTTGAGTTGAGTAGAGCGTCAGTCCTTGAATAATCGAGGTCTGGGTTCGATCCTGGCTCGTACCAATGAGTTACAATTTGTTATTTGGAATTTTGGAATGATGAATGATAAAAAATATTACCATTGGCTTTTCCGTGAAGCAAAATATCATGAGGAAACCTGCACACTCCTGAAAAGAAATTCAAAGGTGTGTGTGAAGTTTACCAATCCGCACTGGTCCCGCGTGGTGGACTAAATCCCATACAATCTCTGTAGGAGAGTAGGCCTGAGCCCATGTAGTGGGAACATATATAGACTGTTGATGTGTTTTAATTACTTGAAACACATTAGTTTAAGCACAGTTTACCCAGGCTCAGTACTTTCCTGCCCCCGCTTCTGCACTTGACGTTCAATTTTGTTCAAGGATTCTTGATTTTGTTCTCTTATAAATTCATTTCAAAAACAATTGGGCTCAAAAGATATTTTCATGAAACTCCATTACATCCCTTTGATTTAAGCTTTCAATAATTAATTTTACGAGTACAGTGACGTTGTCTAACTTGCCATTTTCACTCATTAATTAACAATGGAAATTGATGTCTTCTGGAAAATTTATTTCCCATTTATCATCGAAATAAAAACGGAATAGTAACAGACTGTTTATTTCCATTAGTAAAGTAAACAAAAACAGAGGCTACGCGTCCAGGAGGAGAAACAAAAGTCCCTGTTATTGAAAAACATCAAATCAATAAATATGTTTGTACCGCATATTTTCACTAATACTAGGCAAGAGCAGTTTCCAATGTACAATAGATTTTTGGTTTCATTTTGAATGTTTTCTAATTAGGAAAGAGGGGACTTATAAAAACATTCTTGTTCAAATGGCGATAAAACCTTAATACTTTTAAGGTTTCGATAGCAACTGGTAACGTCACGGACCTCGCCCGATTGCTATTGAGCTGTGGCACAGATTTAGCGTCTGTAGTTTACATACCACGTGATTAGAATTCCTTTGGGCGGGTTATTGCATGTATTAGTAGAATTTTTTTATTTAAAATGGTTATTTATCACGACAGATCTCTATTGTTGAATATGGTTGCCGAAGCGTAGGTGATGTCTGAACCTGAAATTTCCTGCGCCTGCCAATGCAAATTATGTCCAATTCTCATGCCAAGCATCGGTCTAGATTTATCCAGCAAACCAACCAAATGCAACCTAAGCATCATGGTAATATTTATAGCATGCACATGCACTTCATTTCATTTGGGAAATGAAAGATCAATCCATTTAGTACAGTAGCTGTTTGTCATCGGAAATAAAGATCATTTAAAATGAAATGTACACTAATACAATACATATAAAATGTAATCACACACACATCACACAATCTGTTTGTTGTCTACGGCATGACAAATCTTGATAAATTTTGGCAAGCACCTACCCAAAATAAGAACAAACAATTTATATATTTATCCCGATCCACTAAGCGGTACCCGTCATCATAATCAGCCGGGGAACGTCCACTGCTGGACATAGACCTCCTTCATGGCACACACATCGTACGTTCCCGAGCCACCTGCATCCAGCGACTCTCCGTGACCTTAACCAGGTGTCGGTCCACCTGTTAGGGGGACGGCCCGGTAGACGTTTTCCGGTACGTGGTCGCAATTCGAGAACTTTTACTTCCCACCGGTTATCGGTTCTTCGGATGATGTGGCCTGCCCATTGCCTCTCGTCGAGATTTCCTCATTCCGGATTTTATCACGTAGAGAAATTCCGAGCATATCAATCAATCAATCATCAATCATTTATTTATTTGTGAATATTGGTAAATATTACAGGTGGTGGTTCATATACAATTTAGTTTCACAATATTCTGCTATAAGCATACAAATATAAAATTAATAATTATTAATAATGTAAAATAATAATTATTATTACAAGTCAAAATAAAGTATTACAATTAATGGTCAGTTTATGGAATCAAGCATTAATTCTGTAATACTATAATAGCTTTTACAATTCAAAAAAGTCCTAAGTTGTTTTTTAAATTCATTCAGCTGTGAGTTTCTCATCGACATTGGCAATTTATTATAAACTCTTGGTGCCATACACAACACACTTTTCATCATGAAGGCTGTCCTGGCCCTCGGTATGCACACCGCGTCATCATCGCGTCTATTGCGATTCATTTGTACAGAGATCCTTTGAAACAAACCCGGATTCATTTTGACAAATAAAGAAATTTCATAGATATACAAACAAGGCAAAGTCAATATGTTATATTTTATAAAATAAGGTTTGCAGCTGTCAGTTACTTTTAGACCAAACATAGATCGGACACATCTCTTTTGCGCCTTAAAAGCCATTTCTCTTTCAGTTGAATGTCCCCAAAATATTACACCATACCTTAAATATGAATCTACTGTTCCATAATAGGCTGTTAGTAGAGAATCTGCGTGTACAACTTTTGCTAGCTTGTATAATGCATATGCAGACGTACATAGCTCGTTCCATTGCTCGCTGACTGACTTTGAGCTTGTTTATTCGGCTTATAGTAAAGCCCACAGTAAGCGGTACCCGGTGGGATAATATATAAAGTCCATGCATACGAAGGCGCGGGCAAAACTACTATAATGATTATTGTAAATTACTCGATTGTACATCAAAACTCATCAATCGAGTTATTCGCCGTAACACTCGAAAATTGCGGCGAGAAGCGAGTTGCCGCCATTAGATTAGTAAAGGTAACACGAGTATAGGATTTCTAGATACAATATATGTCCAGTTCAAGTTTGACAGATGTCATCTTAAATGTAGGAATTCTCAATATCTTTCATTTTATTAAATGCACCACTGACCTAAGTTTCGTAAGTTTTCGAGATATGAACGTATATATTCAAAATGCTGGTATCCCCAAGACCTTTATTTACTTTTGGTGATACACCACTGTCTACGGTTTATAGTTTTCAATATGTTTAATTTTTTTAGGGATAAAAGCTAAAATTTGACACATGTCATCCAAAAAGTATGTCTCCTCTCTCCTAAAGATAAATCAGAATATCTGCCACATTCAATATACTCGAACATATGAAAAGAAAACGAGTAACACTCGCTCTCAAGAAAAAATAGATTTTCATTACGCGCGGCTATCTCTGCGCTCCTCACGGGCCCTGACCGACCTAGTGGAAAATAAGCCAGATTAAGGCGAGCACGTGTTTACCTGACTCGTAATTTCCTGCACGTCAGCTCTTGCTCGCCTTTTCATTCGTATCTGCTGGTGCTTTCATAAAAATGGAGGTTCTTATTAGGTAGTACGCTCGCCAACTTTACGATTGTGTTAGGACATAATTTTAGGAGAAAATCAACTCTATCCTTTAGCTCGCGGGTAAAGCTTTGTATAGAATTTCACAGCAACCTTCTGCTAGATCAAGATGTTTGTATTTATTGTTTGTGCTTCCCTCATTCATAAATATAAAAATCATTTCGTCATAGTTATTGTTAAGGCGATCCACCTCCATCAAAGTTTCATACTAAATTACTATTGCCATAATCTTTTAAAATAGTATAGTTTGATTTGTGTAGTAAATATGGAATGGAAGTATTCGGAGTGGGATAACGGTAATTAAAAGCGCAGCGCAGCGACAGGCTTCAGTCGGCATGCAACCTTATATAAGGATATCTAATTTCACTGCAATCCTTTGGCTGGATTTTTGTAGAATGCGTAATACTTATCAAACTCACTTTCAAATCTACGAGATAAAAATGATAAAAATGACTAGAAAAAAAATTAAAAAGCTAAAATTTGACTGCGAAAAAATAATGCCCATTTAAAATATGCTTCCATACCTACACTTCTGTTGCCATAATCTTTTAAAATAGAATAGCTGATTTTCATAAGAAATTACCTAATAATAAGAGATGAAATTAGTGTCGTGAAATAAATATAATTAATTTACAACTTTACAGTTAGCTACAATAGCAGTTACGCAGCAGTTAGCAGTTATCTGAATTTCATGTAATTGCAAAGTTTTAAAAATTAGCATCAAATTGACTTGGTAGATTTGTTAACATACATAGCTAGTTAGATAGTTAGTTACATACAAGCTGTAATGCAAGTGAACCTGAAGTTAGTTACATGTAAAGCGTGTAAAAATAACCTCATTTGTTGTATGGTAGACCCTAATTCGCCAGCCATGCAGGTAAACAATATCATTTCCCCGGGATGGGACTGAGACAGCAATTCGGCTGATAAGATTTATAAAATTTGTATTGTGAGCGTTCTTTTATTGCCCTCCGCTTAAATTGGTTTTGCTCAAGACAGCGTGAGATTTCTCCTGAGACTGTTTAAGTTTTGCTCGGACTTGAAACGAAACGAGAATGCGCCGTCGCCATTTCAGCATTTTCAACAACAACGTTTCGTTTTAAATCGAGCTCTTCCTGTGAACGTTACAGTATTGTTTGCAGTATAGCATACACAAACTATCTCGTGTGTCTATGGGTTGGTGTGCTATTCGTTAGCGTCAGAGTGTCAAGGAGTCATAGTTCATGATAGCCGTGCGTGAGTGCGGACGAACCCGTACATTGCCGAGACAGTGATGTGATAGACAATGACGTACAGTCCACTCATAAAGTCACAAAATAATATCCACGTGTTATGTATTTCCAATCCTAAAGTTCACGTACCAAACTAGTGACGTCAAACTTAAACTTGATCGTTTGATAAAGCTTGTTATTTGACGACAGATACCTAATGGAGGGAATTTGTATGCATGATATGTAGTTACATAAACAATCTTTTACAGAAGAACGAGTTTCCTCCCTCCATCCCTATGAACTGCATTATGCTATTAGCCTATTTCCTTTACGATGATTAATGAAATTGCCACCAAAATCTCGTGCATTCATGGGCTAACAGTGCCGAACACGTATACCGAAAAATTGGTTGTCAAAAAAAGTTGGTTTACGGACGATAAATTTTCGTGATAACGTCATAAGAAAACCGAGCCGAATGCTTAGGCCGACCGTGCCTCTCTATCACTTGTTTCGCACTATCGCTTGCACGCTCGGCTCAGGCGGAACGTGATACTTTTTCGTGCGTGCAGCCGGCGTTATAAGACGTCGCGTCAAAAAAAAACGGCCAAGTGCGAGTCGGACTCGCGCACAAAGGGTTCCGTAACATTCTCTATAAAAACAGCAAAGAAATCACGTTTGTTGTATGGGACCTCCTTAAATACTTATTTTATTCTGTTTTTTACGTCATCTGTTAAAATTTCAACTGTCTAACTATCGCGGTTCATGAGATACAGCCTGGTGATAGACGAACAGACAGACTGTCGGACAACGAAGTAATAGGGTCCCGTTTTTACCCTTTGGATACGGAACCCTAAAACAAGGTTTTTAGTTACAAACAGAATTCGGCATCAAACTAACTCTTCGAAAAACAAACTTCAAACACTTCAAGATTCGATCTAGGATATTTACAGCTACGATAACGCTATTTTCCTTACGTCCCTTCGTTCTTTAGGAAATGCCTGAAACTGTATTGCTTACAATTTCCAAAAGAAACTTGGAAGCACGAACATGTAAACAGAAACAGCGCATTATTGAATCAAAGAAAGAACACGCTCCCAGAGAGGGTCATTTACGTTTTGCATCACACGATACGTTCATTTTACGTTCCCTTTACGTGACGTAAATCGTAAAAGTCGGCGCCCGTTCACATCCTCGTTTTGTGTGCTAGAAGCTTCACAGTTAATGAATATTCCGTTTTGAGCGCTGAAGTACTTCCAAGGCCATTCATTTGATGAACTTGGACTTTATAACACGGGAATTCCGACGAGAATATCTCGAAGTTAAATTGATGTTTGTTTGAATGCGTGAGTTGATTGAAGGTGTTAAATGAATTGCTTTAAAATATCTTATGAATGGTTCAAGTCAAGTGGAACCCTAGTCATTTATTTACCTGTTGAAGTGCTGATTGATAGGTTTGGATAAGGTAGGGGTTGATTGCGATTGGAGAAATGGGTATTTTGTTTGTGAGAACTGACGACGAATGTACGCGGTCAGAGGCAACCGTTTCCTGGATACCACATCCACCGGCAGCCACGGGCGACCTGTTCCCAAAGCTTACACACCATTCTAAAGCCATGTGTCAAAATATTTTAGTATCATGTTTAGAACTAGCATTTTAATTATAAATTTTATAGCGCGTAGTAATAAATATAGCATCAAAAAGTTGTTGTCCCGATATTCTACAAATAAGAAGTGCAGAATAGAAAGCTTTGATTTTATTCCCACTTGTGTCATTTTGGCTCAGTTCTTCTTGATTTTCGGACTACGGATTCCCCTATTCAGCATTGTCATCTAAGCCCGACAAGGCCGACATAGTCGCGCGTCTATTAGAGTTGATTGAAAAATGCCGTCGTCCCCTGTCAATGAGAGCGCGCCCAGTGGACCCACTGGAGCGTCTAATTCGACCCTGTTCATATATACCATTCCTTGGATTACATTTCATGACTGTCCTATCGCGTTATGTGTTGGGGTGCTAGTTGGATTTCTGCTATTAACTTCTAATTGAAGTGACTGTTTTGTTTTATGAATAGTCGACTTGTTTAACTGCAGTCGTGTTCCCCTGTGCCTCTTTTTACGACATCAACTGGATGACATGGCTAACTACGGGTTTCCATTGATTAAAAAAAGTTCGCTAACAAATTGTTTATTGACATCTGAACAGCAGAATCTCCAAATACTTCAAGGAAGGCAATTAAATGTCAGTCAAATCGACTGACAGTTTTCGGTCAAATAAATTTCGATCTTGGGATAATCTATTCACTGTCACTTTTTTAAGATTTTGAAAATTTGAAATCACTATTTTTTACATTATTAGTTTTAGATGGAATAACAACAACTCATACTGATAACTTACAATGTATAACGCTCCGAAAGGAAGGAAACACGTTTTTAAAACTCGTCTAACTGTACCCTGTCTTACCCTGTACAATTCGAGTAAATTTAACTTAACTAACTAATTAATTAACATTTTTTGCTTTTTATTTGTCTTTATTTTTATTGTCTATAAGCTGTTAATTTTCCTAGAAATAAAAACTCAAGAAAACATAAGAAATTCCGTCGAGAAAAAGAAAATCAGTTCCAAGTAAAATTCCATCGTGCCCTCCATCGTGGTGCTCTGATAGATGACAGGCAATTCCCTTGTTCCCGTGCCGTGGAGTGTCACATACGATATTGACTCTTAGCTTCAATACCCTTTGGATTCTGTGACGTGGAGTAGATTACTCGGGGAAGAGAAATTTGTCACGTTGTCTATGGAACTTCACGACGCATTGAACTTAATTCAGATAAATTGATACCAATGTCTTTGATATTGTGACAGGAGGTCTTTGATAGGCTTGAAATTTTTTAATTTTAGCTTGAGGCTACAAGATGAGCAGGCTTTCCATCTAACGGCCTTAGCGTGACTTGTCATCAGCTGAAGATGATGGCCAAGTTCTAATTGGCCTCACCATCACACACGCATATTCTTCTACCACAGTTGTTAGTATAACTTCTTTGTCAAATGCAAGTTCACTGTTGGATCTGCCTCATAGATTACTCTTAAAGAACGGGGTTCACTGCGGGTATTTGTCAGTCAGTTGGACAGATGGATCGCAGTCAGTTGTAGTTAGTTGTACGATCACTGTAGAGCACCTCCTGATTTTTTCCCTCACTGGCCTTTACGTTTAATTAGTGTATAACAAATATTTCTCGTTATAAAGAGAACGCATTCGAACTCCTTCTTCAAAAGACAACTTTTTAAAAGCTATTCGAATTTCACTCCAGACAATTTAAAGTTATTGAGTGTTTTTGTATGTAGTAAAATCCGTAGACGAACTGCGGTTACTGACATAGCTCGATGAGTCAGTGAGCTTACGTGGCAATGGGCAGGCCACATCGCTCGAAGAACGGATAACCGATGGGTAGTAAGAGTTTTCGAGTGGCGACCACGTACCGGGACACATCTACCAGACCGTCCACCTATTAGATTGACGGACGACCTAGTTAAGGTCTCGGGGAGTCGCCGGATGCAAATGGCTCGAGACTGGTCAGTGTGGCGTACCATGAAGGAAGCCTATGTCCAGCAGTGGACGTTTCCCGGATGATGATGATGAGTGTATGACACATGTTTCATGTGTCTTCGAACTAGTTCTTCAAAAGAACACGCATCAAATTTGTCATTGAAGTAACTTTTAAAAGGGCATTGGAATTTTGCTCGCGAGAATTTAAAGTTTGTTGAGTTGTTGTTGCAAAATCACTCTTTAGTTTACGATCAACTTTGCTTACAAATGTCGCCCTAGTTCGTGCTTTAATACGACTCGTAGACGACAAGTAAACTTTATACGGTTGTAAAATAAAAACTGGAAAATTGTTGAAGGTAAACTTTATAGTGCAGTAAACAGGAGGGATTCCGTTCCAGGATTTCTAAATCAAATAGAGAAGAAAGATGCCACCTTCTTTACTTCTTCTTCACTCCATTATTTCTTTGTACTCTTAGCTGCTAAGTGTATAAATACTTAAATTAATACTAAATATTTTATCCCAATAAACCGATATTTGAAAGAAAAAGCAATATTTACATTACGTATTTTATATTTTTAAAAAGCAATTTAAATTCGAAAATGCGGAATAGTGTCATGGCGTCTTGAATGACGTCACAGTTCCTGCTTCCTTCAACCTGCTCTGTGGTATGAAAATGTCAACAACAACAATGATGTTTTGCCTGTCGTGACGTAACGCTTTCTTGCGCTGCGTTCTTCATGTTCGCTGTCACGTGACTTAATGACTATTATTTTCGATTTTTTAAAATATAACAATAATCTACTATACTATACTTCTATTCATTTATAATTAGGTTTGAAGCATTTTATTTTCTGTAAAAAAAATTACATTTCACTTAAAATTAGAGACATCAAATTTTATACTAAAGTAGTTATCTTACAGCTAGTGTGTTGTACAAACTATAACACAGCAATTTGTTATTAGTGGACACACGCCTATTCTGCTTGTTACATTATTTCGTAAATTGTTAGGTGGGAAAATCCTCTGAAAATAATGTAGGAAGTTTGAACGCTATTACCAATCTGGGCGAGGCGGGTTGCCAACCACATCAGAGGAACTTTATAAGCATGTCTGTTTGTAAATCAAGTATCTACATGCAGGTATGTACCAAGTACTTGAACATATCTCAAATTGTAAATATTCCATGCGTGTTTGTTCTAGGCATTGTTATTGACGAGTGTAAATGACAATAAGACCGTAGAGAAAGATAGAAGAAATTGAAGAAAATAACGAAATAAGTAGCAAATACATGGTATCTAGACACTTGTAACGGCCTAAGCGTTAAGACTCAGACGCAGTTGCCTAATCGCAACACACGCAGGTCCCGGGTTCGATTTCCGGTAATTGATAAAATCACTTAGTAAGACTTTCCTTTCTTTAGTTATAATATTGCAGGCTGAATCACCTGATTGCCAGAAAACGGCACGTTAAACCGTTGGTCTCGGTTACTATCTACGACAGGTAGTAGCTATATGAGGCTTGTCAGAGGACTATGGCGGCTCAACAACTTTGACACTAGGGTTTGTGAGGTCGTTCATCGACCTTACAATCTACAAGATAAGATGAAAATTTACACACCAGTAGCAACCCAAGCAAGCAACCCGTTTGTTTATCATATGCTTATTATTTTTTTTAATTCACGTAATTATAAAAATGTAACAGATAAACATTTATGCCGAGAAGTTCATAACTCTGTATCAAGAAAAGCTTCAAAATTACCACAGAACTTGATAAATGTGGGACGTCGTCAATTAGCAGAGTGGTTCCCGCGGGGCTGCGAGGGTAGCCGGGGAATTAATTCAAAGCCTCTTGTAAAAATACATTTTCAACGCAATATTTTTTTCGCCCCCTGTTGATGTTGTTGAACGAAATTTGATTAAGTTCTGGGCTGGTGGGCTTCGGGCGATAGGGTTGTCTATTCAAGTTAAGAATATGCTTTCTTCTTTCTGTTTTGTCAGCTGGAGAAATCAACTGAAAATCAACGTCTCGGTCGCTTTTCATGACAAGATTTGGAATAATCTCTACGATTGATCGCAGATCTCTTTATATCTCTCTCGTTTACTAGAAATTTGGCTCAGTGGTAAGATGTCACCCAGCAGAAGGAAACACGGCTTTCTTTACAATACTTTTTATAGTATTACATAGTACGATAGTGATAGGCTTTTTTTAGGTTGTGTTATAAGAAAATAAAATACTTTGGGCTTCTTATTAATTTATTCGTGAAGTGGTCAATAATGTTATTTATAGACATTAAAGGGAAGGCTAGGCCAATATAGAACTGGGTGATGCAAAATATTATTTTATTAATTCAGTCGAAATATATCTAGGCTAAGTTATTCTAGTTTATTTTATTTTTATTTTATTTTATTTTATAGGTTGCCAACGCAGCATACATCATTCAAAGCAATTACACACACATACACACAAATTCAGTTCTAAATGCTGCCGCAATTACAGGCAACTACGGCTTACACAAAAAAAGCATCTGAATTTTAATATTAAAACAACATTTAAAAAGCGTGCCTCCAATTACAGACCGTAGGCACGCCTAACAGAGTTTTTAAACCTATCGATGCCGTCATCAAAAATATCTATATCTATCTCTTTGCTCTTTACAATCTTGTTGTATTGTCTCATTAGACGGTTCAATGGTGAATACTGTCCCAGATTCGATCTTGCAAAGAATTCAGTAAATAGTACGTTTTTGCCAAGACGTGGTAGTCTGGTCGGGATATGGAAATTTATTTTATTTAATAGCGAGGGCGAATCTGTAACACCATTCACTAATTTCCACAGAAAAGTGATGTCGAGCAAGTGTCTTCTGTTAGCTAAAGAATCCATTTTGTAGTAATCTAAACGATCTTTATATCTCGGAAGTTTTTTCGCCATGTGACAACCGTAAGTCATGTGCCACATAAATCTTTTTTGTACACTTTCCAACCGCTTAATATAAACATCGTAATGAGGGTTCCAAACTACGCTGCAGTACTCAAGTCCAGAGCGGACAAGAGCATTATATAATAAAATTTTGGTATTTGATCTTTTAAAATTTCTGCAATTACGCAGAATAAACCCAAGGTTTTTAAAAGCTTTTGTGACAATAGTATCAATATGTACATTGAATTGTAGTTTATAATCGAGTATAACGCCCAAATCTCTAATTTGCTCAACTTTTTTTAAAGAAGCATCGTTAATCATATAATTATTATTATAGTTGAAGGACCTGTCACAATGTTTTATCTGTTTTAAATCATATGCTATGAAATATACAGGTATCCAGGCGGTTCCAGAAAATCCTGTAGAAAATGTTTAAGAGCTCTGCAAATTGTGAAAATTTGTGTCTCAATCACGCATGAACCCCTGAAGGAATTTGGTTGACATTTATTACACAGGTGGAATATATTTTGGATTAAATACAGGAAAATATTTTATCACCGTACCGCGTTCTCATGGAATAATTTCTAATAATAAATATACTTCTCATCAGAAAAATCGAAACACCATGCAAGTTTATGATTTGTATGGATTATCAGAAAAACCTATGAAAATTTAATTTGAATTTAGAACATTAACATTAGGATTTGAAAACCTCATATTATTCACTATTAAACGACATTTGTCATATATTCCTAAATATACACATTTTTCTGGTAATCCTTACAAAACATAAACTTGCAAGGTTTTTCGATTTTTCTGATGAGAAGTACCTATATAAAAAGATCATATCGAAGCTTCAAAGTACATTCTTAGTGGCATAATTTTGTGGCATAATACATCGTGGTTTGAGGTTTCTAGACAGAGTCCTGAAAGCTCTATGCACATTATACATGCAAGCTTCTTCATCCTAAACTTGGATCCAGCTGAAATGCATAAGTAAGCAAGTACAATGTCTACTAGATAATCGTACTCAATATGCACATTAATCAAGTTTGCTCTCTAGCTATACAAACATATATGTATATCTGTTATATCTACGTTTTATAGTGTATGTAAATTCTAAGATGATAATATATTATTGATGAGCACTAGAGAGTTCGCCCCGGACTGACGAGAAACGTAAGTTCGAATCCTGCTCCTGTCAAAAATTTTTACGGTCTTCAAAGTGTTATTGACCACTGCGCCTAAGCAGTGCATATAAATGCATTTTGTAGTATGTATCCAACCTTTATACAGCGAAAAGTATTATAATGGATTTGAGATGCCTATATAGGGCTTTAGACTGTTAGATGAACTTTTATAAGAGTTTATATATACCTTAAGTTCTACATAACTTCACGAGTAGTTATTTATAATGCTCCTTGTGTTACTTGGGACATTAATCGGCAAAGCGTTCACACAGGTTCGAATCCTGCTCGTGTCGCAAACTTTTCACTATTTTCAAAATGATTACTAGATATATTATGAGCTGATTTAGTTAAATATATTGAAATTACTTATTTAGGTTAGCCTGATACATATATATAAATATAATATATATAAGTTTAAGCCGGGTAGTCGATCCGGTTTTGTAGATTAGCTTTTAAATTTATAGTAAATATTTAAGGTAAATAAATGCAAAAATGTAATTCTAGTATTTTTTTACACAAATTTAGATTATTAATCGATTTAGTAAATAGTGTAAAAGTGCAGGCCGAATTTGAAACATCTCTTACTACTGTAGTACACCAAAATTCGATTTATGTAACAAAATAAAAACAATGTTTTGTTTTAACTCACGTACGCAGTACCAATCCGCATAAAGAATGGAACAAAGAGATCGTTGGGGAAATAAAACTACCCAGAACACTCAGAATTAGATTTAACGACTGGATTTATTTCTTTGCGTCCAATAATTCGCCTTCTATAACCGATTGGTTGGTAATACAGGCTCTGCGAAAGCTTTCGTATTACGTTCCGATGTTTCTATACACTTATATTTTTGATCGTACAGGCTTTTGTTGTGTCATTGTTTGTATAGATATTTATTAAGAGTCCATAAAGCGACAGTGGCGCCCTCATTATCTTTTCTAAATTTCTCCGCAATTATAAAATAATTCCAAAAATATATTTTCTTACACCTCTATAATGACAGGCGTCTACAGTTTGTAATCGTAAAGTGGCGATTTTCATGTGATATAATTAAAACATTATACTTTTCAGATTTATTACTTATTGTTATTGTGTTTTCTGTTTGTTGTTATTTAGTTTTTAGGAATTGTATTGTTATTGTCATGTGACTATGGGTTTATTGCATGCAATAAACACTTATTATTATTATTCCTATAACTGTAGTACTTGTACTGTATCAGATCGTGGCCAAGCGTTGGTTATACAGTTTAAAAAACGGTCAAGTGCGTGTCGGGACACGTTTCTTCCGTAGTTTAACTGTAGTTTTAAAAAGTAAAAGTAATTTTGAATGAAAATAACAAATATTTAGACTTGAATATTTGTCATAAATTTTAATTTGATACCTCCACGCGTTTACAAGAACAAGTAAATGCGTGTAAAAAGAACTGGAAACCGACTTCAATTGCCCTAAAAGTATACTTTTACTAGGGCGAATTTGAGATTAAATCGTTTTCTCATGGATGTCGTTGTCAAAATTGCACCAAATTGTAATAGGACCACACGGGAAGCACCACCTTTCAAATAAAAAATAGAATCATCCAAATCGGTTCACCCAGTCAATAGTTCTGAGGTAACAAACATTTAAAAAAACATACCCGTTTAATTACCCTCCTCCATTTTTGAAGTCGGTTAAAAAGTGTCTTGGCAGATAAACAACCAAGTGATCCTACAAGAGTTCCTTTGGAGATACGGAACCCTAAAAACGCTATGCTGAGAGAAAACGCTCCACATTTTCAAGAGCTAGTTTTTGGGCACAGGATTTATTTATTTGGCTGTTAATGTTGATTCCGCCATCGCCATTCAAGTATCGATCCAACAGACGAACATCAGGGCTCCACCAGTACGTAGTTGACATCCCTATGGCTCGCACTAAGCGCTTTGCTTCTAATTTTATAATGCGTACAGCCAGGGAGTGGAACGCGCTGCCGGCGTCTGTAATCCCTGAAAACTTCAACTTGGGTGTCTTCAAGTCGAGAGTCAGCAGGCACCTTCTAGACCAACGCGCACCATCGTAGGCCACATCGTCGCTTACCATCAGGTGAGATCGTGGCCAAGCGTTGATATATATTTTGCACACAAAAAATGGATTTCTAACAAAGAAACACAATAACAACAACTTAAACACTTATTTGGCTCTTACTCATCAGCATGGTCAACAAGTTGCATGTGTTCATTATTCCATAACGTGTATGGTATGGCTCGCTCCGCTTATCGCTGGTTTGTCTCGATCCAAGGCGCCTGGCTATTTTAGTGCGGGCCACGTGCCGACACCAGATGCAAACAAACGTACGCGTGCCTTTTATAAATTATTATGTATGTTAGTTGTATCGCATGTGTGAAGTCGGGAAGTGTGGTCAACGTCTGGGAAATAATGATAAATTGCTATTAAAATAAAAGGAATTAAGAAAAAGTTCCAGAAGGTATAGACTAAGTAGGTATAGTATGGAATAGAAATCGTTTATTCAGAAGAAAAAATATGCTAGTGACTTTCATTAGTAGAGTAGTACAAAATAGTACTCGGAGTAGGAGTAGATAAAAAATACATTATTTTACTTAGATTTAAAACACTTTCAAATTTCAAAAAATACAATAAAACAAAATTTACAAGTGTCTGAAATGGTATCCAGCTCAGCATGGTGCTTCTGATTGATTTAATTTATAGATTACGACGTGCCTAGAGAAGGTTATGTTTCCAGGTGGTAAAATTTGCAATTGAAAGATTTATTGTTGAATGTCAACCTGATAAAACAAAACTCGTGACAAAAGTAGAAACATGTGACCAGTGCAGACTAAATCCTGGTAACAAAATTACAAAACAACAAACAAACTACTAAAGACATTCACATGACCAAAAAATTATAGCACCCAATGTACCGAATACCGAATGTATTCCACATTCGTACACTCCCACATATTTCTAAGGAAACATGCGAAAGACTTAAACAGCTTAAAATACGAGCTATTCCATTCGAGTGTAACGTATTCGAAAGCTGCAGCATTCCTTCACACTAATTAACGAACAGGCATTTGATGAATTTCCGGGTGACGATGTATGACTGCAACATGTATTAGTGCTCTGCTCTCATGGACCTCTAATAACAAGATACACTCATATTTTTTGTGTTAAGTTAAGGAATGATTGATTGTATGATGTAATGTGACAAATGATTGTAATGTAATAAAATTTACTCGGTGAGGTCAGTTTTTACTCACAATTCCACACTAAAAGAGAATAATATTGTGAATAAGATATTCTAAGCTGGAAACTTGTATAAGCTTTTATTTTGACATTCTAAAAGTGGTGTCAAAAGTCTCATAAAATCTCGAGGTCAACAAATCCCCTCATATTAAGTCAAATTGTGTCGATCTGAAGGAAGCACATGTCCAACAGTGGACTTGTGGACAATATTATATACCTAAAATAAGAACCATTTTCGGAAAGAAAAAACTAACTGTTCTGGGAGCACAACTGTTTAATAAACTTCAATCAGACATAAGAAATACTGGATCATTTGAGTCGTTTCAAAAATGTATTGGCTATGAACGTGTTACTTAAACCCAAATCTCTTTAAATTAGACTGATGATAAACTGTTTTACTTTCGTAAGTTTTGTCCCGTTTCATTATATGCCATGTAAATGACGATGAAAAAAATCATTTATACATTAATTAATTAAGTTACTCATTTAGGAGACGAATAGTCATCATCATCATTACCATCCTATATGTGTCCCCACTGAGGGGCTCAGGCCTAATCTCCTACACAAAGTGTAATGTGAGTAGTCATTATGAGAAATAAAGATATCTTTAAATTGAAATCCATACATAATGTACAAATGAATGCTTTTGACTATCAATATGACTTCATTTCTTTCGGACACTTTTAAATCCAGAAATCATGTAACAAAATATTGCTGCATGCTGTATGTGCAAAATGCCAACCCAACCAAATAAGGACAACTTTAAAAAAAAACTTGAGAGGTGTCAAGGGACACCCGGATGGAACGAAGTTCCTTTCGATTAATTAGTGAAGGAATTGTAATAAATTTTTACAAATTTTCAATAAGGTTTGAACGGATTTTTAACATTATATTTTAAATATGGTTTTGTAGTTTTTTTCATTAGATTTTTTATGTACGTGATACGTTTTGTTTTTAGCGACATCTGTCATTGAGTAGCGGCAACTAATCAGAGCCATCTGTTGTCACATAGCTGTACTGTTGGTATCGTCTTACTACTACGTACGTCATACTAACAGATGACGCTAAATTACTATAGCAAAAAGTGTCGGTGACAACTTTTCGTAAGAATTTTTTCCGTCTAGCCCCCTTTCACAACGCGCGATAAGGAACTTCGTTATAGATATACGGATTAGGATAGACGGTGCTTGTTTGCTCGTCGTTTTAACATTTCAAAGTTGTAGTTTTCAGGGAACACGGAAACCTGTAGTGTATTCCATATTTACGCATGATAAATGTGGACGCGAACTTGAAACTCTTGTAGGTTCGAAAGCTTATTCTTATCAATTTGACCCTGCATTTGTTACGGACACTTTTCATTTCACACACGTGTAGCATCCTATCACGATAGATCACAGTGTTGTGTACGTTAGATAGACTATTTAGGTAACAAGGTACGGTAAGGTAACGGGCGATTCAAGGCTGTCAATTATCAACACTGCTCACACAACGCCGCGCCTTATACGTCGCCGTTACAGAGTTGCGCAATGTGCGACCGGACTGTCATTGTTTACATCAGCTGTGGTCAACCTGAGGGCCTCTCCACCCTAGGAGTAGACAAAGTACAGTCAGCGTCGTATGTACCTACGCAATTTTGTACCATGTCATATTAAATTTAATTTGAATGTAATTTTTATAGGACCACTTTGACATTGACATTTTGTATTTGTATTTTACATCTTTATGCTTTGAATAATTAAAAAAAAACTTTCTAGGGTAGGAGGATATATACTAACACATTATGGAATTTTTAATTCTGAAATAAAAGTTTTGAATTGAATTTGCTGCCCGTCCGTCTGTCTGTATGTCTATCAATGCCCTTTTTCTCAGGAGCGTGTTAACGGAATTCCGCCCAAAATGCTTCCATACTAAATTTCTGTTGTCATAATCTTTTAAAATAGAATAGCTGGCTTTGATTAGTAATTACCTAAAAATAGGAGATAGGATTATAGTGTCGCGAAACGACTATCATTAACTTAAATGGTCCATAGATGGAGTTTTCAACAATAAACGAAAAATAGTGCTTAAAAATGAAAAACTGCGATTCACTATGAAGATGATGCTAATGATACTCATTTCGCGACATTATAATCCGATGTACTATTTTTAGATAATTACTGCGAAATTCCAGCGTTCCTATTTTAAAAGATTGTGTCCAAAAATTGTATGAAACTTTTTTGAGCGAATAACCTTAAATCAAACTGGATCCCCATCCAACAAACGCGTTTTTTCCGTCGTTTTTGTTAGATCTTGCGTTAAATATTGTACGCCGGTACGGAACTCTTCGTGTGCAAGTCCGACTCGAACTTGACCGGCTTTAAACGATCTGAGTACCCTTAAAAGTGGTATTTGTACCATCTCAGTCTACAATTCATTGAACGCATCAGCTGTTTATATTCTATACATAGATCCATGAACAATATAGATCCATACATATAAATATGAGTATATGTATCTAAATCATGACTGAATATCTATTAATACCGTCTTGTTGCACGATTATATCATGGCCCAGCATGTGTTAGATGCATCAGGCGGATATTCAGTTATGAATGCATTTATATATTATATTTATATGTATAATAATTTAGGAATGCAGTGCACGGTCCTCGAGCGTGCTCGAAGCGTAAACAATATAACACAAGTTAGTTAAATTGCTTCTGGAAAATGATTACATGGGTACTCTTGTGTCTAAACTAGGGATATGTTCCTTTTGGGTATGCTGTTGTCAAAGCGCCCATACAAACGTAGTCCTATTTTGAGTATTAAGCTATGAAAATCTATGAAATTTTCAAGAAACAATCTAGAAACAAATATCTGTGTCGGTGATGAGTCAGATTTTATATATTTCCAGAGTTACAGGGCGTCAAAGTATTGTATTTTTCGGTAATTTAGAACAATTTCGAAAAATCCTTCAAATGATCACTGGACTACGAAACATCCAAATAACGGGTGGATAACTTCGCGTAGTGTATGCTGTCTCACCGTACGCGCTCGGGTAGGATAGGGCTCGGAGAGGGACAGCTACAAAACAATGCAACCTTGAACGCGGCCACGTGGTCTTACCAACATAGCCTCGTTAAGGAAAAAATCGTGGAGGGACTTGTGCTAATGTGTCTCACTCTCCACTTCAATTTATTCACTTGACTCATTTCTGAATTTGAACTACCATGTAAATATTCCAAGTTCACTACCAACAAAGGATGTGTGCCGACTAATCAATCAAACAACTTTTTATACTGATCAATGAAGCGGTTCCCTTGTGATAATTTCTATAGTCCAAACCAAAGAACCGTGGGCAAAAATATATATACTGTAAAATACTCAATATTACACGAGGTTTGTTTGCAAAGAGGATTTATAATATTTTCCAATATTACACTTGGCATTTCGATGACGTGATTGTCTGTAATAACTTCGCTGGGGAGGCGGAAACTTCCACTGCTGCTGCTGATGTTGAAGGTGATAAACTTATAATTTCCTCTAATGTCACCTGCATGTGACTCACATCTCTAACACCTAACACCAAATGGCTTAATTAAACTATCATTCATCAGCAGCTGCATAATTTGACATGAGCCCACCTCATTAATCTCAAGATCGAATTGGATTACTATAACAGGATTTATAATAATTAGCAAGCTTGGCAGACAGACCAGTGATGTACACTCGAGTATATAAATATGTATCAACTGTTGTACCATGTCACATTCACCCAATCTTGTTTCTATGCAGTGTGTTGAAGAGAAATTACAACTAAAGTTTAATGACATGGTTCAAAAGTGGATACATATTTCTGTACTCGAGTGTAAATACACTGCTACCAATCACAACATTATTATTTCTAAGTATCCTCTACTACATTTATATAAACTGACTTCTGGGTGCGCACGCTTATATCGCCTTATCGCCACCTACCATCAGATAAGATGAAGGCCAAGAGCCAACCCATCATACATAAAAAACTATCAACTAGTATTTAAAACGTTTTTTGTAAATTATTTTAGCGGGCATTAAGTTCGCGTTTATCGCTTGCAAGACAATAGATGCCTTAAATCTCAATGTAAAATTATAAAAGTAACTGAATTTAAAAACACTAAGTCCAACCACAGAAAAAGTGTAGCTAACTATTTTGGATGCGTTTAATAATAATTACACTGCATTAATTCGCGTATAATGCCATAATATGACAAGATTAATTATTCCTGACGAACACGCGCCGTGTTGGATTCAATCATAGTAAACGCAATAACGGATGTTAGTATGTGCTGGGTGCAGATGTACTGCGAAGTGCAGGCAGGCAGTCTCGTACCGTCGTACCGTGCTCCAACCGTAAACATAATTTAAAGGAATTGCTGCGGGAAATTTCCAGTTAAGAAATACACTTATGTTAAGGTTATCATCTTGAAAACCGAATTCTTACCAACATTTTTGTTGAGTTTTACTAATTTTTAGGGTTCCGCATACAGAGGGTAAAATCGGAACCCTATTATTAAGACTCCGCTGTCCGTCCGTCTGTATGTTTGTCCGTCTGTAACCAGGCTGTATCGCATGAACCGTGATAGTTAGACAACAAATGCTAAAAATCAGAATAAAATAAATATTTAAAGGTTTAAGCTCTCATACAACAAACGTCACTTTTTGCCGTTTTTGTAGAGGATGGTACGGAACCCTTCGTGCGCGAGTCCGACTCGCACTTGGCCGTTTTTTTAAGATTCCTTATCCAAAAGTTACCAGCTTTTAAGGTTCCGCTGCCTATCCCTCCATCAGTTAGTCACAGGGCTGTATCTTCTGAACCATAATCGGTAGACATATGCATCATAGATTATGTATTTAAAAGAAGAAGAAAAAAGTCACCCGTGTTGAAAAAAAAAATTGGTGTATGTCCATACAACCACCAGAAACGCATGTTTCGAATCTCGAGTTTGACTCGCACTTGGATTGGTTTTTAATTCAAAGCTAAAATTACAATAAATGGAATCAAAATGGCGCACAGCTTCAGCTGTATTGAATTCACAGATGACGTCACATTGAAATGTCTAGATAATTTACCCAAATCATTTTAACCATTTAGAAGTCACGAGAAAATATAAAACACAGCAGTTGCGAATTTTTCTTCTTTTATGAAGCTCCTCTCATTGCCCTGTTCGTAATGGCTTGTGATTCAATATACCTGTAAAAATATCACATTGCTAAATTATCTACGCCATACATTGTCTAGAACTAAGAGGAGAAAGATCTACTAACCAATGTATTAGTGTATCCGGTTTGGCACAAAGATATTGTTTTACTACCTATCCGATGAACTGTCTCCCCCAAGGCAAAAGCTGCATTTATTTTGCATTCATATGAACGATAACGATGTTTAGCTTGTGAGGTGGCCTGCCAGAATTTTATTCATATATTCTTAGAAAATATACGATGTCATGTAGTTTATAATGTATTCACTTGTAAGTATTAGGTTTCCTTGTTCACTACACTTTATATGTAAATTTTATACGACTTCTTGGTAACGTTTAGATATAGTACATAGACTATCATGTAATGAATCACAAATGCACATTTGATAGATTTAGATTCTTTTAGGAACGAATCGCGCCAGTCCTTTTGATTAACCTCGGAGATGTATCGTTGTTACAAATTATCTTCATCGCTATTCAATTCAACGCACCGATTTTCTTTTGTCTTTTCTCTATTGTTCTCGTAAACACAAGTAAAGGTAAGAGCGCCCAGTGAACTACGATACGTGATAATTCGGGCGAAAAATTGATAGCTATGTTGGTAGCTTGATGAGAGAATACTTTTGTAGTCCGTGAAAAACTTTTGTCAGACTCGTAGTACGTTCATCAGCGAAAATGCTTCTCTTTTCAAGATGTGGGGATTGATCTGATGAACAAAGTATGGGTTTTGAAACAATTGAAATGAATCTTATCACGTAGTTTGTAAGATCGATGGCCGACCTCACAAACCCTAGTGTCAGTGAAAGTATAGGCCCCATCATTGACCCGGCTTCGCACGGGTAATAGAGCACCTATGAACCTATGAAATATAGCCTATGTTCCTTAGGGATAATGTAGCATTCTAATTGTGAAATAATGTTAGAAATCGGTCCAGTAGTTTTTGAGTTTAATCGTTACAAACATATATTTAGACTTTTAAATTTTTGTATAGAAGACTGTGGCGAGCCATCAGAATCGCAGTCTATTTAAATGATCCAACTAGACCACCTGACTGAAATCTTTCCCACACAGCAAACCTTTATCAACGCCGATGCGTAGGAGAACCTTAATACGAACGTAAAATGTAACGAAAACAATAAATTTTTCTTATCGCCATGCGCTGTATAAAATGCCGTCATCTCTTAACATGAAGCTATTGAAAACATGTTCAAACAAAACCTTTTATTAGCAGTGTTCGATATAAAACGATGTCGTTGGAGAGTTTATTTCATTTTTAGTGGTCTCGGAACAGTAAAAACTTTTTCAACTGTCTGAGCAGATGTCCAGAAGGAGAACCTACCTATCGACTTGTGAATAAGAAGAGATTCTAAATGAAATTCTATGACATTTAAATCGTTTACCAAATATTAATCCGATTGCTTAACGGTGAAGGAAAACATCGTTAGGAAACCTGTATGTCTTAAACAGGCATGTGAAGTCCGCCAATTCGCACTGGTGCGTCTGCTGCACCTCACACCGCCGCGTGGTGTACTATGGCCCATACACTCACTATAGGAGAGTAGGCCTGAGCCCCTGCAGTTGGGACGTATATAGGCTGTTGATGACCAAATATATAGTCTTATTTATATAAATAACGTTTTTTAGATGGATTAGGCAATGGGTCGAAGCACAAATAGCTGATGGCGTGTAAAAATTCTAGAGTGGCCTCCAGCCAGCTGGTCTGACGGCCTAAAGATAGTAGAAAGCGAGTGGATTAGGAGGATTGAGGAACGGAATGAGTGGCGCACGTTAGACAAGTCGCAACGCGCAGGCAAGTCTTCAGCAGTGGAGAGACACTGGCTGATAAGTCAAATAAGTCATGGACCACATCCAAACTTTCTTGTTATACATCTTACATTTGCATCTGACGACAATGTCACGGAAGTCAATTTTACTGGCTGTACATCGTTAGGGTTAATTTGTAATCCAGTGAAATTGCGAACTAAGTCAAAGAAGCCGTGTTTCATTTTCTATTCAAGCGACGGACGAGGGAGAAATGGCGTCAGACGTATATACACTGGATGTGGCGGAGAATGAGTCACTCAAACAAATGACTGTCAGACACGCTTTAGTTCTAGTCATTCATTGGATACCCAAATATGACGTCCGGCGAAAGTCAGGCTGATTGTCTTTGTCCAAAATTAGTATTCCAATATCATAACGTAGTGGGCATTTCGGCCCGCGGGCTGAGTGAGGGGTGGGCTGAGTTGACGAGTAGATCTTACGATTCAGCATGGAATTTAACATATTTATTGAATAAAGTCTTTTTTATAGTTGTCAATGGCAATAAATTTTGGTACCAGTAGTATAGATTTGTTTTACATCTCTTCTGAACTTGAGATATGGCAATTTTAAATAGGAACGCATCTTTGCCAAATTATTTAACGAAATAAGTGTTTAACAGCAACATTATGCGCGTATACCCACTGAAAGTGAATGATACTATGACTTGACCATTTAATTATCGCCATTTTATCGCTGATGTAGCAGTAATCGTATTGATCAAATACCCCTTTAACATCCCTTTTCCTTTGATGAAGTGTCAACTTTAGTACTCGCTTTAAATTGGCATAGAATAGAGATGTGATTTTATATGACACAAACCGTCAAATTTTACTATAATTCAGTGACTTACACCTCGGGATTTCAAATTCTTTCTCTTAGTCAAAATCAAACGATTTAATAGATACAAAACGTTTTTAAATTTATTAATCTAATATAATACGTAGATACGTTTTTCGGCTCGAATCTTCATAAATATGACATAGGTATGACCTATGAATTTATTATTACGATTATAAATAGTTTTTTTTTATTTTGAACTCGTATCATCAAACATCAACAGCCTATATACGTCTCCACTGTAGGGGCTCAGGTCTATGGCCACCACGCGGGCCTAGTGCGGATTTGCGGACTTCACATGCCAGTTCAAAATATGCAGGTTTGCTCACGATGTTTTCCTCCACCGTTAAGCAATCGGATGATGTACTTGAATTGAAAAACAACTCATAGGTACACGGCTGGATTCGAACCCGGAACCCTCAGATTGAGAGTGCGCACCTTATCCACTGCGCCACCGACGCTTCTCTAGTATTTAAGAGTTTATTATAAAAATTGATTTTTCTTAACTACGATTTCTTCCCAAACTCATCCAGTAAGCGAAACTACGTCTTAGCTCCGTGACATTTGGCCTTGGGCTACAAGCTCGTCTGTTTCCGAAACAACAAAGTCCCGTCTTCTGTGTTGTTGTTGGGAATGTCAACGGGAACAGCACTGGATCGTTACGTTCCCGGGACGTAGCCGGGAGTTCGATTGAATGTTACATATTACAACTTGCTTCATGTATCTTCATGATATTTATCATCAGTGATAGACATACACTGCTAATGATTTAATACATTAAATGAAAATAGTTGTTACTCTCCATATAAACCTAATACAAGATTACATAGGGATTTTGAATCTACTTTTGTAGCAACAATATCTTACTCCAGCCACCAATCCGCCTATCAAGCGTCATAGATCCCTTTCATTGAAGACACACACAAGTCATCAGTCAGTACTTAAGAGGAGGTCCTGAAAATATTGTATAAATTATAGTCCTTCTAAGAAAAATAAACTATTTAATTATTATTATTATTCATACTAATTAATAAATGCGAAAGTGAGTTTTTTCGTTCGTCCTTCCTTCGTAATGGAAAGTCAAAATGACTTGATTTTTGTGTAGAGATAGTAGAAGGGTCGGAGAAAGACATAGGCTTCGTTTTATCCCGATCAGATCAGCGCAGACGACCTAATTGTCGATGAACTGTTTTGCACCGCGACAGATCGGAAAATATACAGTGAGATGTCAGCCAACCTTAACCTTCCCTTGGGAAACGTTCACTGCTGGACATATTATGGAGGAGGTATAAGGGAATGTCAAACCAGTAGATATGTATTTCACTTAAACTTGGTTGGGAGAACCTGTGATGTATAGATAAATTATATAATCGATCCACATATTTTTAAAGTGAATGAATTTACATATACGATTATATATTTAGATAGCTTTATACTTGTACCGTGTGATTGTTTCCAATGGCTCCCACGAATATAATAACTAAGCAGTTCGTTGGACTGATATAAAGATTATGATGTCTAGTCTAAGTAAGATCAGGAGATTTACATTTACGAGTACATCTTGGCTGGTCTGGAGCTATCATTCACAATGTGTTTGTACTCGATTTTCATCTCCTTAAAGTAAGTGACGATAACTTCGTAAGATGGATGTGTGACTGCCCAAAAGCCTCCATTTAATTTAAATCACGTCGGATTACAAATACTATTTACCACTTGGTGCCTCAATACGACGGCACGGGAAAAAAGGCGATATTTACTTGGCTACGGTGAAGATAAAATGACTTGTCGTGAGATAATTTATAAAGTTCACTGAGACTAGACATTTCCAAAGAATTATCCTACAACATAATTCATTTAGAATAATTTAGATTATGAAAGTACAGCTCTGCTATTCGTCTAATATTGACTGCCATCACTAATTTAGACAAACACTAATCTGTACCTTGATTTGACCAGTTCGTCTTGGCTTTAGAATACCACCACATACAATTCCGTGGGTTATAAGGCCACCTACAGAAAAATATTCAGTAGACGGCCAACATCTGTGTACGTATTAGCTACATATTGCTGCGATCTAAAATCCACCTGCAAATTTTGGAAATTATGGGAATCCACGCATGTCCAAAAATCCTACGTGGTTATCTATTAAACGCAGTTGATAATGAACGTTTACTTTGATTCTAAAAATCCCATGTGTTCATCCATAAACAGTGTTTCGTCACTGAGCTACAGGATACATAATGTACACAAAAAACAACTTCGAAATTCAAATGAGCTAATGTGGATTGACACAGCAAAAAAGAAACCGCTACTCGTTTTAAATTAGCTTCTTAGAGAGTAATAACCATTCCGTTTGAATACTTTATAATGAATTTGGGCTGGAGTTGTTGCAGGCAGTCATAAACCCTTAGAAGCGACCGGGGATGGGCACAAATCAGAGTTTATGAGATTAGAGTTGTTCATGCGCAAACCGAGATAAATCCGATGCGCGACCCGCGATAAGTACGCACGGAAAAAATACAGTGCCTTATATGTAGATGAGGCAATATACAGGGAAATACTGGCCAAAGTGCAAAGTGAATATACAGTTGAGTATATACAGTACACAAGTAAGCTAGACCGTTGACTAAATTTGAAGTTCTAATAGGTCTTGTTGTTTAAAGTTAATAAAAAGGATGCCAATACTTTTAATACTACTTATAACTTGGTATTATTTGTGTATTTAGATTTTCTGCAACACAGGTCTCCTAGTGCGGGAGGTAATGTAAATTGTATGTGTTTATATTAATCAGGAAAATTAACATTTAAAAAAAGTTATCAATTTCGCTTAGACTGACAATTTGGGTTGGTTTGGGGCTAAGAAACGAAAGAGTTGCTTTATTAATATTGGTAAACATACATTTATTTACCTATAAAGCTTTGTCACACTGTCTTTAATCAGTTCGTATTGCTAGTGATGACATATGGAATCCAAACGTCTTTTACTGTTGGCCGAATAAACAAGTTGAGTAAATCCAAAATGAGGAAATCCGTAGACGAGCTAGGGTCACTGACATAGCTTGACCAGGCAGTGAGCTGAAGTGGCAATGGCAAGAACTGATAACCGATCGGAGTGGCAACCAGTGCCCGCTGCATGGCTTTAGCTATCGCGTCGCGGGCGACGCGGTTTCAATTTTATACCATCGCCGTATATATCGCGCTAGCGTGCATGGGTTCGCGGCGCGATTCGTATCCACCTTGGATAAAGTCTATGTCGCGCCATATAAATTTTTTTTTCATATTGCTTTTTCAAGTTTTTTGGTACGACAACACTCAATCGGTAAACAGTGCTGCCCCAAACCATTCGTTCATTTAGTATTTTTTTGACATACGTTACGTAAATGTCAAAAGTTTAAACCATAACTTCTTTCATTTCTAATGTATTTCCAAAGGTTTATTTTAAATCTGTGTGATAAAAACTAATTAAATTCATCAAAATCAAAGAAAGGATGTTGCCGAAAAATAAGTGAGTTTTATTATTTCAATTTTATAATCATACTACATAGTACCTTACACATCAATTTGATTTACGTAAGTATAGTCCCCAGAGTTAAATTAAATTAGCAGTTCATGGCAGTTTTTGTCATTTATCACGCCACAGCCCCTTTCGTTCCACCTCAACCAACCCTTGATAGTGCATGCTGCTCCTTTTTGGCTCAAGAACAAGTCCATACACTGTAAAAACTTTTGTTACATAGAAAGCGCAATTCATTATTTAATTTATAATATTTCAGACATGGAGAGATCTAAAAAAGAAAGCTCATGATGAAGGTGCGAAAATAAGGGTGGCGGGCACTCAAACTGGGAATTTTACTCCTGTGCCAACCCTCTCTGAATTGAGCACTACAATTCGTAGTATAATTGGCAGTGAGTGCGCATTTGGCAAAGGAGAAGCCAGAGAAAGAAGCAGCATCGGTGTAAGTGACTTAAAAGTGTGATAAGTTTTGTGAATTTTGAAGTTTACTTTTGCATTAATATTTGAAATTAACTTTTTTTTGTTAAGAGTTATTATATTATTAAAATTTGTCTATGCATTTGAATTTAAATAAATATAAAATAAAGGTTTTAATGCAGGCTGAAACATTTCCAAGTACAATAAACAATGTTTCTAAATCACTAAGTTAATTGGGATGTACACTAGTTTTAAATGAGAAATCATTATTTACAGGACATTTTACAAATGCGAAATAAAATCCTTGAGAGACGGAACAGGATAATTGAAATTCAATAATGAAAAACAGAGAGAGGTATGTATTCATTTATTATTGACTTATTACACAGAATTCAAATGTTTATTTTCAACATTTTGATTATAAAAATAACACTATTAAAGTCAATTAAACCAATTGACAAATAATCTCTACAGCAATCACATCTTTTAAGTCTAGGATAATCGAGATGTCTGCAAATGTTTCATGATGTTAAATAACGTGTAGGCTGCGTTAATCATATCATATGCTTTCTCAGGCCCACAATGGAAATTGCAATCCAGACCAAACATATGAAACGTGCCCTTCAAATACCCATTTGTTCGTTCAATAGTATTTCTGGTCCCACAGTGCCATTGGGTATAGCTCGCCTCTGGCGAGTTGGCGGCTTCTCCTCGAGTAGGTGTCATTACCCAAGACTCAAGAGCATAGCCAGAATCTCCTGAAAAAGTAACACTAACAAACTCATTTTTTGTTACAGTTTACGTCAAGCAAAGCCCTCACTTTCACATGTACTGGATACCCTTCACGTGTGTGAGGAGTGAAGTCTTCAGCGAGCTCTGCGCACAAGTAGTCTACCATATCCGGGCTCCCTTTTCGAAGAATTCCTATCTGAGTAGAGCCCAAGCGTCGACGAGGTCCCTCACAGCTCTACTCTGTTCTTTCCTCGTCACCTTTTCTTCGTAAAATGAAATTAATTAATTAAATTAATAATAAAATGATAATAAAATAAAATTGTTTTATTTCTTTTTATACAGTTATTTACACAAACAAGGTTGAGACCCTCTTGTAAGTATAAAAATACCTGTAACAGAAGGTCTCACTCTTTCATAACAAAACTAGTGTTTATTATATTTAGAGAAATGTGTACGTATGTTAACATGCTAAAAATACATATTTTATATGATAACAATAATTCACTATTTCGTAGAATAGTGAGGAGGAAAAGAAAAATTAAATGCCAGATGTAGCCTCTCGTCATTTTCTAACCTTCAATTCTAAAAAATACAATATTTAAATGGAATAAATCTTGGTCGCTGCGAACATAATAATTATGAGAATTTGATAAACACTCACTTTTTAACTATTTTAATGAGCCAATACAATTAAGTAACTCGAAATTCACGTAAAATATGTTTATCTGCCCCTCTCAAAACGCCAATAAAATTATCGAGTTGAAACGTCAAAATTGGATAAATCGTAGTTGTATATCAACAGCCGGTTGTAGCCATGCACGCACTTGCGATAAAAGTGTTAGTTTTTATCGATTCCGCGACATAATTATTTAACTGATGCGCTCATGCACGCTGCGACGTATATATGACGTCCGGCGATAAACTCGCGCGATAAAACGTTTATCCACGGCTTGTCGCCTCGCCATGCACCCCCGGCAGGTAACGCGAAACGTGTACCGGGCCGTCTCCCTACTAAATGGACCGACGGCCTAGTAAAGGTCGCGGGAAGTCGTTGGATGCAAGTGGCTCGGGTTCAATTATTGTCACATAACATGGAGGGGGCAGTGGACGTTTTCTGGCTGATGATGATCACACTGTATTTGTCATTATTAACGAGTCAAATTGAATCTTCTGATAAACTCGCAAGTAATTTACGTCGCTACTCCTACAATACTGAGACCACAGTGTACTAAATATCTCACCAACAGCAAAGTAAGACATCTTGTTTTCTAGCACTGTCTGAATAAAATAATAGCTTAGATTACGGGACTCTCCACACAGATAGACTAATATCGTTTATAGGTACGCTGGATCTCCAAAGACTTCCAATATTGCTGAAGTTTGGAGATTAAATAACGTTTCCGTGGCGTGTTGTATATCGATATTACTGTTATTGTGCAACATCAATTCGATTCAAGTTATATACGCGTGGGTGAGATCGTCCAAAACTTGTAGCGCTAGTCACAGACAAAATGACGTCACATCTCGATAAGATCTGATTTGATAGGTTGATGCGATTTGGAGAAATAATGATAGAAAAATAAGAGTAGCTTTAAACGAATATTGTATCGTTTTCTAATACTGCATTTCAATTTTCGTCTAGATAAATATAAATATGGGTGCAAAATGAAAGTAGAGCAAACGATTTAGAAAGTAGGTATTCACGCTTCAGCTATATTTTATAACTAAACCATTCTTTTATATCTTAGAGAACACACGGTGTGATTCGGCCTTCCCCAATCACCATTTTTGATGTACCGATTACTAATCTTAGTAAAACATTATTTATCGATAACTATGTATGAGCTCTCTCTAGCTCTATCTAGCTTCTGCCCGCAGCTTTACCCGCGTGGATTTTAGAATGTAATCCGTGGGAACTGCTCGTTCGATCAGGATAAAATGTATCCTATCCCTCTACAAAAAATCAAGTCATTTAAAACTATCTGTTACGTCGACGTCGTGAATGTATAAAAAACTATTTTTTGTGAATTTTTCCCATGTTTTATTTAATACTTATTCTCATTTATATAGATGTTATAAATGGGAAAGATAGTTTGCTTGTCCTTCTCTCTCGTCCTAACGGAGAGTCATAGACTACTTTTTTAATCCCGATCGAGCATGTAGACCCTGTGGGATACTTTCCATTTACATTCCGTGGAAATCCATGCAGATGAAGTCGCGAGCAAAAACTAGCGAGAGAATAAATAACAACAAAAAACAACATACAATACAACACCAACATGCCTGTTTACCTGCGTTCTTATTCGGGAACAGATTGGTAATTATTCCCATCTCAGAGTCTAGCACTAATGTATTATAAATACCCATACTTTGGAGCCTTGGAATATAAATCTACGTTAGTCAGTTCCCACGATCTCGTATCCCCGCGTTTCGTACCCAGTGACCCACGAACACGCTTTATTCGATTACCCACTGCTGTCTCGGATAAATCGTATCTAACATAAAAATAACCATAATAACCTACTTATCGAGAAAGCAGAAATAGGACAGCGTCGATTTATTTATTGAAACTCTGCCTTTGTCACATGAATTAGTTTTTTGTTCCGAGCGAAAATGGGAGCGATGATGATAAATAAATCGATGTCTTTACCAGTTTTCTTATCTAGTTCATATTGAAGGTCGTTCTGAAAATGAGTTCTAGAGAACTGTGTTGTTATGTTAAAATATTCAATCCGTACTTATGTTGTACTCTTAAATGCAAAAGTGAGTTTGTTTGCTTGTCATTCCTTCACGACGTTATGGAATTTCTGAATGATTTGATTTTTTTGTACGGGGATAGTTGAAGTGTCAGAAAAGGACATAGACAGTATTCTACTTTCCCGAATGAATTTAGTGTTCCCGTGGGATAAGTCCTCGCGGAAGGAGACAAAATTTAGAATATAGCGTGTTACGATTGACGCTTCTGATAAATATGTTTAACATTATCCTGGGAATTATTTCGTGCAACTTAATTGTTATTCATATCACAGGCATGTGATGATTAGTTTATAGGAACAAGTAAATGCGTTCAAAAAGAACTGGAAACCGACTTCAATTGCCCTAAAAGTCTACTTTTACTAAGGCCAATTTAAGTTTGTTATCGTTTTCTCATGAATGCTGTTGTCAGAACTGGACCAAATTGAAAGGGGACCACACGGAAAGCACCACTTATCAAATGAAAAAAGAATCATCCAAATCGGTTCACCCAGTCAAAAGTTCTGAGGTAACAAACATATAAAAAACACATACAACAACAGAAACCACCCGTCGAATTTATAGCTTCCTCCTTTTTTGAAGTCAATTAAAAATGTGGCCATAGTTCATCTGAGGATTTATCAGGCTGAAAAAGATGAATAAGATCCCCTATATTATTATCAGGTTTAAATTTATGCTTATGAATAAGAAAATGAGTACAAAAATTCACACGATGACTTTTAAAATATACATTTTGATGCAATTGGCCATCTCACCTGATGATAAATTACGATAAGTATAATATACAATAGAACCGCGCTCACCCACAACCCTCGTCCTTCAGAACATAAATGGAATCACCTATACCTGTTGAAAAACGTTACCTACAAATTAGCAATCGTATAATACGCTCAGTATTGACATACCATATACGGCGAGCATGTGACTCAGTTCGCATCACTGTGACACAATGCTAGCCAGGAACTCTCAAACTGTGCAACGACAAGAATTTCAAGGTAGTTCGCAGTCAGCTTCGGTCAAATAAGATTTTTGGTCTTTTATATCGTAATTACTACTTTTAAGTTTTTCGTGATTTCGTCTAGGTTGATTTTAGGAAGTATTACACCTAAACGCTACGAAAAAAGCCATTTTAATAATCCTAAACAAATAGCATTATGTCATACTCAGTTCTTCTACCGTACAAAGTTGTGCGATCCATGTAATACCAAGTCGGTTAATTTATTCAGTCCCTACTTAACGTACCTTCTGTCTGAAGTGATTACGTAATAAGTTCACCTAACAATATCTTATAGTGACCACATCAATATTAAAAATCTTTTATGTTTTAAATAAAGAGACTGACTTGACCATCTCATAAAAAAACAATGTATCTCACAAGTAATATATGTTATATTAAATTAGCTTTTTAGCTGGCGTTAACACTAAAGCCTGCATATAGAAATAACCTGAAAGTGGACCTATATATATGTGCATACCAGATTGAATAAATTTTAGTACATACTATAAATTATTATTTACCTTAGTTAAAGAAGCACTTGCTAGTTGATATTCTTATTACATACGAGTATTACATACAAATAACAGTTACGAAATAATTTGATTTTGTATTACTTTATTATTTAATGTAACAGTTTATTAGGTGACAAAAAAAACCGTTCTGGTAAATATAAGAGTGAAGTGATGCACGAGAGAAAGTTTGAGAACGTGCGGAACTAGTTACGATATAACAGGTAAGTATCCATACAATAATAGTAACGAATACACAAGGTTGCCTTGAACTATCGTATTCGATTGATTGCCGTTTGTTTTTGCGCGATAACCCGCTGTTTGAGTTTAACATTTTATGCAATACCGATTGCGTAACTCAACCTTGATTGATTCGCTAATCATTTTATATTAATCTGACACATAGTTAAACGTCGAAGAGGCAACTGTTATAAAACATATGTTTGGCGGTAGCCGTTTTTGGGGTTCCGTAGTCAAACAAGGAACCCTTATAGTTTCGCTCTGTCTGTTTGTCCATACACGGCTTAGCTCAGAGACCCATACCTCTAGAAAGCTGTAATTTGGTATAGATATACATATTAATCACGCCAACAAAGTGGTAGAGTAAATCTTGAAAAATATATTTTTTAGTGTCTCTCATACATGTAACTGGAGGATGAATTTTTTTTCAAGTCTATCCCATTGTGGTCGGTATCGTTGAATAGGTATTTTAAAAACATTGAGGATCTGGTAACATTACTTTTTGATTGAGGGATCCGTTTGCGAAATATTAAGCTTTTAAATGATAATTTTTGTTCGAGCCGAGCGAGTACTTCCAAATCTGCTAAACTTTTCAAACAAATCCGTAAAAAATTCACTGTAGTGCCTGATGGTAAGTAACAACAAGGCGATGGGATGACATCATTAGCTATGTTATCTTTCATTAGAGGAACAGTGATATTTGTGGATTCGATGGCATGGTGGCAGCTACATAGAAAAGTTCTAAAATTGTTGTCATTAAAACACGTTAAATATTTTTCTCATTTAACTGCACGCAGCAGCCCAAGGAGAAACAGAAATAGAACACTCATTTTTTGGTTAAAAATAGGTGATCCATTCTTAGGTTTAAAAGAAATTTAAATGTTTACAGGCGCAGGTTACTTCTTACATATTTCTTTTAGTTTTTGAAGTAGTCGAACTAGTAACTTTTATCCTACGAGTATGTTTCGTGCGAAAAGTTTTTTTTAAGACTGTAAGGACCACTTTTGTTAGGTCTGTCGTGAAAAATCTTTTTGTTAGATCCGTCTCGAAGGACCAATTTTGTATTTGTATCGGCTCGAAATTATAAGACTTTTGGACAGTAAAGCAGTTAAATTTCTTGAAAACTAAAGTCTAGGAGCATTTAATCACTACGTTTTACTAAAGTCACAGAAAAACGACAGTCAATTGTTATTTTATTTATTTTTCTTAAATTATGACATCAGTTGCCGCGGAGTTTGCACTCCACGGAGATTTCGTCTGTGGAGGTTCAAAGCCGCGACAAAGATAGTGTAGCTACCACAAAAGCTAGCTTCTAGGTAAGAACGTAGTTGATTGTCTTTTATTTATTAATGTTTACTTCACCCTTGGGACGTGGATATAGATCTGGATCTGGTAAGATAAAGGTGCCCAATTACCTGAGAAAAGAACGACAATGTGATGTTACTTGAAAAGTCTCGTCTATAATTATTTACTGCTGGGTGTTTCAGTCTTTGACTTTTTGGTTGGTGGTATTTGTAATCAGCAGTGTTAATAGCTCTGAGTGTTCCAGTATGAAAGGTAGCACTGCCAGGGCTCATTAGATCGAGTCACCTGGGTGCGCAACTTTGCACGCTTACAATCCAATGCTCTTATAGTCACATACCATCAGGTGAAATGAAGGCCAAGTGTAAATCAAACATAGTAAAAATCTTTCCATTGTCGCGTTTAAAAAAATGGCAGGCGTTCGCAAACCTTAACGATTTCTGGTGATATTTTGGTGGTGCCGTATTGTTTTGACTATATAATATAACAACAATTCCCTGGCTTTTCATGAGATGGCTAAAATTATTAACTGTTTGAAATATTTTTCCAATCGTCTAGATTTGTTGCGAAACGGCTTTTGCAGCGTACATCAAAGTTTTAACGTTTTAGTGAAAAGATTTTCCCTACATTAAAAATAGGACATCTAATCATAGTATTGTCGCGACATTATATTCGATGTCCTATTTGAAGCTCTGATTGAATTCACCCTAAAGTGCTTTCTACGGACATCAAAAGTATCTTTAGATGAAGGGACATTATTTATTACGCAAGGCGGAGCTAAAAGTCAGCCGGAGAGAGGTTCGGTTCGGCCATCGCTGATACGGCATGACGCTGATGACGATATCGAACTCTTTGTGAATTTTTGATTTGAAATTGTACAGGTATGAATGCATATATCCTTTTTTGTTCCTTACCCAAAGGGTAACCAACGAGACCGTATTACTAAGACTCCGCTGTCTGTCTGTCACCAGACTGTATGTATCTCATGAACCGTGATAGTTAGACAGTTGAAATTTTCACAGATGATGTATTTCTGTTGCGTCTATATCAACAAATACTAATAAAAAGGAATAAAATAAATATTTAAGTAGGCTCCCATACAATAAGCTTGATTTTCTTGAGACGTGTGGTTTAACGTATTAGTATAGCCATCTAGTGACGAGTAGCAAAACTAAATCGAGGTGCATTTGTTAGAGGATTATTTGATGCATATTATTTATTGTTTTCCGTATTTTAAATATTCATATTCTGTACGGAACCCTCGGTGCGCAAGACCAACTCGCACTTGACCGTTTTTTTAAATTACATTCCCAAAAAAACTTTTTTGGATTAAAACAGGTCATGTGCGAGGAGGAGTCGCACATACACGAAGAATTCCGTAGAATTTTAAAAACAAATTCGAGAAAAAAACCTTTAAAAACGTTTCATGTATCCTTCCATTTTAACCTTTTAATATTTGAGATTTGTTGTTATAGCAGCCTAAATTCACGCTGTGTTAAAATTTCAAGCGTTTTTTTATATACAACTAGCTTCCGCCCGCGACTTTGTCCGCGTGTACTTCAGGATGTATTCTACTTGTTCGATAGGCACAGGTGACGTATATGACAAATTATTATACAGCATAAGGTACAAAATAGTGTTTATTCTGTTACGTAGTCTAATAATTTAAAGAAACAAAATAAATTTCAATATCTGACGTAGTACATTCAAATAGTCTTCACACCAATATTATAAACGCGATAGTTTGTATATACGAATTTACATATTCTATGGTCGGTTGCTAGGCAACGCTTTTTTGTTATGCCAAAATTGCCCATGTAATCCCACTAATATTATAAGTGTGATTTTGGACAATTTACACAATATGTCTTTATAAATTATAGCCTATATGTTATTCTGATGTATAAGCTATATTATTGTAAAGTTTCATTCAAATACATTCAGTAGTTTTTCCGTGAAAGCGTCACTAACATCCAAACATCTAAACATCCAAACATCCAAACATCCAAACATCCAAACATCTAAACATCTAAACATCCAAACATCTAAACATCTAAACATCTAAACATCCAAACATCTAAACATCCAAACTTTCACACTTATAATATTAGTAGGATATACAAAATATACAACTCAGTGCCAGACGGACGAACGTACGAACGATATTGAGCCCTTAAAACTGATCTACTTATAACATATATAAATAACATGAATGAATGATTATGAATATATATAAGATTTTGCAAATTACAAAGAAAAATAATTAAGGAACCGTTAATAAAATAATTACGATAATGATGAGGTCAACTCAGATCAATTACGGACCGTATATCAGTGCGATAAGGTCAGTAATCTAAGGTCGCCGGGAGGTCCGTAGTGCCCCTTCATTAGATCGAGTTATGATGGTTTGTATAACGAAATGGATTTTTAATGGAAGGTCCCGTTTCAATTGCGACCACTCTGTCTACCCATAAAACAATGGATATCACTTTTTATAGAACTTCTCACAAAAGAAAGCTTGAAGGGAAATATCTGGCCGGCTATGTATTTGAAATGTACTAATTTTCATCCCCGACGTCAAGTCGTTTGCAGGGATTTCAATCACAAAAGAGATTGAGAGATTAATAATTACATTTAAAAAAATTATTTCTTCAAAATTCGTATTTGAAAAGTTTAGCGAAATAATGTGGTTTATGTACAAATAGACACAAACATAATTCATATTTATAATAGATGCATTTAATTATGTAGTTAAAAAAAACTTCATAATACTTTAGCTTTATGTTCAGAAAAACTGAACAAAAAATACACCCTCTATTCACATATTCTGTAAGTATTCTTGAAATCTGGCAGTAGATTACGAAGTCAAAACTTTTGAATAAAGCAGATTTTACCAAAAATTCAGGTTTATAACCTAATTTTATTATTTAATTTTATCTCTTTCTTATTGTCTTGCAAGTTGCGATAGAAAGTTTGGCCTAAAGACTTCGTAGAGGTTTTTCATTTAATTTTCATGTTGGTTAAAATATTTTTAGGAACATTAAATTTTGAATACGAGTATAAATGTTTTTGACAAACCTTTGTTTCATAATTAAATAAAATTATCTCGAATTTCATTTTAATGTTTTTATTTCAGACGTAATTAAGGTTCGTAACATCGATTCTGCGAGAACTTTTACAACCCGTGACTTTTCTCAAAATGGCAATTTGTATACATTGACTTAAGTTTGTAATTTTACATACTTGTGACCTTGAGGCAGACTGAATTTTAAAAGCCTAAGTCGTATTGAATACATGACATATTTTCATTGTGTTTATTAACGAAATTATTCATCCATCGTATGAAACATGGAATACCTTGAATATATTTATGTGTAGTCATTGTAAAATGGTTATTAAGTCTTGAAGCTATAGGAGCAATTTTTCACTCCGATAAACTGTCAAATTGAATCGAATATTGATATTTAAATTGGTACACAATTTGGTTGTTACATTTTAATTATATATTATTGTATAACTTTCAAAATTAGTGGTAGTTCTTAATTCGAATTTATACAGTCAACAACAATTTGTATTATAAAGAATACAAAATAAAGTATGTATGTATAATAGGCTTATTGCTATACTATAAAAACAAACTGAAACCACTGAAATGGGAAATATATTCTAAATACTTTTAACATGTTACCAGACAACTACTAAATCCGTAAAAATTACTACATTCTAAGAAAACTTACGTGTACGAATGTTATCTATTAATAGCTCTTACCTTCTCAGAAAACGAAGAAAGGGCGGCCTTCAGTAAATCCAAAACAGTGTTTGTTATGAAAATCACCTTAAACTGTGTTTATTTACAACGAAAATTCATCGAAGTTCTAGAGAAAAGTCTCTAAATTTTCACTTACACGCTACGAACACTCCACTGCTCTCGACGGAGCGTATTTGTTACTGAAACACATTAAAAAACATTGAACACATACTATTAGAACTAGCATCTAGGCGCGAAAACATCGCACACGAATGTCATCGTTAATTGCCAGAGAGCAACATACACGTCGTTCAGCAACGAGCGTTGGAACCGCACTGGCTAGTCTACACATTGTCTATGAAGATTGTACTCTGACTATCAGAGTATTACGTGATGGAAAACCCTTTGAGTTTCCATGGATGCTTTGTTTTAGATGTTTCTGTAATTTTTCAAACTTTAAGAGCCATGGATGATGTATAATGTGATTGAATGAGAAAGTGGTACGAGGTTTCTGTCAACATGAAACCGCACGGTGCTGTCGGAAGCTCTGGTCATTTGCTTCACTAATTCCGGTTAATTCTGAAGGCTAAGCCTTCCAAACTAAATTTATTGCCCGAAAAGTCCAACTTCTATTTGTTTATAGGATCTGCCAGCTCAGCGAATGCTTTTCAAATGAAGTTTACGAGTACCTATGCAAAATTGTTGGTGGATTGAGTCAGCAACTTCCAATGTAGGTCACCAAAACAATATATATTTCAGATAAGGGTAATTTTGAGGTAATGTAATTACGGTTTGCTTATGGTAATTCTTTTGAAATTTTATTTTTATAACTGATCGTGATGTTTCCAAATGGAAAACGAGATACCAAGATTTTAGTTCTAGTGTTATAAAAATTTATGGCAATGCTAAATTATATCATAGGAGAGACTCACGACACTCAATATTCGGCTTAATTTTGACACACCATTATAGAATAGCACTATGGTGACATATTGTTGACACTCTTGTGATATAAAGAAAAATTCGGTGGGCAATACAACATTTTACAACTAATATGTATTTTATGTCATATTTTCAACATAACTGTATTGTTTTGAAGGACACATACGGCTGCTTGTATATTCCCTAAAACACAAAATGACAATGTACAATTTTTCGGACTCAGCGTTGACGTTTTTTCAGATTTACGAGTACGTGACTGTAAGTGGCAATAGACAAGTTTCCAGACATGGTACAACAAAAATCAAATAGATGGCGTTACCAGGTCCAGGTCTGAAAAGCGGTCCATTGACACCCAATATCCTGATTATCGTAAGTTAAATGGATAAATAAATAATCTAGTGTTAATATACGTGAGAACGTAATGTAGTTTGGCTTTCCTTTTTTATTTTGCTACTTGCACACGTCTACATTGTTATGTAAAGATGCTTCAAGGGCACAGATGGTTACAAGGTGTCGACAGTTCCAATTTAACATTTTCCAAACATAACAAAGCACTCAGAGATAATAATTCGTTTCATGTAAAAGACATATTGGCTTAGGAAGCTCACTTGTAACAAATATTTGGGCGCAGGTTTTCGGGCTGAGTCTGAAGTTTTATTTCTTTCCTTGGGGAGCTTGTTTGCTTCACCAATACATAAAAAATTATGATGGGTTTGCACTTGGCCTTCATCTCACCGCCTGGTAAGTGACGATGAGGACGTTGGATGGTTACGATTAAACTGACTTGTATCGTACGTTAGCTTTGCGACCTTATGGCTCTGGCTAGGTACTGGCAGAATACCAGCGCCGCGGGGTCACCAACTCGTGGCAATATGCTGAGCCAGCGCCCTCCATGTCACAACACAACGCAACACATCGGCCACACGTATTATTTTTAGTTGTTTTATTTTATGTAATAATCTTGTTAGATTAGATTATGTATATTTCTATTGTTTCTCTTCTTTTTTTAATGACTTGTTGTATTATTTATTTTTCTGTGCCGTGACACATAAAGTTGTGATTTATCTATCTATCTAAGCGTGCGTACCCAGAAGCCTTAATCTTAAGAGGCGCAGGTGAGGCTCTGCTAACTTTCATACCGGATCACAACGGTGCTATTAACACTGCTGCTTACCAGCAGATTTAGGTAACATGGTGTTAGCTAGTCAGGCGGACATAGAAAATGCTCTACTACCAACCTAACCGAGTATCAATGGGTACCCCCACTGGGAATCGAACCCCGTGCGTCGGGATTGTTAGTTATATTTACCGTTACTGAGTTGCATTGCGTTGCTGCGTGCAATATGGAACGCAGGCACCGTAGATGGAAGGTTGCATGTTGCTTGATATCTGCTTTATAGCAATACCATATCTGAATTTCAAATGATGTGTGTGTGAAGACTACCAATCCGCACTGGTCCCGCGTGGTGGACTATGGCCCATACACTTTCTGTAGGAGAGTAGGCCTGAGAACCTGCAGTGGGGACGTATATAAATTGTTGAAGTTGAAGCCGAACTACTTGTGTCGTAGGAAAAATTCTGTTGGCCGTTCGACGAATGACAATATATGTTCTCCTTCTCCTAGCTTCCAACTCTTTGAATCTTCTACTTCAAAAACTCGGTTTCACGAGTTCTTTTAATTATTTCTATTTTAATTCACATTTTAATTTGCAATATGAAACCATTTGGAGTTTCCCCCCGTCACCTGAACAAACACCGTCTCGACGGCTTCCTCCCAACGTAACACTCAGCACATTATAATCAGAATGAATTTATTTTATTTGGAAAGACCTCCCGGAGGTATTTTATCCGCGTTCCCTGCAAAGATAATATTCAAATGAAAACCATTTTCTCGTGCCCTGAGATTTCTGATAAATGACAACCCTTACGATGAAAAATATTTGAGATGTGTGGAATGTTTTACACAGTTTGAATATAAAGTAGGCTTAAGCCTCTCAAAATTTACTTTGCAAATACTTACGTCACAGGATAGATACGTCAACAGCGAGGCAATATTCAGAAGTAACACCAACTTCTCTGCATTTGTCTTTTTTTACGTTTTGTCTGTTTTCTCTTATTACGTTTTTACCGACTTCAAAAAAAGGAGGTTATCAATTCGACCTGTATGTATGTAATATTTCCAGAGTTCTAATATATCAGCTTCTAGCATGTATATTTGTATGTTTGTCCTCACATATCTCCGGAACTATAAGTTCGATTTAAATATTCATTTTTGTTGTTGAACTAGGTATTGTTCAACTTTTACCTGTCATCCGGACTGAGACCGGCTCGGCGCTACACGCACAGTTGAGATGAGGGATGTGCGCCAGCCGTGCCCAATCGATACCGTTGCTTCCTCATTAGGGTTGCATCGGGGTTGGTTGGATGCGGTTGGTGCAATAGATATAGGATGGATGATAGGAGAGGCGAGGACCGAAAGGTGCAGGAATGGGGCAGCGAACGTGCCAGGCATCGCGCTCCTGCCCACTGAGGAAAGGACGAATGATTGGTGCGGGTGGCGGCGGGCCGGGGCAGGGTGTGTGCTTACCTGTCATACATGCTGCGATCGGCCTGTCATTATCCGCATAGAGTAGGTGTGTGTGTGTGTGTGCGCCAATCACATCTAGCTGGCGACCGGCTGGATGTGCTTGCTGCACAAGAGAAGTGACGGATGCACGAATGTAAGGGATGTATGGGGCCGCCTGCCGAGTTGCGGATGAGTAGTACGTTCCCGTGACTTGGCAAAAAGAGGCGAGAGAGGGATACCGGAGTGGTTTTAGCTGGTAAGAATCCAGCATAACCCGTCTACTTTCCCCGAAGTGACGGGTATCTTTTGAAGATTTCCACTCCGTAAAAAAAAAAAAGGTATTGTTCAACTTAGGGAAGACTGCAAGTTTCATCAAAAGCGGTTCAGTAGTTTTTGAGATAGGGAATGTTAAGTGTATATTAGTTAAACTTTTGTTACCTCAGAACTTTCGACTGGGTGAACCGATTTGAATGTTTTTTTTAAATATTTGAAAGCTGTTGAAGTCGGTTTCTATATATTTATTGAACGCATTAACATGTATATTGTACTAAAGTTTTGCCAACGACTTTGTCCGCGGGACTTCAGAAACGATTCCACGTGAATTACTTGCTCGATCTGGATCAAAAGTAGCTCATGCCAATTATCTAGTCATTCTGAATCTCCGTTGCAGCGTAAAAGAAGGACACACAAATTAATTCACCTTCGCAGTTGTGTCCAAAATACTTACTAATTTAGTATAGATTCATCTTTTCCGAAATATCTGATGACAATATGTCCAGACAAACCTGAGTTTAGATTAACACAACAATAAATTTTGAATTTGTTAAATTGAAAACATAATCTAAAAAGTAAATGTAAATAACGATTGTATAAAAATAATACAATACACCATAGTCGCTCCCGATGCAAAAATGCTCTCCACGCCCGGGGCATTGTAACATTGAATTTTATTATTATTTATATCAGACAAAATACATATTTTTATTAGTAAATAATTAAAATAAAATAAAGTCAATTTTAACCTAGTGTTATTAATTATTTATATATTTATAATTTACACAGATGTCTATTAGGCAGATCAAGACCATACCCTCTGCCAGGCCACTAGTCACGTGCAGTGTGCAGACGTGACCAGTGTCCCAGCAGCAGGGAGTCCCACCTGTCCCCCAGTACGTTCAGGATGATGTTCGTGCTCCCCCGACAGCGGCGCTGCAGGGAGGCGCAGCGTTTCCTGATGATGCATGGAAGTCATCCGTCTGCGCCTCCGCGAACATTGTCGATGCACTGCAATATCGCGGGAGCCCAAACAACATCCTAAACGCATTATTATAATGGACGCGTAAGGCGAATAGATGTGGACCGGACCACCTTTTCTCCAAGAAATACCTGGAGCTGATATAGTCAAAGTCTAGGCTTCAAGCGCCCGCCGCCGCCGTCTCTACCGGGAATTGAACAAACATGCGGTTCCTAGGAAACGTATTTTACAGATTTATGCACATTTCACATGCAGATTCAGAAAATCAGAACAGTGTACCCGAAATGGAACCTAACTTGCTTACGTGGCGTCCCAGAGCTTGGTGGCTCGGGAGTCAGTATCTACCATACACCGGGCCGGTAGAGATGGAGTATTACTAAAATTATTGGCTTTTACATTATTACCGCAGATACACTCTCCTGGCTCTCACATACTGTAACTCTCAATAAGTCGCTGTCCAGACAAGCTAACAATAATTGCGATATTAAGGCATGCACCCACGCCTCTGAGTCTATTCTCAGAGCTGCCAGCACTCTTGCCAGGTCGGGACCCGATGCACTGCCTATGTTCTGGTCTAAGGAAACTTTCGACGTTACGTCATCTCTAGATCTCTATAACTGTAGAGACTTGTAATATAAACACAGTATTTTATTTCTAGTCAAATCAGTACCTTTTTATTTTGTCACTCTGATGTGACGTCACATTACTGCCCTGACTGTGTTTGAATTAAAATTCAGTCCGCCATGGATAAACGAAACGTAGTGCATAAATAAGTTTTTGCAAAAATGTTCATTCGTAACAAACTTTCTTGTTGACGGTAAATTATTATCGAATTGTCAACGGACCCACGCAATATCCAGCAAGACAAATCAAGAGCCTGAACACGACTTTTTTTATCATTAAAAGTACCTATAAATGGCTCCAATGGATACAATGGAACGACTTTAAAAAGTAAAACATGTGTATATAAAAATTATATATTTGGTTTTAATAAAACAATGTCAACTGGATTAAACTTCACATTTAAGCTTTAGATTACTTTAAGTTAAAATTAAATCTATGTTTCTACTCCGCCGTCAGCCTTGTCCGGGCTCATCCGGCATCCGGACCTCGGACTCTTCTCGTGACAACAAAATTGGAACGAACAACAGAAGTAATTTTAGAAAGCGCTCTATTTTAAGTTAGTATAAAATAGGGTTTCGGTTTTGTTTACGAATACCTAATTCAGCTAAGACTCAACATTATCTATTCTTGGCTATCCAGGAAACGAGAAGTGTATCTTCTGTTTATGTAAAACAGATTTTATAGTAATCTGTGACCTATTCACGTTCTTAACTGTCTTAGAAACTCTTGTTCGAAGTACACTCAATGTTTGAGTACTAGAAACCGAAAGCGTACATAAAATGAGATAAAGACTCAACGAATCTGATCAAATACTTTTAGTGCCTATTACAAAAGATAGAGGAGTTCCCCAAGGCGCGGCGCGAGGCCCGCTTTTAATCTTAATTCAATAAAGGTCTTCGTTACCATAGTTTTATTAATGGCTCTGTTAAATATCATCTAACCGTTCCAGCACTTCATTACCCAAAACAATAAACAGAAACACGAACCTAATTGGGCAGTTCAATAAACCAACCGAAAGAGAAGAGGCATTCCCTAACACCCGTACGGGTTCGACAAACTGTAATGGGCAAATAAAGTTACGGGGCGTTATGGTTACGGGTTACGTGGGCGGCGACCCTACTTCCAAAATAAAGAAATACCACAAGCTGACAGAACTAGAGCTCCCATTCTTTCCAGCGGACTCCTTTATCCAGATCTTCCTTTATTGGTTGCGGTGACGTGGGTTGGCATAGGTAGGCACTTATAACATAACGTGAAGCGATGAAAATATATCACTTAGCATAAAGACGAGCTCTCGATAGATTACAATATACCGTTTACCGTAATATTTTTGGGATGAATGGATTATATTTTATTGGGTAATATATTCGTGGAAATTAAAGATTGAGAGTTGACGTTTTGGCAATGGAAAATATAGTAGTTCCCCCTTTTCCCAATCTATTTTGTGATGTAGTATCTGCAGCTTTAGTTTATTTTTAGGGTTCCATGCCTCAAATAGAAAAAAAGGAACCCTCACGTCACGTGATCCGTGAAGAAGAACGCGTGGAGGTATCAAGTTGAAATTAACAAATAGGTACTCTAGTCTGCTATACTTTGGAGCTCTTAAAAAGTCAAATTTCTAAGTGAAGCTGCAGATTAAGCAATTAAAAGATGCGTCTATTTATGCGGCATATTTCGACGAGTCCCCTTGCCAGTGGAAAGGAATCAAAACCTATCAGCTATAGTACTCGCACAATATGTTTGCCCCTCTGAAGTTAGTCACAATAGACTGCGATGTATCAATTATTAACGTATAAATGGGAGGCAAGGCAAGGCAAGTTGCAAAGAAATGTCCTAGTGTTTTATATCATATGGGGATAGTTATTATCGAAAATAATACACACACATTCCGACTGCACATGCGTGAAATTCCGGACAGCTAACTTCAAAGGGGGCAAACTTCTTGTGCGAGTACTATACATCCCGTTGACCTGAAATTAAAATAGCTTTTTAATATTACAAACTTACATTTGCAGTTGAAGCATTGATCGTTATATAGTCTTTAGAGTGTGGTATAACAGTTTTGTATATGCAAACCACGCGGCTTATGTAGCTGATGATGAATAACGACTATTATTATAACTAACTAAATCTCTGTGCGCCTAGTATAAGGCTTAATAAAATCTTTGCTATGAAGCAATCCAAAAGATGTCGACCAACCGAACAACTCGTTCCATAGTCAATGTCTCATGCAGGTGAAGCCACGGAAAACATCGTTATTTGAAGCGAAATCAGCGAAAATGTGTAAATTTGGAATTCAAAAAGACTTCTGATTTATACAGACACGTGAAATATCGCGGCAGCTCTACATCGACAGGCGTGCCACATTGGCATAAAACATTTTAAAACAACTTTTGGTGGAAGCGTGATTCAAATTGTCAGCTTTTACTTCTGTATTTTGATTGTTGAAGGAAAAGCTGTAAACGTAACTCGGCTGCAACTAAGCTTGAAGTTTCAATCAACCACATACTACACCAAAAACAGTCTTACAAATAAGCACTTCAAAATATACAGGTATATTATAACTCATAAACTTCGAATAATAACAAAAATTGAGACTAAATTGCCTGTAAAAGTGTCACCCACATACAAGATAGTACTTTAGTACAATACTATTTTATGTACATAAAAAATTAAGTAACATAGATTGACGATCACTGTAGTTTTTATTCTGTAGTAAGCTGTTACTTGTGTTTTAAAACAACAATTTTACAGTGTAATAAAATGCGGTGAAATTAGAGCCACTTTATAAGCAAGTGTGTTGAAAAGTATTATATTCTATTCAGTCCTACAAATGAAGTATAACAATACTAGAATCGGATCAAGTCATATTCAGAAGGTCAATGAAGGTTGATCAGGTTGAGTGACCAGTCAGGTTTAGTTCAGAATTGACATACGTCCGTCGTGTGTTACATCGTGATAGAGCAGTTAGCTTTATTTAGCACTTATGGTAAGCGAAGATTACAAAGACATTTTACACTAGTAAGTATTAGACCGGACAAAGCAAACAAAATTTTGATCGTCAACTTTTAACCAATACATCGCGTCATGCGCCCGTACAAGACAAGTCGTTTAACATACCATTGATATTGGGGCTGACCTTATTTTTACACCGAAATAACATTATATACATTATTATATACTTACCTCTTCTTTTTTAATTTTTATGGCCTTGGCTACATCGACGTTTGCCAAAAAGAATTGACAGGATTAATGTATGAGATGAAAGTGCATAAAATTAAACATCTGTTTCACTTATTGATTATCTACACTGTGTGTATTTCAGTAATCAAGGAACAATGAGTCAAAGTTATTTTTCTACAAAAAATATATTTTTGAATGGCGGATGTAGGGCAACACTAAATATATTTATTGAAATGGTAACATCAGGTTAGATATTGTTACAGATGACGTCATGTTGTAGGTAACTATGAAAACAGTGTGAAAATAAGATAAATAACATGGTTTATATGTGTGCGTGCAGTGTAAAAAGTTTGCAAGTGTGTCTAAGTCGAAGTTCACCCCTAACAGCCTGTATATCTCAGGACGCAAGCGCCGGAGGGGTGGGGAGAGATTTAATACCACACATAGAACAAATATACCAAAATTCTGCTGGTTATTTTATACCTCTGAATATTTTTCATCTAATAGTCTTGGGCTACATAGTGGTAGGTCTCATACATAAAACAGACATATTAACGTCAGCTGCACTGGCGCAACTTTCAGGGTCATTTCAAGAAAACCGGCCTGCCACAAAGGACAAGAGACACCTGGTAATGGTCTGGACTTTGTCAAGAGAAGGTTCAACTCTTCCTTACCAGTACGGTCGGCTCGCTATTGTAGGTAGTCAAAGATCCTGCGGGGGCACCACATTCGCAAAGACAACACAAGTGTCTACCGTGAGCTGTCATCTATGTCTTGAAAATGACGTCATAAACCCTTTGTCTACCGGTCCAAGCACAACGACCACTTGCCTGTGTGCGTAAAGTGCTCTGTATGGCTTGCTCTAATGTCAATATGTCTACCACCCGCAACACAATGGACAATATTTTGTATACTTTTGACGTAACGAAGTAGCCATTATGTATTCCACCCTTTGGGGTGTAGAAATAGGGTATAGAGATAGCGTAAGCGTTTGAAGATAGTTATAAAAAGTACTTAATTCATTTATCATTGATAAAAAGCCATTCCTCGTCTTTCGGTCGGTCAAGTTGTTGTAATTTTTGTACTAATTTACAAAACTATATACATATAAGACAAAATCGCGTACAACTTAATTTTAAAGAATAAGGTTGGGGTGCACAAAAGGGGGCGCTAAGGCGGGACTTAAAATAGTCATGATGTTTTGAAATTTCGCGGAGTGGCGTTAGGGTGTACAAAAAGGGGCGTCAAGAATAAAAACAAATTTTTGGGCCTATTTATTTTTCCCTAGGGGCCTCAATTGGGGACACAGAGAAAAATGGCCCATACAAAAGTTGCTCCCATTAATGTCCTCAATAAGAATCCACCATCAAAAGGGGGTGTTATTATGACACCGCATTTTATTTTAAAAAAGTTCAAAAAAATTCTTCCTAAAAACATTTTTTCTTTTTTTTTGCGCCCCCTTTTGTGCACCTCCCCCGCACAATGCCATATTTAGGTGAAACCCAAAGAATATAATACAAGAAGAAAACAGACCTAAAGAAGAGACCAGAATCATTGACTGACTATGAGGTTTAAATTCGCCACAAAGAGAATATAATATATGACTGGTAGGCAAAAATCTAGGATCATACAGCCTTGTCTAAAGTTTTGTGTCAGTTCTTTTTATTTTTTCGTCAAAGTAGATATAATATATATGTTTTTCGTGGGAAGATGAAGAATAACCTCTCTTTAGTTTTGTTTTCAACTTACAATGGGGATATTGTATGGATAATATGAATATAACTTTAAAAAATCATGTTTAAAACGGTGCGTTTCTGGGATTCTACAAATTTGCTTCTATTAAGTAATTCTACAACAACAACAAAATTGAAGGCGCTAGCGAAAGTCACCTAAAGTGTAGACGAGCCGAGATAAGCCGAGCTTTAAATCATTTTATGTATATAGTTGTTTGTTCTTTTCACTTTAATTAGTGCTAAAAACAAGCGAAAAAAACGTAACTAAAACCCTTCAGATGTCATTTTTAGATTTAGTCTTCCTCTCAGAGGGTTAAACTGACGTGCGCCATATGTCTTCGGGCAATGTGCTGCGCTTGCTGGTTAACTCCTGGTTGCACGGCATAAATGATATACTCTTACTTACATAATTTGTCTCCAATTCGGTATCATAAATGTATATCACGTGCGCGAAATAATAAAATACATCTAATTAAACTACAAATGTTTGATAATATTATTTAATATTCAAAGCTAACCGTCGATCTGAAAAGTCAGCTTTTATTTCTAGATTGCATTAAACGTCAAACTTAGAAACTTTTTTAATGCGAATGCGGCTCGCACTTGGCTAATTAGATTTAAGAGGCTATGCTATTGTCAAAGCGCCCATACAAACGTAGTCCAGTCATATTTTGAGTATTAAGCTATGAAAATCTATGAAATTTTCAAGACACAATCTAGAAACAAATGTCTGTGTCGGTGGTGAGTCAGATTTTCGTTTAAATATATACTTCCAGAGTTACAGGGCGTCAAAGAATTGTATTTTACGGTAATAAAAAGCCCCAACTTTGAACCTGATTTACAAGAGTATGAATCAATTTAGAACAATTTGGAAAAACCACCGACATCTGAAATTTCATTAGTATACTGTATTGAAAAATGGTTACATAATATACTGTATCCTTCAAATGATCCCTGGACTACGACAACATCCAAATAACGGGTGGATAACATCGCATAATGTATGCTGTCTCACCGTACGCGCTCGGGTAGGATAGGGCTCGGAGAGGGACAGCTACAAAACAATTTAACCTTGAAACCGACCACGTGGTCTTACCAACATAGCCTCTTAAATATTCGTGAAATTGTTATAGTAAAGAACTTAAAGGTTTTCCTGTGGCACTGTCTGTAATATATTCGTAACATATTATTACGGTATTTCATTATGAAAAAGATTTTACCGGAATAAAACAGCAAGAGACTGTTACGGTTTCCAAATAAGTACGTCATTTTGTGGTAATGTACGTGTTGGCTGTAAATAGATACATTAATATAAGTGAAAGATACCATGATATAGTTTAAAAATAAATCTATCAATTGATGTATTGCATGTGAAATAAAGTTATTCGTTTCTTTTGCACAAAAACAAAATTTAACAAATACGTACGTATTTATTTTTACTTTTAATGATTTTGATATACCCAGTGTCACTCTCACAGTAAATTTAAATGTAACGACAGCTCTCAAGCAAAAACGCTACGCTACGCTAACGCAACAAATAATAAATAATAATAAAATATTATTATTTTATTGTATTTGACTGTGGCAACATAAATTTAGTATGAAACTTTGGTGAAGTGAGACCCTGTTAACCTCTCACCCTCGTTACAAGTATAATTAATTTAGTTTAGACTTATCCATACTATATTGATATAATTGTAGTATAAACTGTTGGTATCGCTAAGAAAAAATTATTTAAATTATTATTATTTATATACATAATTTTGTTTTTAATTTGGTTAAAAGTAATAATTAAAACTTTTATAAATAAATAAAAACATACAAAAAATAAAAATTAAAATCATTTTTCCGATCGGGATTCGAACGCAGATTCCCCGGACACCGGTGATTATAAAGCAAGCTCTTAAACCACTCGCCCACGGAGCTTGTGTCAAAATTTTTGAAATTAGCACACATACATTGGCAATTAGCACACATACATTGGCAATTAGCATACATATATTGGGTTAAATAATGCAAGGGGAAAAAACCCATGAAAACTTGAAAATACGCGTTTTCCCAATATGACACTTATCTAGATGGATTTTCACCCGCAAACCAATTTTCCGCGTTTCAACATTATTCTAGGTCCATTCCTTCTACGCCGTAAAATTCGGCTTAAACGAGCATATATTTCTAATATGTTGACATAGAACCTTCATTTTTTTCACAGCTCCTAAAGACTGCAGACTTTCTTATTCGATATGGATTTCAACATGATACCTCTAAGAATTCCTGAGAAAAAATTGATAAATAGACGGAAAACATAGTAATATACGTATAAGGTATCCATTTTTACTTTTGAGGTACGGAACTCTAAAAACCAACAGCACTTATCTGGAAAACCGATTCTAGACAAAAATAGCCAATTTCATTAGTAGAGTAACTATAAATATGAAATAACAGGCTAGCCCATATTAGAATTTATCTACTGTATTCAATCGCCTGCATACGCGTAACACTAATGCACTTTATAAAATGCTTATGTCTATCCAGTTTACAAAAATAGACAAAACCTACCAATAGCAACAAAGTCCTCAAACTGTTCACTCGTGTAAAATGTCTCCTAATATCTTTAAGCGTATAAAACGGTTCATAAATTCGCTTTCTTTTATCAAACTACTTATTTGGTTCCGACTACTTTTTGGCTGTTATTTTGACTTGAATACCAATAAGTATATCGAAATAACTGTTCGACTGTGTTGTATTGTGTGGAGTGCTACGACCGGAGTTTTTATCTTCTATGGTGCAATGGATAAGGATATCCAAGGTTGCGTATTACTAATCATGCTGGGAATAAATTACCTGAACAATGTCATCGTATCTACTGTTACAGGGGATAGATACTTCTTCAAATTCTGCAACACTCTGAAAACCATTGACGCAACCATGGGATTTCGATCGACAAAAATAGATGTAACTTTGTGTGGCATATTAATGTATGTGACAGTAATCTTGATGCATTTAGTACCTACCGTTACATTATGCTTTAAATATTCTTGCCACACATTTATTCGGTTGACGATATTCATTGAACTGGCTTGCATCGTTAACCATATGTTAACAATCATCTATTTCGAACTGTTTTGGCAACGAATGCAAATGCTCCGAAACTGGCTAAAGAAAAGGGCCGAAAGATCAAATGAAACAGTTGCAGGCAAAGTTCGGACCATAAGGAAATTTGTGCTCGTGTACAAGAATTTGTTGGATAATGTTGACAGCACAAACAAACCTATAAACTTTTTGGTAAATATCCGGCAATTTATTCACTGTTTCACATGATATACTTTGTATTTTAGAGACTACAGAACGTTCTCGTTCCGACTGCAAAAGGCTAGATGGTTTTACGCTGATGCCTTGGCAGAGAGATCGCAGCCTTGTTTGGATTGGGACATTTAATTACATTAGATAATTTTTTAATTACAGTTGGCGGTAAAAACAACTGAAGCTGTATTGAAACAAATATGGATACTTTACTTTGTGGTGACAGAATATAAAATTGCAGTAAGTGTTGTGTTAATTGTGTTAATTGATAAGTGGAGCTAACGTGTCAGTCTATTTGAAAATTAAATGCAGCTATAAGCCAAATTGATTTCAATTTCTTTTTAGGGTGACACGTTCTGATGGTTAAAACAGAAACTTGAGACTTTGAAAAACTAAAATTATTGTGTACATACTTCTAAAGTTAGATAAGAGAAGAGAGTTTTATGTAAAGTAAATTTGTTACAAATCTAAATTCACGTCACTGAATCTACTGACATGACAGAAAAGCGTTAGATAAAAGAAAAGGCGAAATAAACTCCATAGTTATTCGCGTCAACTCGCACCCAATCGGTTTTATGTTACTATTATTTCTAGCATGTAAATAGTTATGCGTGTGATGTTATATTAAACGCTTTTTTGCGTATTTAATGTTATATTTTTTTTAGTTGGAGTTGAAATCTACACCTACGGAGTATATCACTTTCCACGTTGTGGAGTCAGTGCGATCGCTGATATTCCTACTGCTGCCAGCCATATGGGGCGAGTTCATACTTAATGAGTACGATGAAGTCTGCTCCATCCTTGCTAAGCAGTTTTTGGTGATAACAGGTGAATATCAGGGTTAATTTGCATAAACGATCAAGTTATTGAAATTTTAGGGGGCTCCGTTCCTAGAAAAGAACAAGAAAGCAAACCAACGTCAGGAAAATATTACTTCAGAACGCGTGGCGATATCAAGTTGAAATTACTTTCAAATAAATAATAAGTTATGCGGCCCCTTGAAGCAGTAAAAAGCAAGCCTCTAAATCAACGCAATCAAAAATTAGACTAAAATAATAATAAAAAAGCAGCCAAGTGCATATCGGGCCACACGCAGTGTAGGGTTCCGTAGTTAAATTGGTTTTATAAAAAGTAATTTTGAATGAAATTTATACGAAGTATTTATTTTGACCACTCTAACACACATTTTTTAGTTTTGTCAACTACTACTCGTTAACCTGTAAAACTATCTTAATCGTTATAGTTTTCCTATAAAGTTCAGTATACATACTACTACTGTTGTTTTTTTCTTCCGATTTTTAAAAGTAATAGTTCAGCAGGTAGAGGAAAACTATAAGCGTACCTTGTTTGACTACGGAACCCCTAAAATGATAGTTTATATAACTTATTTGATAACAAAGTTCCAATTATGAAAGACTGTGTAAGACTAGGCCGGGGCTCCATTCATGTGATTTCGCCACCAGTCAGTCATACATTTCTAGCAATAAGTCAACAAAACAAAGCAAAATCTGCTTGCTTTGCCCGATATTTTGTTAACACCACACAATTCTCCCCGTCCGACTCCAAGATAACTGTATCACATATTACTTAGAGTGCTACCCATAATTATAATGACTGATAGACCAAAAATTATATAGGATAGTGCCTGCTACCAAGGCAGTTTTATTTTGTTATTTAAACATGAGGGGTGCAGTCCGTTTGTCATTCGTATCACTGCACCCTTTGCAGATCTATTGTGACAGTCTCTTATGGATAAAATCAACTCCCCAAGGCCAATCTCAGGCATAAACCGTACGATTGGCCTGGGTTTGTAGGTCTTGATGCGGTGCGAACGGGGCCTCCAAGGTGTATAGGAGCATCACAGTGGCAGAGATGTGGGTGGCCGTTTCCTCATCCACCTCATGGAATCTGCAAACCTTATTGTCGCTCATGCCCGTGTATCTGATTTGTTTATATAGCTTACCAAGGGAGCAGCAGGTGAATATCCCGCTTGGAACCCAAGTAGCCTAGTGACTTCCTAGTTCGGTGTATATCTGATGGTTAAGTAAGCTTTGCATCGAGACCTCTTGTCTTCGTCTTCTTCGTCTGACTGATTATGATGATGATATCTTACATAACTTGACTCTACAGACACATTATTTTATGTTTTAACAGAGAGCAGTCACCGACAAGCGCTGATTGAGGCAGTCGAGTATCTGCAGGCTCGTCCGCCGCGATACACCGTGTGGCGCGTGTTCCCCATCAACATCAACTTAGTCTTCGGACTTACCAACCTATTCGCCACACTCGCTGTCACTATAATGCAAATTAATCGCATATGATTCAAGCAGAAACTGTTTGTAACATATATATTGTAGTTTACATAATTGTAGCTAGTCATTGAAGTTTATTACCCACCATTAATTTTAAGGTAGGGTCAAGGTTGAGAAGTCCGTCTGCAGGGCAAGTCCAAACAGTAAACGAAAAGACAACTTCTAGCAAAACTACTAGAACCTAGAGAGAGAACTAGAAAATGTTATATAACAAATCGAAAAGGATTCATGTTCGCTTGGTTTGATTAGATAGAGCTGTTAACACACAACACAGTATGAGACAATGCGGTTTGAAATTTCGACGCCATCACAGCAAGTTCCGTGTGCACAGTTTGTGAACTAGTTTTTACATTAGAATATTATATTGTTTTTCTTATAAGTTTTAGACGATTATAAAATTCCCTTTGTCATAGTGGTTTATTAGAATAAGAGATAAACTAAAGTCATTCTAACTTTTTAGAATGAATGGATTTTCTTGCACTAGCCGTAATTACTTATCAAATCAGCTTCATTTGTTTTTGATACAAACTGGCTTCGAATATCTACGCTTTATATTTTCGCTTTAAAATTATATATTCATATAAAATGTTGTTTCATTCATATTATAATTTTACAGACTAACTAAACCAAATGAGCCTTAATTTAAGGGGTGTACTAGTACTCATTGAAGAGTTCTACCCACCTTCTGACTCCAGAATCAGACTAGCTAGATGGTACTATATTATTGTATTGTCGTTTGAATGATATACAATAGCAAAGTTTCGAAACGATGCGACAGAAGTTGGTTAAAATTGACTTCCTAGATTTGTTGACTGACTTGAAAGTTACATAATCATCATTATCAACCGTTTATGTAATATGTCCCCACTCCTACTGAGGTGTATGGGCCATAGTCCACCACGCGGGCCCAGTATGCATTAGTAGACTGCACACACACCTATGAATTTCTTCTCAGGAGTTTGTAGATTTCTTCACTATGTTGTCCTTTACCGAAGGGCCATTGGTAATGATTTTTATCATTCGTACGTAAATCCCAAATATCAAGTTGGAACTAATTGACTGACGCTCTACCCAACCGAGCTACCATGGCTTTTAGTACAAAGTTACATATCATCATCATTAGCCGGGAAACGTCCACTGCTAGACATAGGCCTCCCTCATGGTACGCCACATCGACCGGTCCCGAGCCACCTGCATCCAGCGACTCCCCGCGACTCTAACCAGGTCGTCGGTCCATCTAGTAAGGGGACGGCCTGGTAGACGTTTCCCGGTACGTGGCCGCCACTCGAGAACCTTTACTCCCCACCGGTTATCGGTTCTTCGAGCGATGTGGCCTGCCCATTGCCACTTCAGCTCACTGACTCGTCGAGCTATGTCGGTGACCTTCGTTCGTCTACGGATTTCCTCATTCCGGACCTTATCACGTAGAGAAATTCCGAGCATAGCTCGTTCCATTGCTCGCTGAGTGACTTTGAGCTTGTTTATTCGGCCCACAGTAAAAGACCACGTTTCGGTTCCGTATGTCATCACTGGCAACACGCACTGATCAAAGACTTTTGTCTTTAGACGCTGAGGTATTTTGGACGAGAAGATATGCCGTAATTTCCCGAACGCTGCCCAGCCGAGTTGGATTCTTCGGTTGACCTCTTTGTCGAAGTTGGACCTACCTAGTTGAACGATCTGTCCCAGGTATACATACTCGTCTACAACTTCGATTGTAGTGTTCCCAACCACTACCGGCATAGGTGCAACATGGACATTTGACATGATTTTCGTCTTGTCCATGTTCATTTTTAAACCTACCTGTTGGGAAACTCTGTTGAGGTCATTGAGCATTACGTTCAGATCCTCCAAGGATTCTGCCGTTATGACTATGTCATCGGCAAATCGAAGGTGAGTGATGTAGTCGCCGTTGATGTTGATGCCCAGTCCTTTCCAGTTCAGAATATACAAAGTTATAGCGTGTGAAAACAGCAGCAACATTTGAATGCGATCACCAATTCGCCTGTCAAGCGTGATGATCACGACCAATATCCTCCTCTCTCCATCGCGATCATGCCCATTAATGAAGAGACAAGATTTAAAAGCTTTTAAAATATATAGAATTGAAATGCCAAAGTATGGTTGTCTTAATTTTCCCTTGCAGCAATATCCAGGGTGTCAGCTGTAAAAATGGAAACTGGTATAAATCATAACAACGGTAGAACCAATTTTTATGATATTTGATTTTTAAATTTGTATCTGCTCTGAATAGAAGAATAACAAATGGTATAAATTACAAGAAAAATAAATCGAATATCCTTATACATTTTGTATGGAACAACTTTTTTGATGGTGTCTCAAGAACGGACTGTCTGATTTTTTTGTTTCAGACATGTATAGGAGATGCGTTGCATTTGTTCATTTATTCCTTCCGTCCTTCCTTCACTACGTAACGGAAAGTCAGAACAACTAAATTTCTTGTACAGGAAAGTTGAAGGGCTGGAAAAGGCTACTTTTCATCCAGATCCAACACGTAGTTCCCATACATCCTGAAGTCTAGGCGAACGAAATCGCAGGCAGAAGCTACTATAGTTACATTTGCATATGTGAGCATTGTGTTGCAGAATACATATATGAAATGTACATATATGAAAATGTAATTATACAAGCTAAAAATCGATAAGGAAAAGCGATGGTAGACATAAGTAGCCAATCATTTTAATAGATTGTATAGATGTATTTAAATTTAATCCACTGCACTTCAATCAATCGTCATACTCGTAATACGCATTACACTAATGCACTTTATCAAATGATTGAAGTTTATTTAGTTTCCAAAAATAGACTAGGTAGCAATCTACCAATAGCAACAAAGTCTTTAAATTGTTTACTCCTGTAAAATGTTCATTGATATTTTTAAGCGCACAAAAAAGTTCATAATTTCGTTTACTTACTTAAAAATATTTTCTTCTTGATTGTTATTTGGATTTGAATACCAGTAAGTTTATCCAAATAACTGTTCGATTGTGTTGTATTTTGTAGGTGCTACGATCGATGTTTGCTGCTGAATATGAAGTATCACGTAAAAAAAATTTTGGAAGTAAATTACCTGAACAATGTCATCGTATCTGCTGTTACAGGGGATATATACTTCTTCAAATTCTGCAACACTCTGAAAAAGATTGACGCCACCATGGGATTTCGATCGACAATAATAGGTGTAGCTTCGTGCGGCATTTTAATGTATGTGACACTAATCTTGATGCATTCGGCATTCAGTGTCAGCCATCACACTGTGCTTTCAACATTCTTGCCACTCATTTATTTGGTTGGTGATATTCATTGATATGACTTGCATCGTTTACCAGTTGTTGATAATTAGCTGTTTCGAACGGTTTTAGAAACGAATACAAATGCTCCGGAACTGGCTAAAGAAAAGGGTCGAAAAATCAAATGAAACACTTGCAGGCAGGACCATAAGGAAATTTGTGGTCGTGGATAAGAATTTGTTGGATAATGTTGACATATAAACTTTCTGGTCAATATCCGCAAATTTATTCACTGTTTCACTTTAGCACCATTTTGTTGGCGACTGCGGAGGGCCCCTCATGCACTCTCTACTCTTGATTACAGAACCTGAGGGGCTAGTCCAAACCGCAAACAAAAAGCTACATCTAGCAATACTATATCAAAAAATGATTATAGCTCGCTTGGGTGGAGCTGTGAATCACACAGTATGAATTTTGATTATTGAACAAAATTCGAACGAACATTAGTGGAACAGACACAAATTTTCGTCTTTGCATTACGTCGGAGGAAAAGCTTTTTGTGCGCGGTCACTGTATTCGGCGCATTTCATATCCCAAATTGCTGGGCACTAATCGATTTCGAATATAAATCTGTCCACATTGAAATCCACCGTGAAACCGACCATTATTGTAGGTTTATTGCAAAAAACACGGTCGGTGGCGCGGTGCTCGGCGTGCCATGCCCCGCGGCACGCCTCGCTCCCCCGCGTGTCGCGGCAGGTTCTGCTCGGGAGCGCGTGTCGGAGCTCTCAGTGTCAGTGTGAAGGACTCGGCATGTTTTCTATACAAATGGAGATACTTGCATACAATTTAAAAATCTGCGTCAATCAGTGCAGTGTGATAATCGTCTGAATGATTAATTAATCGACACGAAACAAAACTTTATAAGTACGCATACGCTGAGCGAAAAAGCAGCGAGGTGGCGCGGAGCGGGCGGAGGGCGTACTCAACTCACAGATCACTACATTGGGCGTACTTCGTCATCCTACTAATATTATAAGTATGAAATAAAAATGAAAGTTTGGATGTTTAGATGTTTGGATGTTTGTGACGCTTTCACAGAAAAACAACTGAATGGATTTGAATGAAACTTTACAATAATATAGCTTATACATCAGAATAACATATTAGGCTATAATTTATAAAGCCATATTGTGTAATGGTCCAAAATCACACGAATAATATTAGTGGGATTACATGGGCAATTTGGGCATAACAAAAACGCGTTGCCTAGCAACCGACCATAGAATATGTAATTCTTATATACAAACTTTCGCGTTTATAATATTAGTGTGAAGACTTTTTAAATGTACGAGTACTACGTCAGATATTGAAATTTCTTTTGTTTCTTTAAACTATTAGCCTACGTAACAGAATAAACACTATTTTGTACCTTATGCTGGAAAAGGAGATAGATGCTTTCTATGCCTATCGAACAAGTAGAATGAATCCTGAAGTACACGCGGACAAAGTCGTGGGCGGAAGCTAGTGTGTCATAAATGCAAGTGTGGACGTTTCCTAGTCAAAGTCAAAGTATTTATTGATTTTTTTTACAATTAATTTTAGTTTTTAATTCTAATTTTAAATTCTAATTTTGTTCATTTCTTTCCTCATTTCCTTAGGTAATGAATTAAATATTCTTGCTGCGTTTATGAGTATCATCATCAACAGCCTATATATGTCCCCACTGGAGGGCGCTCAGGCCTATTCTCCTACAGAGAGTGTATGGGCCATAGTCCACCACGCGGGCCCAGTGCGGATTGGCGGACTTCACATGCCTGTTCAAGACATGCAGGTTTCCTCATGATGTTTTCCTTCACCGTTAAGCAATCGGATAATGTACTCGTACTTGAATTGAAAAACAACTCATAGGAACACGGCTGGATTCGAACCCGGTACCCTCAGATTGAGATTCCGCGCCTTATCCACTGCGCCACCGACGCTTCTATTATATTATTATTATATATTATGAGCATACTTCTTTCATAATGAGTATGCTTGTGTATCCTTATCGTCAATATGTTTCCTCTTCTAGTGCTGCGGTTATTATTAGATTCCATAAACAGTTTTTTATTTTCTATAGCGAATGTGCACATCTTAAGTACATATTGATCAAACATTTTCAAAATTTTGGTTTCCTTGAATAGTTCTTTGCAGGGTGCGTCATATGCCGATCCCGTCATTATCAGGATTGCCCTTTTTTGGATTTCAAATATTTCATTTGCGACAGCTAATTATCCCCATAGTTCAAGTCCATAGCTCATAACAGAGTTGAAGTAACCGTAATATGTAGTACTTAAAAGGGACTCATTATTTGCTCTTATCGGGAAGCGCTTTGTAGGGGCTCCCCGCGTGTTCGTTTAAATGATAAACTGCTTGTTATATTACTGAGTTTAATTGGAGACACAAGGATTTCATTACGACAATATTTTACATTATTTTATCTACGACGTGTACATCCAGAGGCTTAAAACAAAAGCGCATCTTTTTTAAATTCAAAAGTTATGACATCATTTTGTCCAGCCAGCTACCTCCTCGCGCACCAAGGAGGTGGCACGCCACACTCTATTCCTCATGATCATATATGTACTTAACATAATAATATAACAATTGACTAATAATAATATGACTAATTCTTACATGTAAGTTATTAAAACTTTTAGTGTAAGATGTGTATTCAATAATAGACAATAAACAATTATTGAATTCAGGGAAGGCTTTTCCGCGCGTCATACCCGTCAAATTGAGATCGTCCTCCTTTTATGAAGTCGGTTGAACAAAAGACCCCCACATTAACTGACAACTGACAACAGTAGTTAAAACTCGATTGAATTTACGGTATTTTCGCACTTGTGTCGATATGTACTATTATTACATTTTTATTTATTTAATGTATACCCTTTTTTATTCTTTTTCAGAAACTTGACTGACCCACTGCCGTGCGTCTCATTGTTACGTGTTTATCAACCACAATATCGTGAAACACCGGCAGCGGCAGTTTCCTCAAAAAAAAACATACGGATTTTATACTAACTGGTGTTTAATCCAATGTTTTAGTTTGCTAATTTAATACCATATTCAATTTATTGTGTATAAGTTAAAAATCGCACAAGAAATAAATGTAAGGAACGAAGGAACAACATTATAATTAGTGTGTGCAGTGAGTGTCGCGTCCAAATAATGGCAAATACGAGTATAATCTGTAAGCTGTCATGCTTTTTTCTGATAGCTTTAATTTACGTGTGCACTTTTCGGTGTATTAGAGGTGGTAAGTTTTTTAAATGATTAGATAGGTTTTCTAGACTAGTATGATTCACGGTTGCCTGTTCACTCTGGTTTTGAATTCATCCAGGTTGTAACCCTCGTGAAACACAGAAACCGGCAGGAAATTCCACTCCTTAGTTGCACGTATAATAAATGATTTCACCCTCCGAAAGGAAGCCTGTAGAAGACCGAAAATTTCCAGGCATTGTAGCTTATCCCTCACCACTGAGCTGTCGCCAATGAGTCTTGTGGCGTGACGTTCTATTGACTCCAAAGCAGCTAATTGATACTGGGCAGACCCATCTCATAGTACTCTATGCAGGATTGAACTTGACTTTTATATAAATTTAAAAGCTGTTCAACAGTCAACCATCTGACGTTAGAGATGATTCCTATTTTCTTGGCCGCAGTGAATGAATGTTTGTAAGTTTTGTCACATTAAGAAAATAAACATTATATAATTTTTTATAATGGCCGAGACTATAATCTCAAATCGTACACATTTCATTTGAAAACTAATTATTATAATAATAATCGTACTGCCATTTATTTTCCTGTTGATTTCATTTTATAATCAAGGTTATTTAGCCAGTTTACAGTTGTTGTTGTTGTTTCTGTAGTCCTACAGCAAATCGTCAGATATGGTACTCGTCAACAAAGTAGGTGTGTACGGATACTATTTCGGTCGTTCAAGCTATTTGGCTGACTTTGAAGCCAGGCATCTGTACGGTTGGATCTCGGACTAAGCTACCGGTTAAGCACTCCTGGGATACCCGTTATGTGTGCCTTGATGACCGATTGTCGGACGGCTGGCTGACGAATGTCGGTTTCTCCCCAGAACGGTTTGCACGATGGCAAGCGCGCTAGGATATTAAATCGTCATCTAGGTACCTACTACAAGCTCCGATCGATCAATATCTGTGTAAAATTAAAATTTCGGAATCATACAAACAAAAATGAAACAAATCAAATCACGACACTAAATGATTACCGATTCCCTAAATCGGGCACCGTCGTCTGTATAAGTCCACTGTGATACATGAGTCTCCCTCATAGATCGCCACATTATACAAGCTATGAGGGTATTAGTAATGGTATGTGTAATCACTTGGTAATCATAATAAACTTTTTTTACAGATTTGAAAATCCATGTCGATGATGATAATGGCCACGTCGCACTAGATATAAAGTGTGAGCAAAACGATTCTGCGGAGGGCGCTGTTAAAAAAAACGACAACATCTCCCTGTCTAGGAACATTTACATAGTTAGGATTATCGATTGTCCACCTCCAGAAAAAACATATGCTGACATTCTCCGAACGATTCCCGTGACGTTTAAAGGGCTAAGACTTAAAATAATTAACGTTCGTTTTAAATTGGAAGACAAATATTTTAAAGGTCTCGAGAGCTTGACGCGAATCAGCACAGAAAACTACGGATTGAATTATTACTTTGAGCCTTCAGAAATTATTAAATATAATGGTAAGGTTTGTGCTTTCATTTTCATTTTCCTGCAAGTTTGATTCGAAAATTCGAACGATAATATAACGAGATAGATATAAAATGTTTTTATTAGTAGTAGAACAGGATAATAGTGTTTGCTGTACTCTTTACTTCAAATTCATTTTAAGTGTAATTAATTTTCTTTTTTAATTGGAGTGCCTTGTTAGATTTATTTTACTTGGCATTTCAATGTTACTGGTACGGTTTTTTGGGGCCACGATCTCACCTGATGGTAAGCGACGATGTGGCCTACGATGGTGCGCGTTGGTCTAGAAGGTGCCTGTTCACCCTCGACTTGAAGACACCCAAGTTGAAGTTTTCAGGGAATATAGACGCCGGCAGTGCGTACCATTCTCTGCAAAACGCTTAGTGCGAGCGATAGGGATGTCGACTATGTAGATATTGGTGGACCCCTGCAGTTCGTCTTTTAGATCAATACTTGAATGGCGATGACGGAATCAACATGAATTGCGCTCGCGCGCACTCTCCAGAATGTTACCTATAGCATATAGAAAGGCCTTTTCGCCTGTGTTGAAGGCTTTGGAGTTTAGCATCCACGAGCGAATCATTACCAATAAGCCTCTTTGCACGTCGTTCCACCGAGTCAAGGGCAGCTAGCTGGTATTTAGCAGAGCCGTCCCAAAGAAGACAGAGGTACTCCATACACCGTCCGTACCGTCTCACCTTGGATAGGATGCCGAGTTTTTTGCAATGGACTCGATGTAACTCCCAAAGTTGAGGTAGAATGTGATATCCTGCCCCAAAAGACTGTTTACTTTACGACAGAACGAAGTCGCAGTTCATAACATAAATCAATCTATTTATTGCAAATTTAACAAATTATAACTAAAACAGGTTGTTCTAATTAGTGTGTCACTCAACAGGTAAAATTTACGCTCCGCGTCCGTATGTTCGTTTAAACTGCAGCTATTGGAACGAACTACTTCACAACAATACGACATCAATAAAGGAATGGCTGAAGGTGTTGCCATCATTACCTTTCGACAAAGAAGTAAACATTAAATATTTCATTATGTATAAATGTCCCTTGTGGACGTTTTATGGAGAACTTCTACAATGGCTTGGCGTGTACCCTGTGTTTGAAACACTACATCTGCATGATGCGTGGGAGTTAACTGAACTCACTGACACGCGGCTCACAGGACTCTCTGTTGATTTTGTCAATGTTAATTATAAATATGATATTATATACGTGATTGCTAATTCGACAGGTAAATGAAATTTGCTAAATTTTGATTCAAAAATGCGTTCTGAAGAGAAAACGGGGAACTAGAAATTGTAAATCTGAATAATTTTCTATTCCACAGGCTCAATAGATTTGCGACAGGGCTCTCTTCTATACGTGCACTGTAGTGATGATGCAATGATTGATAAACTGTCGATGCCTATATTTCATCAAATACAAACTGTGCAAATAAAAAAAATGCAAATAGTTACCTGTCCTATTCCGAGCTCTACGTACAAGATGCTTTTCAGTGGTATCAACGTGAATTACAGTTATATCATAGATTTGACGTTAAATTTCAATGATATTATAGCCCAAAGGCAATTTGACGTCGACCACTTCAAGGAACTATCTGGCATAAAGTATCTCACCATAAACGGCACGGGAATGACAAATATAATTAACATAACACCAGATCATTTGAGACCGCTTATCAATTTATCTAAACTGGACGTCATGTATGTCACACTGTCAGAGTTGCCAGAAGAAAATCAGTTGCAGGATGTCCAACTTGTGATGGGCTGGTCAACAGGCGTATTCAAAGGTTGCACGAAGCTGCGCCAGCTTACACTTATGCAATGGGACGTGCCAGGAAATATCAAGAAGGGCTGGCTAGCAAACTGCTCACAATTACGAACGATGACCTTAAAAGATATGTCAGTCAGTGCGGTTCGCCATGCGCTAAGTACCATAAAAACATTGACGTCACTGACTATAGAAAATTGCAATATAAATACTATAACACAGGAATTTTTCAAAGATGTCACACAGTTAGTGGAGTTGTACTTACCTTCCAACGGAATTGAACGTATTCAAAGGTATTCCTTAATATTTCATTTTATAGTACATTACTACAGTAGCCAGCAAAAGAGGTATTGATAGACAAACGTGTAAGTGCACACATACTGATGCCCACCAATGTCTAGATTGTGGCCAAGGATTGTATACTTTTCTGAAATAATGCGCGGAAATTAAAACTAAGAAGTACCTAGGCAGAACTTTTTATTTGAAATTACAGTTTTCAAGATTTCTGCTACAACTCTTGCCGCCTCTTGAATTTCAGGTGGCGTTAAAGTAAGTTCGTAACATTCATTCATTGTCTTTATCAAATACAATTGCTTTCCAAATTTAATAACGAACAACAATAATTTTTCACGCGCCAAAGTGTACATTTTCTTCTTTTTCAATAAACAGCTTTCCATTTGCAAGCCAGTTCGAAATTTAAATAAAGAAGTAACTAATACTTCCTTGGTTGCAATGTTTCGTATTAAAAATCGTTCCGTTTATAAATTACACGATAGATATGAGTGGATATGAGTTACATAGTAATTTGTTTGGTGTAAAACGCGACAGAGACGGATTTTATACAACTTTTTCCGGCTGCTGACGGAATTTCCATTACAATATTTCCTTATATATAGGTATTAACATAGTGAAATTCCAATGACAATATTTAACATGTGCAATGGCCGGCTGGTGGGTAGTAGTAGTAAGATCGTCTGAGCAGCTTTAGCGCCTGTTACCGGTGATTAGATACGGAACCGAAACGTGGTCCTTTACTGCGGGCCGAATAAACAAGCTCAAAGTCACGCAGCCAGCTATCGAACAAGCTATTCTCGGAATTTCTCTACGTGATAAAATCTGGAAAGACGAACTAACGTCACCGACATATCTGGCGACGAGTAAGTGAGCTGAAAGGGCAATGTGCAGGCCACATCGCTCGAAGACCGGCTAGCCGTTAGGGACTAAAAGTTCTCGAGTAGCGACCACGTACCGGGAAACGTGTACCGGGCCGTCCCCTTACTAGACGGTTCTAAAATCTAGTAGTAAAGGTTGGGAAGAGTCGCTGGGTGCAAGTGGAACGAGACCTGTCATTATGGCATACGTCCATGCCAGGCCAGACCAGGCCTATGTCCATGATGACAATAAGATGCCGCTGTTCATCTACCGATTTTTTATCCTTTCATTTTGTGCTTTTTTCAGTTTTTCTTTTCAATCACAAGATCGGACTTTAGAGGTTGTAGATCTATCGAACAACAAACTATCTCAATGGCGTATGGTACAAGATGAATTGATGCATCTGAATGTATTGAAATATATATTCTTGGGTAACAATGACATAAACGAAGTTTGTGGGTATAAGACGATATCAGGTGTGTTCACGTCTTTTTTTACATTTAGTGCATCAACTGGTTCTTTTAAAAATATGGGATTTCAATTTTCTTTTTGCTTGATTAAATTAGACTAGAAAGGAAATGAAGTTTATTCGTCTGTCACCTACCCATGTTCTCAAAACTACGAGTATTTGAACTTTAATAATTACAGTTTAAAAACAAAAAACACGCTTTACGAGTGTCGTACTAAAAAGCTTTTTAACCCTAAATCAACTTTTATTATATATACTTATATATATTATATTATATTATATTATATTATATTATATTATATTATATTATATTATATTATATTATATTATATTATATTATATTATATTATATTATATTATATTATATTATATTATATTATATTATATTATATTATATTATATTATATTATATTATATTATATTATATTATATTATATTATATTATATTATATTATATTATATTATATTATATTATATTATATTATATTATATTATATTATATTATATTATATTATATTATATTATATTATATTATATTATATATTATATATATTATATTATATATATTATATTATTATATATACTACTCACATCACATCAATAGCCTATATATGTCCCTACTGCAGGGGCTCAGGCCTACTTTCCTACAGAGTGCATGGGCCATAGTCCACCACGCAGGCTCAGTGCGGATCGGCGGACTTCACATGCCTGTTCAAGACATGCAGGTTTCCTCACGATGTTTTCCTTCACCGTTAATCAATCGGATAATGTACTTGAATTGAAAAACAACTCATAGGTACACGGCTGGATTCGAACCTTAATTTATTCTATTAATCTTAATCGCGACTTCGCACATTTTTCAACCGACTTCAAAAAAGGAGGAGGTTCTCAATTCGACGGTTATGTCTTTTTTTTTGTTACCTCAGAACTTTTGACTGGGTGAACCAATCAAGCAAAATATTTAGGCGCATCTGACGTCAAGTTGCGGAAACCTGCCAGATAACTTATAGTAGGTGAACCGATTTGGATGATTCTGTGCTTTCCGTGTGGTCCCATTTCAATTTGGTCCAGTTGTGACAATGGAATCTATAAGAAAACCAAATAAGTCTTAAATTTGCCTCAATAAAAGTAGACTTTTAGGGGCAGTTCAAGTTTGATACTAGTTCTTTTCGAACGCGTTAACTTGTTACAAACTTATTTCATTTCTTTTTTCTTCTACAGCCACAGGTTCGAGGCAGTGTGTTGGTTACTGGCAGAAACTGCAGTTTCTTGATCTGACTTACAACAAAATAACAAAACTGAAGGTAAGTTGAATTTATGACGAATATTAAATTTTCTAACGTATCTTTTGTCAATATCTCAACAACTGTAAACTTTTAACACTTTGTCCCAGCTGAGATTATTTATCAGTAACTTCTGTTAATCTTTAATATATATAAAACAAAGTCGGGTTTGTTCGAACACTTACTTATAAATAATATTCATAGTTTTTAATTTTTGTAATTGTCTCTTTCCCAAACACCAGGCCGCCCTCTTTTAGAAAAAGTCGGGTCTTCCTTACTTCAATACAATATGACTTAATTTTAATGAGTAAAATTACTAATCAAGACCTTTCATAGGTATGGTGACTAGAATTTTTTTAATGCAGTTCAAATTATTGTATCAGTCTTTTTTGGCAAAATTCCCTATCGAAAATGTTTAAAGTACTTTTGCTCCATGAGGAAAAGCCATGGGGCACCATATATACAGAAGATTTACTGATAATATATCGTTTTGTTAGAACAAAGCTCTATTTGTATATACTTTGTAATACTTTAAAGTGTAAAAGTCGGAGTATTTTTTTTCCTTCTATTTAATCTATAAGCTGATGAAATCGTATCATATGTTTATCTACGAGCATCTAATCTCTATTGTATAATATATAAATGTATCATAAATCATCTGAATGAGATTTTATTAAGTTTGTATAAAAATCTATAATATTGTTTCTAGTTCAACGAGCTGTCGAGCATAATGTCACATGCACGAAATCATTCTATTCATATTGACTTGCGCAACAACCCTTTGCACATGTTTCCGGATACTTTGCAAGAGATGGAGCAGACAAAAAAGGACTTCAGCCTGGTAACACATTATTAATAATGCACATCTTAGCGCCAGATATGCATGTTTATTTCAAATTAATAACAGTAAATAATACGTACGACTATAGGATTGACTCTCTTCAGTGCATGCCTCTCTGAGAACTGTACTTCTAGTGAGAGTTTTAACCGATTTCGATGAAGTCAGATTTGTATGAAGAATTGTGCAGCGCTTCTAGCGGCACGTTTGCGAAACTGTGATTCTTCATACAAATCTGACAGAAACGCAAACGAGACAGTATTGGTTAAAAACTCACACTAGAGGTACTGATCTCACTTTTGTAGTCGAGTGTACATGTGTACTTTTGTAAAACGAAGTGATAGTTGTAGATATTCTTTCGAGTTTTCTTTTCAGCAGAACGATTTTCCTAACGTATGTATATTACATGTCAAAAAGGTAGTATAGGAAAAAAACTTAAGGTCCTCTTGTAGGTGTAAACAGTATGGGAAAATATAGATTTCAAAAATGGAATATCTATTCGCACACATTAATCACACGTACAAAAATACCTCTAGTGTGAGTTTTTAACCGATACTATTGCGTTTGCGTCACGTCAGATTTGTATGAAGAATTGTGCAGCGCCTCTAGCGGCACCTTTACGAAACTGTAATTCTTCATATAAGTCCGCGATAGTATCGGTTAAAAACTTACACTGGCCATTTGCTAAAGTTTTGCACCTGTAGTATAGTATATCATACACCTACAAGTACCTATAATACCTATATAATATACCCATTGAGGTTAAAAAAGATTTGTAAAAATGTATTCATTTTATTAGAGTGATGAGAGAGTGAGAAATTTAGTTAAAATTCAATTTCAGATACAAAACGCAACAGTGAGGGTTAGTTTGGCATTAGACTGTGATTGTGAGTACGCGATGTTTGCACGTATACTTAGAGAAACGCCTTCTCTCACAGTGAGGGGCGCCAATTGTAGTACGAAGAAAGACTTAATGAACATTGAAATGGATCGACTGATGTGTGAAAAAACAACCTGTGATTTAGGCTGTGTTTGTCGCCGTTCTTTAACTGACGATATGGTTGACGCAGAATGCCACAGTGTGACGAGGATGCCTCGCATAAGCACTCTGCACAAGCTTAACGTGTCAGGATGCTATATTGACAAGATACTCCCACAAGATATACCTTCCACGTTGATTGTAAGATATCCGTTTTTTGACAAACTATTTAATTAAAACATTGACTTTACATATTATTGGTTTTGATACATTAATATCAAACATGATTAGAACATCGAAATAAAAATGTGCGAGAAAGAGCAGCGGGGTACGGGCGCCGAAATCTATCATGAGCCTAATTGTTTTGGTGGAATAATATTTTCTCAAGTCTCAAGTTAACATGTAATTGAATAAGTTTTTTATCGATCTATCTCATTGCATCATATGAAGTTTGATGACATTCAAATGCCCGTTTTAGTTCAATTTTTAAAATGTTAAATCGTTTTACTAATATGTAACGAGATACTTTGTTTTGTCAATACTTCAAACAGGGTGTGTTTTCAGGATTTAGATTTAAGCAACAATCACCTGTCGCGAATGGATCCGGAAACTGTAAGAGTACTATTTAGTGTTAAAGAGCGTCGAATTAAACTGGCGGGCAATAAAATCGCTTGTGAAAATTGCGAGAACTACGTTTTCATATCCGAAATACAGTCTCATCAAGAACAGGTATGATTTAATTTTATTTGTGTCACATTGCTGTATCGGTTACTGTTTTTATTTATAAATGACTTTGTTCGTTTGTTTTCTTTCGTCAACTAAGCTGGGAGACATTTACGCTAAAATGATTTTAATGATTTTTAAAAAGATAATCGCAGCCATATGTAACCGTTACAAAAAAATTAAATTGTCACCTAATTCTAATCTCAAATTTTTTGGGTATATATTTACATAAATTAATATTACAGGTAGACTATGAGAATATTACTTGCGATGGAGGAGGCATGCTATCTAAAGTAGACATCGGCAATATTTGCAAAGAAGAACGCGAACGTAATGTTCTAGTTGCATCTTCAGTGAGCGGTGCACTTGGATTCGTAGCCCTCGTCATGATCTTCCTATATTGGCGTTACAAGAAACCTTTGAAAATGTTCCTCTACACCCATGGACTGTGCATGCGGTGGCTGCACGAAGAAGAAGTTGACACAGACCGCCCTTACGATGCATTCGTGTCTTTCTCACATCGCGACGAAACGTTTGTCTTTGAGAACCTTCTGCCTGGCCTTGAGAATATACCGCAACCTTATAAAATTTGCGTTCACACTAGGGACTGGATTGCCGGGGAGCTCATACCAACTCAGATAGCGAGGTCCGTACGATTGTCCAGGCGTACTATAATCGTTCTTTCTAAAAACTTCGTAGAATCAATTTGGGGCATGCTAGAGTTTCGAACGGCTTACATGAATTCACTGAGTGAAGGACGTCCTCGAATTATACTCATAGTATTAGACGACGTGTTAGTTGAGAGAACACTGGATCTGGACTTGCGGGAATACGTTGCGACCACGACGTACCTCTCTTGGGGTGACAAGTGGTTTTGGAAGAAATTGGCCTACTCCATGCCCCATCGCCGATGTGACGGCTCAATACAATCCTCCAATCCTGGCGCGGCGCGTTTGGAACAACTTCCCAATGTAAACTAAATCTCTGTCACGACCTTAAGTAGGTACTGCACGAAATTTTGTAAATTAAAGTCTACTACTATGCAATGAATGACTTATTTAGGTTAGCCAGATGTTAGAACCTTGCTGAATTTTTTTGAAATTTTTTGAAATTTGATTTAAATACATAAAATACAAATCCTAAGCGAAGTCTATATTGTATAGAGTCTGTGTCTTGTTGATATTAAAAGTTATGCGGTCGGTAAAATGAACCATATTTTAAAGTCAGTAAGTTTATTTCCGGGGTTCGAAGCCCTGCAGTCTGACTCGCACTTGACCGGTTTTTCAAAAGGTTCTCGGTCCATAGTGAGACAGATAGCATTAATAGGTTGTCGGTATGTCTATTAAGTCCTTTTTACTCAGAAACGGGTAGAGGTCAAATCAAATAGAAGTTATTAACATCAAATACTCAAGTATGAAATCGATCTCTTCTTCGATCTATGAAAAAATTCTGTTTGAATGAAAAGAAAGTTTTTTTAATATTGTGAAATACTCTCGAATACTCGTACTCTCGAATGCTCCAGTCTGTTCTAGAAACTTCTAGTGGGTGACAATTCCACCCCTTTTAGTCTCCCTCCATCTTATACTTACGTATGGGTCGACAGGTATTACAAAAGCTAGGATTAAACTCGGAAACTCGTTAGCTTTCGACTACAGCTCGTAACACACCGAGTAATTAACGACTAAACCCTGTGAAATTGATGAGGGTCCAATGGTACCACAATACGTACATACCCTCGTATACTTGTATGCCCTAAGACGGCGAAATACGTGATAAGATTAAATAATCGAATCCAAGATGGGAAAAAAGCAAAAAGGCCAAGTGCAAGTCGGACTCGCGCATCAAGGGTTCCAAACGATGGAAGGAATCGTAGAAGTACCTTAAAATAATAACCATTTGTCCAGGTGACATAGTCTTTCAAGTTTTTTTATGCTTTCTTAAAAATTATACAATATGAAGACCTCGTTTAAGTTTGCCTGTAATATTTACACTATGCCCTATCTACTGCGTTAGTTACATATTTTTCACTTTGAAAATTTCAAAGATATCTATTTATAATTTTGAGTTATTTTTACACAAATTTTTCTTGCCTCTTCACACTACATAAAAACTATTCCCAAACTAGTATATAAACAATCAACACCGACCAAGTCGTTAGTCGAAAAAAAACGTTTATTCAGAAGAAGAAAATTCTCAGCTCAGCAGGCTCACGTATAACCGGCAGTGAACTTAAAGAGCTAATAAAGATTTTATTTTATTTTATTTTATAGGTTGCCAACGCAGCATACATCATTCAAAGCAATTACACACACATACACACAAATTCAGTTCTAAATGCTGCCGCAATTACAGGCAACTACGGCTTACACATATTCGTAATATGATTTTTAAAGAGCAACTAAAGAACTAGAGCCAAATATTTAATGATGTTGAAAAAGAGTGTGTTGTGCACCGTTTTAATGTATTGTTATAAAACGTCCTAGTGATCCACTGAGAAGTCACGCCAGCTCTAGGAAAACGTCCGCCCGACACTGTGGCCCGACCAAGGAAGTTCCTTGGGCCCGACAGATTAGGTCCGCCCGCCATCGATGTCTGATTGGAAGTGTTGCCAGTAAGAAGGCATTACCATGGAGTTTTGGTGTAGTGTCGCCGTTGGCCTGTGTACCACATTTATTGATATGCCCCACAGAGCACGTTCTGTTCTGAGAATGTTCTAGACTAGAAGAGATGCCAATTTAATGAGTAGGCCAGACTACAGATTCTTAACGTGGAAAAAAAGTTTTGTGAGAAAATCGGTGAATATTTGCTGCAAAATATACACTATCTCTAGCCAATGAAAAGACATTGAAATCGAGATAAGTTATTCAATTTACAAAACAGAATCATTATTCTCTCGTTGACGAGGCGATTCAAATAAATGGATGGCTGACAGCGAGAGATGCGATTTTTTCAATTAAGTGCCTCGTCTAAATTCTAAAGGGGGATTTTATCTCTGTGCAGAAGGGGTGGCGTGGGTAAGAGAAGATGAATGAAAATCGGAGCATGTTCTGTAGTTTCCCATAAGTCTATATTTAGTATATATTGGTTTTTGTTCGTCTATTACCTGAAATAAATATTTACTATAATTTCGTGTCCAAGTAGCAGTCTTGGCTAAATATAAATTATAGCATAAATTACGATGGCTTTCTCTAATATTTGATTTGTAGCAAAAGTGTAAGTATGAATACTTACTACATAAAGTTACTACTAAGTTAATATTTTTAGCAGCTAATCAATCCAAATGTCATTAAAAATACAGTTTGATAATTGTCAGTCATTGACATATAGTAATTACTAGTCTGTATATCTGAACAAAAAACTTTACAGTTTATTCCCTGGATTTGTTTTAAAAACATCTATAAGAGGAGGAGGTTAATTCGAAGGGTATGTTTTTTTAATGTTTGTTACCTCAGAACTTTGACTGGGTGAACCGATTTGGATAATTCTTTTTTATTTGAAAGGTGGTGCTTCCCGTGTGGTCGCATTTCAATTTGGTCTAGTTCTGACAATGGCATCCATGAGAAAACGATATAAATCTTAAATTTGCCTTAATAAAAGTAGACTTTTAGGGCAATTGAAGTCGGTTTCCAGTTCTTTTTGAACGCATTTACTCGTTTTAATATATTCGGAAAACATACATCAGTACACCAAAAAAATGTACAATTAGTAGCCATTTAAATCATTTTAATGTGATTATCATTTAATGATTGTCGTCGTCATTACCGTTTGTGAGATTGTCGTGGATGTACAAGAATATACCCCATCAAATAAGCGGGTAAACACGCACAGTTGTATATATTTATTTTATGTGTAAAACTGTATTTATGTATTTTTTCTCATTATCGTTTTACATCACGTTATTCAATGGACTTGACCTTAAAACTGAAGCTCATTTCCAGGGCACGCGAGCCGAGCCGTCTACGATACTTTTACATTGTTTGGTTCTGAGCGCCTGACTGACACTCTAAAGCAATTTGTATCTCATTCGTCAATGTCAACTCCGACGAGCGCCTCCGTTGATAATAACATACGTATTTATTTTACTTTCTAAAACTTCCTGTTTTTTGTGGAATTTCCAAACACCATCTGCACAATATTACCTGGAACCGTCGCTACAATGAAGGCCCAAAAGAAATGTAAACTCAGTACAGTACCCGTTTTAAAATATGTTTATTCCTGGTTATGTTTTTGATAGGAGTATCAGAGTTTTCGATTTTGTTTGGTGTACAATTATACATTGCAATGTTTATATGCGCTTTGAATGAGTATATACACATGTTTTTAAATGTAAAAGCAAATTTGAGAGCTATTGAACAGGGTAGCTGTAACGTCGCATAAATTGTGTGAACGCCTCTTAAAAGGCGTCGTCTAAATTTAATGTTTCATCTAAAATTGTTTTTCGTATTTGGAATTTTAGCGCTCTTTGTCACATGGGGCCTTCAGCGACCGCTCCCTTCGCTCTACCACGGGGATGTACATGTGTACACATAAGAAAACATCTGGAAAAACATCCAAATGAATGCACGAGTTTGCATTTGTTTTGTGTCATGAAGGAGATTAGTCGCTTAAAAATGCACTCTAAAATATTATCTAATTACTGAATATTCTTGATGCTAAAATAATGATATTAATGTCGGCAGTTTAGATACCATAATTTGCATTGCTTCAATGGCTTTAATCAACAAGAACTGTGATTTAAAGACTCAATACGTGTCCCTTGCCATTAACGTAGTCTTCGGATGTTTGCGGCAAAGGAAGCGTCGATGGCAGAGGCTCTGATATATTCCGATTCAGTATAAAGTCGTCAAGGTTGAACACAGAACTACTCTTTATCTTCTCCCTGGAACAAAAATAAAAGATAATTGACGTTGATTCTAAATGTGGTTAAGGATTCTCTAAAGAAAATTACATTTTCTCTTAATGAGAAAACTTAGAACTAAAACACGATTTTGCACAGAAAACATTCGGACATAATATGAGATTATAAATTAGTAACACCAAACTACAATGTGAGCGGCCGGTGTCCAGAGCCTTGAAGTGCACGCAACAGATAAAAAAACTTGTAAAGTATACTCACCGTAAATCAGCCGAAATCACAGCACGAATCAGTGGTATTTCTATCCTAGCGAACCTTGTGGAAAAAACAAAGCTGTAGGCTCCTCGATTGGGGAAGACCAGCCAGTCGAATGAGGTCAACCGAGGAAGACGGATGTTGACGTCAGACATTATACGGTCTTCCGAGTCGCCGGATGCACCCCATAGAATTACATCTTCGAGTTCACCTTCGTCTTGTGATGGCCACTGACGAAAACATAAATAAATAAATTTTACGTTAAGCAAAAATGCATGTAATTGGTGACGCTGATAGCCGTCTTCAGGTTGGTAATTCCGAGTAAAGTTGTTGGTATAATAATTCCTAATATTCCTTTACATATTCATATTCCTTTACTTCGTTAGGTTAGTCAGAATCACAAATGATATTTTGCTAGGGATAGTTGAAGGGTCGGAAAACGACAAACTAGATAAAAAGTATACTAAGCATAAAGCATAAGAATTCGAGAACTTCTGAAAAAGACATGTCGTTCTCCGAACCATTCAACTATCTCTATACAATAAATCAAGTCATTCTGTCTCTACTCTCCGCTACGAAGTGAATGAATGACAAAGAAATCAAAAAACTAACATTCGCATTTATAATATACTATGAATGCAACTAAAAGTATAATGAGCCATCGCTGTTGTTGAGAAGACCTTCGTTACTTGAAAGCTGAATTCAATTAAAACTCTTTCAAAAAATGTTAAAGTCGTACTATAAACGTTATAAACTCTTTGGATATAACATACCTTGAGTTTTTCTACAGTGTGGTAGCTCTCTATGCATCTCAGTGTCCCAAAAATTCCATCGGGAAGGTAAACCAGATTTTCTGGTAGACCACTTTCTGTTATCTGAAATTTGCATGTTTCTGTAAATATTTTATGTTTATTGTCTTTGTCCTTGGCCTACTTCTCTCCCGATTGAGATACTGCCAATAATGCCATCGGATGAAATGGAAACCATAAGCGTCTCTTTATATTTGATTTCCGGGACACAAAAGTGCTATGAACATTAATGTTTAGCGGCGGTCTTAGGTAACATGGTGGTAGCTAGCCAGGCAGATATAGTTTTTAGGGCTCTGTACCTAGAAGGTAACCAACGGGACCCTTTTTTTTTCGAGGGGGAAATCTTATTTTTATTTATTTAAACAGTTTATTGTACACGGAAAATATTTACATAACACAAAAACAGAAAAAATATATACAAAAGGAACAGCTTATTTCTAAAAGAAATTTCTTCCAGCAGTCCTAGGTTAAGGAGAAATATTGAAGAAAGGAGGGCAGTTAGGCGTGTACGATATAATAAATATAATAAACCATAATAAACGATTACATAAATACGAGATACAAAACAAACTAATATATATCAATAATAATACATACATACTTTACATACTATAAATATATATAATCTTATAGTGATAGAAAATGTTCCTTGACGTTTTTCTTAAAGGCGGAAACAGTTTTGCTGTCGCGTACAGTGTGAGGCAACGAGTTCCACAATCTGGCTGCATGAACCGTGAATGAGTAGGAAAAGAAATCGGAGTGATGGGAAGGGATGGATAGGATTGTCCTAATGTGAGCTCGACAAGGTTGGTCAATAGGATGCGAGTATGTAAATCGCTCACTTAGGTAGCTAGGATAAGAAGGGTTATTTAGGATATTGTACAGAAGGGAAAGGATATGAGCATTTCTACGAAGGCGGATAGGGAGCCACTTGAGCTGAGCGCGAAAAACTGACACGTGGTCATATTTTCGCAACCCGAAGATGAAGCGTAAGCAAAGATTCTGAAGTCGCTCAAGTTTGTTTAATAGCTCTTCGGTGACGTCCAAGAAGCAAGAATCAGCATAGTCAAGAATAGGGAGCAATAATGTTTGGGCTAGAGAAATCTTAGTTTTCAATGGTAGGAACCATTGAAAGCGCTTGAGAGAGTGAACAGCAAAGTGAATTTTCTTGCTAATCTCATTGACATGCTCCACCCAAGAAAGATTGCAGCTAAGGAAGACACCTAGATTTTCTGAAGATACCCGACTACTTAGGAGAGAAGCCGGGTTATGTGAAATTTTTATCCACTAAAACCCCCTCGGTGGTCGTCCTCCGCGCAAGTCGAAGAGCCCTGGGAACTCCAGCGGAACACACCAGAACTCCTCTAGCGCTTCGCAACCAGCCCTTCCCGTTACTAAGACTCCGCTGTCCGTCTGTCTATATGTCCGTCTGTCACCAGGCTGTAGCTCATGAAGCATGATAGTTAGACAGTTGAATTTTTCACAGTTGATGTACTTCTTATTTATTTATTTTATTCCAACAATTTATTGTACACGGAAAATATTTTCATAACACAAAACAGGACAATTTAAACAAAAGGAACAGCTTATTGTTAAAAGAAATTTCTTGCTTATTTTTGCCGCTATAACAAAAAAGAATAATAAAAAAAGAATAAAATAAATATTTAAGGGGACTCCCATACAAAAAAGATGGCTTAGCGGAGTTATCGCGTAACACACAAAAAAAAAACATACGCGTCGAATCTATCTGACTATCTATCTGTGTGTATAGTGACCATAAGCGTTCCGTGTTTTCCTTTCTTTTGAGGTACGGTAGAGGTAGGTACGAGGTTGTACGAGTAGTACCTTTATACTAAAGCATACTCACACTTTTTCGTGCGTCACCACGTCACTGTGTGGTTCGTGGTTCGCTAAACAATGACTGACGTTCATGAGAGCCGTGGGCGCGTGAGGACGTTTAGTAGTACCGAACACGTGGTCATTGTCGAGCCAGTGAAGTGATATACAGCGTGTATATTTCAAACGGGCGTATATTATGATGGTACATAGTGTTGGTCCTAAACAACACATTGCCAATTTGACTTATATTTCGTTAATTAACTGGTTTTTTTCACACAACATGATTTATTGAGCTCGCAATATATTAATTACTTACATCTAAAGTTATCGACTGATTGACGGTTCCTTTTTTTTTATTGACACGTATCACGGCAGTTGTATAAGCCCTTTATCATTTGTCAAGTCAGTGGACGCAATACATTGCTGCTCGTATTTTTTAAATGATTAACACTTTATTAATTAAGATATTTAACAAAATTGCTTTCAAATATGTTTTATACGATCGTAAACTATATCTGGATAAATTATACGCCCGTATGAAATATACACGCTGGATAACGTCATAGGGACCATCTACTACAGAACCCTAGAAACAACAACATTTCTCACTCTTTTCATTCCAACGATATTGCAATACAGAGTGGTTGACGTCTCGCAGAGGTATCTCCCGGGCTCCGCAATAACTTGCACGCTCCTGTCTGGGAATAATTCTTCAAGGGCATCGTTGATTTGCTCCGACACCTGTGGGACATGCAAGCACCTGCACCTAATATGTATATAGTTACTCGTATAAATACATACCATATTTAGTAATTTCATTTAAAATAAAAATTTTTACCGTCCTCTAAAATATGCGAAACTAAAAAATAACATACTGGACGTCTGTTATTCTTGTTAAAAGATAAAGCCCTTAAAAATCTTTCATATACTTTTTCCAATAAAATATCGAAAATCTGATTGCTTCTGAAGGCGATGTAATTATAATTTATGAAAACGTTGTATACAGTTACGCTCTAGTACAAAAATATATGTACCAACTTTTGTAAAATGTCACATACACTATTTCTTGTATCTATGCGCGTGTTGGAGCAAATTTCAACTAAAGGTAAATATGACAAAGCGTCGGTGGCGCAATGGATAAGGCGTGCGGGTTCCGGGTTCGAATCCAGACGTGTACCTATGTGTTTTTCTTTTTTTCAATTCAAGTACATTATCCGAATGCTTAACGGTGAAGGAAAACATCGTGAGGAAACCTGCATGTTTTAAATAGGTATGTGAAGTCCGTCAATCCGCACTGGGCCCGCGTGGTGGACTATGGCCCGTACACTCTCTATAGGAAAGTAGGCCTGAGCCCCTGCAGTGGGGACGTATATAGGCTGTTGATGATGACATGATAAAAACATGTTGTTATTAACTAAGAAAATATTGGAAATAAATTAAAATAATATATAAATAACCATAAAATGTGTAACCTAAAAAATTTAAGTTAGTAACTCTTAAACACTGCCTACATTAAAATATTAGTTTACATCTGTATTTGACAGCAAATATGTTTTCTCTAGGAAGTCAACTTATCAATGCAAGAAAGATCCACATAATCTACATTTAAGGAATAATAATAGACTTATTCTTCCTACGATGAAAGATACGAATTACCGTAGGAGCTTAGAATATAATAGCATAAAAATATTCAATAATCTTGATAATGACATAAAAACTGCAAATGAACTTTTTATGTTTTTTTTTTATATTGAAATTTGTTTAACTGACTCTGTATCTATTTATTAATGATTTATTTTTTGTATTACACTCCTCCAAGTTTTACATATAATTTTGCACAGTTCATGTAACTTTAATGGCAAACCAACGAGCATTGAGCATTGAACCCCAATAAAAATATTTAACTTCCGCAATGAGACATTTTATGAGATTAGAAATAAGAAACTGGATGTGAAATCAAAAAAAGCTCCCTATCCGAATCCGTACCATCTGTCGCGACGAAAAAATGTATGAAAGCTCAAAACTTCAACCGAATCTCACCTCGTGTATTTTGTCGATATTGTCACTGAAGAATCCGCCGCCGATGTCGACTATACTCATGCCCCTGCCGGCTCGAGCTTCGTGATCGAACAGAGTCTTAGCAAGACGTAGGCCCACCACATGGCTGTCGACTGACGAACATAAACTACCCACATGGAAGGCCACACCAATTACCTGTAAATACCTGGATGTCAGACAACCCGTACTACGTACAACGGTAAGCTGGCCCTTGCGCTACCCAAAGCACCACACAGCAGCATTTCGAGGTAGTTTAACCACCACTCAGGGAGGTAAAATCTATAAAATGTTTTAAGTCTAAACTTAAAAAGTATCTTTTAGATTACGTTTTTTGTTTTTGTTTTTCGTAGTTTAGTTTGATAGATTTTTTACTGTGTTTTTGTATGTGTATTGTGTTGTGTGTGTTCTTAAATAAAGTTGTGTCTATGTCTAAACATAATAACTGCTTCACAAGAATTTGGCGTACACTTCAACTTCGCATTTAGTGTGACGGATAAATAGTTAAACAATCTAACTTGATTACGGAAAAACTGAGCTGTAATATATGTCGTAGATAACAGTTAGATTTTTTACTACAGATCAACGACGTTAAGAAATTTTCGTAATAGCTGAACTTGAACACGCAGAATTGAATGAACGTTTTGCATTCGAACGTCATCATTGCAGCGGGTCAATGAGTACCACTTTTGTAAAAAAAAGCCTAAAATGAAACGTCAATAATAAAATTGGAATTCTTAATTTAGTCGTGCGTGGCGCTTATATCATAAAAACAATAATGACGTCCAAAGCAGAATATAGTTCGTCAAAATTAATGAATAAACCCAGTAATATGAATGAAAATGACACTAATTTAAAGGAAAACAGAGATTGAAAGAATTTTTACTAATATTTAAATAATAAATCTTATATTCAACGACGCGACGCTTTTATGCCGAGTTAGTACTGTAGCATATATCTATGTATGTTTTACTCTTTCCTTACCATCAGAGGTACACTCGAGTAGACAAATATGTATTCACTTTTGTACCATGCCACATCCACCCTTGCTTGTTCCTATGTAGTGTGATGAGAGAAATGACAATTAAAGGTGAATGTGACATGGTTCAAAAGTGGACACATATTTTTGTACTCGAGTGTACACTAGAAGAATTGCAGTACTTGCCTTCAAACCTAGGGCTGCTGCTTCTTCCAATAGGGGAATGGCCTCGGTTTTAGACTCGCAACCGAATTTATCACTAAGTCGATACACGCTGACGCCGTGCACTTTGATCCTGATCAATAACCTGAAAAGTAACATTTTTCACCCAAAAAGTAGTGGGTACTACTGATTATGTAACTCGCTCACTTATCGGCAACAATATCTAGCTAGGACTTTCGGAATTTGTGACCTAACATTAGGTAATAAAGTAAATAACAGTTGAGAAAGAGTTACTTACTTTTTAAGGTGAGACCATTAAAGTAGCTATTAGTAGTACTATTTAATCATTTTTACCTTGCATCGGGCCAGTATTGCTTCAGCTTCTTTAGCTCACAAGAGGAGTCAAATGTTGTGTGCTTTACTCCAGAAGCACGAGCGAACATCATTTGCTCCGATGTTTTTACTGTTACTGCGTATAATATACTCCTGGAAGTAAATGAAAGTAAAAGCAAGGCTCAGAACTGGTCATTGTGGCATATCATGAAGGAGGCCTATGTCCAACAGTGGACGTTCCCCTGCCGATTATGATGAATTAATAGTTTAAAATAATATTAACTTAATACATACAGAAACGATCGTAAAACTTACCTCGGGCAGACCTTTAGCTGTCTTAAGAGGGAACAGCAGATAAAAAATTTCATATGAAATTAAGGGTTTGGGATATAGCTGTTTTCTCAACGAAACGTTAGCCAAATTCAATCATTTTGATCTTATTCTCTTTATCAAAGAATAATCTAGGCCCGTTGGTTTTGCTTTTTTCAATATTTTGTCTACAATTAGAATTATGGGCATCTCAAAACTCAAAATTTCAGAAAAAATTTCTTTCAACTTATGGTACTCATTATTTAGAGTAAACGTAACATTTTCAGAAAAAGCAAAACCAACGGGCCTAGATTATTCTTTAATGAAGAGAATAAGATCAAAATGATTGAATTTGGCTAACGTTTCGTTGAGAAAACAGCTATATCCCAAACCCTTAATTTCACGGCAAAACTAGGCAAATACCAAAAAAAGCTTCAACTGTCCTTCTCGCACAGTTCGGTTCGGGAGGCAGGGTACACTATATCACAACTATATACTGTGTATTATATGTATAAAAATAAAGTAAGCATGCATTAGTGATGTCAATAAGCTTTATCGATTTTTTCGACTAATAGTGGTGGGAAAAATATATCGATAGATACCCTTTCTCGAGCTATAATGGTTTTACCTGTTAGTTTTAATGTTTAGATTGATCTAAATAAACAAATATAAAGACAAATAATTCTAAGGAAATTTATTTTATCTCTAGAACAGAACATTTTCCCTGAAATTCTTAGTTGTTGTTACGTTTTGTTACGTGTAAATAATTAAATATGATTTATGAATAAGTGACTTATGTTTCAAATATTTTTTTAATGTTAAAGTTCGAGTCGGACTCGCATACAAAGGGTTCCGTACCACTGTAAAATATCTAAACAGAAAAAAACCACAGAAAAAACATAACATTTATTGCATGGACATCCGTTTATTTATAACTTTTTTAAAAGCTTTTTTATATTATTTTTTGTTATTTATTATTATTGAAAGTCTTGAGAGAGAACGAGAAGTTATATGGACATCGCATGTACAAATCGCTACGGAGACTATATGACCCGACACTTTACTGAAGATATCCCGGAGATCAGCCAGCAAGAGCTTGAAATGGCTCTCCAACAACTCAAAAACCGGTCAAGAGCAAGTCGGACTCGTGCACCGAGGATTCCGTACAGAATATGAATTAATGACATACTGAAAATCATAAATAATAGATACGGTACTATGCACAAAATGAAATTCTAAGCTAAATTACATATTACGAAGTTAAGTTTGTAAACATTAAAAAATCAATTTTACTGTGTTACAATTTAAAAATTCAGATTTATTCCTATGGTTGTGCTGTAAAACCTTTCTTCTTGCCAAATTTCAAGACATTAGGTCCACGGGAAATACCGTATAGATTTTGGGTTCATTGCATTTTGTACGGAAATGGTCTAAAATACAGCTATATCTTTTTATTGCGTTGACCTATAAGTTTCATTATTTGACAGATCTAAGGGACAGCAGACTTGAGTATTCGATATCACAGTGATCCTATAAGGATTCCTTTTTTCCTTTTGAGGTACTTAAAATATAATAGTATAATATGAAGTATGACAGTAGGAAATACGATAGATTTCGACGATATTATTATTCATGTCGACAAATAAAAACTTGAAATATTTTTTCCCAGTTATACATCTCATACACTTAAGACGGGATTTTTAACTCGTCTATTCTATTGTGTGAGGTGTCGTGAAATTACAGTTTTTTAACCGACTTCAAAAAAAGAGGTTATCAATGCGACCTGTATGTATGTAATATTTCCAGAACTGCCCAGTTTTCATATATGTTAGTCTATACCAGCTTCTAAAGAAGTGTGCCAAATTTCTAAAGTGTATGTTTATTTGTCCTCGCATATATCCGGAACACACACACAAAAGAAAAACACACATAGGGTTCGTGGATTTCAACAAAGCATTCGACACACTCGAACATAGATTTATCTGGGACGCACTGGAAAAACAAGGCGTACATGCAAAATACATAAGAATACTGAAAAACATATACACAAAAAGCACCGCACAAGTGAAGCTAGAATCTACAGGCGAAGAATTTTCGATTGAGAGAGGGGTACGCCAGGGAGACCCAATTTTACCAAAAATATTTTCAGCTATCCTGGAAATGATATTCACAAATCTGGATTGGACGAATAAAGGACTAAATATAAATGGCAAAAAGCTGAGTCACCTACGCTTTGCAGACAACCTGATCTTACTTTCGGAAAACCCGAAAACCCTACAGACAATGTTCCAACAGTTAGCGGAAGAGAGCGAGAAAGCAGGCCTGTCAACGAACTTAACGAAAACAAAAGTAAACAAACAGAGCCCATAACAGTAAATAATGGAGAAATAGAGTATGTAGAAATGGACAAGACTAATAACTGAATGGCAACCACGAGATAGCAAAAGAAAAAGAGGCAGACAGACTAGAAGATGGGAGGACGACATCAGACAAGTGGCGGGTCCAACATGGACCCGCATAGCGAAAGATAGAATAGAGTGGAAATCCTTAGAGGAGGCCTATGTCGAAAGACAAGCTGAAATGTAGGAACGACCGTTTACTAATACTTAATATAAAAAGATAAGTAACGTATAAAGTAAGCATATTTTTAAGAAAATTGTAACAAAAAATTAGTTCAGCAATAAAGGCTATTTTATTTAATTTATTTTTTATATATCCGGAACTACAAGTTCGATTTAAATAATCCCTTTTTTGTTTACCTAGGTATTGTAAAACTTAGGGAAGACTGCAAGTTTCATCAAAATCGGTTCAGTAGTTTTTGAGACTGGGAATGTTAAGTGTGTATTTCGGCGTTGCAGTGCAGCAGAGCAAATTTAAAATTAATGTTTTAACTGTACTGTAATCTGTATGCCGAATAAATTATTTCTATTCTATTAGTTAAATGTTTGTTACCTCAGAGCTTTTCACTGGGTGAACCGATTTGGATGATTCTTTATTATTTGAAAGCTGATGCTTTCCATGTGGTCCCATTTCAATTTGGTCCGGTTCTTAGAATGGAATCCATGAGAAAACAATATACATCTTAAATTTTCCTTAATAAAAGTAGACTTTTAGGGCAGTTGAAGTCGGTTTCTAGTTCTTTTTGAACGCTTTAACTTGTTAGTCCTTAGACTTTAGCACTCTAGGTACTAAAACACCTCTAGGTCACCTAAAGTATCGTTGGAAGACAAACGTTCGGATATGGTGAAACTAAAAGGTTTCTTTGTTGACCGTAGAACCCTAAAATAGCAACGCCATAATTTATATTGTATTTATATGTGATAGGTACTTACTAGTCAATTATATCAAATACAACCACAGTATGTCGAGGCTAAACCAATATGCGAACAATAATTTCTCAAAACGTAAAACAAGGGTTGACGCACGCTCACGTCAAGTTTATTATAATTTTGAAAAATACACTCTAGCCCAGGCGGAGGGGTAGCGTCTATGCGCGTCGCGGCAGGGGCCTCTTTGGGAGGTTACGCAGCGTTATTTGTGTGAGTGAAAGCATGTGAAAGGCTGTATGTGTGCGTACCGAATCGCGACAGCAATAACATATTCAAATACCTACTATTCTACGGAGACTTTGCTTCATTGGCCTCTTAAGGCCTGTATCTCTCCAGGGGAAGCGCACTCGAACCCTAATCCCAGCGATATGACCAATTTCAGCATCATTTCCGAGTCATGGGCCTTCATCGCTGCGAAGGAAATGGCGGAGCCTCAGAAACATTCACTTAGATTAACTAGGAATTCGTGTAGTAAATCAAGAGGATAGGAGAATATAATGTTTTGATATAAAAGACGAAAGCTTATTCAACGTTACGTCCCTGCTATGTTATTTGAACAAAATTTAGTAAGTATATTATTCTTGCAATTTCTGTGCGTAAACCAAACATCGATAGTGTAAATCTTTACTGTATTTTCATCACATTTTATGTAAGCTCATAATAACGACATGGCGCAGTCGTCTGAGCACATCGCACGCGAAAGGCGGGACGTTCCCCGTTAGAGGACATTGTCAAAAAATCTCTTATGAGACTATCTCCAGTTTATTTTGTACATTGCGGGCTGAATAAGACGATTGTCTGAAAAGTGAAATGTTTACGTGCTTCGGAAGGCACGTTGAGCCGTTATTATCTTCAACAGGTATTAGTAGTTACATGATCCATGTCAGAGGACTATGGCGCCTCAACAACTCTGACTACTAGGGTATGTGCGGTCACTCATCGACTTTACTCTTTGCACGATAACGTGGGAGACATAAAAATTTTAGTATGGGTTACAATTGCAAATTAAATAGACTCATCTAGAAAACCGTTTCGGCAGATTGTTAGCATTTCCCCACCAGGCTAGGGAAACCTTGAGCCAGTTACGACCAGAACGGCGATCGCAACCCTTTTCTCTATGACGACAGTTGAGCACTTCGATGCAGAGCACCAAGGTCTAGCCGTCTTCACCTCAAAAGGCACAAAATCATACGATGGTTCCAAACAGGAGTATTTACCATGCTTGAGTCTAGAGGTATATCAGGACCTCCAAACTCAGACCAATGTTACGGTTCATGAACTAGATTTGCCTTGGGGAGGTGATTAGATCCATATAAATAAGTAAATAAATGCTTGAGTCTACTTTCACTTTTAACCGCTACGCCCTAGCTGTCAAAATAGTCAGTGAAAAGTTGGCGCCAACTTTAGTTTGAATTGGAGTGGAGTTTGGAGAAAACTCTTGAGTGTTGATTAGAAGGTATTGGATTTGATACCCCAGGGATATCTACAGATCTAGTACACAATTTTGTGGACGACAAGGACTTCATGCGTCCAGCTAGGTACCACTTTTGTCACTAATCATCCGATGAAATTACACAAACCAATGTATTTGAAGAAAATATATAATGAAGCTATTCGTACTTACCGTAAAAAATTTGCACTCTGGGCATAGCTTCCTTAAACCGTTGAATATGTTGATAAGCCACGTCCATGTCAAAGATGTGAAAGGGTTCTTTTTGACCACCACTTATCATGGATCTGGCCAACTCATCATGAGCTCTGATACCGTCCGTTACAAAAGCAGCTCCGGCAGGAGAGCATTTAAACACGCCGTTCATTTTATTATGGTCAACTCACAGACGTCCGTCCGTTCGGGTTTGAATCACAATCGGAGAAATGTTTTTACTTTAGTTGTTTTATTTATTGCAGTTTTTTTTCTTCAAAAAATTGGTTTTTTTGCCAAAAAGTCCAAATCTTTTCTGATAATAAGAAACGTTCTGAACGAAGTCAGGAATACGGAGTAAAAAAATTATGTCCGTGCTTACTTATCAACGTCTCCACGACGAGTGGAAGGTTTGACAATATTATTTTTCTTTAGTTAGCATTTTCTTTAAATTTCAAAAGTCTAACTAGTGTGAAATGAAAACAATTAGTACATTGAACGGCTTTATACAAAACATTACGGAAATGTGAATACTCTACATGGACTTTTAAAACCAGACACTCTAGTATGCATCAAGCCAATACAGTACTGTTAAGAATCAAAGTTTCATCGGAAGTCAGCATTGAAGCTCCTTTTCTAACTACAAGTGGCAATGTTGTGTCTGAGATGATGCAATACATATATAATGTGACTTCTTAGAAAAATTTCATTACCAGCCTACCCAAACTGTTGCTGACGAAATCCGGATATCGACGGTGTGATTTCTATTTGTAACAGTAGTGTACGTAGGCGATACATACTTAGTGGTACTTCGGCCATTATCATTGGTGCCACATTTTAATATAAAAATAAAATGATACTTAAGCAATATCACATAATTAAATACGCCATTGACGCTACACTGCTATCGCCATTGACGAAAAGAATAGGCCTGTTTCCACTAATAACAAATTGCTTGGTTTATAGTTTCTAATTATAAATGAGGAGACGAAGATAAGAAAAAACTAGTATATTTCTCAAAAAAGTTAAAGATTATTAATATTTTTAGAAAATGGATTCGAAAAAAATAGGCATTAGGTCACGTGACAACGAACACGAAGAACGCGGCGCAAGAAAGTGTGACGTCACGCCTCGCAAAACATCATTGTTGTTGTTGACGTTTTCATACCACAGAGCAGGTTATTTCGCGAGCTGTGACGTCATTCAAGACGCCATGACACTATTCAGCGTTTTCGAGGGAAATAGAAATTGCTTTTTTTAAATACAAAATACGTAATGTAAATTTTGCTTTTTCTTTAAAATATAGCTTTTTGGGGATATAATATAGATTAAAGTATATAATTAACCAAGTTTTCAAATTTTGTCAACTAGCCTATTAATTACTAAGTCGGTTGCGAAGACTGCCAAACAGCCTTATATATGTCGTGGCCCAATCATGCAATCATCATAAAATGCCACCATTTCTTTAAAGACATTATTAAGGTTTTAATTTCCTTGCATGGCAAAGGAATCGCTCTCCGAATGCTTCCAAATTAAATTTATGTTGCCATAATCTTTTAAAATAGAATAGTTAGCTTCAATAAGCAATTACCTAAAAATAGGAGATGAAATAATAGTGTCGCAAAATAAATATCATTAATTTACAACTTTATAGTTAGCTACAATAGCAGTTACGCAGCTAATGGTTCACAGATGGCGCTTTGAACAATAATTGAAAAAAATAGGTTTAAAATGAAAATTGTGATTCACTGTGAAGTTGTATGTCAATGATACTCATTTCACGACATCACAATCTGATTTCCTATTTTTAGATAGTTACTACACAAATCCAGCTATTATATTTAAAAATATTATGGCAACATAAATTTAGTATGAAACGTTTATGTGTAAGTTTGATTTTTTCACAGCTCCAAGATATTTTAGACTTTAGTATTTGACATTAATTTCAAGTTGATACTTAAAGCGTTCTTGATAAAAGTGGTCTTCATAGATAGACAGATGAACAACAAAGTGACTCTATAAGGCTTCATTTTTTCATTTAGATGTACAAAGCTCTAAACAGGGAGAAGGATTTGCCATAACAATGAATTATACAGAAAGTATTATTTCAAAATTCCGCTCGAAATGGTCACCATTATACACAATAACAAGTATATTTCTTTTGACGATATTGTTCTCAAATAACTAACACTTCCGTATTCTGGTATACTTCTTTCTCATTCGCTGAGACTACAGCAGGCAGATTCGACGGTAAAGGCTCAGATACGTCGGGATCCAATATGAAATCTGAATCATTAAACACTCCTATCTGGCTGCTCTTCAATTTCTCCCTGAAAAATCATTATTTTATAATATTAATCACGTCAAAAGTCCTAAAGCTACGAAATCATAGGCATTCCTATTGACGAAATGTGGGTCTACAATTAATTCATTGCATCTACAATTAACGAAACTATATTTCATCACACGGTTTACATTGTACACGGGCGGACGGACTTTTCACGTAAGTATTTGTCAGTTGGGATTTGCTTGGCTGATTGTTCTGGATTGGTGATTACAATAAGATGTTGTTAATACATAGGCATATGCTTCTGCGCATTAGTTGCCCTTAACGACACTCAAGCCGGGGACCACAACGTCGAGGCAATACAACAATGCAATAATGAATCTTACCATAAACCCGCAGATATAACAGATCGCATTCTTGGTGGTTCTGTTCTTGCAAATCTTGTTGAGTACGAAAACGTGTAGGCCCCCTGTGTATGGAACACAAGCCAATCCAATGGTGTTAGTCTTGGTAGGCGTATGGTGAACTCAGGCATCACTTGATCGGCGGAGTCTGCACTTGGACCCCAAAGGATTGCCTCTTCCAGTTTACCATCATCACGATCAGCTGTTTGCCTCTGTAAAGTCACAGATATATTCTTAATACGAGTAGAAGTTCTAACAATCACGGTTGTCTAAATATACTGATTGATCCACTAACCTTGAATTTTTCAATTCGATACCATTTTTCAGGGAATCTTAACGTCCCAAATGCACCATCTCCTAAGTAAATCATGTTAATAGGCTTATTTTCTTTTAAAACCTACAACACAAAATCTTCGTTAAAATCAACCTTTAGCTACTTGAAATGTTTTATCTTCTTTAAGCACTTACTCGGCGAATGTTGTAGATATTGCAATAGAACGTGCATGAACTGTCACACACAAATCTTCCTGGTTCAGCTATTACTTGCACACTTGGGTCTGGAAACAGTTCTGTTAGTGCATCGTTGATAAGTATTGATAGCTGTAACAATGTTTTCCTTATTTTGTATAGTTGGTCAGTGTGATCCAAAATTATCAATAATATTAGCGCCGGTTACCTCTTCAAACCTGCCGTTTTCACCACCGTTGAAACCTCCACCCATATCAAGAATTTTCATACATCTGCCAGCTTTTGATTCGTGTTCGAACAATTCTTTAGCTTGACGAATTCCTAACACGAAACTATCCAGTGAAAAACATGGACTCCCCACATGGAAAGCAACGCCAACCACCTAAAAGCATTTGTTAAATACAATTGGTGTAAACTACTACTCGTGTTAACATTAAAGATCTTCAGTATGTACTTTTAATTCAAGAGCTGCCGCTTCCTCTAACAAATCTACTGCCTCCGTTTCAAAATCACATCCAAATTTGTCACTTAGTTTATATGTGCTATCACCATTAACTCTGATGCGGATCAGTAATTCGGCATCTGGCCAATACTGCTTCATCTTCTTTAGTTCGTACGAAGTGTCGAAAGTGGTGTGTTTCAGTCCAACTTTATGAGCGAACGTCATTTGTTCAGGAGTTTTAACGGGCATTGCGTATATGATGCTCCTGGAACATAAGTATAAGTTCGGTAAGTGTTAGTAACATTCATTGCTGAATTTTGACAAAGGATTATTTTTGTTAGAATAGGATATAGACCTCAGTCTTCATTTCACACGTTAGGTGGGATGAACGAAGGAGGTCTGGATGGGGCCATCAGCCGAGTCACGAAAGTATAGAATGATCCTGAGAGTCAGCAAACGGCATGCGAAAGTCACTGAAGGGGGGAACGGAAATCCTGCATATTCCGAAACACCAGGTAGGCATGCAGGTGGAAAATAGGAAAAAAATAGGAAACAAACTCTCACACGCAGGACAGTACATATGTCAACGGTGTCAGTGTACCGATTAAGCAATCAACGACTAGATTTCACCCGCGACTTCGTCAATGTATACTTTTGTCCATGCTTTCCCTAAGGGGAACTCACTCTTTTCAAAAGTTTGATGGACCCTTTGCTCCGTGTCTGCGTGAAAGAAGAACAAACCAACTAATACGATGAAATTGTTATTAATAAGGCGTTCGGGAACTTGCCTTGGCGTTACTCTCATTGACATGACTTTATGTATCTCTCCAGCTGTTGCGCATTCGATGCCCAGTCCAAGATGAATGATTAATTTTAACATCATATCAGTGTCGTGCGATTTTATAGCTGTAAAAAATATAAATCGACAAGTGAACAGTGTAAATACCATTTATTTCATAAACATTTCTATCTGGAAAATTCCACTTGCGATATTTATAATTTATTCTTGGGTCTATTTTTGGGTTGAAATCTTTGCCAATGAAAAGTCTTCAGAAAACAATTATAGCATAAAATGTTGTTCTTGTTTGTATTCCATTCATCTGTCTTGACAGCCGTTTACATAGTTAATAATAACGCAAATAGCATGTTTATACGAGTTTCTTTAACATGTCACATATACGTGTATAATTAACAAGGTTGTAAAGGTACCTAACTAAACGGCGTAGAATACATATATTATATTTGCTGAAAACAATATTTTCTATTGTCAGACAAAAGTCAAGCATATTTTCATTTTCCTATCTTCATAACAAATATTTGTATAATTGATACCAAAACTTGTGTTGTCTAATTTTTATTTTTAACCGTCTTCTAAAAAGGAGTAGGTTATCAATTCGACGGGTATTTTTTTAAATGTTTGTTACTTCAGGACTTTTGACTGGGTGAACCGATTTGGATGATTCTTTTTATTTGAAAGATGGTGCTTTCCATGTGCTCCCATTTCAATTTGGTCCAGTTCTGACCATGGAATCCGTGAGAAAACTATATAATTCTTAAATTTGCTTTTACTTTTAGCTTCGTTAACACAGTTTCAGACTAATATATCAAGGTACATAATAAGATAAGAGTTGTTAGTAAATTAGGCACGCATGATATCAGTACAATTAGTTATAACGTGCCTTGTAAAAGAATCAAACACAAATTTTAAGCATAATCTTTATCTTAGTCTGACTTTTGACACCTTTATATCTTAATTTAAACAAATATGTTTTTAAACTGTATCAAAATCCAGCATAGATTATTAAATACCACATTATGAGTTGTTTTTAGGGTTTCGTACCTCAAAAGGAAAAAAGAAACCCTTATAGGATCACTTTGTTGTCCGTCAGTCTGTCCATATACCACTTTTCTCAGGAACGCGTAAAGGTTGAATTGAAATTAATACTTAATACTCAAGTCTGCTGTCTCTTGGATCTGTGAAAAAATCAAACTACTCGTAGATTAACGCAAATAAGATAGGTCCGTTAAAACCACATTTTTAGAACATTTACAGAGAATACAATCCCGAAATTATGGTAAAAGAAATATTTTGTATGAGGGGGCTCAGATCTATAACAAATTACCAAAAGACATAAAAGACTCCAAAAGCATTACAACTTTTAAAAAACTACTTAAATATCACATCACAAAAAGACAGCTCAACCTTAAGTAATTCTAAAAGCATATTTTATTTATCTTTTTTATTAACTACTTTCATTTTTCGATACATATTTATAGTCTTATAGTATTATTATATTTACATCAAATAACATACACAAAACAACATTCAATCACATAAAACAATGCCATATCTAGTTGCGCTTGCTCTGTGTATTGCGCTCGTTCCAGCGAACGGCCGATACTGGTTCATAGTTAAATAGTGACTGACCGTCACTCAAAATTAATTTTATTTTAGTTTAGTTTTACTTTACTTCTAAGATACCCTAGTTGAATAAGTATAATATGTATAATTTCTCATGTAAGTGAAAACAAATTTCTTTATGAGAAAATAAAGTTCTTCTTTAACCACAAATTTGGCAAGAAGCATGATCTTACAGCACAACCATAGGAATAAATCTCAAAATCAAGATTTTGAAAACTATAACATGGTAAATGCTTTTTTTATGATTACAAACTTAACTTTGCAGTTGAAAGCCGTACATCGGGTCTCTAATGTAACCGCAAAGTAAAGTTGGTTCTTCAATCGGACCTAAATTTTTTTTGACATGAATGATTATAAAAATAATTACTAGCGTTTGCTCGCGACCACGTCTGCGTGAACTACGGAATATGTCCAGCGGAAACTACTTGCTCGATTTGGATAAAAAGTTGCCTTCAACTATCTCTGTACCAAATATAAAAGTCATTCGTATTCTACTTCAAGTCTTGAATGAAATAGAAACAAACTCACTTTATTTTCGCATGTACAAAAATACAAATATGTTAAAAATAAATGTTAGAAAGAAAGTATAAACAATTTACATTAGCTGGCGCACTATAAGACCTGTGTTGCGGGCAGACAATTTTGGCTAATAGATAACTTATTTTACATAAGGAAAATTAATTAAATGTAAATCATTGCAAATTATTGGTAGGGGATCCCTGAGATATTAGTGAGTGTGAGGGTATGGATGTTTTTTAATAATGATTAATTTCATGTAACTGTAACTATCTCATTGAAAATTCTCAACTTTAATGTGAAATTTAATAAAACTATCAAAGATAATGATTAAGACATCTCCTTCTTTTTTTAAAGTCGGTTTAAAACGCAATAATTATGTTAAATATCTGTAGTCTTTCTTTGCTGCAGAAGATCTCACAAGTGGCAGTGTTCTGTGGATGCAGTAAATACATTGATTTTGCATTTATGTATTGGTATCTTCGTTTCTTTTGATCTAGTCTCCTGGGCACCTACTACAAATCCGATCAATCGAAATCCGTTTCAAATTCGGATTTCGAATTCATACAATTTGCACCCAATCCGAACGCAATCTGACACAAAAACGAAACGAAACAAATCTTGTAGTAGATGACGGTTGTCACCCAATCCAAAAAATGTGTGTGTGTGGGGGGGGGGGGGGGGGGGGGGGGGGGGGGGGATTTTTAAGTTACTACCTCAAAGAGACTGACTGTATTGTACTACCACTCTTCCCCACTAATATACTATGAATTTATCCATGTAGAAGAAATCTTACCATAGAACAGTTTTACTCTTGGCATCATTTTCCTAAAGCGCTGCACTCGTTGGTACACTTGATCCATGTCGAATATGTAAAAAGCTTCCTTCTGTCGCCCACCCTCAATCATAGCTCTAGCAACTTCCTCAGGCGAGACATCTTCCAGGACAAATGCAGCGTCTTTTGACGAATACTCGCTTTGGATAATACCTTTCATTATCTCCCAATTTTCTGGAAACTTTATAATTTGTTTATTTACCAAACATACTTTTACTGTGTAAGCTCTAGAACTGACATTGTTCAAAATGATATAATTGAGCTAAGAATAATAACGACTAAAAATTGATTCCTAGATCAAGTAAAACTAAGACAAAAGTAATAGAGGTACATTTAATTGGACATATCCAGAAACGATTTTTATTTATTGGTCTGACCAATTCACATATTGATGTGGTCAACATGAAGTGTAATATGTCATGAAATGCCACCATTTTATAAAATGGTCGGTTACTTCATGATTTGGGCAATTTTAAGATCTGGCTACGACATTTACACTATACATAGACACTATACATAGTGATATATAAATTAGACTACGAGTATGTCCTTTTTAGCCGCTTCAACAATCCGTTTACAAAATATCAACTCATTCTCATCCTTCGTTGCGATGGGAAGGAAGGACAAACGAACAAGTATGGCTGGCTATTTTATTTTACATTACCAGAAAATGATAGTTCTATTAGACTGCTGATGCTGTCTGGCAGCAAATTAGATAAAAAAACATCCTCGTTATTTATATAATTCTTTTATAATACATTGTACCGTGAAAATCCAGAAAATCATTTAAAGATAATCAAGAATTAGATTTATTTGACCAGAAGATAAAAAGCCGTAAAGCCGTAAAAATCCGATTTTATTTACTATTTAATTTAAACTCACAGTTTAGACCGGTATAATGATCCCAGTAACCGCCCGGCCAGATTAAACACAAACTTCAAGAATATCAATTCGGATAAAATACTACACGACTTATCTTTATGTAATAATGAACTGACGTTATTACAGTAAACAAGATAACATTATGTACTTGTGTATCTTATATAAATAAAACAAAGTCGGTTTAGTTACACTCAAAAACGCCTGGACCAATTTTATGACCTTTGATTTTTTTGAATTTGTCTCCGCCTCGAATAGCAGAATAACTATTAAAACATGGGATAAACTAACTTAAAAATACATTTTCTCATGCATCCACGACCCAACAGGAAGTCAGAGTGACTAGTTTTTTAGAGCAGTAGTTGGAAGTCTAAGTAAGGAACGACTTTTTATACCGATCGATCGAGTAGTTCAAATGGGATAAATCATAAAGTATAAGCGGATGAAGCCGCGGGCAGAAGCTAGTTGAAGATAAATATCATTAAAATAACATATTTCAGATTTTATTTCATCGTATAGCAATGTTTATGTGCCTTCAGGTGGCAAGCGACAGCACGACCAGTCAAAGGTCGGCGGCTTAGCACACACCCACAGGACGTTTTAAGGTAATTTATGTTTCAGGTAAAAATTTGCTATAAGATTTTGTATAAACGTATTATTTTTCGATTCTCTTTAAAAGTTAATTGGTATTCAAGGTACATAAACAAAGATAATTTGTGTAATTGGTTGCTTTTATTATTATTTAGGTCCGATATTATCGTATTAACAAGTCAATGGCATAACACACTTTTATAATGTATTCGTATTTCCCTCATAACATGCAGAAACATACAGTATTAAAATGTATGCAGAGTAGGTGTTTCATTTTCCAAATAATTCTTGTTGTCCACAACGGGAGGTAGGGTCGACGGCAGTGGCGCCGTAATATCCGGGTTCTCGATAAAATCTCCTTTCTTGAATACCGGACAGTCTTTGATATCAACCCTGTAAAAATAATTATTTGAACCAAAAACACATCCAAATCACATAATTTGTGTGAACAACCACAAAAACTTGCATGAACTAAAGTGACAGGTCAAACATAAGCGTTCCATTTGCAAAGAACCCAAACGCAGCCCAGAAATTTAAAATACATCAATTGCTTGATTACAATAAGGTACCTTGTGTTGTGACTTTACCTTAGAAAAAAATCTTCTAGATCGGTCGGTCGGACATCATCATCATCAGCCAGGAAACGTCCACAGCTGGACATAGGCATCCTCCATATGAGTACATGGCATAATCACCACGCTTGCCAGACGGGTTGGTCTCCGCAGTATTGTTGTTTAATTATGATGCCTTTCCCCCGGTGTGGTTGTTCCCTCAGTCGCCTCTTGCGATACCCACGGGAAGAGATGGGGTGGTTTCATTCTATGCCAGAACCACACCTACGGGCATATCGGCGGCAGTAGAACATATGGCATTTTAATAAGAAATATAATATAACATGCAATGTACAATAATGTATGAATACCAAATAAATTCCTAATAAATTAATGTTGTAAACTTATTTTAAAAGATCTCGCCCAAAAAGAAGTTTTTTCACAGTATATTATGTTCTAATAAAATACAAAAATAACGTAAACTAAACAAGCATCTAAAACAAGAAAACAAAATTAAATAACAAAACTATACCCACCACAAATTCCGAGATATGGCAGCCCTCATCCGCGGCATTTCTATTGAAGAAAACGGGCCTTTGAAACTCCACGTATAAGCTCCCTGTTCCCCAAACACAAGCCAGTCGCCAGGCGTACACGAGGCAACACGAGGCAAGTCCAACTCAAAGTCTCCAGTGATACGGTCTATCGAATCACAGGAAGGACCCCAAAGGATTACATCTTCGTCTCCGGTTTGTTCGTCTGCCTCCTTACCGTTTAGGTTGACGTTTACCTGTTGATAAACACTCATAGTCAGCTGTGCAAGTCCCAAATGCCACGATAACGAAGGCTTTAATATGGGGAGATTTGATATTGTACCCACGCTTAGTAGGTGGATTGGTGATCGCAACAGCAGGGGACTTTTACTGACGACAAATACAGTTAAAAAAATGTTCGCGGATTAGAATTTTCTTTATGTATGATGGGTCCACGCTGGGCCTTCATCTCACATGATGGTAAGTGACGATAAGGCCGTTGGATGGTAAGCGTGCGCACCCAGAAGCCTCAACCTAATAAAGCGCCGGTTATGCTACCTTTTGTTGGTTACACTGATGTTTGGCAGCAAACTTAGTTAATATAGATTCCCAGGGAAGCCTAAAATATATGAGTTAAACTGGTTAGGTACTTGCGATGTGTATTACCTCGAATTTGTCTACAGTGTACCAAGGCTCCATATATCTCAATGTACCGTGATATCCGTCGTTCATATATATCATTTTCACTTGTTTATTGTCTTTTCTTATCTGAAACAGTTTGTAAAAAAACATGCTTATTTTGGCGTGGCATTAAAGGGTTTAAATAGTGTCATTATTGCTTACAATTTGAAGCGTACTCTGTGGCATTCAGTCACGAAGATTCAACACACAACGCACAGAAGTAAACTTGTTAAAGTAAATCTATCGGCCATAACAGGCCAAATCGGAAAACAGATAATCTCACAGGGTATCGTTTTCAGGATGCACTGATCTGGCTCAAGAATACTCTAGAAGTCTAGATGTAAATGCATATGATTAACTGTGTGCATGCATCGTTGTTCATACGAGAATAGAATTGAATCTCCTCAGTGTGTGCCACATACATCGCCTCACACCATTTCACCAACTTCTCTGCCCGCAATGCCCCCGGTCCCGCTAGGGCAAATATCGTGACCTGACCTTGAACGCGTCTGGAGCGAGAGTTTCATATCTATATTTTTATCTGCATTATTAGTTATGGTTAGATCTTTACCTCTCGTACGAAAATGACATAGAGATAGAGTGATAAATGACATAGACATGTGAGCTATCGATATTATAGCAGCATACTAGTGCCTTTATATGTTATTCTGAATTCGAAAATAATCTAAAGATAATTTTGTCAAAACAGTTTTGGAAATGTAAAATGACGGTATGGAAATCAAACAATGACTAATAAGGTTACAGTCCTCCGAACTAATATTATCTGCTGTTAATATTTGATTTAATTACCATTAGTTCATAATATCGTTAACTAGGATTTCGATAAAATATAGAAGTCCATCTCTATGACAAATTCGTTCAAGAGACAAAGAACGGGGTCTAGTTATTCTTATGTAAAAAATCACAAGGCGCTGCTGGTTGCAAACATCATGAGCGGGATACTTCTTACGTTTACCAGCGACTATAAGAGATGATGATGACGGTGTCGAAATATTTTTACTTACGCTTCGAACGTTCATAATGCTGTTGTAGAGTTTAGCGGAGGGCTCAGACAAGTATCTCCCTGGCTCTGCGATGACCTGCACGTCCTCTCCAGGGAACAGCTGTTCTAGGGCTTCGTTCACGTACTTAGCTACCTGAGTGCATTAGAAAACTGATAAGGTTATGTCACTATGGCGGGGCCCTATGGTGGATATAATGACTCCCGTAGACATAGGGAAATACAGTTCTAAAGATACACGACGTAAAAATATTTAAAACTTTAAAACGATTTGAAACTTTAACGAAAATCTGTAAAAAAAATACAGACACTGACATTAGTTTTTAGACCAAATGATCAATCCAAGTTTGTATGAAATGCTCTAGCATCTACCGTGGTGACTAAGTGAATGTGTGTCATGTAAAAACTATTGAAATACTATGTGATTTCGGTCTGGGTATAGTGATTACGGAAAATAAACTCTGCAATATTTTAGCTGACACAGAAAAAGGCTTAATAAATTCTTAATTGTAGACAAAATTTTACAAAATCAACAAAATATCATATATCGAAATTAAATGTATCTAGAAAAAAAGTGTTTTGATTCTTATCTATAAACTTTTTTAAATAAAATTTGAGGAGTACCTCAATAACTATTATACCTCAGAAATTCAAAGACTGGAAGCACTTTGACGACGTTATTCATAACTCGCTTTGAGGGTGTGAAACAGGGAATAAGCAGACGGAATTCGCCGGTATATGCTAGTACTACACATTCCCCTGTGTTAGTACCCTCACAGTAAAACATATCCTCAAGGTTATTAGTACCCACCGAATCAATCCTATCAGTTTTATCACTGAGGAAACCTCCGCCGATGTCTACGATGGTCATCTGCCTGCCGGCACGGGCCTCGTGGTCGAACAGCGACCTCGCTCTGAGCAGCCCCTCGGCGTGGATGTCGCGGGAACTACACACGCTCCCAACGTGGAACGAAACACCCACTACCTAGGGAACAATTTCAAGTTTCAGTTTACTAGCTTTTTACCTGACCACAGTGAAGCCAAAGGAGAGCTACTATTTTGGCAACCTTTTTTATGAATGTTTGTTTATCTTTTCCCTGTATCTCTATATCATGATATGAATAAGAAGGAATTTCCTTTTAATTGTTATCTAAATCGTTAAACAATAGACCCTAAGTTCAAAGTACTAGCTAAGTGTTGACTGTTTTATTCCCTTTGCCAACAAATCATTATTTAGTTTTTCTTTCATAATAGACACTCATCAACATCAAATGGATCGAATGTCCATACATCAAGTCTCGACTCAAGTGGTTTAGTCAATTAGTGAACCAGGAAAGCGTTTTATCCGCAGACTACCATTGTGTTCAATCAAACCTAACGTCTTCCATCTTACCGCCTAGCCTAGTAATTATGGCTAATCTTAAAATACTCGTTCATCGTAACAAGTTGAAGTCAGATCTTTATCAGATGAATGCACACCGCACTGTTTATTCAAGACTTCCTCGTTTTATTTATTCAAACTGCAAATTGCACAGACAATACATTTGAAAGTAGTTACGGTGTACACTGTAATTTATTAACAATTGAATGTATAGATTAGATAGGAGAATATACAAAAGGATATTGTGCAGTTTTATCGGCCGTTTGCTGCTTGGGTAAACGTGACGTTATTATTTATTTTATTTACTTCATTCAATCACCACTAACGAGATTTGGATTTCCCCTTCCATTTCCGTCGAATTATTTCTTTCGTGATGAATTTAATTTTTTCTCTATGATTAATTTTAAAAATTAGTTCCTCTGTAGATAGATCATATTTATTTCAAAGTCGATATATGAGACTAATTTACTCGACTCACTAATACTCTAAGCAAAGTAGAAAATCCTAATATTTTTGTAAAATTCAAGCAACTGTCCTCTACCGTCATGTTGATTGAAAAGGTTTGCCTAAAGCCATAAAGCGATCTAATTTAATTCTTCTACTAAGATCTACTTGAATGCTGCCTAATAATACCAAATTGTAGTCTTTTTTAAATAATATATTATATTTAATTGACATAACTCTTAGAAAAGCCAATCGCATTAAAAATAAAAACTCCCATTTTAATTAAATGTATAGAATAATAAAATTTCACTATTCATTGAAATATGATGTCGATGAAAAATAGTAAGGCTGTTATAAAAACCCGGATTTTATCATTATGGTCATATAACTTAGGAAACGGTGCAGATTATTACACATAAGATAGCTATATGTCATGGTTATCGGTTGATTTTCCATAATATTAACAGTAACAGTCTTTTCTACATTTACGGTATGACCTGTGGTTAAACTATCACATTACTAAATATATAATCGATATAACCTATACCATTATCATACCTCTATTAGTAAACTGAAATATTTACTTTCAATCCAAAAGCCGCAGCTTGTTCTAACAAATTCACGGCCTCCGTGTCGAAATCACATCCAAACTTGTCTCCCAGTTTGTAGGCAGAGTCGCCATCCACGCGGATCCTTATTAGCAAACTGCATACAAAGTAATGGTTGGGTATCTACTCAAACAACTAAATAAAATATTAAAGTAAACTCCGATATTTAATACGAGTATAATCAAACAAATAAAGATCGCGGAGAGCTGTATGAAACAAGGAAATACAAAAACAGCTTTTAAATTGAATTACCCGCTTCCGTTGCCTAATAGACTTTCAATCCGGATGTCACAGGTTCTTGTATTGGTTGGTGGTAGAGCATTTTCTATGTCTGCCTGGCTAGATAGCACAATTGGTGGTAAGTTAATCAATCTTGTGTCACAGCACGTCACGCGGCCGTACAAGACATTTGACATACCATTGACTTTTGAGATCAAAATGTTTATATGAAACGTTTCCCAATGCCCGCTCTATAACCTATTACTATATTTAAATCTTTCTGCCCATAATAGATTCGATTCGTTATAGCCAAGTAAGCTAATTTTGACTTTATACTAACTTTGCATCAGGCCAGTACTGCTTCAACTTCTGCAACTCATAAAAATTGTCGAACGTGGTATGTTTCACTCCAGACTCGCGCGCATACACCATTTGCTCCGGGGTCTTTACTGGTATCGCAAATATAATGCTCCTGAAAAAAACAGTAAAGAAATATATTTTTTTCAATGATTTTTTTGCATTATTTTAAAGTAGCTACGTGAAGTGAAGTAGTTTGAGCGTCACGACATCCAGATTCAGCGTTGACTCAGATACGAATACACACGCGGAAGGTCCTAGGAGCGATTTCTGGTGAGGTTTTCCTAGTTTGATTAGGACATTGCAGGCTGAATCAGGCTAGTCTGAAAAATAAGATAGGTTCGTGCTTCGGAAGAATGAGTCATGAAGAATCCGATGGCGGCTCAATCTGACGCCTAGCGCCTTTGTGAGTTCAGTCATCAACTTTACAACCGCGATAAGAAGAAGAATTATAAAGTATTAAATGCGGATAGTAACCATTGTTACACACATTATGTTACTCACGAGGGATTCACTCCTAGTTGTCGTATCTTGTATATCTCACCGGGAGAAGCACAATCGAAGCCCAGTTTAAGAGATATGGCTAACTTTAACATCATCTCCCAGTCATTCGATTTCATGGCTGAAATACAAACGAGAATTCATAATGTTGAGGACATGTGATATGTTATAGGAATTACTAGAGTTAACAAAGGTTTTAGGGCGAACAAGTGTTCCACAATTCGTCATTTACGAGCAGAAGTATTTTCCGAACTTCACGGCACCCTATGAAATAGTTTCTATGAAGTTTAATCAGTGCGTGTTGAATCGATACGTGGTCGTTTACTATTGGTCGAATAAACGAGCTATGAAACAAGCTATATTCGGAATTGATATGCATGATAAAATCCGAAATGAGGAAGGAAATCCGTAGACTAACTAAGGTCACCGACATAATTTGACGAGTCAGTGAGCTGAAGTAGCAATGGGAAGGCCACATCGCTCGAATAAAGGAGAACTGAAGGTTTGTAAGAATTGTCGAGTGTTGGACATGTCCAGGAAACGTGTACCTGGCCTGCCCCCTACTAGATGGACCGATGACCTGGGTAAAGGTCTCAGAGAGTCGCTGGATTCAAGCGGCTTGGGACCGGTCAATGTGGCGTACTATCGGAGAGGGCTATATCCAGCAGTTGAGGTCTTCCGGCTGATAATGATGATAATAAATATAACACATACCATAAAACATTTTTACTCTGGGCATCATTTCTTTGAAATGAAGTATCCTGTTGTAAGTTTCATCCATGTTGAACAAATGGAACGGCTCTTTTTGACCTCCTTCAATCATAGCGCGCGCCAGATCTTCGGCAGATTCATTAGTATTTAAAACGAAGGCACCAGCCATACTGGTTTTGTAAACTTGTTTGTCGTTAGATAAACTGTTATAAATAAAAACACAAAAATATCAGAAAAATAAACATGTTATATAGAGACCCTTTTTGGAATACTACGTTCCCTTTTAAACTTGATATCTCACATATCATATGGTATATATTGTAACTTATTTCTGCTTACATGATCAAAGCTTATAATCAAACAACTCATGCTAAACCTTCAAACTTACTGTATTAACGACAAAATTCCAAGTCGGCTGCTTTACTGGCAAACCACGTTTAGAATGAAATTACGACGTGAGATTGTGGAATGATACTATATCTTCATCAAATACCTATATCATTACATTGTTACCTAAGTATCTCGATTCGTTTTGCAACAAAATCATTGTTTCAACGGATGTCTTACAACTACAAGAAAATTTAAACAACCCCGTGGCCTAATGGTAACAAGCTCGGACTCGTAACCCGGTATGGGTTCGATTCCCATTAGGTGTACCTAATTGTACTCGGTTTGGTTAGCATTAGTGAATTATCTATATTAACCTAGATATCCCTCAATCTAATGAGGCAATGGCTCAACTTTCTGCTATTAAAACTGCTGTTTAGCAGCAGACTTAGGTCACATGGTGTTATAGAAAATGCCCTACGATCAACCAACCCAAGTACCGATAGGTACTCTCACTGGAAATCGAACCCAAGACCTCCATAGGTAATGTTAGTCCAAAATTTAGCTACTAGAGGGAGGCAGTTTAAAATTAAAGTTGAAAAAGGGACATATCCGTTTTCTATAAACAGTTGACAATATAACAGTGGTGAATGTGTGAACGTGGCCTTCTTACATTTTGCGAGTTGTGTGCATTTTACGTTTTGTACAATCTGCTCCAAAGGATTTGAACCATGACAGACACAACGCAACAACAAGCAATAATAACAAAAATTGCATATGTAAGGGCCAACTCGCTCTTTGCCGGTTCTATATACTTTATACTAAATGTACTGGAACTTAATCCTCAAGTACTATAACTGCGTGTGTGATAAAGTAAATAACAATGTACATAGTAGATTTAATACTATATTTCATATATAGTTTCATATATAGCATGTGGTTTTTCCGATGTGTTTATTAATAATAATAATTTATTTAAACATGCATTAAAAACCCAAAAATATTTTAAAAATACAATAAATAATTAAAATAAAACCAAACTAAATACTATAACTAGAAGTAAAACCTAGTCTACATTACTTCTGGTTTACATCCCGGTGCACGGAGAGCCAACAGCTAAAAACAGGTGGAAACCCCCTCTACTACAGCCTTGAGAATGGCATTGTCTGATTCTCGCATTCTCTCCCAGAAAGACGCGGCACGTCCATGACACAGAAGAAGTCAGGTTACTTTTGGTTTGCATCGAGATTTAAATTAATATTTTCTATCGCTTTGTTCTAGTTATGTGAGATGTGATTTGGCAATTCCACTTAAACCTCTGTAAAGGTCACCTAAGCCTTGCCAACGTTTAAAAGCATATTGTATGCGAACATTCCTCCTTCTAGTTTCAGTGGGTTGCTCTCAATAACGGCTGAGATAGTAGGGTAGAGCACCCATAAGGGCCTGTCCCTGCCCTGACTCAGCCTAATTTATAAGCAATTTAGCCCTTCGGCTGATGACCAGGACCCGAAATAATCCATATAAGCTTTTTCCGATAATTGTGACACGATCGCTAACTTGATAAGAATAGGCTCCCTTGAGCATCACTTTCATTTTATAAGTAGAAATACTTGTTAGATGTACCCAATGGAAAAATATGATTAAGATAAGAATGAGAAAATCTCAGACCGCATTCTGGCTTCTTTTAAGGATTCCGTATCTCAAAAGAAAAGAGAAGCCCTTACAGGATCACTTTGTTTTCCGTCTCTCTGTCAGACATTTTTCTATAACATTTTTCTAAAGAACGCGTAACGATATCGAATTGAAATTAATATCGAATACGCAATGCTATTGTGAAAAATCAAGCTTCTAGGTCAATGCATTAAAAAAGGTAAGGCTGTTTAAGACGCATTTATCAACGAATAAGGAATTGAAGCCTGATCACATATCTTATTAAAATTTGATGATTACAAACTATTACAGCGCCTGTCACTTTATTATTAGCGCAATTTTTTTTAAAAACAATTACTCATTGATTTTAGTCAGGCATTTTACCTATTATTTCATAACAGCCTATATACGAGTCCCCACTGCAGGGGCTCAGGCCTACTCTCCTACAGAGAGTGTATGGGCCATAGTCCACCACGCGAACCTAGTGCCGACTTTACATGCCTGTTCAGGACATGCAGGATTCTTCACGATGTTTTCCTTCACCGTTAAGCAATCGGATAATGTACTTGAATTGAAATACAACTCATAGGTACACGGCTGGATTCGAACCTAGAACCCTCAGATTGAGAGTCCGCGCCTTATCCACTGCACCACCGACGACTTCATTATATTATTACTATTACCTATTATTTTCAATATATTAACTATTCATATTCTTTACATAATCCTCGGTGCGCGAGTCGAACGCACACTTAGGCGGTTTAAAAAAAAAATCCGTGTCGTCAGCAATTATTGTCGTGCCATATAATTGTCAACAAAATTATTTACAAACTAAAATACTTTTTTACCTAAATTGAATACATTTCGAATGTTTATATCTTAAGATGTGTGATGGGTCAAATGATTGATTCAGTATAAACAGTATAATGAGTGGTATTATTTATTCTGCCTCGGTGTTAATGTTACATTCTATTTTCAACCGACTTCAAAAAAGGAGGAGGTTCTCAATTCAACGGTTATGTTTTAAATGTTTGTTACATCACAACTTTTGACTGGGTGAACCGATTTGGATGATTTTATTATTATTTGAAAGCTAGTGCTTCCCGTGTGGTCCCATATCAATTTGATCCAGATCTGACAATGGTACCCATGACAAAACCATATAAGTCTTAAAATTGCCTTAATAAAAGAAGACTTTTAGGGCAGTTGAAGTCGGTTCCTAGTTCTTTTTGGACGCGTTAACTTGTGTTGGTATGTTATTTAGTTTTGGCACTCGCAAAACACTGACGTGGCACGCTCGCTTCACCAGCTTGTCACGTGCGTTGTGTTTATAAGATTACTGTATCTTATAATTTATAAACACAACACACAAACCAGTTATCGTAGTCTGTTCGTTAACAGCAACGTTGCCAGCCTAGTTAGGCTTGCTTTAGCACAGGTCTTGTGTCATATTTACTATCGCAAAGAGATGACTTCCTGCCTCACTATACGTCATGTAGAGAAACAATTTCAGATCCTAGAAAACTGATTCTGTCAGACAATTTATGATATCCACGCACACGAAATCACGTCTGGAAGCAAATAAAGCAAACCTTGTCTTGCAGTACCTATAGATACTTGTATAGAATTTTATTGTGCGTTCAATTCAAATATATTGCAAACTATATTTCATGACTTTACACACATCTCATTCATACTCATACATAACCAAATACACATATGACTTATCTAAATATTAATTTAATACTTATACATACGTAGACTGTAAACAATTTTTTTTAATTAGTTTTGTTTTTTGTTTTTCGTAGTTTAGTTAAATACATTTCTTACTGTGTTTTCTTGTATGTGTATTGTGTTGTGTGTGTTCTTAAATAAAGTTGTGTCTATGTCTATGACTTTATGTCTATGCATATGAAGGATGCAAATAAAACCGGTAATAGGCCAATGCTGTCTTCTCTATCACATTATCTAAGATATTGTAAGAGGCGTGCACGTTACTTATTATGATTTTTAAATGTATGATGGGTTGGCACTTGGCCTTCGTCTCACCTGATGGTAAGTCTAAAACCGTTGGATGGTAAACGTGCACACCCAGAAGCCTGAAGCCAATCACGAGCTAGCTCTACCTTTCATACTGGAACACAACCGTGCTATTAACAATGGTGTTTGGCAGCAGACTTAGTTGACATAGGTAGCCAGCCAAGCGAACATAGAAAATGACTTACTACCAACCAAATCAAGTACTGATAAGAACCCCTACTGGGAAACTGAGGTTTAGTCCAAGCGTGTAGTTAAAATATAATATAATAATAAATGAAATTATATACTGTTTTCTGTTAACATTTACTCATTCCCACGTGGACTTACTTTGTAATAAATTAATATAAAAAAAATTTCATAAAGAAGCTTTTATTTAAATGCTCTAAAAAGAAGAAAATAAACTTTAAATTAAATCAAACCCATCAATTGATTACATTGAACAATTTATATGCTATAAAAGCTTGTCGCGTGATTTACTAGTGTAGATGTATGTAGATTTATCTATTTTATACAATACATACTTTTTCTCTAGATCAGTTTACATAATTCTTGTATTCTAGTTCATCGACACATAGGCCTCCTTCATGGTACGCCACATCGACATCAATACAATTAAAATCACGCGACAAGCTTTTATAGCATATAAATTGTTCAATGTAATCAATTGATGGGTTTGATTTAATTTAAAGTTTATTTTCTTCTTTTTAGAGCATTTAAATAAAAGCTTCTTTATAAAAATTTTTTTAATATTAATTTATTAAGTAGTTAGTTAGGAATCAACCTGCGCTACGATACGATATATAGAAACGATATAGCACGCTCCCTTGCACTTATGTCAGCCTGGTATTCTGATTTTGAGATGAGCCCGAATTCGAGGGGCCTATTGAAGAGTTTCTCTTTATTCCTCCTGACTCCAGCATCAGACCAGCTCGATAGTACCAGAAAAACGCATTGTCATCGGAACTGAACCAACGTACAAAATTTCAACTCCCTAGGATAAGAGGAAGTGCTTCTAATTCAGCTTGCAAGATTTGACCCGAACATACATACATACATACAAACATTGCAAGTTAAATAAAAGCTTTTAAAAATAACATGGTTGTTATTCCATTATATCTCGTTCTTTCGTTTGAACGACTTATAATCGTGTTACAAAACCCATTTTATCATATGTGTAATAGATAACAAAGTAAACACAACAATTTACTATAGCAAGTGATATTTTATTGTACAAAATTTACAAACGTATGACAATGACGAAATGGTACAAAAATATTTACCCCTAATTTTCTGGTGACGATGATGTCAATGGTAAATGATGTGGTAACATAAATTTGAACTTGTTTATTGTCCTGGTGATCACGAAATGTCGTTGACACTTTTCCATGACGTTATTTTCCATGTAACCTAAATGTAGAGCTCCGTTTATGCTGACGCTGAAAAATAGAATTATTGCTATAATTATTAGGCATTCAGGCATATCAGGATTTACAAAGGGAATCGAGCCCGGGACCTCCAGATTGTGAATTCAACATTTAGCCATTAGGCCACCGATGCGGTTGAATTTACGGTTCATGCAGCCAGATTGTGGAACTCGTCGCTTCACACTGTACGTGACTTAAAGACGAGAAACATTTTCTATCTCTTATAAACAGTTCATAAGTTAATACATACATTGTATGTATGTATTATTATTGATTTATATTAAATTTACACGCATAACTACTATTCTGTCTTCATTATTTCTCGCTTGACACAGTAATACTGTAAGAAATATCTTATAGAAATAATCTGTTGCTTTTGTATATATTTTGCTGTGTATTTTGTGTTCTGTGAATATTTTCTGTGAACAATAAATTGTTTAAATAAACAAAACAATATTAACCTTCAACCGGAGCTGGTGCTGCCGCGGGCTCTGGTGCAGGGGCAGGCGCCGGGGCTAAAATATGAAGACATGCATATTGTAAAAATGCCTGTGTTTTTTCTTCTTTGATTATCTGAGATATCGCAAACAGCCCTCTGTGCAGGGTGGTATGGAAACCAAAGAGACAGCTACACACGTACACAATAAAACACACCATGACAACGAGGTCATTTCCGGGTGTGCGTTGACAGACAGACAGACGGACAACACAGAGATCTTATTAGGGTTGCTTTTCTTTTGAGGTATGAAACCATAAACGAACAACAACTAAAACGAACAGTCGATTCGGTAAGTCCTTTTTCTTTCGTCCTTCCAATTTGGGTAATTAAAAATATATAAAAATAGTAAGAGTGTGCACCCAGAAGCCGCTGGCTCTGCTTTTATACCGGAACAAGAAGTGATATGTGGTGAGATTAACACTGCTATTTGGCGGCAGACTTAGGTAACATGGTGGTAGCTAGCTAGCCGGTCATCCCTTACTGCCAACCAAACCGAGTATCGATAGGTACCCCCACTGTGGATCAAACCTGAGACGTGCCGTTTGTTCATCCAACATTGCAGGCTACGGAGATGATTGAAGAAATAATGCAGAAAACAATGAACAGGTTGTGGTGATATGGAAGCGTTTCCTCACCTTCAGCGGGGGCCGGTGCGGGGGCTGCTTCAGGTGCCACCGCCGGTGCTGGCGCAGCGCCTACGAATTGATCATATAATTATCAGCTACTTAAGTCCACTGTTGGACATGATACTTTCTAAGAGACTGCATCTAATGTGCTTTCCGTGACGCCATATGTCGTAGTCACACGCCTGGCAGTCGGATAATCGTTGATCGTAAGTTGTTTGATACATATGTAAATGTTAATGTACATCTTTTTTTATGTATGGCCTTGGCCTTAATCTCACTGGATGGTAAGTGACGATGAGGCCGTTGAATGGAAAGCGTACTCATCCAGACGCCTCATCCTAATCTCCAGAATATATTTTTTTATATCTGTCGCCCTTCGCCCAGGGATGCCAAGACCACATGGCCAATATTGAAAACGAGATAACTTGCTCTATGAGGGTTTCAGAAATGATTAAAGTTGTCATTAAGTACCATAACTCGTAGCATCTCCCTATGTCTCATCAAAATCTTACTGCAATCATCAATCCGCCTTCCCAGTGTGGTGATTGCCCCTCATGTTACCACGTGGCGATCCATGAAGATTGGTACTTACTTGCCGCGATACAATCAACAACTGATCTATAGATTTCTACAGTATATCAAATAACTTATTAGTTGCTGATTTAAATCATATATTCGTACCTTCCGCTGGCGCCGCCGGTGCTGCCGCCGCTGGGGTGCCTTCTGCTGGGGGTGCTGCCGCGGGCGCTCCTACGAGCAATCGATATTATAAATGCCAAAGTGTGTTAGGTTTGAAAGCTAGCGCTGCTAAACACGCGCAGAATTATGCTTAAAATAACAGGTATATAAGTATATATACAATAGTTTAATATATACAAATACATCCTTTGAAATATACCAGTCTTAAGGAACGGAAATCTCATTGGAATTATTTTTTTCTTAATTTAAAGATAAGACGCTCTTCCGTTTTTTTACTGCATACCTACTCGTGGCTATGCATTGTTTTAGCAGTGTTATAAATTAATGAAGACTATAAAAGATTATAACATAAAACATAAATTTGAAAAAATTATATCGTTTGACCTACTTTTCAAACCCGATCCTGAATCTAATCGCTATTTGTTCTTTTAATGTTTCCATTAAATAGGTTGTAACCACAACTTGTGATTTCAATTATTACTGCGTCTTATTCGTTAAAAATTAAACGACGCTGATTTGTAGACCAACAGTTTACACTCTCAACTCATTTGGTTTGATGACCTACCTGTGCTAAAGCTGATACCGTATTACTAACACTCTAAAATATCACCAACCAAACCAGCTTGCCGTATTTTTGTGTTAGTTATTGCTGCTATGTGTAACCAATCATCTAGGATTACCTTCCGCTGGAGGAGCAGCTGGCGCACCTTCTGCAGGAGGCACTGCAGGGGCACCTTCTGTGGGAGCAGCTGCCGGTGCTCCTTCAGCCGGCGGGGCACCTTCCGCTGGCGCTGGAGGGGCTCCTTCTGCTGGTGGGGCTCCTTCCGCAGGGGGAGCGCCTTCCGCTGGTGCGGCTCCTTCCGCTGGGGGCGCACCATCCGCTGGGGGTGCTCCTTCCGCCGGCGCCCCGCCTTCCCCAGGTGGTCCTCCTTCTACAGCTCCATCCTAATCAACCGAGCAAAAATTACGTATTCCATAGTAACAGTTCAAATAACCTAATTTCTCTAACAAAGCGTATTCAGAGAGCAAACGGCTAAAACAGAGCAATACACGTTTAAATGATCTAGTTAGTTTACAAATGACACGACTCTATCAAACGGTGCGTTGGCAATGCAATGCTCGGGTCGATCCAGAGTCACCGCCATGTCAAATGTAACCGATATTGTTCGGTGATTACGCTCATCAGAGAAGCCACTTCGGTTTAGTACATGTGCTCTGTAAGCGTAAGGATTTGTTCACGTATTTACAAATCAACTTCACTCAAAAGCTTTTTATGTACAACTCAGCAATCCCAGAGCTATTATTTTATTGAAAGCTATTGGCAAAGTGAAAAATTATAGTCTTACAGCAAACCTTTGTTTGTAATGGATTGTTTTAACTACTTTTCAACTGACTTCAAAAAAGTAGGAGGTTTTCGATTCAACGGGTATTTTTTTTAAATGTTTGTTAACTCAGAACTTTCGACTGGGTGTACTGATGATTCTTTATTTAATTGAAAGCTGGTGCTTCCCGTGTTCGTCCAATTTTGACAATGGCATCCATGAGAGAACCATATAAGTTTTAATTTGCTTGAGACTTTTAGGGTAATTGAAGTCAGTTTCTAGTTCTTTTTGAACGCGTTAACTTGTAACAAAGCGGCTTAGTAAAATAATATCTAGAATTAAGAAGATTAAAATAAAAAGTAAACCAAGTAAATTAAGGTATTCTGGCTCCGCCCGGGTTTTAATTACATTATAAAGTGTTACATCTAACAGTAATGATATGAAATTAAGAATTAAAATGAGACTAGCCGTTAATAAGGCTCTACATATGAATACTGCACCGCCAGCGCTCAAGATATAATATTTATGATTGTTGATACAAACATAACAATATTGTAACATAAGAGCCTTGTAAGAATGTGGCTTATGCCTACATATAATATTGTTATATAGGCGTTATTATGCTAACAGAATATCTCTGTTGCACACTCCCAACATTTAACAAATTGTCCCTTTAAAAATCTTAAATTGATATTTCTTTGTTCAATAATATTATAACTTATAACGCATCTTTTATAGTTTGTAAATAACAAGGCTACTCTAATAAAAAAACTTTCATCAAGATGTTTTTAATCCATTACAAACTCAGACAGATTGAGTGCACATGAAAATATTCTAACAAAAGATGAAGTATGTCTTATTATTCATAATGCTTTATGGAAATTCTTCTTTCCAGACTGACAAAAACAAGTCGCCGAAGACTGTAAAAAACTGAACTGATTCCACCCTGGTTTACCAGTTTTCATTTGTTTTTCGTTCCATTAAGCATTAAAATCAAATATCCAGTTAAATGAACAGCCACAATGAATATTAATGATGATTGTGTGATAATATTATTGTGGCGAGACGTTAATGTTAGAAGCTATTGCTTTTATAACTGTACCAAACCTTAGACGTCATATTTACATTTCCAATTTTGGTATTCACTTTACATATTCTTGTAATTCTACGTATTATCAGTTTTGTATTAAAGTTTAGGCTAAACTAGCACTTTTGCGACTTTTCTCTTGACTTTTTACTTGCTAAGCATGATCTCCTGAAGCTATACTATCCGGCCATTAAAATAACGCGAGCTAGTTTTGATTATATGTATGTAAGTATGTACGGGCCTAGTTTTGTTACATAGGCGATTCTCTCTTCTGTAAAGTCGGTTTACGGACGTCATAAGAAAAGATGCGTCACAAGCCGAACGCTAAGGCCGATCGTGCCTCTCTATTGCCTGTTCCGCGCTCTCGCTCATTCGGCGTCCGGCGATTTATAAGACATGTTAACGTCAAAAATATGTGTACTTCTACTATATAGATACTAGATTCGAGGCACGCCAATACCAATCTCTTTAAAAGAGCTAAACTGTTCCATAGAAACAAAGTAGACAAAATACCAAATATTTAACAGTATATGAAACAAAGGCGTGACGTCATCAGCTTGTCAACAGTCATTAAAGAGTTGAGCCTAGTAAATCTTGTTATACCGTAATGAGTATCATTATGTAGGGAGCAATTTATTACATTTTAAGCTCGATTGAATTACGGAAAGATGAGTTGTAAGCCATGTTTATTGTGCTCGTTAAATAAGCAATTTCAGGTTGAATATCTGCTGCAAACTATATATACAGCTTTGAATGAAGAATTCTGAATTTGGTAGCGAGCGAAGGGCCCGAACTCAATTGTAACTTACCGAAGGGTTTTGTAACAGCTGCGTTTGAACGATGTCACATGGAATATCTTTACACTTTATTATAAGGTCGGGATTGTTCGTTTCGACCTTTGTCAAGTCGCTAGTTTTTGCTTTTGTTTTAGTTCTCCTTTACGTCGCTCGAAAAGAATGTGTCTGTATAATATGACATAACAGTGATAAAAAAATTTAAGTTATCTTGTCTGTAATATTAGGCCTTGGCGATATCCCTCGCATTTCTAATTTCAAATGTAATACATTGTTTTTTTTTTATTACATTGATGTGTCTTCACTTCATGACCTAGCACTATGTGATTATATAGGCATTATGGTAATGGTTCAACAACTGGGCTATTACGGCTATTTACTTTGTGTATCTATCTATTTATTTAGATTGCTAGACGTAGACATATTTCACTTTTATCTTTAATGGGAATTACTGTAAGCTAGCTTCTATAGTTTAACCTTGGTTTAACCCATTATCATTTTCATGAGCTATGTGGTCATTATAACACTATTATTTATCAAGTCTGCAAATGAATAGATACTGTTACAACGCCAAACTACAGGTCCGTGTCTGTTCCTGAGGGATGAGAGCGGTATGTGAGGGTGTGTTTACGGAACGTCAGTCACCGCTCCCATACCTCAGGAAGAGACTCAGCTTTCACCTGTAATAACAATTTTATAATTAAAGTGAGCTAAAATCTATTCAACATTTACAGGTCGCAGAGTTCGTAAGCACACTCAGTTTGGGGGCGATTTATTATAAATCATATCCTTTCAATCATATTTATTTACAGGTGATGCAGACTAGACCCGCGTGCCACTTAGGTAAAAGATTTGGAAGATTCCAAAGAAAACATCAACAACAAGACATAACAAGACATCGACTCTCAAAGTCGTGGTGGTTGATGGAAAATGGAAAAGATTGACTGACTCTATATCAATTGAATTCGATAAGGTAAAAGTGGTATTTATTATGTGCATATTATCTAAACTTCAAATATCACTTTGTCCTCTTGTAACCCAATATACCCCGAAAATAACTCGAACACTAAACAAAAGGAAAAGTTGAAAAACAGATAAGAACAGGACACACACACTGGGGACGCATTCGGGTCCTAAAACATTTATTGATAACGACACGGAGGCAAATAACGGACACCTGGCCTTCTAAATGTGCTGCGACAGCTGTATCACTGGCATTGGTTTGGGGACTTATAGCAACCTGGGGGACAGCTATCATGTAAGGTCGAGCAAAGCTTTTTGTCAATTCTTGTGTCTTTTCAACTGACTCCAAAGAAGGAGAAAGTTCTCGATTTGAATTATGTTCTTTGTTGTATGTAGACTTCATATTTTCGCAAATGTGAATCGATTCAAAGATTCTTATTTATACTAAATACCTCAATGGTAATTAGATTTTTAGTTTTAGTAAAGATTTACGTCTAACATGAATGCTATGTACTAAAATTCCACCCACTATCCGTTAACTAACTTTACTTGTGAATTTACAAGCTATTGTGGGAAAATGAAGTCCTATTTGCACGCATTCTTTATAATGACACAAATATTGATGGGATTTGGATCTGCCATATTGTATAATAATAATAACTATGACTTTATTAAGTCAAAAACTATGGAGCCAAATACATATAAAGATCACTTAGACAAGACAGTCAACTAAAAAAAAGGTTTTGATTTGACTATCTGTTTGAGATATATGTATTGGTAAGTTACGAATGTTTAGGTTTTGTATTTATTTTTCTTAAATGTAAAGTTAATTTCGGATAGGGTCTTTTGGGATCTTAGTAACTGTGGAAGTTTGGATATTGTCAATCATTCAAGGGCCATGTAAGGTATCCAATCGTCTGAGGATGATCAGAATATACTCAAGGATAAGTGTTTTGCATTAGAAGCAACTGAACAATTGTCGCATTGTTAGAAAATTAACCAAGAAATTAGATTTCGAGTATATCATAATATGTCCTCCGACGATATATTTTAACTACACGATGTGGATCTTTAAGAATGTACGTTGGATCAAAGGAAGGAAGGCCAGGAGTAGGTACACAAATGACCTTACAACTACAGGTAATATACGTACAGAAAATTAATTTTTATTAATCGTATCTTACAAAAATTATTTTAATATAAATAAATATAAATTATATATAAGTTTTGTGTGACATGTGCGAAGATGTGGTCTGACATTACAAATACAATTAATGGAGGATTTTGCCGTTGGCCAAGGTGGGACGGTGGTAAGTCCCTTCGGCTAGACATATAAGAGTGTATCACATATATTTTGGGACTATGGTCAGCTGGCATAATGGTCACTGGTGGGGATGGTAAACACTTCATGCCTCAACCTCTTCCTCTTTTACCTTCTGATCTCCTGGCTTGCCCTTGGACCAGTCTGGTTTTTTCTGTGAAAGTTAAGAAACATTAGAATCATAAAACAATACGTTTCATTATTTAATTTCATTCGGTATAGTATATTGAATGACATTTTGCTTCATTTGAAATCGTCTTAACGAACCTATCTGAAAGCTAAGAAACAATTGTTGTATCGATACTTATCAAACGAAGCAATAACTTATCAATTTTTATACCAAACGAAATTGTTGAAAGGAAAGCGCTCCCGACAATATGATTTAGGCAGTGCGATGTCGACAGAAGAGAAATAAAGGCTGAAAAACTATTCGTAACTAGTTCCAAAAGTTCTTATAAGTTGAAATACAGTTTCGAACAACGTGAAAGAACGTCTGGCTTAGAGAACTGCTATAATTCTGTCTTGACGTCAGTGTTTGACGTAAATAAAAATATAAGCGGAATGATGAGCGGCACGCACTGCCTACAGTTTGAATATCGGGCTATAAATAACACTAGAGTGCAGCGAACACGTCCAGGAGACAAATGGGGCAAGAGCACAAGTTGCTCTACTATACTGTTCCATACCACTGATTCCCGCATAAGAATAGAAATAGCAAACAATAGATGTGCATAGGTCTACATTTACAACTGTGCGAATGCTAAGTGAGTTCCAATAGTAAATTTACAAGGAATGCACCGTGCAAAGTAAGCACCATTTGTCTCCTTGACTGCAACGGTAACTAATGTGCTCCTCTAACTGCAGAATCAGAGCCTTCGAACGCGAATGCTGTTGGCAACATTTTGTCAACCGACTATTTGAATAAAGAATGCTGCAGATAAAGTTGTGATTATGCTTGCTGGCACAATAAAAGTAGATAAAATACTGGCTGGCATCTAAGTCATGTAAGTTAAACAGTTCGTTGACAACACCATTCAACAAGATGCAAATTCTGTATACGTGTCTTAATAACGTTCTTATGGTCTAAAGCATTTCACACCTCCAAGTGGAAAAGGCCGAAGCTATTGCAGGTCAGCACATCAGGTACTGCCTACAACTATAGAAGCATCGTAATGCAATCTTATGTATAAAAATATATATCGATGTATATGTACACATATAATTATATATGACGCCCTAAGCGGCGCTCCAGTCGATCAAACAAAGCATTTTATACAATACGTCATATACCCTGAGGCGAAAATGCAAGTGAAGAAAATAAAATAAAAATCAATCTGTGCTAGCAGCAGTTCCTATGCCAATATGGGTGTCTTTGGCAGAGGATAAGAAACAAAACTGGGTGAAGTCGCTGTGATGTGCCATTCTAGGAATGGTTGATCTCCAAGCTGGGCTATAAAATGACATGCCGCGTGTTCAATAACTAAAATAAAACGTGTCTAAATTCAGCCGTGGGTGTGATTACCTTGCCACCTGCACCACCCTGTGAAACATCCATATACAATTTGTACTGTATGAAAACAATAAACTGCGCAAATATACATCTTAATATTTTATTCACCAGATTTTACTCTAAAGAAAAGAGCACATCTTCAGAAATTACTTTTAGTACTTTTCTGGATTTAAAAAGAAACGAACTCGAACAAGCTCGAGAGAGTTACCTAATGCAATGTAGAAATGTTCAAGTAACATTCATTCAAAAAGCAGTGCTAATGGTTTCTAAAAAGAGTAAATTATTCCTGGTGAGTAAAATGGTGCAATTATTTTATTCTGACATGTTGATTGTTTCACTTGTGTCAATTTGTAAAGATGTAATGTAAACAGTTGGCGGTGTATAAATGTTGATGCCAATTATCCCCTCTTTGTTATACCTACACTTATATAAATAGTACTCAGATAATAAAACGAGAGATGTTAGTCATTGGTGAAAAAAGAAAACATGTAGTATGGATTTCACGAATCATATTGATTGCAATCAAATTGAATTGCATGATCGGAAAATCAATACGTTTTTAATAGACTTGTATAACATTCTGGAAATTGGAAGTTGTTGCAAATATTGTTATAGAGGCCACCATATTCTAAACTTCAAACCAGATGTCCTCTACAACAATATAATCGTTACTATCCATTTTCAAAATGAATTCACAAGCCCATTGCAGAAGAAAAATGTCGTTAGCACGGATATAATTTTGTTTGCCCATAGTCAAATATTTAGAAACTGGGATTGATAAGCTTTGCAGGGAAGCTAATACTTGAATATTTTCACAACAGGAATTCAACAGCGTAAGCTCTCAGGTTTCATAACAAAACAACTATTATTCACAAGAACGAAGCTGTTTGTAGCGCTCTCTCAAACCGAATCTCACCTTTTCACTTGAGATATAAAGGGGCTTCAAAAAATAATTTTGAAAAAAAATAAAATAAAAAATTTATTAAATTACTTAGTAATTAATACCATAGACAATAGATTGTAAGTATGTGTTATATAAATAGGTACTGTTGATACAACTACAATCTTAGATGGCCATGGAGTATAGAAAGATGATTTTTAGTGTTTCGTTGTTAAATGGTTCTTGTTAAATCTGTTACTTCTTTCCCATAGCCCATTCAGCTTTCTCCGCTTTCTTAGCCTGTAGGAACATGAGTAAATGTGTTGTATTTGTTGTGTTATAGTGTTTACTATTAATAACATTAAGTTCACAACCAATCTCCATGGGGAATCGAACCCGAGACTTTATAAAAGGAATTTGTGTGTTGTGTTTGGACGGTCAAAATTCAAAGTTTCAACTACCAGCTACTTTTCAATGCATAATGAAATAGATAAAATACAAAACTGCTAGTTTTCAAACAAATTTTGTACGAACAAACGCCTTCGAGTTTCTTTTCATTTCAAATATTAAACACAACTAAATAGCAATAAAAATCTAAACCTTTGAAGAAACTATGTTGCAGATTACAAATTAAGTAATAATTAATATTTATTTATTAATATGATTGTTTTAACATAATTATCATTACATTTAATGTTGTTAATTAAAATGCAATTTTAAATAATCCAGTTGATTCTTCAGTAACACTACTTTATTGCTGCCAATTTTGTTATTCATTTGATGTCTGAATTAATTTTATTTAACATTAATAAATCAACCGACAAAAATTGGCATAATTAGATTGCTAGATTGAGACACACTGATTATATTATAGTGGGAATCAAATTCAATCTCACCCGTGCCTGAATTATTTGAATGTGATTTGATTTTTAGTCTTGTTTTAGTTATGACTTAAATGTGTTCATCTGTTTACCTCTTTGTCTTCTTCTTCAAGGGTGAACTCCTTCTTTTTGACGACCTTCAACTGGTTACGGAAGTTGAATTCGGCGGCCTTCTTCTGGAGCTTGGCGAATTTGTTCTCGTATTTGGATACCTTCTTCAGTGTAGGTTTGACGCTGAAAAGAATAGAAACAAGCTATTACATATTTGTGACACCCTAATATTTTCGATTAATTCCGTTCCTATAGTAAAAGATGGTATACCAGTGTTAAGTATTTACTTGATGCTCTTGGGTAGGCACGCTTCGTGGTGTATTTTTAAGCTTGGTTCATTAAAATACTAAAAGTTAGTGCTGGTAAACTATTCCATAAACAACAATGTTTCCTTTCCTTAGCTACTCCAGTTCAATAATATTTCGACACAACTTATCAAGACAGAGTAGAATTGGGAAAGTTAAATGGACTTCTGTACTCGATCTATTCAGCATGCAGACATCAGTCTCCGATAGTTCCCAAACGCATGCTATGCTAGTCACATACTACATATTTGAACCAGTCTCTATAAATCAGAAGCGAGCCCCTTTTTGAGGCGTCACGTAGTTTGCTCGCCTATTGGATTACCGTCTGTAGATATCTATGTAACACTACAGTCTGAATTCTTCTCAATAAACTATCTTTAATGTTTTACGTGAGCTAATATTTGAAACATTTTTGATCCCTTCGTTTCGATAAGGCTTGCTTTACCTTAAGTTTTCAGCTTACTACTACCTAAATATTTATCCTCTTTATTCATGAACCTGAAAGGTACACTAATTGAACTTGTGGTAATAAGATTGGTTGCTCTAGTTTCTCGGAATATTCTCAGAGTATTTTTGGCACCCATTATGTGCCCATGGGGAGATATGTGTTTACTATATTCAAAATCAGAAATATTTTGTTTTAATGTTCCTGTGGTGTCTTCGTCACTCTCGCTGCAATATTTCATCACGATAAGTTTAGCAATGTTGTCGTGAAAATTAAACAAACAGATATTTACTTTTACATCTATACTGCGATTATGTATTAGCTTCCGAGCGTCTACTTGAATGCCATAGGCATAGTCCTCGCCCGCGCGGTAAAGGGGGGCTATAGAATGCTTGATTTTGTCATCGACTAATTCTAAGATTCTGAATAATTAATGAAATAAACTGAAAACAAGAATACAAATAAGTTACAGTAATACTCACAATTTGCCTCTGAGGTCATTGACTTGAGAGTTCAGGTCGGCGATCTGGCAAGGTGAAAACATTATTATACAATTTGATAAGGATAACAATGTTCTCAAAAGAAATAGTAATTAGATTGCAGAAAAAATAATGAAAGTAAAGATTAAACAGAATAGAGATATTCAAAATATGATAAAGATAAACTTGTTTGCAAAGAGAAGTAACGAATACTACACAACGAAGTCATGAATGTTTTACAGACAAACTAAGTTGAAAACTTTTTATATAGGAAATGAAATATAGGGGTATATTTACAAATGAAACAGATAAGCCCTAACTATTTATATAAAATAAAGATTTGATGTATTATTTGTTCAAGGAAACAATAACAGCTTTCATTAGAAGAATTTCAAAAAATAAAATAAGATAAAAGAATGGCAAAACCTTACCCATGAAAAGTTATAGTTTCATAGAACAAAGAAACCACTCTAGCTTTCAATTTACTACACCACACGAAAAAAATCAAAAAGTTTATATAGATATGGATATAAACGGAAGTAATTTATAGTTATATAATTGAAAAGAAGAATGGCTTTCAAATACATACGAGTGTAAAACCATCAAGAAAAGAAACCCCATGCAGTACACGAAAGAGAAGATAAAGAAAACGTGTTAAAGCTTAAACTCCAAAAGATCTGTAAAAGAAAGCACATTAAAAGCATCCCGAGACGGACAGTAAGAGAATCATCTAAACGGAATACTGTTTAAATTTAGAATAAACAAATTAATGAGAGATAAGCACAGACAAGATATAGAGCTGAGCGCGTATTAGGCGGTGTTATTTGCGAGCTGTAGTTCAGTCTTATTTCTTGTTGTCTGTATGTAATACATTGAGAATTCTCGTCAAGGCCAGTCCCATATCCTTTTGTCTCTAGCCTGTGCTCATTGCTTCCTACTTATGTATACCTTCTCTAACTACACCAACAATGGTATCCTCTAAACTCGTGCACAAATCTACTTATCGTGCCTCGTATCGGTAGCTGGTCGTCTGCAGCACCTGTGTCCTTAACATTGGATACATGATTATTAAGTGCAGGATCGTATGTACATGTGCAACAATAAATAACACTAGCGAGCGGCAACAATATTGTACTCCTTCGACGCTGGGCTCGGATGTATGTGATCATAGGTGACAACTGTATCTAGTGTGACGGTGAGAGCGGTGTCCAGTGATCGAAGTTGTAACATATTGAGCGCTATGGAGTGTATCTCCCGGGAACACGTACGATACCACTACGAGTAACATCGACATCCACCACGTCTAGTAACAAGTGTGTATTGAGTGACGGTGCAAAATCGATCCAGACTTGCAAATGTCAGTGGGTATATATAGACTGATATGTACTGTTGTGTATTTGGAATCGCAAGTGAGCATAGCATACACCACTCCGTGTCCCGAACACTGAGGGGAACGTACACCGGCCGAGCTCGGTGCTCGCACTCGCCAGGGAAGGAATGGGCATCATCGACCAGAGCATGGCACTATCAAGTTAAACACACTCGGTGTCCAATATCTCAAGGGCAGGTATTGCAAAAGGTTTTATGGGGTATATATCAGCAACCGAACACGCAAAACATATCGCGCGGATATAACGGCACATACACGAAAGTTGGAGATTTGGAACAAGAAGTTTCACTTACACTATGCACTTGCGTGTGCCAATAAAGGAACCAGTCCAGCGTTCCAATTACACTTAAACGGCATATCTAATTGTTATCATCAAAAAGAGAAAACTCAGTAAGGCCACTAAGCTCGCCACCACACATGAAGCGTCACACTGGCGGATGCAGCGACTCGATTAATTATATTATTAAAGTGCCATACTATATTTTACAGGTACAAATTAATAGGGACCTTGAAGCAATTGTTACTAATTATATAGAATCAGTTCATGCATCAACCAAAGCAGTAACAGATAAGCAAAATGAAAACATAAATGATGATGAAGCTTGTGATAGTTGGTCATATTCATGACTGGTAATTAGACTGTTTCATGAATGCAAGAAGAAACAAGATAGTAGGAAGGAAGGAAGGAAGGAAGGAAAAGCTGTACATGATGATGACAAAGATAGTGAGAATAGTTACGCGGGCATGCATGTCAGCCGTCGGCGGCGACCGTGGCGCCAGTGGTGAGTTGAGTGTTGGTTACTGGTGCGCCGGTGACGCTGGCGCAGCGGCGGTTACGTAGTTAGTGTATTAATGGTGTAAGCTCCATGTCGGATGACGCCGGCGGAGATCGATTTTGCACCGCACATTCGACAGCCAGCGGGGCTCACGCGCGCCCGCTCCTCCAATCTCTACTTCACGCACACACCCTTTCTACATTATACAGCTGTACTACCGACCCGGCCCGGACCGGCCCAGGACTCGTTATTTACAATTCAACAAACAACCGAAAACGTTCAAAGCGTTATCAATAATAATAAACACGATTGTCACACGCGCACGACTGTTACATTTATCGATGACTGTGATATTCACAATGGTTATAAAGTATTGGTCAATACCTCATAATCTCTTTTCCTGACTTCATGTTCCAAATCCCACTTCTGGCCCTCACACACATACATGCGGTCATAATACTCCTGTATTATTCTCTTGAGCATTGCTATAGAAAAAGGAAAGACAGATTATTGAGCCAGCAGAATGAGCAAGGGCATCGATGTGAGTGGCCTGCGCCTGCGTCTGTCGACGGGACGTGTGCATGTGTGCGGTGAGCCGTACAACTATCAGTCATGTCGTAACAACTAGATCAGTATCAACTCATATCATATCAGAGTGCATTCCCAATCCTAATATTCTGTTTACCTCCATTTTCCTAATTGCGATCGCTCGTTCTAGTTCATATTTATCCCCCTCAAGGTTGTATATTCTGTGCCAGTACATTTGACATATCGTCTGCAGTTCCGCTAAAGAAAAACAATCACATTTTAAGTATGGGCAACATTCGGACTTTCGTCAACCGACCGACGACGCTGTAGTGTTGTTGTGTGCTCTAGACAGGGAACTCTTCGCTGGGGGTCAAAGCGTAAGCGAAGCTACATGATAGAATTTAGGTGGGCGTCATGGACAATCACTGCGACATAGTCTCTATATGTTATTGACTGACAACTCAATGAGAGTATCTACAGAAGAAAAACTATTGCAGAACCGATGCTGATACAACGGAATCTTGTTATTATAGCGCTATCAAAGTATTATTGTTATCCACACTGTTAAAGATGGAGGTATTCTCTCAACTCCGTAATCGATAATTATGATTCTGCTGCGAAAACAAACAATCTTTTTAACTAGTCACATTAACGGCATGAGCTACTCAAACGAAGAGCGTAATGATTGCGTTGCGCCCAAAGCAGGTCAGACCTCATACTCTCTGCGGGCTACTTCAATCTCGTGATCGTACTTCTCCTCTTCTAGCTTGGTGATACGCTGATGGTAACCGGTAATGATGCTCGTGAGAGCCGCTACAACATCAACTCAATGTTATTCTCGCGCTCTACACATAGTGCAACTCACAGTATCCGGTCCTACCCTAGCGGCACGCAGCCGTCAGCGACATCCGCTTATCATGGACAACAAGTTAGCGTGTGAGTCTCAGATAGTATTTTATTATCGGAAAAATAGAAGGTAGTAAGTATTCGCACGTAAGTTGAACGAGTTCACATGGAGCTTAGAAGAAGTAAAGAGTCGCATTAGAGTAGACAACCGGTCCGAAACAGATCCGACGGTCCGGTATTAGAGTGATCAGATCAATCTGTTATTGAACAGACACAATAGAGACAACATTCACTTTGACAAGACTAAGTAGTCGTTAAAGAAGGTGAAGATTTGTAAGTTTGTGAGTTCGTAAAAAGTGAGCGACTTCACGGTAGCTCGGCTCACTACCTCCATATCTTTCCTTTTAACGAGGTATTCCAGATCAAATTTCTCGTCTTCGAGTTGATTGATGCGTTGGTGGTATCCTTTGCAAACCTCCTTAATAGTATCTATAATGTAACATATACAACATGTAATGGGTAACTATACTAGCGATTCACTCACATAGACGATGTTCATGTCATTTACCGTGTGATGTGTATGACGTTATATAATCACAAGGTTCACTTGAATATCTTTACAAGGTGCGTTGGAACGTATTGATTTATGAATACATTGGCGTTTACATAACATCAAGTTTAAGTTTATCGGAACTGTAATATACAAGAAGTTTACCTTCATTTGCATCTTCAATGTTCTTGGGTTTACCACACCTTTCCTCAATGATGCGCCTCCTCTCGGCAGCTTTGCGTTCCTGTTCCTTCTTCAATTCCTCAGCGGCTTTCTTACGTAGCAGCAACTGTTAGGCAAAAACCTATATTAACCTATGAAACTCAACGCTTAAGAGAGGCAATTATGGATTTTTACTTAGATCTTCTATAAGAAATCGAAATGTGGTGTACACCTTATTAGCCTCATAAACGAATGTGACATTTGTATATATATTTACGTCTTTCGAATGAAAAGTACAATATTTACAAGCTTTAACTAGAAATATATAAGCTACAGCTATTACTCACCCTAAGCTTCTTCTTCCTCTCAGGTGTCATGAAACCCTTCTTGGCCTTCTTAGCCTTGGAGGCTTCCTCCATGCGCTTGCGCACCTCAGCGCGCTTGCGGTCGATCTCGGCCTGTTTGGCCTTCTTCGCCTGGAGACAGTCAATAACATGGTAATCGTGTGCCTAGGTTTGCCGTGATTTATGTTTGTAAATTTTTGCTGTGCTGATCTAACTGATCATAAAAATATATATTTATGAATTGAAATAAATTGACTATTATTATTCCAAATATTTGTTTTGTGTCATACTAAAGACAAACTTTGTTTTTAAAGAATGTATGAACTAGATACGAAGTAAGTAAAACCGACCACTATTTCTAGCATCAAGTTTGGTTGATATGTGTTTGTAATTAACAGACAGAACATTGCATAGCAAATGTTCGTCTTATAAGTAGTTGTGAGCTCAAATATTCGTGAACCGAAAATAAAATCTAATTGCTATTCTTAACCGACTTCAAAAAAGGAGGAGATTATTAATTCTACCGGTAAGTTTTTTTCTTCTTCTTTTTTATGTTTGTTAACTCAGAACTTTTGACTGGATGAACCGATTTGGATGATTCTTTTTTATTTGTAAGCTGGTGCTTCCCATGTGGTCCCATTTGGTCCAGTTCTGACAATGGTGAGAAAACTATGTAAATCTTAAATTTGCCTGAATAAAAGTAGACTGTTAGGGCAATTGAAGTCGGTTTCCAGTTCTTTTTGAACGCATTTACTTGTGTGATATCAAGTGTATAAGATACTATTTTTCAAATACAGCTTGTATTTCTGCCTACTGTTAAGTGTCACATGTAAGTATGTCCTGTTGTCGATTACTTTACCTCCTCGAGACGCTTTTTCTGTAAAAGAAATAATACAAAAATTAGGATATCTGTTGGCAAATAAGTTTGCAGTGTTAAGGTGTAAGGTTCAAGACAACATTTACATGTACTATTTATAGTTATGTGTTTAGTGTTTTGTGTGAGTGTGACAGATCATACATTAGAGTTGTGCTTATGTGCGTAAGTTTTAAAACATAGCGTGGGTTGTGGATTTTAGATATTTGTGCTAAAATATAAGTCACAGCTTAAATACTTTGGACATTATTTTTACTCAAATAAGTAACATGTACAATTACATAATAAGAAGGTAAATTACCGTTGGGTTTTATGTCCAAAATAATCAAACATGACATAGTATTTTAACATGAGTTAGTGTCTTAATTTATCTTAGAATACAGTTTCGTTATGTTTAGATATTATATACAGTGGTGATTAAATATAATTAAAGTAATTATTGTGTTTCTCGACACTTCAAGCAAATATTACATTGTGCTTCACATTTCAGTGCAGGACATTGACATTTATTCAGCTTTAACTTACGATTCAAATTCTATAATAAGAAACATTGTTGGTAACTGAAAAACAATTTGATCACTTCCTGATTATATCAAGAAATATATATTTCATTATATCTGCGTGCAACTCTACTTCAAAAATGCAAAAAATAAGATACTATTTTTACGATACGATACGATATGTACTAAGTACAATATATTTTTTAAATACATTCAAATTCTTTTAAAAAAATTAAATTCTAAATACATTCAAATACAATATTCATACGATACTCGTGATAGTAGGTTTTGTGTCGTGTCGTGTGAATAGCGGATGTGCTAAGCGTTAGTAACACCATATTTACCTGAGTCTCGAGGAGACATAGCATTCAATACTGTGATATGGCCACCAGAACAAGTTGCCAAGGTTGCCAGGAAATCGCCAAGTGGAAATTTTCAGATGCCGTCGAGGAATGGAAATGGAACAGAAGAATCAACATGTTTTGTGTTAAGAAATTGCAGATGTAATATGATATAGTTCTGTCTGTTGCTTTACTTTTATGCAACTTGAAACTTTAATATTTTAATAAGTAGAACTTCGACAAAATGAAATAGAAGCTTCTGCGAGAATTTAAGATTTGTTGAAATTTCAGTGACTAATTAAAATGTAAAAGAAAGATTTTATCAAAGTATTTGTCGATATTATAATAGAATATATCAATATTTTTTTAACTTTAATAACAATACGAAATTTCTATCGGATGTTATTACCTCACTTCATCATCTGCCATTTTGTATTTGTTGGTCTAGGTGTCCTGGAAAGAATAAAAAGCAAATTTTTATAATGTATAAACTATAAATTATTTGCGAATTGTTTTAATTACGACTAAAGTTGTATTTGGACAACATCATTAAAACAATACTGTTACTTGAAACTCGTTGGCTACCTGCCAGTTGCCAAGGTGTGAACAACTGACATGCGATACCTAGAATTCGATTATTTTGTATTTTATTTCGGTACACATAACTTGCTTCTTTTTTTTTCCTTCAATTGAATTCCTATCTGCAATTGAATATTTTTCAGTGACATATCATGAGCATTTATTTGTCACAGCGGAATGTAGGTCATAAAAAGTTCAGGCGCTCATAAAATAATGACGATTTTCCATGTGGCAACGCGAGGCTAAAGCTATGAAAATTCCACAATTAAAATCGGGGGCGCTCGGGGAAGTTCGGACGGGTTCGGGTACACGAGGTACGGAAATAGGTTGGCGGCAGTCCCGTGCATCCTAATTTGGTGGCGCGGGCGGCGACTGTGGTTACTCGAATTTCGAATTTCGTACGAGACGGACCGTTGCACGAATGTAACATGAGAACTTTTTCATAAATTGAACTTTACCCAAAAAAACGTTCCTTTTATGATACACAAACGATACGTACAACGAAACTAATTTAACAAATCCGTACTGTAGGAGAAAACTATCATATTATTACTTTTTTAAATCGATTTGCTTCAGTTTGATGTCACTTTATGTGATCACTAATTCATAAGTGAGTAGAAATGTATGCCTAAACCAAATCAATTCTGTTTTACTGATTCACAAATCACTACACCCGGGTAAACCGACAGATGTTGCAATTTCGTAACTAGCACGGGGCAACATCGATGGATCTACTTCATTAACTGTGATTGATGGTCACGAATACAATCCATCAGGCGATGACGTCACGACAATTTACGTAAAAACGCAGATTCAACCGACCGACACTATCGTACTAGATCCGCCACTAATGCACTCTCAGCGCAATGCAAGGTTATCAGTATCTCAAGACGCACTCAAGACGGATACGTTCCGGTTCCAGACGTTGATGTATCACTTCACTTTTAATGCACTTTGGAAATTCCTGGTTTTCGATTGTAATAGTTTAGACACGGAACTCACCTAAGGCAAGAAAAAAGAGGATGGCCCTACAGATGGTTCAGCCAACACGAGCCACTGCTGCTGACTGGGGCGGGCGGCTGGCGGAGCGCGGTGCGGCCGACGTGGGCGCAGTACCCCCGCGCCCCGCGCCCCTCGCCCGCCCAAGCTTGCACCGCGAAGCTCGCTGTCATATTCGCTCCGACTTCTATTTCAGTCTCTGAGACATAGTATAGGGTGTATTCGCATTCTAAAGATACATCTTTGGCTGATTTTCGTGGGTTATCCACAAGATCTACGTTTCGGGTCTAATAGAAGATGTTTCTTTAAGAGATGAGGTACTTAATTGTATTTTAGAATGTTTTATTTTAGTCGATACTTTTGGATTCATTGATCAAAAACCTTAAAAGTATAGAAATGTTATTTTAATTAACTTAGGTAACTAGGATACAAATGAGTTTCTAATGAATGAATTTAATTTAAGTGAACTTGAAGTTGAAGTAATATTAATTGCTCTAAAAGTTATGATAACCCTTGGTTTTTTGAGTAGGGATATTGGAAGGCCCGTAAAAGGACAAACGCAAATTTTTATCCCGATCGAACATGTAGTTCCCGTGGTATACTTTTCGAACTCCACGCGGACGAAGTCGCGGATAAAATGTCAGTAATAAGTAAATGAATATTTGGGAACACAGCACAGTTAAGTTATAACACACTTGTTGTCCCGGTGAAGTGTTCCTGAGAGATAATACCAGAGTCCGAACAGACGAAGACGCGGGTGTAAGTATAAACTTTAGTCTATCGATAAATGTGTAGTGAATCGAACACGCTTTACCTACCACCAGATCTGTATGTATATATTTATAGAGCAGTGTCGTTTTGACACCACCACCAAAATAACACCAGTTTCAAGCTCCAGTTCGGTACACCTCGGTAACTCGTAAATTCCGCACAGCAAGAGGCTGATTTATAAACAATTCCTCTCAAAATTAAACACGTAAATCTCCCACGTACTACAATATTAGCTTCAGAACGAGTTCGCCGAAACATCAAACTTTTTTCTACATTATAATTGCACGAAATGCTCCAGTTAAATTAGGAAAAATGATGACAACAAAATTTTAAAATAAATTTCATCGACTGACACTATATTCCGGTTAGTAAAAATAAAAAGTTAATGTGGCGAATTCGGCCATAGCATAGCAACATAGCATGTTCACCTAGAAGCCTAAAGGTGCAGAGGCGCAGCGGAGAACGCACGGAAAACTTCTGTTTGTTGGCAAATGTATGTGACGTAGCGGTAGTAAGACAGGCGGACATAGGAAATGAGCCTCCACCAACCAAACTGTATGTTTGAAACTTTTGTACCCTGTCATATTCACCAGTAATTGATATTACCTTAAACTCACTGTTTAGGAACAAGAAAAGGTGAATTTGACATAGTACAATAACTGATACATACCGGTGAGGACAGTGTAAAAAATAACATTGTGATTCCTTCTCCAGTTTGGTTAGGACATTGCAGGCAGGATCCCCTGATTGTCATAAATGTAAGATGAATCAGTTTTTCGCAAGGCACGTTAAGCCGGTGTTACCGGTTACTATCTACGTCAGGTACTCGTAGTAGCTACAAGAGCTATGTCAGAGGACTATGTCGTCTCAACAACTCTGACAACTAGGGTGTGTGAGGTATCGACCTTACAACACGATAACAAAAAGATTTAATCGATTATCATTCTACAAGTAAATTAAATAAGCAATTTTTTAAAAAAAAAACTACGCAATATTAAAAAACCCGTAATCATAATTACCGAATATAGCTAGGAACCACATACACACACACACACACAAAGTAACCCCTCACACTGACATTGGCGTCGAACTTATAACACCCCTCGTTTTGTGTCGGGGGTTAAAAATTGAAGGCATCGTAAGCTTTGTATTTGAGAGGAGTATACAGATAGGTTTAATGGCCCTCTTGGCTGACGATCGGGAAGTCGCAGTGTTGGCGTTGGCTTACTCATATACTATCAGTATGCCATCGAAAAGCAAAAAAAAAAAACATAAACAGAGCCTTATTAATCTAGGCTTAAGGTAAGGTCAATAATAACGGGCTACTGGTAATTAAATTGAAAATATATGGACGTTGGTGAAAATTCTAGCACGGTAAGTGTAAAGGCTTTTCATAAGTTTCAAACTGTTTAATTTCTGGGTCCTTACTTCAACTTAGAAGCTTTGATAGCGTAGAACAACTTATTCTTATTACGTGATCAACTTTCTCGTACAACGCAGCCAAACTTGTAAGTTTTAAACTCTTTCAAGTCTTATTAAATTTCACAGTTTGTTCTGAATTAAACGCTAATTTTGAAAAATCGTTACAATGCAGAGTAATGTTGTGGTTTTTCACATATGTTTCTTAATAAATCAGAAACTATGATGCAAATTAAAAAATTAAAATTTGTTTTAGTGTGTTTGATTAAATACCATTTATATGATACCCACCTGTCCTTTTTTTTTCGAGGGAGAAATCTTTCAAAGATACCCGACTTCTTAGGAGAGAAGTCGGGTGATGTGGAATTCGCATCCACTAAGACCCCCTCGGTGGTTATCGTCTGCGCAAGTCGAAGAGCCCTGTGAACTCCACGAACACTCCAGTGCTCCTCTCACGCTTTGCTCCTCTCCTTAGCGTTTCAGCCACGACAACTCGGCAGCTCCGGGCTGCAGCGGGACGGGACCACGCCGTACTACCGCTGCCTTCTGACTCCCGCCTACTTGACCTAGTGACTCCACTTTGAAATTTCGACCCCTATATTTTTTACCTTTTTAAATATAAATATTTTATCAGCCATTTCAGTTGCGGCAACTTTGGGCCTTTTTCATTTTTCAAATTTCAAGTTAATAACAGACACTAGAGTGAGATTATAAGGGTTCCATTTGTTCATCTGATGTTCAGAACCATAATAACGCATTCAAAAAGAATGGGAACCGACTCCAACTGCCCTTTTTAGAACTGGACCAAACTGGAATAGGACCACACGGGATGCACCAGATTTCAAATAAAACTAGAATCATCAAAATCGGTTAACCCAGTCGAAAGTTCTGATGTAACAAAAATTAAAAAATACAGTCGAATTGAAAACCTCCTCCTTTTTTGAAGTCGGTTAAAACTATACAAAACTATTAGCGGGTATGCGTGAATCTAGAAAACATGCAGTTTATCAAATTTTGCGTAAGGAAGTCGAGTCAAAAACATCAAACCTATTTATAGAGTTTGTTATTACTTAAATCTTTAACGGAGAAACCAAACGTGTTAAAATTTTACACTACGGCAAAGAGGAGATATGCTAATTTATCCTAGGCCATTGCGTTGTTCCCGTGCGACAATTTCTAAAAACAAGTTTATAATAATGACGCGTATGTAAAACAACATGTATAACAACAAAATAGAATTTGCCTAAAGCTAACAAAGTAAAATGTGTCACGGAAGCTAATGGAATCGTCTGCCTGGAGACAATTTGCTGTCCCAAAACTTTTGGGCCAAAAGCATCTTCAACGGAAATCTATACCGTCATTAATTAATAAACCACGTCACGGAGTGAGGCCTCGTCGGGCTCTGATTAGAGGGACTTAATTAAACTGTGAGACACACTCTCTCTGTTCAATGATTGCACCTTGGAGAACCGTCACTTACCACCACGACTTACTGATGCTTTACATCCGCATTGATAAGTGCTCCTGTCGGTTTTTAGCTAGAAGATGATGAACAAGAAGATAGAAAAAACTTTAATTTTATATGACACACGATATTTTTATCTTTTACTTATTCTTCTTCTAAGATTCTTCTTTTACTTCTAAGATTTATCCCACAGGAACTACTTGTTCGGTTGGGATAAAAATGAGCTTTTGTTCTTTTCCGGCCCTTCAATTATCCCTTTACAATAAATGAGGTCATTCTGACTTCCCATTAAGTCGTAAATGTATGAGTAAATGCATTTGTTTAAGAGGATTGTCTGTTTAGAGCACGTGGCCGCGTTCAAGGTTGCATTGTTTTGTAGCTGTCCCTACCCGAGCCCTATCCTACCCGAGCGCGTACGGTGAGACAGCATACACTACGCGAAGTTATCCACCCGTTATTTGGATGTTTCGTAGTCCAGGGATCATTTGAAGGATACAGTATATTATGTAACCATTTTTTAATACAGTATATTAATGAAATTTCAGATGTCGGTGGTTTTTCCAAATTGTTCTAAATTGATTCATACTCTTGTAAATCAGGTTCAAAGTTGGGGCTTTTATTACCGTAAAATACAATTCTTTGACGCCCTGTAACTCTGGAAGTCCATATTTAAACGAAAATCTGACTCACCACCGACACAGATATTTGTTTCTAGATTGTGTATTGAAAATTTCATAGATTTTCATAGCTTATTACTCAAAATATGACTGGACTACGTTTTTATGGGCGCTTTGACACCAGCATACCCTCTTAAAGTGAATGTATCCCATATTTTAATAGTTATTCTGCTATTCTGGGCAGAGACAATTTCAAAAAATTAAAGATCATAAACAGTACAACACAATAAAACGCGCAGGTCGGTAGAGCAGAAAAACGCTTCCGTGACACCTCGTTAAAATACCCACACAACACACACAACAGTCTGACAACCAACCTTTACAAGTAATATTAATGTGTCAATAATTATAAATCCAAAACTTTTTCAGCTGCACGGCTTGCAGTCCCCCTGATTATCTATGGGACTGTGCCAGTGTTTATATTCAGGTAGCGTCCCAAACAAGGACACAATCCAAGTCACGGCACGGAATATGTTACGGTTTTCTGCCATCTTCCCCAAATATACCACAAGAATTTGCAGCAGGCAATGAAGCGGTGACAAGTCCAATGAGGACTACATTTTTCAACGAGCTAAGGCTGGCTAAACCTCGGTGTCGCTTGTAGAACAAGAAAGTCAAAAGAAAGTACTAACAGCGCAGCCGTAATACTCACATATTTTGTATCCGTACCCAGATTGGCTTTATATAGATTTCTCTTGGTTTTAAGATTTCTATTATCCCCATCAAACAGTTATCTAAGCTAACCGAACAGAGGAATTTAGGGCGTCATTCAAACCGGTGTTTTTGTTAGTCTACGTATTTAATCATTGTTTTAGACGTCTGACCCGATTCCAGAACAATATGTTTTTGTCTAAATTACTCGACAGAAGGCTACAGCGGTTTGAGAAGTTTGCAAATAAGCTTCATTGTTTGGGAGGCTTTAGGATCTTGTCAAAACTTCATGACTATAAAGTTGGAAAATATATTACAGTTGAGTACCGTTAACGTATATAATTCACTTTCAAAGTATCTAAATTACGTCACAATAACGTGAATATACCTCTAATACGTGTCAAAGTGACTTTGTTTGATACTTCTAGACCCCTCAGCGGCACAACTAGTGGTAATGAAATTTGGCACGCACGTTTTGTATATTTTTCTATTCTATTCATATGGCATGAGACGGACATATGCTTCTTTATATACTGGTAAAGGATCCAGATAATTTCTGAAATCTACGCCGACAAAGTCACTTAAATATGTATTTAAAAGAAATATGTAAGTTTTAAAGAGAATAACCATTTATTTATTCTATATTACATACGAAAAACTTATTATTTCAGCGATAATTATAATTGACCTGAAAACCACGCGCTCGAACAAAAATAGCAGTTCTGCAATAAAAAACGTCGACGCCATGCGCGCTAAAGAAATTTTTTAGGTATTAGACATAGATACTTACTACGAGTATATTCTGTTTATATATGTTTAAGGGTCTGCCATTGGCCTTCATTGCACGAAAGCCTTCTCACACAGATTGCTTCTTAATCGAGCTTTCTGTTAGGAGTTTCACGTAGGTACAAGTAACTTGTAACCTATACATGCCATGGTCTACGTGCGTATGAAATTTCAACATAACCATCATCATGCATCAGGTTGATTAATACGTTCATGCGTGATATGGTAACGAAATGACAGAGAAAGGTATTTTTACTGGCTCGATGTTTCAATCCTACAATGAACACAAGCGAAACTACCCCGGTACTCGATTCCCAATGGCGTCAAAATCTCTTTGTGAGACTTTTCCCAGCTTGGTTTGGACATTGCAGGATGAATCACCGGAGTGTCTGAAAAATAAAAAGAATCCATGCTTCGGAAGGCAGTTTAAGCAGTTGGTTCCGGTTACTATCTACGAAAGTGAATCTACCAGTGAGTTTACGCAGGCGATAATGTATATCGTTAACTATCGATCTGTCCTTGTCACCCGCACCTCGATTGAGTAGCATTTCCGATAGTATTCGATATACGGTATCGCCTGCGTAAACTCATGGTACACGCACAGGTAATAGCTACATGAGCTAAGTCAGAGGCATATGGTGTCTCAACAACTCTGACACTAGAGTTTTTGAGGTCGGTCATCGACCTTACAACTTACATGATAAAAAGGAACACTATACATTAGCACATGTCGGACACTTGGAATAAATGTCGTGATATTGGCACACAACGAACGGATGAAGTTTTTATACACGCGCATGTGTGAGTAGTCCGCGCTAGCGCCAATGTTTCGCGGGAAAAGTGAGGTATCGTAAATCGGTGGGAGGCGATGAACGCCCGTTCCGTACGTAGTGCTATGTTAATAATTACTGCGATCAACAATCCCAAATCCTCTCATAGAATGTTCTGTCGTTTCTTTGTGCCGTTCTATGAAAGAGAATCATAACCAGCAATGGACTAGGATTTTCCTGAAAAATGTTTACTGTTAAGTAGGATTCCGACGACCTTTGTTCTAGAGATAGCATCATGCTTCTAAGCACTTTGCAAACATCTTACAAGAAAAATCTACAAAGTTTTATAGCAAAGAAACTCAGGAAAATTTAAACGTAGATTACCAAGTGCAAATCTTAGTAGAAGCTCCTTGCAAAAGAAATTCCTAGCAAAGTATGCAACGAAAAGGAATACGAGTATTATGCTAACAGAGATCTTAAATTTGATTTGTAACACAATATAGCTTCCTTTATGTGTTAGCTGATGCCATGTGGTCATAAAGTTGAAACATGAACGTATTTTGTTTCACTCGATGAAGTATTTTTAATTCCCGTGAGTGAAGAAGATGGATGTAATGGATTGGGTACCTGATGGTAAGTGACGATAAAGCTATCAAATTGAATGTGAGCTTACACAGAATCATAATGAGGCGACGGCTCTGCTACGTTTCATACCGGAACACAATAGTGCTATTAACACTGTTGTTTGTCGACGGACTTCGACAAACATGGTGGTAGCAATCCAGATGGAAAATACCCTACCACCAACACCTCGGGATTGTGAGTCAAACTGTGTTGTCATAGGCAACAATTAAATAGGTACTGCTTACTAATTATATATGTGTTACTTCGATCAGCTACCCACCTACTAACCATGGTGAATACCGTCATAGAAAACTCTAGGTACCGCCCGAGAAGAAAAAGAACGTTACCTCCTCTAATACACAATTTACTAATAGACCGCGGAGGTAGACATTAAATTAGACAGTATGAAACGATATAATAAATTATATACTTTCATGAATTTAACAAAGCCCAAAGGAACGACATACCATTGTTGGAAATAAATTGTAATCATCAAAGCCTACCAGAATTCCGCCAAACAAAAATAGCCGGGATTCATTACGTATTCAAAACGTTTTGAACAAAACGAGCCAATCCAGAGGTAATTGTTTGGAGTCAATAATGGCAGTTAGGATGGAGTTTGGCATAAACAGTTACACGGTAGAATGAGCCAGTAGGTGCCTAAATATTGCCATCCTTAATCCATTAGAAAGGGAGAATCGAATAATTTAACAATAAAAACCGTAGAAAGTGTTTATCTGTGCAAATTAGTTTTTTAATCTAGTCATAGAAATCAGAATAAAATTAAACCGCCGAATATAGCTACAACAAACAAGATTTGATAATAGCATTCACCATCGACTAAAGAACAAATAACTGACGGGGCGTAAAAGTTCGAGAACTTGTGGCGTGGCGACCACGTACCGGGAAACGTTTACCGGGCCGTTATCCTACTAGATGGATGTCAATGGCTCGGGACCGGTCATGGTGACATACCGTACCATTGCGGAGGCCTATTTGTGGTACATTTGATGCCTGTTTGGATCGGTAGGTGTGTGCCGTTCGGTACCTTTCGTATTGCATTTTAGCCTTCCGGTGTCTATTCTATCTCTCTCTAGATCAGAACACAAAAGAACCGGTGGGTGTGTGATGAGGCTTATTGTTCAACAAGCTACTACTTTTCTGCAGTAGGTAGGGTAGGTAGGTATATTGAAAAGTATCAGGTGTGTCTAAAAATCTTTGGCAATCCTTGAATATCTTTTCGCATGGTCTCATGATTGAGACTTTTTTTAAGTTGCCTGTAGCTTGTAATTCCGATTTCTATGACTAAAACAATTAAGAACTGTCGCTCTTCCAGAAGCTCGTAACTTTTTTCGACAATTTTTGGATACAGTATTGTAACTATAAGGCCTTACGATTTCAGTAGTTACGTTAGCTTGTCTAAAAGCCTCGTCCTATTGTATCAAGCTGGCTAATTTTGATGTAATTACTATTTGTTTCACAAAAGCCACAAGCTTAGGGCTAGGGAACCCGTACGTGCTCGGTTTGGATGATCGTATTCTTCTCTATCAATTTGCCTAGCTGCTGCCATGTAACTGGAGTCTGCTGCCAAACATCCATGTTAATAGCACTGTTGTGTTCCGGTATTAAAGGTAGCAATGCCAGCGCCTCAGTAGCTTAAGGCTTCTGTGTGAAGCCTTTATGCATTTATTTAAAGAGTGAAGATTCATCATCATTGTCAGCTTCAAATGCTTGGCAAATCCACTCCCGGTCATATCTCTAAAATATCGCCACCTCAAACGTTCCATGGAATGACAAACATCCTTTCAAACTCCTTGCTCCTCATTGACGCAGGTCGGTTGCTGATCTCTAATTTCGTTGGCAGCAAGGGTCAATATCGAATGTAATCACAAATACATCCGTAAGCCATGAGGTTGTAAGGATAATTGTCTTTAATGAATTACCTCCCTGTACTAAAACTGTGTTGACAAACTTAACAAGGTTAAAAATAGTAATGGAATTTGCACAAAAATGACCATGAATTAATATTTTGTAAGCAGTAAGGCACAACGAGGCACGCGCCGCTGATTCTGAGCTTGGAAATGTAATCTACCCCGTGGTGGCGTAGAGTTGAACAATTTATATGACTTTCGCCTGAAAATGTTCTCAGTAAGGCATAGACTTTATAATACCTTGGACATGTAATCTTGTATACAGCCTATGTAAGATCTAAGGTACACTCGTGCCAGCTTATTGCAAAATTGCAGTCGCAGCGACCCACTTGGGCACGCAACAAATAACATAAAAACATTATGATTGCATTAATTTAACTCGAGTACGAGCAAAACTACTGAACTTGTCAAAGGAAGATCCGCCACCAAACTGTAAAATTACTTTCTATCATAGTTAAAACTGCACACTGTACAAAAAATGAAAACGCCACGAACACTGAGTAAGGCCGCGACTAAACAGACGTCTTAAAACCCATACACAAATTAAATGTCGACACCGCTATGCAAAGGCTACAATGACACCACAATGTTCTTTAAAAAGTCCCGCACCCACAGTGTCAAAATCACAAAGTTCGGACATATAAACATTTTTATTTCGTCAAAAAATGTCCTCAAACACAAAAGGTACATTGATGTTTTATAAAAGTTCGTTGTCTTTTTAACAAAAGGAAAAAAGCAGTCAGGGCCCACACAGGACGATGCTAAGTAATTTAGCATTGAATTTCATACAAAATTTTCATTTTTATATCTCCAAGTCTATTTTATAATTTGGTTGACTTATACTCGTTAAGGCGATCCACTTCCTTCAAAGTTTCATATTAAAATTCTTTTGCCATAATCTTTTAAAATATAACAGCTGGTTTTGTGGAGTAACTATCTAAAAATAGGACATCAGATTCTGATGTCGCGAAATGAGTATCATTAACATAAAACTTCATAGTAAATAACAATTTTCATTTTAAACACTTTTTTTCGATTGTTGTTCAAGGCGCCATCTAGGAACCATTAGCTACGTAACCGCTATTGTAGCTAACTATAAAGTTTTAAATTAATGATATTTATTTCGCGACTACATAATTTCATCTCATATTTTTTAGTAATTACTTATCAAAGCCAGCTATTCTATTTTAAAAGATTATGGCAACATAAATTTAGTATGGAAGCATTAGGACAGGGTAACGTTAACCTGTAAAGCCAATCTGGTACTCTGTTCAGTGGTAGGGCACTTTAAGCTGCCCGCCTGGCCTGCCCGATATATTGTCGGTCTGTCGCCAAACTGTATTAATATCGTTTTTGTATGCCAGAGACGAAGAATAACATGGTCAGCGCCTCAGTGACTTTTTGATGGCTTCTGGGTAAGCCCACTCACGACCGGCCTTATTGTCACTTATATGATCAGGTAATATTAATATCATTAAGACCGCCATGGCGTTTACTCATTGCACACCCCCAAGTTATCCAGTGACGTACTAGGTGGCATGTTCATAGTTTCTATATATCATCGCCAGAAAATGTTCTGTGTATTGCGTAGTCAATTACTTAGGTACGTAAAGTTATATACCTGAATATTTAAGGTCGATACTAGCTTCGAGGGAATTCAATTTATTTTGTAGACTTTGCCTGTATAAGTACACGTATTCCCTTCTTGTTTTTAGGATTCCGTACCCAAAGGGTAACCAACGGGACCCTATTACTAAGACTCCGCTGTCTGTCTGCCTGTACGTTCGACTATCACCAGGCTGTATCTCATGAACCGTGATAGTTAAACAGTTGAAATTTATTATTATTAATTATTAACAACAAATACTAAAAACAAATAAAATAAATATTTAAATAAATATGTATTTAATATAACAAACCTGAATTTTTCGACTTTAGACTAAAATCATCAAATTTATGTAATCCCGTCTGTATTGTAGAAGACAACTAAAGTAAAAAAATGCAAATAGACATCAGCGTAATACCTATGTGACACAATATTAAATTAGTTTTTATAAAGCCCTAAAAAAGAAAAGAAAAGAAAGATATTCCAGCTGATATATACTCGTACTCTTGAATCTGCTGAAAGAACCATCGCAAGGAAACTTGCTTTTTCGTTTTAAAAAAACTCGTTGAGATCACCAACAGCTTGGCGGTTATAGCAAATCGTCTATTAGGAAATCCGGAAAATTATGACTTATGGGACTCATGTACTATAATAGCGGACTTATGCAGTTGTTTAATAATGAATCAATTAAATTGATATGATGGATATGGCCACTTGCTGCTGACGAGGGATGCCAAGTGAAACGATTTAGTTAAAATATACATTTAAATGCCGGAAACTAAATACGATTCTTTATAAAATCCTTAAATCTTATCTTCGCTGTTCAAATATTTTCATTCTGTAATTTGTACGTTTTGTCAACGTGACACGGCAGATCTTGAACGTCTCGTCTCGACTTGAGTGAGTGCTTCAAACAACTCAAGTCTTCCTATTGCCAAATTTGGATAGAAAAATATATTAAATGAGCGAGTTGATGTCAGATTTATAAAACTGACTGTATAAAACAGACCAGGGCTGGTAAACTCGAGTACGAAATACCACGTCACGTAACCATGACATGTTTACATTTGCCTTTAATTGTCATTTCCAACAACACTCTGCACAGGAACAATAAAGCGTGAATGTGACATGGTACAGAAGTGGATACGGAGTTTTGTACTCGAGTGTACCATGAAAAAGGATCGGTCGGAATCCGTTTAAAATTCGAATTTCGAATACATATAAATTGCACCAAATCCAATGTCATTCCGCGGTTGTCGTAAAAGGTGAATAAGGGTGATAATTTTCAGGGGGTGGGTAGCACCATCCACTTATATCATAAAAGAAATCTACCTACGAGTATGTAACAGCAACATCTTACTGTCATTACCTACCCACCTGCCAATCGTTGTGAGTATTGCAAATCCTTTTATGGAAATTCCATCGTGGATACCAAGAGTGGACTTATATATCCGATTACGACAAGTTAATACTACAATTTTTTAAATGTATGATGGGTTTGCACTTGACAACACAACACTGCTACTAACACTGCTGTTTGGCGGCAGACTTAGGTAACATGTTGCTAGTCAGTGTGACATAGAAAGTACCACCAACCAAACCGAGTACGGTTAGGTACCCCCACTGGGAATCGAATCCGGGATCTCCAGATTGTAAGTCTAAGATTGCAGCCATCAGGCCATGGAGGCTTTTTTTTACATTGTGCCTTTTTAGTAGACATGGATAAACAACTTACATCGGCGAACTCCGAAAAACAAATTTAGTTAGGTACTCGTAGAAAATACTGTGTATGTTCATTGCGTTCACAAAAATGTTTTCGCAAAAAGAATTCATTTTCCTTTCTCCATTAAAAATGAAATTCATTTCTAAATAACTAATTACAAAGCATTTTTCTGATGTCTACATCGTAATAGAAATGAATTCATCATAATAAAGTCTGGCATGTTCATTACGAAGCAATTTACATTATTTCTAAGAGTAATTCAACTGAACACAATATTTGTGTCCTAGATGCTGTTACGTTATCCCTCTCCTAATGCTTCCATACTAAATTTCTGTTGCCATAATCTTTTAAAATAGAATAGCTGGCTTTGTTAAGTAATTACCTAAAAATAGAGAATGAAATTGTAGTGTCGCGAAATAAACCTCAGTAATTTACAACTTTATAGTTAGCTACAATAGCCGTTACGCAGCTAATGATTCATAGATGGCGCTTTGAACAATAATTGAAAAAGTATTTAAAATGAAAATTGTGATTCACTGTGAAGTTGTATGTTAATGATACTCATTTTGCGACATCACAATCCGATGTTCTAGTTTTAGATAGTTACAACACAAATCCAGCTATTATATTTTAAAAGATTACGTCAACAGAAATTTAGTATAAAACTTTGCTGGAGGTGAGTCCCTTTAATGCGACAATCGTGAAGGTAAACAAACTACGCGGTACAGTAAAATCATTTCAACCGACTTGAAAAAGGAGGTTCTCAAATCAATTGTATTTTTAAAATGTTTGTTACCTCAGAACTTTTGACTGGGTGTATCGATTTGGATGATTCTTTTTTTATTTGAAAGCTGGTGCTTTCCGTGTGGTCCCATTTCAATTTGATCTAGTTCTGACAATGACATCCGTGTAGGGCAGTTGAAGTCGGTTCCAGTTCTTTTTAAACGCGTTAATTATTAACTTCATGTCCACAGACTAATAAATGTAACTATTTCATGGTGACAATACTGTGAGTTTGTATCTTTATTGGCTTAGACTTCTGAAGCATGGGAATTATGGTTGTCTATTTTTAGCTCAAAGTTATGTCTAACCCGTCATTTTGTTTAGTTTTAAAACCCGCTTTATGTAAACGTAATTTTAATTTTTCAGTGCGCACTCCTGAAATCATTTTAGTTTCTGTCTGTCAGTTCTTCCTTTCAGAACTTCTAAAAACGTTTTCAATCACGCCCTCTTTATTTAATCGGAACTTTTGTGTCCAAACACATATAAAGTGCTGCCATCTAGTTGAATCTTCTAAAAATATGGGGGCACTTGCATCCGCCCAGCTACGGGTGTATGAGATGGACGGAAAACTCTGCCAACAACACCTGCTAAGACTTACAGTATTATAATATAGATGTCACTTTTGATAAAACTTAATTTGCTATTGATAACAATAAAATTATTGGGAGATATAAATAGGCGCGACAAGTGCGAATCTATTTGAGTTAAAAAGTATGTGTTATTGTTGATTCATGATCAGGTACAATGATTAATTCTATTTTCTTTTACTGTCAAAATATCGAGAAACAGTGGGAATAAATTGGTTTTACTATAGTATAGCTGAAAAACCTGTAAATGACCTGTTGTATATGTGAGTAATGTATGCGTATAGATATTCCATTTTTGAAATTTTTCTTTTCTTATAATATTCACAAACACAAAGGTAGACGAATACGGACATTACTATATGCAAGAGGACCTTTACTTAAGTTTTTTACCTATCATACAATTTCCCACAACAACTTTTTCCTGTGGCTTCGTTTGCGTGGACTTCAGTAATTATCCCTTGGCTGTACCCACGGGAATAATTTAAGACTATAGAGTGACAGTGGCGCCCCCACTAGTTCTATTCTAAATTTCTTCACAGTTATGCCTATACAATTCCAAAAATAAAGCGGACTTTTTGTAGTTATTTACAGGATGGTTTACAGGTTTATAGTGACATTGCAAATTCATATTTAGATTATGTCTAGTTCCTATAAATTGAACCGCCTAAAGCGCGCTTTAGCAAGTTTATTGATAGTTTTTGCACTAAATCTAAATATTAATGATGTATTGAAAAATCGGAAACCAGCAATGACTACAAAAAGTCCGGCTTTTTTATAATTATTGTATGATTGCAGAGAAAGGTCGAAGAGAGCGAATGAGGGCTCCACTGGCGCGCTGTGAAGTTCTAATTTTATTTTCCATTGCCTAAGCTTCCTGCATGTCAAATTTCATCTAGATTGGTGATCCCGTCGAGGTAACAAACAATCTCACTTAGTACGATATATTTATTGGTATGACAGGTTCGCATTTCTTCTTAAGTCTCTTGACAGTGTCAGTGTGACACCAAAGCCGAAAGAGAGAGGTATTGTTCAGTGACCCAGAAGTACAGAGTGAGAGAGAACATAGAGACAGCTGCCTTAGTAACTGTAAGCACAGACAAAAGCAGCGCCGGACAGTATCACAGCGTAGTGAAGTTTGTCTTTTTAGGGTTATTTAGAATGTAATTTTTTTCTTCCTAAGTCTGCATGCCATTTTTCGGCCAAGGACATATTTAATTTTTGTTTTTATTACCGCCCTCGAGTGGCAGAGTTGTCCGTGTGGCTAGGCGACTATGAGAAAACAGTGGTTGTACAGCACCCCCTCCTCCAATCCCCATCTGCCTGCCAAGAGTAGCCATTACTTCAAATCACCATGAATAAACAGATCAAACACTCAAATTCTGAAGGTGTTGCAGACGATGGTGCATGGGGGGTCATAGAGGGGTCGGCGGGGTGTGAAGCGGCGGGGTGGAGGTTGGGTATGACGTCACAGCTCTAGGCTGCGTGTACAGAGCAACGCCTATATTCGGGTCACCTACTTCGGGATGATGCACTCTACGTCAACGATATTTCGGTTATAATTTGTTTTAAAGGGCAAAGGTCGATTTACCTGTTCAAAACACGCTATTGTTTTTACTTCGGATACTTCTGTTACATTGTGGCTGACCTTTACTTTCCTTGTTTACCTAGATTCATAAGTTCATAACCGTTAATTAAAATGTTTGAAATTAGTTAAGTAGTGCTTGTGGTATATGATTGTGTGTTGTTTTTAAGTCATATATATGAACCTATGCTATTTATAGCATAGGTTCACTACTTAACACGATCCTCACATATTGTCTTCTGGATTTCTTTGGAAGAATTGGTCATAATCACGACGCTTGACAGATAGACTGCTGATCGCAATAAGATGTTGTTGATACATAGGTAGACGATGCTATTTTCTACATATTTAGCTATATTTATTCTTTGTTCGAATCTTGAAGTGTCTAAAGGTTTGTTTTTATTATAAAGAAAGACGTCGAGTCCGCTTTTCGATCTTATGTTCTTTATTGTAATCACCTGCCAAGATTTCAGTAGGTATGTAAAGGTTACTGTAGTTTTGTTATTTAACTATTTTTCCAACATCATCAACAGCCTATATACGTCCACACTGCAGGAGCTCAGGCCTACTCTCCTACAGAGAGTGACATACTCGTAGTTCACCACGCGGGCCCAGTGCGGATTGGCAGACTTCACATGCCTGTTCAAAACATTCAGGTTTCCTCTCAATGTTTTCCTTCACCGTAAAGGCAATGGTAATGATTATTATCATTTATACATAAATTCCGAATAACAAATTGGGACTCATTGGTACGAACCAGAATCGAACCCAGACCTCGATTGTTCAAGGACTGACACTGATTCTTCTTACGACGTAAAGAAACGTACAAACAAACTCACTTGCATTTATGATATAAGTAAGGACTAAATATTTACATTATTACTATATTTAAAACTTTTTCGACCGTACCTATTTAACCACTTATCATACGTTTAATCTTGAAACATCCCTTAGAATAACGGAATACCATGTCCCGCCATAATTAGTGGCTAAATTCGCGATCGAGCGAGGGCACGCCCTTCGCCCCCTTCCCCTCAGCCCAACCTGTTTCAGAATGAAACTGACCCAATTCTTCCACTGCAAGCCCCTTCCCCGCACGGACTGACGTCATCCAAAACACCTTGCTCGAAGAACTGCATAACCCAGTTTCAACTAACGCACAATTATTGCCCCTATCACTTTGGGACTACAACGATATGGTGTGGTTCCTGCTAGGGCGGTTACGACGATTCGTTTCTGGGCTGCAGAAGCATGGAGTCAAAAACTGGGTCATCCCGGGTTGCAGGCCTCTATTCATGAATCGAACCACGCAGCCTGACGCAAACCCGTTCATTCTTACGGGACTTGTTAATCGAACCGACTCCCACCTGACCGCGCCGACGGACGACGCGATATGCATGAACGATTGTTGCTAGAGAAGTATTTAATTAATTAAATGTGTACACATATAATTTAAAAAACGGAAAGAACAAGTTGCAGAAAGCTCAAAGTCGAGTTAATTTGTTCAACGTACATACGAGAGTACGAGTATGTTTGTCTCTTATTTGATTTGGCGTCAGGTTTAAAGACGCTTTATACCCAACGGGATAATTTTACTAAGACTCCGAAATGTATGTACCCCGTACCTTAGCTGTCTCTTTTAAACCGTAACGAGTAGACTTTTTTCACGGAGTGTGTACCTCTATTACTATGGATGCAGCGAATAATAATAGAACTTGAAAATTGTTTTGTTTCAGCATTCTCGTTCGGTCTTGTGTTACATTTTCGTTCGTGCGTGATTTCAACATGCACTTGGCCGGTTTTTCATCGTAGGTTAAAACCTATGCTGTATAAAAAGTGTATTTATAAATTTATAAATAAAGCACTTTTTTAGTTTTTCGTGAAAGTAGTAGTAGTAGCTTTTAATGAAACTATTTTAAAATTATTTCCACATAAAAGTATATTATGTGGAGAAAAGGATTAATTTTTAAAATTCAGAAATTTAAAATCAGTCGCTTTCGTAGTTGCTAAGATAAACAGCAGTGACAAAAGGATGGACAGACAGACGCTCGAAGTAACACCATTTTTGGTTCCTTATTACCGTTTCGGTTCGGAAACCTAAAAAAACCGGCCAAGTGCGAGTCGAACTCGCACACGAAGGGTTCCGTACCATTATCTATTAAAACGACAAAAAACACCCTTAAATATTTATTGTATTGTGTTATTTAATATTTGTATTGTATATCGGCAACTTATTGCTTAATCAAAACAGTCATAAAACCCAACCAATTTTTATATTGATTATGTTCACTTGGGTTATAAATAGTATAACAACATTTCCTCAACCCACATGAATATACATAACGAGGAAACGACTTCATGGAACCCCTGGGATTAAATTGGTTATCGTATTTATAGATGGACTTTTCAGGAAAATCATTAGGCATCCCACGCAAATTATTTTAGTCTTCAGCATGTTTTCATATTTTGTGTAATAAAATGTGTCTATATAGTCCATATTTGTAAGCATATATCAAATACAAACAATTTAGTTCCAGTCCAATCGAGAAGAAAGAAATGAATCTTTATTTGCACAAAATATGTTATATGTACTATCGACAAAGTTCCCGCCTGACCACCATTAGGGCCAGTTTCGCATACAGTCGTGGCTCAGGTTGCTCCGCCTTGTTATTTTTTTTTGATAGATCATAAAACTATAAAAAAACAAGAAAGCACTGTTGTATTTGCGAAAGTCCTGCAAGTTGGACGTCACAATGATGTATGATAAAATGACCCTAAACTATAACTAACTACTACAATGGACCCTAAAAAGTAATAAAAACTCATAAACAAAAGCGTTTTCGTGTCTCCTTGTTGAACAAAAGAAAAGTCGGGTCTAGCTAAGATCGCCACATGCAAGCAACTTGATTTTGAAACTGATCCGGCAGGAGCTTTGTCGATATTACATGTCAGATCACATATTTTACGCTTACAAATTATATTCTACTGTATTTAAAAATAAATATGTCATTGTTTAAAAAGTTTAGGGTAAATTTAAAAAATTCTTGCAGGTTATAAAAACGTTTTGAAGTCAACCATTTTTTAAGTCGTGTTTTAAATTGTTGTATTGGTAGCTCTCGAAGTTGCAATTGAATAGCATTGTATACCCTAACAGACATGTAGAAACTATTTCGCCTCAGCAGAGCAGAATACTACTTTCATTTTGAATAATTCGTCTGGATTGGCAAATCCGCCTTGGTCAAAAGTAGTCGACAACTTTTTATGAAGTTTATAATTCTGGCGACATTAGATGACCTCACCTGATGTGACGATATCAGTCGTACGAGTACCGCGTTGGTCTATCATATATACACAAATAAAGTAATTGGTATCAATTAATATGTTTATCTTTTTCAAATAAAAGAAAAACATCTCAGAGTAAACACGTGTTCGCATAATTTTATAATGGAAAACTGTCATCTTCCTCGAATTCTACTTTAGTCACATTCTACAACTCCCTCGGGCCGATGTGGAATGATATTGTTACGAAGCTGTTAAACACGTCACACTTTAATTAATAACAAAGACAATTAGATCACCCCCAAAACCTAGTGATATACAGACGAAATAGGCTATTTATAGGCGGAGTGGTGTCTAAACAAAGACGGGCATTACTCGGCCTAAAATAAGGGGCGTCCAAATAGTGCGGCCCAATATGTTTAGTGTAAGTCCGGAGGCCGCGGCCTTGCCGAGCTGACGCACACCGCCGCCTTGGGTCTCAATGGACACCAGCATCGATCAATTAAACAGGACATGGCACTGATTTGACCCGGTGTTCGTCCCGTACAGCTGCGCATGAAAGAATGACATATGTGTCCAACCCGGTGCACCATTGACTTCGTTTTTGTGTTGTTTTATGGAAGTCACCTTCCAAGTTACAAGACGATGTTCAACTATTTAAATTCTTGATGCATTAATTACTGACCAGGTGCCTATCTCTGTAACCTACAAGTAACGGTGGAGCCTAAAGTGTAATCATCACGAATATAAAGGCAGTAAGATGTCAACCCCCTCTACGGTATATTCGGTATAGCACGGTCACCCATCGTAAGACGGTAAATACATTCAATCTAAGTCTTAGCAGCTACGATCTTACAGTATTTGAGAATATTTACCAATTGTATTTCAGTATAATCTTCTAAATCAAATATTTTAAAAACTAGTGAATATTCCTATTTCCCACTAAACAAGGCACAGGTTTTTATATCCAGATTTCCAGGGGCACTTCCATCCGAATTTCATTTCCTTTAGAAAATAGACTTTCGGTACGGTATGATTGAGTGTAAACCGATTTCTATTAACACCTCTCCAGGTTATCGACCCATCATAGACCCTCAATCTAAACGCCGAGTAAACGAAAAAAAACTTTATCATTACTAAAATTTGTTTACAATTTTAAACAAATGTTTGCTACTTACTTTTACACATGATTTTTGACAGATATTTTAAAGAATATACCTATCGATTCATTAAATGTCAAATAAAGCGTCTTAGAACTTAGCACATACATAACAAATTTTTTACAACATGAAGCAGGAATTTGTTTTTGCTGGAAATAACCGTTCAAACTGGTTTGAAATGAATCCCATAAGATTGAAATATTTCTAAACATTATAAATCATCGTTATTATTTGTGTAACTTTCAACTTTTTATTAATATTATGTATGTTTTTAAATAAAATAAATTATTGATAAAGTTAATAATAAAGTTGTTTAATTTTAAAAATAATATATTCATTCTTATATATGATTGTACCGAATGAGGTCTTTTTGACCCGAAATAAAAACATTATACTAATTTGTAATCAGAAAACCCGCGCCGAAGATTGAACTTAGCTGACTAGCACAATTTCTCTGCAGCTTTCGTTGAAATGTGAACAACACTATTAGACCGTGTTCTAGATAGGTGCAGTTCACACCTATCGCCCTAGTTCTGGATCTCCAAATTTAGCTTCGTGTGACTCATCTGACTAATGGTATTTACTCACTCCGCTGTCGCGCACGCTTGCGAGGTTTGCCGCCATTCACTAAAAGGCTGTGAATCGACCTTGTTGCTGTATTGCTGGCAGAAGACCTTGCTTGTACGGTCGGGGAAAGCTGTTTTGAATTCAAAAGGAAACATTACAGGAAAAACATACCTAAATCAGTGATATGCTAGTGTGATTACATCCGCATACAAAGCGTAGTGAGGCTCGTTGTCGGGTCCATCTACGGACTGATAGGAAATGACGATAAGGCCATCGAGGAAAACAGGCCTGACCAGAAGCTTCCAGCCCATAAGGCTTTGCTACCTCTCATACCGAAACCCAATAGTGCAATTGTGCAAAGGCACTGGTAGTAGAGCCAGCGCCTCATTATATTGAGGCTTTCTGGGTGCGCACGCTTACCATCCTACCACCTTATCCACTAGCCACTAGGCCACCGAGGCGGTTAAAGTCCATACATAGAATACAAAAGTATGAATAAAAAAGTCTGTTATATGGAAGATATCGGAAAGAAGTGAAATGACTAACTAAATACGTTAACACACTTTTTTAAAAACTTATATACAATGACTGTAAAATAAACAAACGTGACAAAGAGTTTTCCATCAGCTCAAACTGCGTCCATGTCTCCGACGAGCCCGGTCCCCAACGCCTGAAGGCTCCGGCTCTAAATGTCAAACGGCTAGAGTCGATACAACCCCCGCCCCCCACTTGTTGCAGCTCGTGACCCGGTCATGGCGGAGGCAGTGGGGAACTGAGGGGGGAATGCTCCGGGTGCACCGGTCAACGACCGGACGCATCCGGTGCAGTCTATTTCAGGAACCTGCATAGGCAAAGTTCGAAGGTCAATTTGTAGCCTATTTCCGATGCTCAACTTAAACAGGAACTGAGGTCGCTTTTTTAGATTCCATTTTCCTGAAAGAAAATTTACAGCGAAGTGGATTTTATCTAGTTTTATTTGATTAAATAACTTGTGTTTACATTGCTTGTGGCACATTATAGAAGTAACGTGAAATAAAAATACAGATTAATAAAACGTAGTCAGTGTCCATTATTGTTGAAATTACTTTTTAACAGGCTCATAATATAATGTAGTATTTTATATTTTTATATTTATTGTATTTTAAAATAATGAAACGTTACATATACCAAAATAAAAGTGGCAACTACGTACTGGGAAACGTGTACTGGGCCATCTACCTGCTAGATGGACCGAACGACCTAGTTGAAGTCTCTGGCAGTCGCTGAGTGCAAGTGGCTCGTGACCAGTATGTGGCATACCATTGAGAAGGCCTAATCCAGCAGTGGACGTTTCCCGGCTGATGATGATGATGAACTGCAAACTAATGTCAATTTCTCACTTCAATACTCTCATCTAGCCTTTATCTACGTGGCGGTAAGTGATAAGTCCCTAGGATAGAAAAGTGCTCACACAGAAGCTTAGGTTAATAAGGCGGTGTCTATATTATCTTCATTACCGAAACACAACAGTGCTATTAACACTGCCATATGGTGTCAGAATTACCTTAGATAACATGGTGGTAACTAATCAGGCAGAAATATAAAATGCCCTACCTCCAACCATACGGTCTACAAGATAGGTAAATCGATATTTTCAATTATTTACAAGGTGAATTTTAAGTCTGTCATAAAATAAGATATGTAAACAAGGCACCAAATACATATAATTAATTTTGTCGAAGTAGTAACGGTCTAGACAACAGATAGTTAGCCTTTGTCTTGTCACAAGTTTCTCTTACACTTTTAATCTTTATCAAATTACAAGTTTTCAAATTTAACGTGAAACACCCTATATCAATTTTGGAGTTCATACAAGTTTGATAAAATTCGTTATTTAAACAAAAAAGATACATACTTATCTAACATAGGATTATACAATTGCAATTCATTTTTATACAACTCAGATAGGAATATAAAACATTTTTGAATATGACCGAATATTTCTTACATTACCAAGGCTACCCGAACTCATATGTACCTACGTAATAGTTTAAAATAGCCGCGTGCGGGAAAGTTGTTATTAGCATGTATCCAAGATATTCGATTGCATAAGAGGTTGGAGGCAGCGCCGTGACGTCACGAGGGCGCGGCGGAGACACCCATTCATACCTCTCACTCACACACCCAACTCTTACTCACACATACTAACCAGATCGAGATTTTCGTGGTGACGTCACGACCGACCGACCAATCACAGCGCAGGTCCATTCAAGCCTAACTCCTGAAGGGAAATTCGTCTGGATATAGGCACCAGTCGACTACCACTCGCCGCGAGGGTGGCTGCCTAAAGCCTTCCGTAGCGACTTTTCGAAGTTAATCTCAAAGTTTTTTTGCTATTTAAAAAATATCTTGTTGCTGTTATTACACTGGCATGTTTTTCTTCAGGATTCGTTTGGGTAATTCTCAACTAAATGGTGAGTTGAAAACATTCACTAATACACAATATTGTTAACAAGGAACTTTTATGCTTATTTTTAAAAAAAAGTTTACGGTTATTTAAGTGGTATACGACACAGCGCTTGAAGTAAAGAGCACGTGTAGCAAAGGGCTACGAACTGCTACGCTACGTTGCTACGCCTGACGCCTACGCGATGTCTGCTCGTAGAAGTGTAGACTCGCCCACGCTTTGGGACTCCCTTACAAAACTTATCTGCATGGACATAGTAACATACAACGCAAATATTTTCGAGTAAGTATTTCGTTTTTCAAAAATACAAAAATATACAACAAACTGCTAAATTTACTGTTGCAGTAACTACAAAAAATGGTTTTGTAATATATTTTTTAAAGAAAGGATTTTATCTCATTTAATAAGATGAATTCAATTTTGCTATGAAATAGCAGGGTTGGATGAAAATTGTAAAGACTTACCTCAAGCATATATCACGCCAAAATCAATTAACGAATAGGCCTTTATCCTCCGTCATGCGTTGTGTAGCAGGCAGTGCAAATATAACTGCAATGATTACTCAAATTTACAGCGTTGGACGCTGTTGGACGTACACTTATTGATTCTACAACTCATTTTTAGGGTTCCGTACCCAAATGGCACAATGATAAAACCAAAAAAAATATATTATGTACATTACCATGCTAACTTCCACCGAAAATTGGTTTGAACGAGATCTAGTAAGTAGTTTTTTTTTAATACGTCATAAATCGTAAACCGCAATTTACCTTTCATTCAATTAACTCAAATATATATATATATATATACAAAAATATTATCAAAACATCCATCAAAGTTACAACGAAGAACAAGAACTTTTATATTATGTTACTTGCTGCTACGGAACCCTTCATGGGCGAGTCCGACTCGCACTTGGCCGCTTTTTTTACTTTCTATCAGCCAGATATGGTGTTCTTATACATTAAGCTGATTTAAAAGGTAAAAATTTCACAGTTATTTTACCAAAACGTTTTAAAATAGGATAGCTGTCTTTGTACCTAAAAAATTACATAAGATTATTATATCGCGAAACTAGCGGCCCGCCCCGGCTTCGCACGGGTGGACACATATCTTTTGAATATTTTGGGAAAAAACGTAAATGTATCTTTTGGTAAGACATAAGTAATTTTTCTGATCAAATTACTATTTATATTTTTAGAGTTTCAATTTTTTTTACTTAATCAAAAGTTTCTATATTTACATTTTTGTATATTTTTAGGGATCCGTAACTCAAAAGGAAAAAGGGACCCTTATTTATTGGATTACTTTGTTGTCCGTCTGTGTGTCTTTAAAGACCCTTTTTGTCAGGAAGGCGATCTGTAATATCTTCGAAAATATTCATTTAAATTACTGTCTGTAAAGGTCCATATTGATCTATATTAAACGCATGTGTCTTAGGTACTCAAATGGATAAGGATTAATGCTGTATATTGCCTAAAATCGCTGCAAAATAAGACGTTATTTCTCGTAAAAAGTAAAGGATAAAAATGGTTACTGTGGGTTATCCTTAATAGATAGACATATACCATCGCGGACTTTTTTGTTGATCTTTCTAAGGTGTACAATACAGTTAGTACTTTATTTTGAACAGTAGTACATCTATCTGGTAGGGTTTAGCCAGCGTTTGCAATGTAAGCGCTAAAAGATATGTTTATTTACGACATCACATTATCACATATTCTTCACGGAACCCTTGGTGCGCGAGTCCGTCTCGCACTTGACCCCTTTGTTTTATGTATTTTATTTTTAAGGAGTTAAATTTTTTCTTATGTTATTTTTTACATTTCATACATAGCTAAATAGCATCGCTAAGCCTCTCTCTCGCAATACTACACTATTGGAATGCTTCAGTTTGGTATCCGGCGTTTATTTTTCTGTGTGTATTTGGTTTTTTTTAAATTCGTTATATCTTTTGAATGGAATGTCCTATTTCAATAATTCAAGAAGCTATCTACAGATATTGAAGCATTCTTAAATATGAAATGATTTATTTTGATAAGGGTTAATATAAAGGTATGGATAACATGGTCTGATTTTGGTCGGCATTTCGATCAACTTAAAAAATGGATAAAAGCAGTTATAGTGACATAACTACAATAGTTAGACATATACCATAGCGGACTTTTTTGTTGATATTTTTAAGGTGTACAATACAGTAGTACATTATTTTGATCTATCTGGTAGGGTTTAGCCAGCGTTTGCAATGTAAGCGCTAAAAGATGTGTTTATTTACGACATCACATTAGAAACCCCTAAAATTATCAGTGTTGCTCTACTATATTATGCATGTATTATACATATAAACCTTCCTCTTGAATCACTCTATCTATTTAAAAAAACGCATCAAAATCCGTTGCGTAGTTTTAAAGATTTAAGCATACATACATACATACATACAGACAGACAGCGGGAAGCGACTTTGTTTTATACTATTTAGTGATGAGTATCATTAATGTACAACTTCGTAGTAGATTAAAGTCACTACTATTACATTGAAAGCTTATTTAGGTTAGCCACATCCGGGCACGCTCTGGTTGAAATTTGATACAAATACATACATAATTAATAAACATTACATAGCATTAATGATATCTAGAAAATTCTGATATTTATTTAGATATCATTAACTTTATGTCCTATTCTGCCGAGAACACACCGAAATATTAAATCAGAATCAATGTTGAAACAATTTAGAGCAAAATTAATAACCAAAAAGAACAAAGGCTACTTCAATTTATGCTCCTTTTTACCTAACTAAATTTTCTACCCTGATGATACAAGCCATTTAATAACAAAAAGAATCATTTAAATCTGTACACGATTAGTAAACGGTCACAAACACACTAAAACCTACGGACGAATTGAGTTACTCCTTCAAAAATTAGTTTGTTCTACTCTTATTATTCAACTGTTTTTCAATCACCCAAGTACGAGAATCAAAAACAACAAATGCCTTGAATAACCTCCGCCAATGATATGTCCACTGAACCGACACCGAAATAAAACTAACAACAATACAATCTAAAAAAACAATCATTTAAAAACGAATTCCATGACAATAAGCAATGCAATAATACGATCGCATTATTGGCTTTCGATCAATGTTGCCTATAAGTCCTTGCACCCTATGAAAACTCTTCACGCGATGTCGGCCCAAAAATAACTACGGTTTTTAGGGTACCGTAATCAAACAAAGAACCATTATACTTAGAGACTCTTATTACTACAACACAGCTGTGATTTGGTACTGGTGTGCATATTAATCACGCCGACAAAGTGGTAAAATAAAATCTAAAAAAATATTTATAAGGTGGCTCCCATACACGTAACTTGGGGATGAATTATTATTTTCACATCTATCCCATTGTGTGGGTTATCGTTGAATAAGTCTTTGAAAGTAAACATACTGAACTTAAAAGGATAATTATCAAGATTAAGTTGACTTTATGTGTTAACGATTAAACGATAAAATATACTTGGAGTGTTTAAAATTAAAAGTTTGTACAAAAATTCAATATTACTTTTTATAAAACCAGTTCAACTACGGAATCCTACACTGCGCGTGGCTCGACACGCACTTGACTGATTTTTATTGTTAATAAATAACATTTGTGTCTATTTGTATAAATAGATTTAGACGAATGGCTCGTAATGATGGGAAATTATATCAGATAGCATCTAAAAGATTTTATGTAGCGTTGTGAAAGGCGACTAAAGGCATCAGTTCCTGCCTATGTTTCAGGAGATGACTGCGATCACTAACCCGTCTGCTAAGCAAGGGGATTATAAATATTTAAAAGATTATGGTAACAGACATTTTGCATGGTAGAATACTGAGATGATAATGGCTACCCATTATCATCATTCATGAACAGTAGTTTTAAAACTCACTGTTGGACGTTCGATAGTTGAATATCTTGTAGATGCAAAGGAAGTTGCAGCTCCCCTCTTTTGTCGCCTATTAATACACCCAAGGAATGGCATGGGGTGATTCTATCATACAGCCTAACCTGCACAGCATTTAGGATCATGACGGTATAAATATTCAAGGCAAGTGTCGACTAATATATAATTCAAGATGAAAATGTAACGAGTTGTCTTTTTTTGGTCGAGCTTGCATTGGCGACTGAACAAAAAGAATTGACTTTTTTAAAAGATTATTTCTATGATACTAGACATGAAACAGTTGCATAGAATACCATATTTCCGATGTATTATTTCAAGTGATGAAAAAATTTATTTTGATAAAAAATAATTACGAAATTTCCTGTAGAGTAAATTATAATAAAATATTATCAATATTTTCAGTAGTAGGTTAAATTGCACGGCAATATCTCGAAAACTTATGTTACTTTAATAATATTGTTCATAAATGAGTACTTTTATATTTTAAAAAATCAAAAATCGGTGTCGACGCACTATATAGTCCTTATTTTCACCTATTTAAACCTTCGTAAGAGAAATGAAATGCAATATTCTAGGTCATTGATTATAGTGTCCCTCTTAAGTCTACGATATTAGAGGGCTTCACATTAACCACAGGTAGATCCTGTGTCCGAGTAAAAGATCCAAATATTTGACTCAAAAATGCTCACAAAGTTAATTTAAAATGACAAAAATCATCCCGAAACGTCCACTACTGGGTAGAGGACCTAGTAATATGATCATAATATAATTAATTCCTAAAATAATAAAATAAAATTAAGATGAAATTTGAATGAATAAGAAATCCTTCGTAAAATAAATATATGTGACATTGTAAGTTAAGCTTTACCTAAAAAGTACAGAATTGGTTTTTTGGACAACCTTTTTTCTCTTTCTTTCTGTACTATGTGATTACTTTCCTTTGATGGATCAGTTGTTTAAAACTTAATATAGCTCATTGACGAGACGGCCGTATCGTACCACATTTATTAACAATCCATAAGCTCAAAGTTTTTGTCATTTTGTTAGAAATAAATAAATTTATAGCCTATGTCCAGCAGTGGACATTTCCTAGCTGATGATGATGAAATAAATTTAATTTCTCAATAATATCTAATAGTAGTTTTAAAATTACGAGTATAATCAGTTAAACCTTAGTGTTACAATATTACCAAACATACGTTTCTACATAGACGGGGCATGGAATAATTTCCCAAAAAACATTCTGTTTACAATTCCCCAAGTTTATAATCTACAAAATTATACGGTTATAATTATTAAAAGATGTGACTATTTGAAATATGCTAACAATCCCCAGGTCCAAGTTGCAACTCCAAGTGGACCGACAGGTAATTAGTTTGGTTGGTGGTAGGGTATTTTCTACATATGTCCACCTGGCTAGCTACCACTATGTGGCCTAAGTGTGCCGCCATACAGCAGTGTTAATATCCGGTATAAAAGGTAGCAGAGCCAGCACATTAGCAAGGATAGGCTCTATCGTCACATACGACCGTATTAGGTTAAGACATAGTGTCCATTATTATTTTTTGCATTTGGTTGTAACAGAAGCTTCGATTTTGTGAGGCAATACCACATTCCTGTTCAATTTTATTATTTTCAATATAATTAGCTTTTGTCATTAGCATTTTTAACAAGAAGAAATTTTCACATGAGAGCTTTGCCAGAATTAAATGTAGCCAATGTAATTCCTCGTATAGCGTACTGTATCTAATGCTAAAAATCTCATCGGTCTGTTCATATGTATAGAATAGATACTATCTAGTGTGTGAACTGGCTAAAACCATATTTGATTGTTTAAAGCGGGGAATCATCATTCATAATATTCAAGTGTTTAGTTCAGACATGGATCACGATATATGAATATATAAATATTTAACTTTTATATTTATAATTTTTAACGGGCTGATCAAATAATTGAGTCACGTATTTACAATTACAAACTAAAAAATACAATAATAATAAGAAACTAAAAACCGTATATTTTATTTTAATTTATGATCGGTATATAATAGACTTTTCTGGACACAAATATAAATAATACAAAAAATATATACACAACAACATATACGACGTAAGCGTTCAAATGTTTCTCAACAAAATTTTGAGTTGTTGAACGAAATTTTCTAAATTGAGTTAATATGTATGTCACTAATATTTTCTCTTGCCGAAAACAAATTCTGACACTTTTGTGGAGTGCTCTGCTACTGTCGACATTGTTCAATTTCTTTTTTTAGACGGAAAGCTTGTAAAAATAAAACTTCGGGTATCAGATCAAGCTGGACCCAACAAAACTATCCAAGCACAAATTCAAACATATGCTTATCTTTATTTTTGAGGATGGAACCGACGCATAATCCGCACAGGCCACAAAGAAACAATATCCATAAAACTGTAGGAGCAATTCGTATGCTAGGGGCCTGGGGGCAGGGTGCGGGACGCGCGAGGGGCCCGCTTTGACGTCAGAGCCTTCCCGTGACGTCATGGGTCTCTGCCACACCCGCGTTTGACGTCATAACGAGGCCACAGGCTGGATGTGCCAGGACAACGGAGAGAATTGTACTCGTTTCATTACAAAATTCCTCTATCAGTGAATTAAATTGTTAATTTGTAACAAAAAACAACATAAATGACGATACGAAAGTACACTTTTGTACCTTCCTTCGTTGACTATCTTAAATACTCCGAAACATTGTGGAACTTATTACTATGTTACTATATATGATTTATTACTCTATTTATTACTATAAGTAAATTCAAAAGTAAAGAAAAATAAATCATAAGTTCAACCATCGTAGATATAACTCGATGCACCAAGCTTCTCTAGTGCCTGTAAAATTCAATGAACGAGCTTCGACGTCACGGGTGTTGCAGGCTCATGCCGTCCTACTCTCCGTAGATGCTTGGTGTACGTGCGAGAGGGACGGGACAGCGGGTGACCCAGTTTGCCGACCTCGCTCGGAAGGGATCGGCGTCTATTTTTAATCTGAAGGTCGTTTTATTTATAGAGCTGGAATGGTTCGTCGGCGGGAGCGTCTCAAAGACCCCATTGTAATTCGTCGCCTGCAATCGTTTATTATTTCTAGTGCGTTCATTACCTATTAACACATTATATTAACTTTATTGTATATCCATTTGAGTAAAAAACAATTTAGATAGATAGATAATTAGATACACTTTATTTTCACATCAAAAACGTATAAAATATACAATCGTTTTTCTGGAATCGAAGTTTGAAAACGAAACGCATAAGATTCGTTTTGTTTCGGATTTATTTCGGATTTGGTGCACATTGTACGTATACGAATTTCGGGAATTTCAATTGGTCCTCCACTATAAAAACGCTCCTAAATAATACCTACCGACAAATTCAACCCATCGTAGCGGCTAAAATGTTAATTTTTTTATGTATGATGGGTATGCACTTGGCCTTCATCTCACCTGATAGCAAGTGACGATAAATCCGTTGGATGGTAGCGTGCGCACCCAAAAGCCTCAAGCTAATGAGGCGCTGGCTCTGCTACCTTTCATACAGGAACACTACATAGTGCTATTAACACTACTGTTTGGCGGCAGACTTAGTATGGTGGTAGCTAGCCAGGCAGAAAACGTCCTGCCACGAACCAAACCGAATACCGGTTGGACCACTGGGAATCGAGCCCGGGACCTCCGGATTGTGAATCCAACATTAGCGAATAGGTCACGGAGGCGGGTAATGATGATTATACTATAGATGTAAAGAATGTATTCTCAACAAGTAAATGCTTTCAAAAAGAACTGGAAACCGACTTCAATTGCCCTACAAGTCTACTTCTATTAAGGCAAATTTAAAATTTACATCGTTTTCTCATAGATGCTATTGTCAGAACTGGACCAAATTGAAATGGGAACACACGGAAAGCACCAGCTTTCAAAAAAAAAACATCCAAATCGGTTCACCCAGTCAAAAGTTCTGAGGTAACAAACAATAAATAAATAAAAATAACCGTGGAATTGAGAACCTCCTCCTTTTTTGAAGTCGGTTAAAAAGACATTGTATCACTTATAATTAGAAATATAGAATTATAATCTTATCGTTCGTAAAATCGGTGAACGACCTCACAAACCCCAGTTGTCAGAGTTTTTGAGCCCCCATAAGTCTGTGGCTCATGTAGCTACTACCTGTCGTAGACAGTAACTGGGGCCAACACTTAACGTGCGTTCCGAAGCACGGCACATTCTTACTTTTCAGAGAATCAGATGGCTTCAGACTCATCATCAAGAGCCGATATATTATGTCCCCACTGCTCAGGCCTACTCTCCTACAGAGAGTGTATGGGCCGTCCACCACGCGGACCCAGTATGGATTGGTAGACTTCACACACCTTTGAATTTTTTCTCAGGAATGTCCTAACCAAACTGAGGAAATTCTAACAAAATGATGTTTGACAATGTCCCCACTGGGAATCGATCCAGGGAACAGTGCGAGTGTTGCGCGTCGGTCTATTTAATTGGGGGAAGGCACGTTACACGTTTTCCAGTACGTGATCGCCTCTCAAAAAATCTTATTCCCTATCAGTGTCTCTCCCTCTGCCTTCCTATTGTCACTTCACTACTTAGCATATCATTAAAAATTAAACTTTAAAAAATCTAAAACATAAGTCATTTAGTAACTAATATAATATATATGCATAACGCTAATGTTAGTACATTAAGACAGGGTTTTCTCTATCACCACCAACTCCGATCAACTTCCCGTTGGGGTAGTGAATACCCCTTGGTCTCCTGCTGAAAGTAAGGGAGTTTGGTCGCGATGGGTGGAAGTGGGTGGTTGTGGCTGGCCAAAATGTGAAAAATATATATCTGTCCTTGTCTAATTGTGTGAACTTCACATGAGAACTTTTGGAAAGTTCTGAAAATTTCTGTAATGATCAAAAGATTACATTTACTCTACGTTTATGCAAAAATAAATATCCGCCCGTGCAAAGCCGGGGCTGGCCGCTAGTTATTATATATGTTACCGGCCAAACCCGATTTCAGGACAAACTAGTTTTGCCTAGGCTAAACTAGTTCTTCCTATACGCGATCGGATGAACCAGTTTAGGCTAGTTCAAACTAATTTATCCTAAGCCCGATAGGATAGACCAGTTTAGGCTAGGCCAAACTGATTTGTCCTAAGCCCGATAGGATAGACCAGTTTAGGCTAGGCCAAACTAGTTGATCCTGATGTAAATACGCACACTCTAGGATAAACTGGTATGGCCTAGTCTAAACATTGTAGTATATGTAGAAAGTGAAAATAAATAGATGAACTGAATAAAATACTCATTAATAGGAAAAATAATCATTTTTATTAAACTATAATGATTCGTTGTTATAGATAATAATTAGTAAAACAAACAATCATACTATAACAAATAATACTGTTTTTTAAATCAATACTGTTTGTTAAGTCAATTATTAAAATTGTTATTTATTTTTACATGGTTTGCTTTGGTGGCACTTAGAATTGCAGAGTATCATTGCCTTCTTACACTGGCATCTGTTTGTGGAACAGTTTTTGTTGCAACTGCATCTCACAAAACCTTGGCCTGATCCAACTGAATGTTTCGTAGCTGCAGTCCTTAACGATATTTCAGAGTCTTGGTTTACATCTGCTACCTCCAAAAAAGTTTGACTGCAAATGCCGAATTCTGATCTGGAAAAAAACATATTAGCTACTTTAGAATATCATTAATAATCATTAATGCTCCAGAGAAATAGATAAGTAATTAAGTGTAAAAAAATATGTAACCTGCAATATAGTTTCAGAAGTATACCATCTTTGGTACCAACTTTGTAAAAACCTTCGTCATTTTTCTGAAGAATAACTCCAATGATGTTTCTGAGATCACCTTTGCCTCTGTCAACATCTGGAATCGGTATAGTCACGTTATCTCCTATGTTGGCAGGTGGATGAGACTTGTCAGAAGTAGCTTTCATTTTCTTAGCCTGTTTCACAAGATTTTCTGCTGCAGTTGTTCTAGCTTTATGAATGTCATTTTCAGACGAAGATACTTTTTCTTGGTTACTACCTTCGGCAACGTTATCATCACTGTCTTCTGTCAGGTTAACGTTGCGATCATCTTCGATTACCTTCCTCAAATCATCTTCATCCTGAATATCATTTATGATTTCTTGCGGCAAAGAGGAAGTCGAAAGTCCTACTCTTGGTTCTATTCCAAATAATGCCTTATATGGCGATTGTTTTATCCCTGAATGGTAGGCGCGGTTTTTCATGAATTGAACATATCTCAAGCCTTCTGACCATTTCGTTGAAACGTTGTCCTTCATCCAAGAGGCTATCATATTCTCAATATCTTGATTGGCACGTTCAACAGAGCCCTGGCTTTGACTGTGCCTGGGTTTTCCGTGCACAATTTTTAGTTCTGGCCACAGATTGGCAAGCTCACTTATTACACTATTTACAAATTCCCTACCGTTGTCGGATTGAAGAATGTACAAGTCCTGACATGTTAGCTCAATTACTTTCGACTCCGTTAAATTTGTTTACTGTTTAGACTAGGCCATACCAGTTTATCCTAGAGTGTGCGTATTTACATCAGGATCAACTAGTTTTGCCTAGCCTAAACTGGTCTATCCTATCGGGCTTAGGACAAATCAGTTTGGCCTAGCCTAAACTGGTCTATCCTATCGGGCTTAGGATAAATTAGTTTGAACTAGCCTAAACTGGTTCATCCGATCGCGTATAGGAAGAACTAGTTTAGCCTAGGCAAAACTAGTTTGTCCTGAAATCGGGTTTGGCCGGTAACATATACATACACAACACAAGTATCATTCTATTTTTTCAGATCCTGTTTCTATACTATCAATGGAATTTAATTTTGATATCAACAAAATACATCCGACATACAATCCGACAGTATAAACGGTATCCGTTCACAGTTACTAACTGAAATCTACGAATCCACTGTTAGTGCGAGTACGTGATATACATAGATGAACCTAAAATTTCTGAGTTCATTAGTTCTGAGGTAACACACATTTAACTATCTCAAAAACTATTGAACCGATTTTGATGAAACTTGCAGTCTTCCCTCAGTTGAATAATACCTAGTACAACAAAAAAAGCTGTTTGATGTTTTTACAAGCTTTTTCAGAATATAGACTAAAATGACAGGTCGAATTGATAACCTCCTTTTTAAAAGCTTTTATTTTTTGAGAAAAACGAGAAATTTCAATCTCAATAAGATCAAAAAATATCAAAATATCTATATTTGAACTAAAAGAGATAATATCCGTCTCAAAAACATCAAAATGTCCAGACGCCTGTTCCTCTGAACACGTATGAAGGAACTAAGTCAGGCACTTTCGTTTGTTATAACACAAAACAACAACAATTACAAATCCATGATCTAGCTTATATTTCATGGGATGCCAGAACATCTTTAGCCAATTTATTTATTTAACTTAGCCTGAATCGAAATCTTCAAAGGCTTCTTGAAATCATGACGTGTGGTAATGGGAACGCGTCTAAATCTTTGTGTCGATAATCCTGTAATAGGGGAGGCGCCGGCCTCCTTTCTACGGCTTCCGGACACCCGCACTTTTATAGAAAAAGAGCTAGTTCTTTTTTCTACTTTGCCGTAAAAAAACAATTGGTGAGTTGAGTAAATTGACTTATGCGAGTCAAAAAGTTCTCAAACATCATCATCAACTTATATTATGATATGTTCGATTGTAGTAATTATCACTTTTCTATCATATTTTATTTTTTATATAATACACCCCAAAAAAGACCGGCACTAAGTTAGTTTTTTTCTTCAAAATATAGCCCGTAGTGTTTTTTTTAAATAATGAATCTGGTCAATTACGCCACCAATTCAGTATGAATAGCAGTCCAGAATAGTTCTTAAAATATAAAGTTTAAAAATAGTAGCCAAACCTCAAGACAAGATGGAAATGAAAAATATCAGTCTTTTACGATCGAAACGGCAAAGTTCGAGGTTTATTTAAAACAATGATTGAGTAGACATTGTGAATGTTAAATTTGCGAAAACCGTAGAAATACAATAATCACGCCAGGCTAAAGCTATAACTAAGTTAAATGTTGTAACCAACACCAGATAGGATGGCTCGTGTGACAGACAGAGCTTATTGGTTACGCAAACGTAGAGCCTCTTCTGTCCAAGCCATGGCCTCACAGCGGGTTGGAAAATACTATTAAGAAAGGCAGGCTAAGTTTATATTGTTCAGTTGTTGTAATTTTTTCGATTGAGAGGTACAAATATTGCTTTATTTTTTTTTACTAACTTAACCGTATTCGTAATCGGACATACATATAATTGACCTTTTAGAGGTATTTTAACTGACAGAATTCGATCACCAACATTTACGCTTTAATTTCGTTTTGACTGTGTACATATTTGTACTTTAGTTAGTTTAATTATACTTTGTTGTATCAATTTATGGTTTTTTTTATGCCTGTAAATAAAAACATTTATTATGATTATTTATAATTACAATATTTACTTTACTTATTACATATCACCGTAATGAGATTTGCGTAACTAGTTCATCTAATCAACGACTTTGATATTTAGAAAATGCCTAAAATATACGTACATACGTATACGTATTTATATTATTTGTTGAGTCTGTATCTCTAGTAACATTAAATTTAACATGGTTTTTAACATTCTAAAGGTTTGGTGCAGTATATTCATTCTTCCTTTAAATATTCGGTTGGCTGAAAATGTATGTATAACAGGTAATAAAAATATATTACTCAAAGAACAAAATAAACCATAAAAGATGACATTACGTAAATCGCTTCCGCTCGTAACTTAGTTCAAGAGTTAAGGGTTGTACAGGACATAAGGCCTCGTTGACTTGTAAGGTAGCCAGCCAGTGTTTCACCTCCCCTGGCTTCACTCACAATCCGTCCCACCTGCGACTAGCACGGACTTCTTTTTACAAACTTCTTTTTTTAAAATTGGCTTTTAAAAAGTTTCGTTATATCTAGTATTCACTTGTTTTACTTTGTGTTTATTAATATTTTGTGTTTCTAAAGTGAGTATTTTTGTTTCTGCTAGATTTATGAAATGTGACGTTTTTTTGTGGAAGGTATTTTGTCTAGGCCTTGTTTATTCAATTCCTAGAAATCGAAGGGACACCATTCTATTCAATACATACTACATAGTACGTATTATCTGTGTCTAAATGTAGCCTATACACGGATATGTACGATCTACATATATCATTATTATTTGAGATAAGGTCCACCGGACCCAACCACTCACTTCGAACTTGATGGATCTATAGTCAAAACCGTAAATATTTTCACATGTTTGGGGTACCGTGACAAAAACGTTTATCGCTAGATATCTCTGGAACTGATCACTGGTCCCAGCCATAGATGTAGGAGGTTGACATAATTATGACAATTATCGACTACTAGCTGTTGCTCGCGTCTTCGTCTATCTGGATTCCAGACATAATCCCATAGGAAAGCTTCATCGGGATAAAAGTAGCCTATGCCTCATGCCCATAAACTACACGTAAGAACACGTCAATGCACACTTGCGTGAAAGAAGAATAGAACACTTGCCCATTTTTTTTATTTTACCTGAAATTACTAATAAAAACTACTAAAAACCTGATATTAACTGGCTTTTGGTCGTAATTTCGTAAAAGTATACTATTTTTTAATTCGGATTATATTATATATGTACTCGTATGCTTTTAGCCGTTTAATGCATAATTGAGGCATGGTTTATATTCGGCAGTTGCCATTTTTGAATGATGGTTATTATTGTAGAATTTCTACAGAGAACGGATCATACGAAAACATACACACGTATACTTTTTATTAAATTACTAGAACAATGGTTGTTATCTAGATAAACGCACAAGCACATCTACCTACCATATATCTTGATATTGGCAAAATAATTCAGAAGAAGTTTGAAGCAATTAAAAATGATAAATAGAAATACATATGTAAATAGCATTTTTTTATTTCACAAACACTGCTACGTTAATAAAATTAATTTCATCGCGTGATGAAATGCGAATACTAGTTTTGATATACACCAATGTTGTAATGTAACAAGACTCGTTATATATCATCTCAAAGATGCACTCGGCTCTTTGTTACGCACTTGATTTTTAGAGTAACATGACAAAATGTATGACTGCATTTGATCTCAGAATACACGGTTTCCAAAATCAGATAAAGTAAACTCGAGTTTAATCGAGGCGTGCGTAAGTAATTTTCAAACCGAGACTGACGGAATAAAATTGAACGTGTAATTTCAAGTCCTCCATTTTGAATGATGTGCTATACTTACAAAGTTACAACTATATTTTAATGTCATGATCTGATTTAGCAAAATTTTATTTATAAAGGTTTTATAACACTCACGCTAATATTATCTAAATCTATAAATTTTATAAAACCATAACTATAGCCGATGGCTATGTCTGATTTAAGAAAAAATAAAAGATATTAGAAGCCAATGATCTTTAGAAATTTTGTATATCATTCTGTCTGTAAGTTTGTACACGCATCATGCAAAAACTACTACACGAAAGTAGTATTGCTGGAGGTCTAACTTAAAATGTGGTGTAAATTTCATCTCGATACGTCGCCTAGATGCCCAGTTATAGCGTATTGTACATTGCACCCGTGCGAAACAAGGGCCGGTCGATAGAGTTCATAAACGAGTAAACTCGTAGATTCGAAAGTATGTCCCTCTTCTGGCTGGCTGGCTGCCTCTCTGTATGTTTGTTGCTTTTCCACGACGGAACTTCTTCACCGAACTTGGTAAAATTTGGCATTTGATAAATGGGACGGTTTTTAAGTGAACGTAGACTTAGTCGTGGAAAGAGATTGTCTTGTTGATTTTTGATTCGGAATTCATAATGCTAAATCAAAAGTCTGGCAAAATTGCAGTATTTTAGTCTTCGATTTTCAACCGACTTTAAAAAAGGAGGAGGTTTGAAAACCGACTGTATTTTTTATGATACGCAATAACTCCGCCAATTATGAATCGACTTTGATGATTGTTTTTTGTTTGGTAGAGCATCTCTGGTCCCATTTAAAGAAATTGATTTAGCGCTTTTTGAGAAAATCAACAAAAACCACATATGTGCCCAGGTAATTCTACCTCTAAGGGAATCATTTTAAGGGATGAATGCTGTAGACTTTTAGGGCAGTTGAAGTCGGTTTTTAGTTCTTTTTCAACCCGTTAATTTTTTTTAAACGCTGATATTTAGTTAATCAATCAACAAATAAAAGCAAATATTTTGGATATTTATCTTCAATCATTCCCTATAGTATCGAAATAGTATTTTTTATAAGCAGTGGGTTTTATTTAGATATAAAAGAGTATAATAATAGCTGTTTCAGGTGACCGCGTTAACGTAATTAGTATCACATGTTACTCGTACGAGGCAAGTCACAGGCAGGCAGGTATAAGCCGGTAGTATGGTTTCCGTAGTGGCAGGGCTTCTCCGCTGCTATACGATACGGGACAGTTTTTTACCCACTCAGCTAAATGTATTGAATTTAGTTACGGCTAATGGCTCCGATATGTTACAATACTTTTTTAAATTCTCATATTATACATGTATTTTCTACTTATTTTTATTATGTATAATCGGTGTGATTGACTTTTAAATTACTTTGGAATTGTTTGCCTATATTCGAAATCCGTATTTTGTGATCAACCGTCATCGTACCGGGAAACGTGTACCAGGCCATCCCCCTACTAGATGGACCCACGACCTAGTAAAGCATCCCAGCAAGTGGCTGTGGACCAGTCATTGTGGCATTCCATGGGGGAGGCCTATGTTCAGCAGTGGACGTTTCCTGGTTGCTGTGATAAGTGTACATGTTTATTCTTGCATGCATGCTTTAATTGATTTTTTATTTCATTAATATACATTAGTTTTTTCTTACGTTCCGACTTGTAGCTTTAAGTTTTATTTCTGTTTCTTTGTGCTAATAATATTTCATTAATTTTGCTGCATATGATGAGTTCTATTTCGAAACGGTGACATTACGATAATCCATACAACAAACGTTCAATTCTGACAACACATTCGCCAAAAATTTACATTTCGGTTTTCTGATAGGTTCCGCTTTGGGCTAAGAATAATAACGCCAAGAAGGATTGTCTTAAGAAGTTACAAGCTAATTAGGTGCTGGCTCTGCTATCTTTCATACCGTAACACAAGCTTCAACTTTGACGGGACTTTCTTTTTTGTAGGGAAACTAAGCCATTTGCTTCACTTGTCAGGCGCGGGCACACTTTCTGGGGCGTTATTATTTTAAGTTGGGGTAATAGCTCAACTGGCTTAGAATGTAGGTAAGCCGCAAAATATAGCTATTGAATAAGAAAAAGTCGTAAAGCAAAAACAGCGAAATATTGAGAAACTTGGAGCTACAACTAAATTCAAAAGTCTAACATTGTATATGCACCCAGAAAGCCTCATCATAAGCGGCTTCATTAATTTCCGTAATTTGTTGGATGCCTTGCTGCGCCACCTTGAAGACCTACAAGTACAATGTAAAGCAACTAACGAATGAAGTCCAAAGCAGCTGCTGGCCACTGCACAAGATTAGTCATGGTATACTCTTGTGCGTGTGACAGCGGCTATTGCGGGCTACTAATTGTCTGCGACGAAGACTCCAGATCTAGACACGATCCTGGCTCAGTCGCCATGACCGAAGAACTTAACAAGATATGCTAAGATAGTAGACATTGTGTGGATGTTACCTGAAAACTTATAAAGTAGTTTGTCAACTCTCACCTGTAATTTTTTTGCAAAATGCTTACAGTTTTAAGACGCTGTGACCTGTTGGTTGCAGCTTCTATCACCCACACATGTAAGCGATTCAATGTACCAATTGCGTAATTTTTGTGAAACGGTACTTTGTGACGTCTCGTAAGAATAAAATATATTAGAAGAACATACGCAAACGGTTGCAGTTTGGATTGATACTTTTCCACTTGTAATTTTTTCTTAGAACCCGTTATAAATCGTAAAAATTAAAAATATTACGCTACATACAAATATGTAGATGTAAAATTGGCGTATAGATGTAAAGTTACAGTTTTCGAGTTTACAAAAAAATCGAATGTATTTTCTGGGTTTATTATTTAATTATAGCATTATTATTAGGCAAAGATAGTTTTTTGGCCGCACGTTGGCCTGACTAGCTAAAGCAAGTTACTTATGATTTTATAGAGATATGCTTTGTTTAACTTGACTATGTTTTTATTTGACTGAATTTATTTGCAAACTATTTATTGGTGTATTGTGTCGTGTGACATACATTAAGAAATATTTTTCGGTGATATGTCGGTTATTGATTGTATTATGTGTTAGATTATGTGAACTTTAGAAAATATGATAACGTGTAAAAGATGGGCTACGAAACGACAAATTAACTATAGAATAGTTGTTAGTCCAAAAGGTTCAAAACAATATATTACGCATCCTCTCCATATTTACATACATATCTCTCCCGCTGTATCAATGAACAAACGTTTCGTATCCCCACTTTCTTAAAACAAAATGTATTTGTTTGAATTGTGTTTTACTTCTACATACTCGTACGTCAATGAAATGTAAAAAGTCGGATGTTCCACCTGTACTGTCAGCGATTTACATTTTATTTCAACAGCGTGATAATGACTTGTTAATCGACCGTGTAACGATGCCCTAATGAGTCGGTTCAAAATTTCTAATAAATTGATCTTATGTGTAATTTTAGGATTGTGATGTTACTTTTTAATAAATGCATAAACACTGTGATTTGACATGGAATCGTAGACCACGCTGAAACATTTCATAATTTTTCAAATTTGGAACCAATATACAGGTGAGGTATGCTCTGGTATCAGAGCAAAATGTTACAACCCCTTTCATTTAAAAGATTTAGTAGCAGATAGTTCCGTTCCCATATTCATCACGCTTTCTCGAATAGTCCCGAGACCGTCCCATTCGATTCCCAGATCTTCCCTTTCGTGGTTGGTCTCTTTCCCAAGTCGTTACATTCCCAGACGGTGGCAGATGGTCATGTTGGATAGTAGATCGTCTTATTAGGGTCTAATAAGTGTGCACTACCGATACCGTTTCAAATCACAAAATATATTTGTTTATATTATACGTGAAGATCTATTTTAATATCATTTACATGTACTATTTCATTTTGTTTTGTTTTGAATTCACACATTTTGTTTTATTTTCAGTTCAATTAATTCCAGAGACCGAGGAGATGTAAGAAAAACCAAAACGAAGCCCAAAACAACTATTGGTCACTGCACAGGACTAGTGACCAAATTATACTCTTGTGCGTGTTCCAATAGTTATTGTGGGTGCTTCAATAGCTGCGTGAGAAGACCACACACGGAACCACGGAGCAAACATTTGCACGAACATTGGCTATTATCTTTTGTAATTCTATTTAAAATGTGCCTTGAACTGTACTTGGGTAAGTCTTTTGATTTATTACTGTGGTGTATTATCAAAACTGACATTACCGATAGAAATAATGAGTTCATTCTTTAAAATATGACGGACGGGTAATGGAACGGAAACATATTATTTGTAATTTGTAAAGTTGTACCTCCAGGATCAGATAAGTATACTCGAGCACAAAAATATGTAACTGTTTTGCCATGTCATGCTCAGCTTTAATGGACATTTCTACAAACTGCATAATAACAAGAAAGGGTAAATGTGGGTACAAATTTTTATACTCAAGTGTACAAGTTATTGCAAACTTAAAGTGCCCCAGAAGTTTTTGGAGTATATCCATTTAAAGTGCAGATATAGAAAATTATTATTCATTTTAAATAGTCAAATGGATCCATGTTTCAAAGCTTTTAAGCGGTTTGCTTCGCCGTTTTTCATCTCTCTCTCATCATCCGACAAAAGGATCGATATTCAAAATTTCAACTTTCGAACTCAAGCGGTTTGGGCAGGGCGTTGACAATTAGCCAGTAAAGAGATATTTACACATATTTTGCTAGGTGAAGATAAATTGAAAAACGCGAAGTTCATTGAATTTTTTATTTCCAATTTTTCGTTGAACATAAAAGAATTTTCAACGACATTGGTATTTTAAGTACCTTTTTTTACAAAGTAGGAAAACTTTTAGGAATGTTTGGAGCCTTAAATTTGTTCGTATCACTAAAGTGTTCATCTTAAAACTTCCTGAAACGTAAGAATCTTCATAATTTAGTTAAGGGTACCCGGAATAACCCGGGCCAATTAGTGATAGGTGACTCATGAGTGACCAAAATCAAATAAGCGGTAAAACTATGACATGGTTGACAATGGCGTTCCCAAATTCATTGTATGAATGTAAAAAAAAATTGTTGCCATTTTGCGATATTTGATATTCCAACTTCTCCGATCTGATTTTCTTTCTAGCTTTAGGTAGATTAATTTAGTATTTCATATATGTAGGTATTATTAAAATGAAAAAATTAATATGTAGAAAACACACATAATTTTTTGTTACAATTAGACTGATAAATTTATAGGAATACTCGTACATTTACGTGTGTTGAACTTGTATACCGATTTTTCCTTCTTTCAAATTCTTAAATTAAAAAAGTATAAACGTAAAAACTTAAAACCATCATACACAGTAAGCTGTACAACAGCATTTGCTTACTAAAGTTAATTATAAGAACGACACAAAATATGGGTTACTCTAGCTAGATAAAAAATCAGGACGAATTTACAATATTTCATCTTATATCAAGGTAAAAATTTAAATCGTTACATGCACCTGACGGCGAAAATGTGTTGTGTTGATTTATTGATATAATTAGTGCTGTCTCTTTTACTCTCACAAATATGTTGAGCTCCGTTCATGTACTTATCGAAATGAATGGCATTATGGGCATGATATACATCGTGTATTACATCTAACGATTTAAATCTTTTTAAATGTCAGTACTATCGGGGTCAGAAAATGATTATCTATTTGAACTTCGTTTGTCACAGACCACCAACTCTCGAAACGTTAGGCGAACACTTTCAGACAGTACACCAGACTTATTTGTCTTAGAGACTTTGGTTCCAGCCAATTACGACACGGCGAGAATTTGAACGGACCAATGAGCTTGCACCTCTCCTATTATGTCCAATCAGAGTGCGTTACCTTTCCCCCTGCACACCTCTTACTTACTTACACTGCATTGTTTTTCAGGCATAATGAACATTATCTGTCTCGTTCAATTAGGTATATTATTATATAAACATCTTTGTTATAGCTGCCTTATTCGACAGATACATGTACGCGATTATAGACCTTACGGTTATGATTTTCTGACTCCGATGGTATGTCTCACACACTATAACTAGTGGAGTTATCGAACATACACTATTTGGAGCACATGCAACGGATATTATCCTGAAAGGCCAATTACGTGTTATTATTAAAATCAAAATATTAAATTACATGGCATGGCATGTGTACTATTTCTAGATACACAAAAACACATTTCAAGTGAACTGTGTTCATAACAAGTAGTATGGGTGGAAAGAGCGAGAACGCGATATTATTCTTTACAAAACTCGCCGATTTACGGTTGGACGCGAGGTGAGCTACGACAGCGCCATTGTACATACCAGTGTATCAGAAAGGGATAACATGAAATACATCAACGCGCTTATCTTAGAAATTAAAAACTAGAACATTTTGTATTATTAAATTTTATACCTGTGAAATATTATCCCACCTTTTGTGTATGTGTGTGTTTCCCAGTTTTAGTAGGTACACATTTCATGCCATTAATTTTTAAAAAGCCTTTAAGGATAAAATTATTCGCGTATGCTCAAAAGCGCCGTATGCTCAAAGGTTGGTGACTGCGATAGCCCCTGCAGGCGACCTCCTCTGGTTATTGTGTCCCATGGTTTATAACAATGTGCCGATGCCTCCTCCACTGGCTATCTTCCCCGTATTCACAAATGACGCTTGACAGGGAACATACCAGTATATAAATTGTCAAACAAAACTATGGGTGAATACAAAATTACTTACTTAATCGATAGCGGATGAAAAATTGGAAAATGGAGTATTTATTTATTGATTATACGATTACATCCCGTGTAGGAAACGACATCAAAACTACTAATTGGTGGAATTTAATTAAAATAAAACGAAAACTATATTTACAGTTTGCCATGTTTATAGTTAAAATTAAGATATGATACTTTTGTTCCTAAGGGACCCTTAGCCTTGACAAGATCGTTGGAAGTGTGCACACTCAACTTCTAAAACGGAATCTTATGATCGCTGGGACACACCAGTGGTATAGCACTGTGGTTTCATTGCAGATTGAGATACCGTCCCCCACCTACCTAGATGGTAATATAAAAATTTATTAAAACCAAAATTACGTAACCTCGTATTAAGTATTGTTGACTAGCATATTCGTGTAAGCTTAACATGATTATCCCATTTCGATGCGTACCAAAACTAATTGAGCAGTTTAAAAAAGATAAAAATACATTGTTTACCAAGAGGAGAAAGCAGCAGATTACCAGTGAATACTCGAAAAAGTAGTCTTTTTTCTCCCCAAAGTAATAAAGTAGTTTTTATTTCACCACACTTACGAGGAAATAATATTACCTGCAATGGCGCTTTCCAATCACAATTCTTATTTCAAAACTTCAGCGCGCTACACATAGATTAAGGAATTTATTTCGCTACGCTCGTATACAACTTATAGCGAGCACACATTACTGTACTACGCAGCCTGCTTCCAGCGCATACTGATCAATGTTTGCAACCAATTTATCCTACAGAAAACGTATAAATAGTATAAAAGGCTAATCAGTTTTAAGTGTACTGAATGTAGTCGACAGCTGCACGCCCTTGAATAGTAACACGTAGAGCACATATAGAGGAAAAACAAGCGCGTTGTACATCCTGAAATACAGTTGTCTCCTTCTATCAAATAGCATTCGATATAAGAACGACGAGTAAAGCTACGTCAATGTTCGAGTATACCCCATAGACGAGACCAGTGAATTGGCATTTTCGTTTAAATTCTATAGAATAAAAACACTTTGGTTTTCTACTTTCATTAGGCCAATTTGGTCATGGTCATGGGCCTTTTTAAAACCATAAAACGAGTTTATTTCGTTTTAAAAAAATCCTAGCCGTTTATATCCAAGACAAGTACTAAGTATTATTGGAGTATTAATAATACATTTTTAGAGCAGCCGTTGACACATATATATTTTCCCCACATGACGTGTAGACAAATTTCGTTAGTCAAAAACGCGACAAAACCGTAAACATAGTTTTCGTTTCCATCAATTTGTTCGGATATTTAATACTGTATGTATTTGTATATATAGCATATAATGTATTCACAACATTGAACATTGATCTGTACCTGGTGCACCTAACAATGAATTGCAGAATGATTGAGCAAATAAGTTACGATTAGTCTCTGGTTTTCTTGGCTGACTCCCCGAAGATCATGAGACACATGGTCGCGTGTAGGCACGCCTTGGCCGGGAGGAACTTCTCATCGAAGGTCAGCGAGTACCGGTACATCCATACGGCTTGGTCGTATTCCGCCTGTGAAACAGACATTACAACTCAAACGCACGGATTTAGTTAGGAAAAGGTCATAAATATAGGTTATGTCATAGATAGATTATATGAATCGGGATCCAAATAACTATATTGTAGCCTTTCTAACACCATTATATTGACATACGACAGAATGAGATAAATATACATTCTCTGTCGCAAATTATGAGTCAAAATATATATCTTTGCATGAGGTAAACAAAAATGCACACACACACACATGTAACTGACAGTGACGTGCCCTGCATATCGACGACCAAGTGTCTGATGTAGTTCCTTCATACGTGTTCAGTAAACAAGACCTCTAGATATTTTTTCTGATCTCTGTGCTTAAAACACTACCAGATTTTATTCTAGCTAATGGATTTACAACGTGTCTTAAAGTCACGCGGCATTTTAACGGGCATTTTGCACTTTCTAGAGTTCCGTGGTCAAACAAGGTCATAGTCTCTCTATGACCATCTGTCTGTCCGGGGCTTAGCTCAGATACTCTTACTACTATGTAGAAAGCCGTAATTTGATACGGGTATACATATTAATCACGTCAACAAAGTGGTAGAATAAAATGTTGTAAAAAATATTTTTTTTCGCGTCTGCCCCATTGTGTGAGGTATCAATGAATAGGTCTTTCAAATAGATTGAGGGTTTAGGAACACTAGTTTTCGATTATGGGATCCGTTTGCGAAATATTAATCTTAAAAGTGTAATTTTTTGATGATGATTATCATATTAGTGCTTATTTGCTTTTGCTATTTAAAATAAAAGGTTTGATAAGTAAACAACTTACCAAATATGTATGTGACACGGCCACGAGGAATGCTTCTATTTGGCTCTTTGGTGACATATAGAACGATAGGTAAGCTATGTCCTTAGCGTCTTGTAGTTTGGATTGCCTGGAAATAGTAAAATAAACGTAAAAACGGGATACATTTTCTAGGATAAACTTTTCTTTGGAAAAGCAATTCCTTCTCAGTATCTCTGCACGGGTTTCACCTTCAGAGTAGATGAGTATATACTAAGAAGAAAGAAAGAAAAGTTTATTTAACATAGACACGTTACATGTTGGTACAATATACGTAGGTGCTTATAATTTTTTAAACGAAGGGAAATTTTCAAAGTAGACCTGACTCCTCAGGAGAAGATTCTGGTTATGTGAGATTCTTACCCACTAAATCCCTCTGGTGGCAACTCGCTGCGCATATCAGGGAGCTCTGGGTCCTCCAGAAGAACGTCGCCAGTGCTCCATTCGCTCGATGCATTTTACTCTTCCCGAGCTGATGTGCCAGCCCTTGCATTCTGATATAGCGTACTCCGCGGCGGAAAGGGGGCCCCGCCATTTCCACTGCCCTCTAATACAAAGTGCTTCAATTACAGGTATCAGATGTCAGTGTGTACGTACATGTGTAGTATGGCGGCCAGCGCCCGCACGGCGTGGTGCGCCTGCGCGGGCGGCGCGAGCGCGTACGCCGCGGCCAGGCAGCGCAGCGAGCACCCCCCGCGGCCCCCCGCGCCGCACCACCACCCCGCACCCAGCGCCGAGACCCACGACCGAGGCTTCTGAACACATACATTATATTTCTTAATAAATTACAAGCGTTAATTATTTTTTCCTCAAATGAACAATTGAATAAATACATAATAATAGGAATGATTCATGCTAAATTCACTCGCGCCCAAATCTGATGAAAATATTATACTAGGATGTCCCATGTATGTTTGAATGTATGTCATCGGTGCATGTAGTAGGGGGACGGCCCGGTACACGTTTTCCAGTACGTGGACGCCACTTGAGAACTTTTACTCCCCATCGGTTATCCGTTCTTCAAGTGATGTGCAAATTGCCACTTCAGCTCACTGAGTTGTCGAGCTATGTCGGAGATTATATTCGAGCATAGAAAAATATTAATATACTCAATCTATCATATCATTACCGACTAATGTTACATTATAAATTGTTGTCATTTGTTGTTGTCATATTGGACATATTCCATATACATACTAAAATTATAAACGCAAGAGTGAGTTTGTTTGTTTTTATTCCTAACGAAGGGTCAGAAAAACTAGATTTTTATATAGGGATAGTTAAAAGACTGGACAATAATATAGGGTTATTTTTATCTCGGTCGAGCATTTAGTTTTTTACGGGAGACTTTCCGAGATTCACGCAGACTAAGCCGCGGGTAAAAATTAGAATACATTAAGAAAGAGACTTCGACGCGAGCGCAGATTTTAGGTATAAAAGATGTACTCACAGTATCAACATATTTTGCGATCTTCGCCCCCAACGTGACGTAATCAAAGTAGTTGAACAACTCCGCGAATTGTTGCATGAGACTGAGGACCGGCTCCCAGCCCTCGGTGTCCACGCTGCTCATCCGCTCTAAGAAGAAGTCGTCCGCCGGGTCGGAGGTCAAACGACATTCCGGTATCTTCTTGTTTGATGGTGTAATCGTGGCGATTTCTGGTGGCAGCCTGAATTTTTTTTTATACACATGAAAGGTTGGCACTTGGCCTTCATCTCACCTGATGGTAAGCGACGGTAAGGCCGTTGAATGGTAAGCAGCAAAATCTAATAAGGCGCTGTCTCTGTTACCTTTCATACCGGAACACAACAGTGCTAATAATACGGATGTTTGGCGGTAGACTTAGGTAACATGATAGTAGCTAGCCTGGTGGACATAGAAAATGCTCTAACACCAACCAAACCGAGTAAAAATATGTACCCCCAGTGGAAATCCTACCCGGGACGTCCGAATTTTAAGTCCAAGCGCATAGCCATTAAGTCACGGAGCCGAGTGAAATTGCAATATACATTTAGAAATATACTTTTGATTAGAGATCTATATTGGCCGTCTCCAAGGAACGCTTGAACGAAGTCCAAAGAGAAGAGGCCTCGAGTTCGGTTCCCAGTGGTGGTACCTATCGGTACTTGGTTTGGTTGGTAGTATGACATATCTATGTCCGCGTAGCTAGTAGCCGCCAAACAGTCATGTTAATAGCACTCAATATGGCAATGGACGGGCCACATCGCTCGAAGAACCGATAACCGGTGAGGAGTAAAGGTTCTCGAGTGGCGACCACGTACCGGGAAACGTCTACCAGGCCGTCCCCCTACTAGATGGACCGACGAACTGGTTAGAGTTGCAGAGAGTCGCTGGATGCAGGTGGCTCGGGGCCGGTTGATGTGGCGTACCATGAAGGAGGCCTATGTCCAGCAGTGGACGTTTACTGATAATGATATTACGGCCAAGTGCAAACCTTTTTATTATAATAATAATAATAATAAAGCCTTTTATTTCCGAAATTTACACTTAGTTAAACACAAAATACAATAAATTTAAACAAATCGAAAAAAAAGTTAAGTCAATTTTAAGTGCACATTATTAATTTCACAAAATGTATCTTAATTCGGTATGCCTTACGGCAAAGACCTCCTCCAACTCTTTCCACTGTTTTCTATTAGCCGCTACTCTCAACTACTACTATTTATTATAGTTCTTTTTAAATATTTGATATTTTATTATATTATTTACTATTTTGAGAATGACATCATGTATTTGAATATTATAAATCTGGTTCGTTTGTTTTGTATTTTCGATATGAAGTCTACCTTAGATTAGAATCGCTCAGCAGCTGTTTGAAACTGATGATGTGTATCCAGTAGCCGATCTGTAGATGTTGATATGTGCAGTCATCCTCCTTCAGCGCCAGGTCCTCGGCTGCGATGCCTGCAAGAAAGGTACTCTACAAAAATACGGTGACTTTCTAGGATACTTGCAATCAGTTTGTTATGAGCAACATTCCTTTTAGAATAATATTTTAAAATATAATAGCTGACTTTGATAAGTAGTTACCTAGTAATTAACGCATTCAATAAATATATCGTCGGGCGCTCGATGTACGAAAAATATGGAACAAAGCGCCTGACGTTTTTTTTTTCTTCAAAAAATTATTTTTAACTTTTTAGTTAGAAGTGCTTCAAAAGCGTGTTTTTTAGTTTTTTAAACTGTATTTATTTTCCACTTTTTAGTTCAATTTATTGTCAATATTAAAAATTTCTTTAAGGTCTCCTCATTACTATTGTAAATCTCCAACAGAGGGTGCACGGATGTAAAATTCTTCTCGAACAACATAATAAAATACTGGTGCAGGTTGTCTCACTTGCTCTCACACAGAGGATGTGGGAGGAAATTATTTTTTAGTTATTTTATTAGTAATCAGGATAATGAGATAAACTTATGAAATTTTTATATTGTCGCTAATTCTTGATTAGTGTACAAAGTTTGAATTAAATCTGTACGTTTAAAGTGGGTCAAAATCGAGTCCAAAGGAGTCGATTACATACAAACAAACATACAGGTGAAGCTAATAAAAGCGTGCTAAAAAGAAATAAGAAACCGACTTCAACTGCCCTAAAAGTCTACAGCAAATGTAAGACCTATATGATTTTCTCAAGGATGCCATTGTCAGAACTGGACCAAATTGGATCAAACCATAATTCTCATGCTTCAGAAGTCTAAGCCAACAAAGACACAAACTCACAGTATTGTCACCATGAAATAGTTACATTTATTAGTCTGTGGCCATGAAGTTAATAATTAACGCGTTTAAAAAGAACTGGAACCGACTTCAACTGCCCTAAAAGGATTACATTGTCAGGACCAAATTTAAATGGGACCACACGGGAAGCACCAGCTTTCAAATATAATAAAAGAATCATCAAAATCGGTTCACCCAGTTGAAAGTTATGAGGTAACAAAACACCCATCGATTTAAGAAAGTCCTCCTTTTTTGAACTTAGGTTGAAAATAGAACAGCAAGTTAAAGTGTCGCGAAATGAGTATAATTAATGTCAAACTTTATTGTCAGCTACAATAACCGTTATGCAGCTTAAATGGTCGCTAGATGGCGTTTTGAAGAATAAATCAACAAATAGTGTGATATGATTCACTATGAAGTTGTATTAAAGGTACTTATTTCGCGACATAATAATCTAATGACATTTTTACTGATAATTACTGCACAAAGCCAGCGGTTATAAAAGATACATTCTTTCTTTAAACGAATTTTTTAATGAAACATATGTGCTAATAACCTAAAATAAATTAGCGAGTTTACGCTGACACTTTTATTAACAACTTTTTTCTTTATATGTACATATGTAATTTTAGTATCATCACCTTCATCATCAGACGGAAAACGTCCACTGGTGAAACTAGATAGCTCACATAGCTATAATAAACGCTCATACCAATTGTTCATTTATCACCACTTTAAAAAATATGCTTTCATTTGAAAGATCAATCAAGACTCCTTAAGAGACATTTCTTTATTTCTTTCTTGTCAGAGCCAACGCCTTGTTATAATGTGACTTATGAGTGAGCTCGGTTTACACCCAACGGCCATATCGTCACTAACCATCCAAGGAGATCAAACCTATTTCTGATAATTAAAATCTGTACGCAATCTGGAACCTAATCAGAAACGAAACAAACCCGAGTGTCTCTGACCTTGCCTGTTTGCCCGTTCCCAGAAATGTATGCATAAACTTGAAATAATAGAAAAATAAAGAAGAAAAAAATTCAAACGTCACACATACTCACTACTACAACCACTCAGACCACAGCCCTTCAACTCTCTCTCAATAAGCCGAATCATATTCTGAAAGTTGTCGTAGTGTCCGGCCTTGTCACTCTTTTCTTTCGGCATGCCGTGCAGGAAAGAGTCAAATATACTGCCATCGAAGTTCTCCGACGTCGAATAGTCAGTGACGTCCTCTTTGAGTTGTAACATTTTAACCAATGTACTGGAGTCTGGAACAACAAATTTAGAATAATTATATATAAAGTGGTAGTAATTACAGTGTAATATGGTTCATTTCAATCAACAATCAACAAAAACACCTCAGTAACCTCCCAAAAAAGGCAATCCAACATATGGTCATACATGGTCTTCCAAATCAGTTTTTTTCCATTTCCCCCCTAAAAATCGTTTCAGCTATCTCATCCTTGTTTTAATTCATTATCTGATTTAAAAAGTTTAATTCTAGATCTAAATCGACTGACATGGAGTATTTGCCCAAATCATAATTCGTTTCAAAAAAGCACTATTTCAATCCAATACATCATCTAGTAGATTTATTTAATTTTAGGTCCAAAATGACTGAAAAATAAACATTGCCAAATCATACGTGTAGAGAACCCTTAAACACTTGGTTACCTTTTTCGTGACCACTATAACACTGTATATTAGCCACGTGACAGTTGATGCCATCTTTTTCACACACCATGCTCATTCCAGGCTCTACCTGGGTACAGATGTCACCTTCTCCGAAATCTGCAAGTATGACAATTCATTCTCAGGTGACTTAACGAGGAGGCCCTTACTTATCATTATTTCTGATGCCGTAAAACATTTATGAGGTGGACATCAGCATCTGTCTATGCATCAACATCTTACTTGGATTATTAATCAGAGAAAAGAAGGCCTACGTCCAGGTCGTTTCCCGGCTGATGATGATGATGAGACGTATCTGATGAGAAAAGATCAGTTATTCAAACATGCCGCAAATAATTTATAACTAACCTAGTTCCTCCAGCGTGTTGACTTGTTTCAAGACGCACGCCCAGCCGTTGAGGAGGTACCTCACCAATCCCCCCATGAAACTGGGTTCCACTCTCAGCACCTGCTTCAGGTGGAACAGTTGTGTGTTCCGGTGCTTCTTTATCATGTTCAACTCGGCCAGGATGAAGTTGGTTGCTGGCTGGAATATACACCAGCAATGTTACTAGAATAGGGAATGGCTTAATAGTAAATAATAAATAACAATAAAATAATACATGTTTATTTCTTTTTTGCTCTCAGAGACTGGTGCCTGAGATAGGTGTGACCATGTGCTACAGGACACCAGGCTCTCCACCCATGGCGCTTTATAAATGTGTATAAACAGAATACAGATGCATAATACTTGGCCAAGAGCGAGAATTTAAGTTTGAACAAGTATATAGTAAAAAAATCCCTAAAACATCTGAAAATAAAGTCAACAATAAATCATAAAACAACTTAATTTTTGATGACTAGCCTTATATTAAGTCTACCGTAACTAAAATGTGATAATTTGTAAAAGAAAAGTGGCCTTTCATCTGGGGCCAACTCGTTGTACACTGTTTTAAAATAAAAGTAAAAATATGGGAATTACTTTAAAAATTGTAATGATCAGGTTATAAGAATAATTTCTTATTATAAAAAAAAATTGAGAATTGAAAGCCGGAAATATGTGGTGTATATGTTTCCGTCTTGAAGATAAAGCCCAGCGCCGGCCGGGCGATAATTTTTTTACCTTCATGGTTTCCGTAGTTGCATTTTAAGAGTCCCACTAAAATGGTTGTTTATATAGTAAAGCCGAAACCACCTGGCCTCGTGAATCAACCTAGCAACTTACCTCATAAAGACTCAGTTTAAAAGCCTCTTCGGCAGCTGTCAACGCCTCGTCGAAGTGCCCCATCTCTAAATATACGGAAGCCAACGAAGCCAGCACTATATCCTTGTGCCTCGCTTGCACCGTCCTACTGGCGGACAGTAAGCAATGTAGAGCGTTTATATTGTTCCCCCGCACTCGCCAGTACAGGGAGGATAGTGTGTACAGCAGCCATTTCGGCACTAAGTCCTGAAAAGAATTATTTTTCGTTTTTTATGTTTGAATACCACAGGCATCAGTAAAGTACTCGCAGGCTAAGTCTGCCCCTCTGAAGTTAGCTCTCTGGAATTCCGCTCATGTACAGTCGAAATGTATGTGTATTATTTTCGATAATAACAATCGCTAGATGACATAAAACACTAGGACATTTCTTTCCATCCGATAACTTGCCTTGCCTCCCATTTATACGTTTGTAGCTAACTTCAGAGGGGCAAAATTGGTTTGCGAGTACTGTATATAAGTTGCACAGGACGGCATTTTTGTAATAAAAGAAATATCAATTAAAATGAAATGTATGTGTCATTGGCCGAACCACTGTTTATAGCGTCAGAGGTTATGAAAAATCATCACGATCATGATGATCAGACGGTAAATGTACACTGCTGGACATAGGCCTTCCGAATGGTACTACGCAAAAACCGGTCCGAATGACTCCTCGTCCGTAAATAAACTGTTCTTCATTCAGTCAAATTAGCATGCGCTCATTACGGCTGGACCTTTGTATGTCCATCTCTCTCTCTTTCTCACGCATAAGTGTATTAACGGATCAACATGATATGTTTGTAAGCAGAAGAGCGTAATTTGTACCTCGTTAAAGAGTTCATGTCCGGGCAAAATCTAGTTACAAGTATATGATATACTACTATACTATATAAACAGTCATTCGTTGACATCTCATAGACAAACCATTTGCATGGCGGCGTATATCCGCTGCCCTATTTCAGCGTCCTGCATGTGTTTGACAGTGTGGGCATGTCCGTCGCCGACGTATTCCAGCAGCTTCTGGCGCAAATACGGCGTGACGCCTACTTCACTTATCAACTGCTGCCTGGAAATAATTAAAATTGTTCTGTTTTTTTTTCTGTTTGAACATTGTGCCGAATTGGGTACTTGCCACCACATTCGATTGGGTTGAATTGTATTTTCCCATCAAAATCAAAATACGTAATAATTTTCATTGTTTTATTTAGATTTTGCAAGACTTTACTCTGAAAAATTACGAAAAATATAGTCCCTCGAAAAGTAAAATGCTTATGAGATTTAGTTGTTTCATTGCATTTTGAAATTTTCCTTAAAAATAATACATAAAAGCATTGGTTTACGAGATAACTCAAAATATCGATATATCCTACCCCCTACTCCATACATTTAACGTTCTAACATAGTAAATGTAACGTCCACAAAACACGATATTAATGATAGAGCAATTTATCTTTTCACATAGTATGTCAAATTACACAAAAATATTTTTTCTGTCATATATCCAATTAATCAAGCAAAACAATATTATAATCTAAAGAACACGAACACTTTCGCCATAAATGGTTTCCTTTTGTTTTAATGCGCGCTGTCAAATCATAGTTACTACAGGTAGACCGCTTAAATGAGTCTTCTTCAGGGGCGTGGAGAGGAGCGGGCGACAGGCACGCAGTGTCCTTCCGCCCGCTCGTCTCGCGATCCCCTTTGACACCGTACCTCCGCGCCTCTGTCTATAACACTATTACATTATTGGGTTGGGACAAAGAGTACCTCAAACATATCATGTAGTTATAAGTTGGTGTACGTTTCTGGATATGTACTGCCAAAAACAAAGTATTGTATGGAACAACATAATATTAGCTAATTTATTGTATCATTTGCAGTAAATAATGTCAATTAGCTAAAACTCATCAACTATGTTGCATAAAATTCGTTTGTCATTAGCCTGACAACTGGAACCAATCGTTACACAAAGGTAGCGCTGCCTTTTAACTGTCTTCTGTATACTTACTTCTGTGATTTCTTCTGTGTGAACGCAGTGGCTTCCTTATCTTGCGGACAGGTCGGTGGGTGCCACGGGAGCTCGTGCTCCACATTAGCTGGGACGCCGATCTTTGAAGTCAGCAATGATACCAGTCTGGAAGACAGACATTATATTATTAGCTCTAGCATAGCAACGACTACACTTACCACCACTCCTTACATTCATTTGTACTTAAAGAGCATTTCCTGGGCCTCAATTCTGCTAATTCAATATTGGTTCAATGGTGTCTCGATAGTGTCTCAGTAGAGTGGTTTCTGTCATTTGGCATTCTACTAAGCAATGGCGTGTCGATGACTTTCCATTGGACTAAGATTCAACTGTCATTGTCAAAATTTGGTAAAATGGTATTCTATACCGCAGTGGCAGCTCGATCGCAATTCAATCTCCTATTCTACTCGTGTTTTTGTGACTTTGACGTTTCTTTCAATGGCTTCCTGATGGCTTTTAGGACCATCGAGCCAGTCTAGTGAAAGTAGGAAGAAAACAACCTATTCTATGGGATTTACACGAATAACTGTGTTTCCTTTTGATACTCTTTGATTATGTCAGAAAAGATACATATCTGAGGTACAAAATGCCGGATACTGATATAGAACTCATTTGTGTATTTCCTCTTTCTTTTCAATATTGTGTCAGCCGTCTGCCATATTGGTTGTAAATATTTATATGTCAGTTTAATTTTGCAGTTTTTTCACCGTTAATATTTGATTTTATGCTTATTTTGTTACCTAAATAAGTGAGAAGCATCTAATATTGTTCAGTAAACAAGTTTAATAAAAATGCCACCGAAGAATAGTTGATAACTTGTGAAATTAGTGGACATCGCGCTAGTCGCAAAAATTTCTACAAAATGATGTACAAAAATATCCTTTGGTTGATGTCCGGTAAGCATTAAATTAGATGTTTTGGACCATTTCTGAGTAAATCGGTCTACGAACAATCAAGTTATTTTCGATTTTATTGTGTGACTAGTGATGAGTTTTAACTATCGATACTTTCAAGGCAATTGATCTTGTAGCACAAAAATATAAAAGTAAATCATGTCTATATGAATGATTATGCCTATTGGAGCTATTCCCGAAGTAGAATCTTTACCTTTTTTACTTCGTCGGCGTGGACTTCATTTTTACCCGACTGCGTCAGAAGGAGGGCAATGTTTTCACCCATATGGCTTATATATTAACGCGTTAAAAAGAAACCGACTTCAACTGTCCTAAAAGTCTACAACATTCATAAAATAAATTAATACTTAATACAAATCTAAGACATTTGGTTTTCAAAGTTCTGAGGTAACAAACATAGCTCCTTTTTGAAGTTGGTGTGTAAAAAAACATACTCGTATAATTGTTAACCTCCTCTTTTTTGAAGTTGGTTAAAAGTATAATTTTCTCAAATATGAAATCTGGGATGACAGCTGTCAAACTAAAAACAGTCATATCTCGGAAACTACTCACCGCAGACTAGCGGTGTCTTTAGCAAAGTCAAAGGTCTCGACGAGATCTTCATTTTTGATGACAGCTGTCAAACTAAAAACGGTCATATCTCGGAAACTACTAACCGCAGACTAGCGGTGTCTTTAGCAAAGTCAAAGGTCTCGACGAGAACTTCATTTCGGATGACAGCTGTCAAACTAAAAACAGTCATATCTCGGAAACTACTGACCGTAGACTAGTGGTGTCTTTAGCAAAGTCAAAGGTCTCGACGAGAACTTCATTTCGGATGACAGCTGTCAAACTAAAAACAGTCATATCTCGGAAACTACTCACCGCAGACTAGCGGTGTCTTTAGCAAAGTCAAAGGTCTCGACGAGTACTTCATTTTTGATGACAGCTGTCAAACTAAAAACGGTCATATCTCGGAAACTACTGACCGTAGACTAGTGGTGTCTTTAGCAAAGTCAAAGGTCTCGACGAGTACTTCATTTTTGATGACAGCTGTCAAACTAAAAACAGTCATATCTCGGAAACTACTCACCGCAGACTAGCGGTGTCTTTAGCGAAGTCAAAGGTCTCGACGAGTACTTCATTTTTGATGAAAGCTGTCAAACTAAAAACGGTCATATCTCGGAAACTACTGACCGCAGACTAGCGGTGTCTTTAGCAAAGTCAAAGGTCTCGACGAGTACTTCATTTTTGATGACAGCTGTCAAACTAAAAACAGTCATATCTCGGAAACTACTCACCGCAGACTAGCGGTGTCTTTAGCGAAGTCAAAGGTCTCGACGAGTACTTCATTTTTGATGAAAGCTGTCAAACTAAAAACGGTCATATCTCGGAAACTACTGACCGCAGACTAGCGGTGTCTTTAGCAAAGTCAAAGGTCTCGACGAGAACTTCATTTCGGATGACAGCTGTCAAACTAAAAACAGACATATCTCGGAAACTACTGACCGTAGACTAGTGGTGTCTTAACTAATGTTGGTTTGTCGGACGGCTGGCTGAGCAAGCGGTTGATGTATAGATGACGTCACACAAGCTACAATATATACCCATTGTTCGTCCGCATCACATACTCTATATGTAAAAAATAAAAAATATATTCTAACAATGTTTTAATTTTAATAATAAAAGAAATACGTATGTCCTTCAATTGAAATGTTTATTGTATTTACAGAGTTGGAAGTTACATCTCGATTAAGAAAGATAATAAAAAGTAAATAATTTGCAAGGAGGAAACAGTGAAGCTTTGAAGAATCGTCTTATCTACATTCTTAGGACATTACAAGAAGAAGGTTGTGTAGATGCAAGTAATCAATGACAAATCAGTGTTTGTGGTAAAAGGCATAATACTTTGCAAAATGAACAATATCGTCACGAAGTTGTTAAAAAAAGTGATGAGGTGTGAATTGAAGGAAAAGGCATTATTTAATAGTTTTTATTATGACAGAAAAGTTAAAGTTATTCGTTTATGTACCATCAAATTAGCTCTGTATCTAATTGAATAAAAAATAAAAACCTTTTTTATTTTATCGTGGGTATACATTTAAGTCTAGTGCACTAAATCTTTACTGTGCAGCATTAGGCTTATGAATGTGAATTCAACCCTGTGGTTTGAAAAAAATATTGATTCATGGGTTCCCTATTTTCCATTCTGTATATTTTATCGATATCGATAAAGATCAAACGGAACAGCTCTACTTGGTCCGTCAGGTTGGTACCTCAGTTGTTTGACGTATCCTGTCGGGTAGCCAGCTGATGTTTATGGTCTGCTGCCACGCGGTTGGTGTATAAATGCCATGTCGATGAATGCGATTGGCTAGTATGGGAGTCCCGTCTCTTAAAACGTAGTGATTAAATGCTCCTAGCATCGAGCTGCCATTGGACAACGACACCTACGTGAGGTGTCGTTGCAGAATGGCGAGTGAATGTCTAGCCTTTGTATACGAAAGTTAGTGCCTGCAAACATTCGGTGGCGTATTTTCCCATTAGAAAATAGTGTAAACAGTGTAAATTATTCACTAAAAATCCGCCGCCGCAAATTCCGCGCCTTGTTGAGGCGGTAAAGTGGTGATGCCTCACAAGACCTCCGCAATGCGCCTGAAGAAGGAAATCTTTAGAGAATTGGTAGCAGAATTTCGTTATATTTCCGAAACGTGAAGAACTTGACGGAATATCCACTCTGTTAAAGGTAAGCAATGATAACCTATTTTCAACCGACTAACAAATATATGTGTCGGTTGTGAGTCAGATTTTCGTTTAAATATATACTTCCAGAGTTACAGGGCGTCAAAGTATTGTATTTTTCGGTAATAAAAAGCCCCAACTTTGAACCTGTTTTACAAGAGTATGAATCAATTTAGAACAATATGGAAAAACCACCGACATCTGAAATTTCATTAGTATACTGTATTAAAAAATGGTAACATAATATACTGTATCCTTCAAATGATCCCTGGACTACGAAACATCCAAATAACGGGTGGATAACTTCGCATAGTGTATGCTGTCTCAGTGGTCCCGTTTCATTTTGGTCCAGTTCTGACAGTGATATCCATGAGAAAACCATATAAGTCTTAAATTTGCTATAGACTGGACTTTTCTATGATCTTTCAGTTTATGCACTAGGCCACTTATAATAGTAACAACTATCATTAACTATTTACTTTGTTACAGGAATTATGACTCTGATACTGATCTGACAAGACTATTGAAGGAATACTGCAGCACCACTATAACTACGGACTACATGTAACAGCATGGAATTTAAGTAGGTTTACATTATTATCAATGTATAAATTAGGTAAATAAAACACATTTTCAATAAATCAGTAATTTAATGGACAAAAGCAGTGTATATAGGTACATTAGTTCAGAATCAGAATATTTTATTGTGAATATAGCTGGTACAGTGATGTTGGGTGTAATACATAGCATCCCTATATCTTATTTATATACTTTTTTAAAAAATTACATCGGCACCACAACATATTAATTTTGTGCTAGTTTGTCTCTAAAGAACTCGTCGAGTGTATTTTTGAAGACTTGTATCTTTATAGCTGCTTGGTAATTTATTATATATCTTAGGTGCCATGCAGTAAATACTTTTACTTTTTAGGGCAGTTTTTGATGTGACAGCATATAGTAGATGTGGGTTTCATGTAAACTTATTTTGATTGCATGCTCTGAATACTCTGCTACTTCATAAATTTAAAGTGAAGTTAGATTTAATATCTTTAAGCTGTGAAAATATTTACATCATCAACAGCCTATATATGTCCCCACTGCAGGGGCTCAGGACTACTCAACTACAAAGAGTGTATGGGCCATAATCCACCACTCGGGCCCAGTGCGGATTGGTAGACTTTACACACACCTTTGAATTTCTTCTCAGGAGTGTGCAGGTTTCCTCAGGATGTTTTCCTTCACCGTTAAGCAAACAGATAATATACTTGAATTGAAAGATAACTCATAGGTACACGGCTGGATTCGAACCCAGAACCTCAGATTGAAAGTATGCGCTTTATCCACTGCGCCACCGACGCTTCCTGTGCCACCAACACTTCCATGAAAATTATATTATATTATTAAAGTTCTTGATATTCTTATTTGACTGACACATTGCAGGTTGCAGAAGAAGATGCTCCACTCTTGCTGTATGCTAGAGTTCCTCAGGGTGACACATCAATCATGAAATTCCATCCAGCCATCCTTTACAACAAGCTGTGGACAAAAAACATTTTATGTAAAATAGTTCCTTATTGAATAAATTATTTGTAACAGTTGACAAAGTGTTTTGGAATATTAGTTTGTACTTTTGAAACTAATTTAATCTGCTGCTACTCCACAAACTTACATTGATGATCACATGATAAATGTATCTGATATGAATCTAAATAAATAAAGTTTTTACCCAAATTAGCTTTTCCGGAAGTATCCTTGTGCATGTTGCGTAGTCGTGGTCCCGTTCCTAGTACCACAGGATAGGATACCAGTAGGATACTCGCAGCGAGCATTGTGAGACGATGGTACTGCCCTCCTTTTGCCTTTTAGCTTTAGCTGCATGTGTGATGTCTTGTAATACAATTTAATTCAAATTTCAATTCAATTCTTGATATTTAATGTAATGTAAACAAAGAATTTCAGTGTCAATTGTCAAACATAGATGACAGGTGTCTGTCAATGTCCGACTTTTTTAAGGCCCGCGGCACAAATAAAGTCACAATCAGCCCAAAATCCTGTTTTCAACATTTTCAATTAAACGTTTATTATTTATGTAGCTATGTATTTTATAACGCACATAACTTTTGTGAAATTCATTGAAAAAATTGGTGATTTATTTACGTAAAACAATTATAAACCGTTTGTCAATATTATTGAGTCATGGTAGTTTTTAGAGGCATCCCCAGAAGTTTTTTCTACTACTATTCATTTGAGACACCACTGCCATTCCATTGACACTCTATCGAGACTCTATTGATATTGTAATGAACATTAATGGAATACGAATTTTTGACACAATGGCAATGGTGTCTCAATCGGATTACAATAGGATGTCAATTGTATGTAATTAGCAGAATTGGGGCCCTGGTCAATTTACTTATTTAAGGAAGAGGAATCTTCAAAAGACACCTGACTCCCTACCGGAAGTCCCGGGTTATGTGCAATATACCTGAGGGTTCCGTGTCCTCTATATGAACGTCTCGAAATCCCGACTAGGACTTCGACCTTCCTCGGAGCGACTCTACCTTCCTAACATATCAGCACATAGCCCAAACAGCATGAGCTAGGAACTTGAAATTTGGAAAATAATTATACTTTTGTCGGCGTCATTAACGTGTGGACCCATGCCAAATTATCATTACAGCTTTCTAGTACCAAGACTCTCTCTGAGATAATCCGCGGATGAAAGAGGTGCGTAAATTTCATAGCACGGTTTGCTGCCAAAAACTCGACATCCTATCCAAAGTGAGCTCTGCTAAATTCCAGCTGCTCTCAAAAAAACCTCACTGACAGAGATTCAATCGTGGAGGCCTAATTCTAAAGCGTCGAACACAGGTGAAAAATGTATGTATGTTAACTAAGTACTAGTGGAGCCCTTATGTGCATCTGTTATATAGTATGTATTTAAACGGCGAGGGCGCAATCAATATAAAAAGGCATATCGATAGGCAAACATGACGTATGAGTTGAGGCATTTGAACTTCGCTTCCACGACAAGATGAGCCTCATTATGTGTTCTTACCTTATCCCCTTATTTTCAAACGGCAAAAACACCGGGTAAATAGCCTCTAAATTTCCAGGAAAAGTATGCGCTTTCTCCTTGCAGAATCTGTTAGACGGCCAGTCCACATCTCTGTCGAACTCTTCTAGGTTACGGTTTATTTTCATTGTTGGGGGATACCTGGAAAGGTATAGTTGTTTGTTTTACACATAGTTCGATAAATACCCACTGTCTGGATGGATGGTCATGAAGCACTAACACCAGGGGAGGTGTGAGGGGTCCCCCGCAAAAGCAAATTATGCCGTTAATATAATACGTTATTATTATTAATTGACATCTAAAAATCTTTTTTTCACATTTGACTATCAAATTGTAACGAATTTTTATATTTAATAATGATGACGGAAATGTATTTTTAAATTATACCTTACATTGGAAATGTTATGTACCTATTGTATGCCAGATAGTACACCACAGAGCACTATTTTAAATTTTTTACCTATTGTACTGAGCACTATTTTAAATTTTTACACCTTTGTGTCACAATAAAGACATTTTGAATTTGAATTTGCATTATTATTAAAAGCATAAAATATTGTGTGATTTTTAACTATTTATTCTTCATTGACTGGTTATGTGTTAATTTTCAAATATAAAGTAGGTATTGTCGTGTGTTGTCAAGGGTTTGGTTTGAATATTCTATGTATTTTCCATCATTAAATGTACGCATCTCACACACAATAAAATTTCATTTCATTTTGTTAGTTTAGTTTTATAAAATAGCGTGAAATGTGCTACAATTTCAAGTTACACAAAAAATGGGATATTTAACAGGTATAAAATTTTATAAAACACAATGTTCTAATTTTAAATTTATAACACGCGCATTGATGTCTCTCCCGTTTCCCTTTCTCACACACTGGTATCTACAATAGCGTTGTCGCAGCTTGCCTCGCCTCCTACTGTAAAATGTTCCTCAATGGGGCCAACCTGTTACTGATATTTAGATAAATAAAATGCATTTTTACTTACATTGTAACCCCAATATCAAATTCAAGCAACTCTGCAGGTTGACTTGTTGATTTTTCAATGTTTGCTTCTGCGCTGGTTGACTTGGCAGCTTCTGCCTTTGTTTTACCTAAAATAAGTTTTAGTTTATGTACACAGCATGCAAAAAAGCAACAATAGCTACAGTATTTACTTATGTAACAACAACATCTTACTGCGATCACCTATCCGTGCCAAGCGTAGTGCTTACGGCAACCCGAGAGGTTTCGCCGACGCGCTGCCGGCGTCAGTATTCCCTGAAAACTATAACTTGGGTGTCTTCAAGTCGAGGGTTAACAGGCACCTTCTAGACCAACGCGCACCATCGTAGGCCATATCGTCGCTTACCATCAGGTGAGATCGTGGCTAAGCGTTGATCTATACTTTGTAATAATAAAAAAACACCGAAAATCAAAATGTGGCCATCTATGAGAGAGGCTCATGTCCAATAGAGGTCATGCAGCAATTTATGATAATGCAGCATGTACATCATAATGTATCTTTCAGGAACATAGGAATCAAATCAGTCACATCGGTACCATACTAAGCCAGAGCATCATCTTTTAAACGAATATCTACGATTCTTCCTATTTCAAATAGCATTTCAGTAGCGATAGGGCATTATCTATGTCGGCCTAATGGCTAGATACCTACCAACATGATACCACCACCACCGAAAAGCAATGTTAATAGCACTGTTGTGTTTTGGTATGAAAGGTAGCAGAGCCAGCGCCAATTTAGCTTGGCTGGCACTGTCTTTCAAAACGCAAGGTATCCAAGATTGAGAGGCAGGAGTCAAAAACAGGGCGACCATAAAACAGCCAATACCAAACGAGATACGGATATATTACATAGGCCTCCTTCATGGTACGCCACATCGACCAGTCCCGAGCCACCTGCATCCAGCGACTCCCCGCGACTCTAACCAGGTCGTCAGTCCACTTAGTAGGGGGACAGCCTGGTAGACGTTTCCCGGTACATGGTCGCCACTCGACAACTTTTACTCCTCACCGGTTCTTAAAGCTACGTGGCCTGCCCAATTCCACTTCAGCTCACCGACTCGTCGAGCTATGTCGGTGACCTTCGTTCGTCTACGGATTTCCTCATTCCGGATTTTATCACGTACAGAAATTCCGAGCATAGCTCGGTTCCATTGCTCGCTGAGTGACTTTGAGCTTGTTTATTCGGCCCACAGTAAAGGAACACGTTTCGGTTCCGTATGTCATCACTGGCAACACGAGACTTTTGTCTTTAGACGCTGATATATGCTACATAAGTCACTTTGTTTATAAAGTAATGATTTGCCTAGTTTGTAACTATTTTTCTTATATGCACGCCTACAATCCAACGCCTTTATTATCCCTTACCATCAGGAGAGATAAACGTTAAGTGCCAACCTATACAAAAAATTAAATCGATCCTCACCTCTAGTAATATCTGGTAGCACCGGTGTAGGTCCAATCTCCTTCTGTACCCCTTTTACCACTGGCACATAATCCGTGGGTATCACAAACTTGGCTGTTATTCCAGAATGTTTATCGAGGCTCTCAATCAGCATTTGAAGATTATAAGCGGCATCCAAAACGTTGACCCCTCTATCCTTCAGCCATACCTCAGAGTACAGCACTGAGTGTAGTAAATATTGAATCAATGAGAATCTGTCTCCATTCCTTTTCAGTTCCATCATGTCAATTCCAGATATCTCTGAAATTCTTTCGCAGTTCTTTTCCGCATTTCTGAAATCTGATAATGGTTTACATTAAGAATATTTATTTTTAATTGGTAAGAGTAAGAGTGAATATAAATTTATTTAAAAATAATTTCAGTAATTTGTTGTAACATCAGCAATCAATAAAATCAGCCCCTATTTCATTAATTTTTAAATGTAAAGTAGATCAATGCGGGTAAGCAGCATAATCTCAAATAGACAGCGACGCGAAGGTACACTTTGGTCTTAGTCAAATTTATTTATCGTATTATAGTCCGACAAGTTCGAGTGGCGACAGACCCAGCAGCTTTACCAGCATTGATCTATTTTACTTACTATCATTGCTCTTAGTCTATAGGTTTAAGCGCTTAAAGCGATTTCGACGACAGTTTTACTAAAATATTTTATATCAACCCTCCCGCACATCTCCTACTAATAGGTATTGCCAATACTATCTGCCTGTGTAGTCACTAATTGAAGATAAATAATTCGTACCTTTCTGGGAACATGAAAGCTGTATTGTAAGACAGATACATGACGGATAAATCCCTAAAGTTAATAAAATAGCTTAGTGTCTTTTTTCAAACATCTATTACACGTAGTAATAAAATTTATGATTTGAAAATAATAAAAATTACCATATTCCTCAGCGTGTTTCATAGTCTTCAACAAGGCCGCCTGCGTTTTGAACCAGTACGCCTCGGTTGTAGTGTAATCCTTCAATTCTATAGAGAGTTTAGTCAGTCCTCTGAAATTGTCAATAACGCTTAGTCAGTGAAGAATATATGTATAAACAAGGCTAAAATGATACAATCACTGGAGCTCATGAGTACTAAGTACTGAAGGATTTTTTTTCTCAGTCAAGGTGGTCAGGTCAGTGAAACGCGAGAGAGCGACAGTATAAATTACTTCCAATGAAGGCAGTAAGAGATATACACATAGGGACGCATTACCATCAACGTAAACGACAATTGATGATCACATCATTTTTTACACAAATGAAAAATCAATAGTTGAATCGTAAAACACGGTGATTTTCTAGTTCATTGTACGAACTTAAGGTGAAAAACATTCAGTCCTATATTTCAAGAATCGTTTCAAGTTATTAGAAGAGAGAAGAGAGAGAGAAAACATTGTAAAAAAATCGTGGTAAAAATAAGGTAAATTTGTAACACGATGTTTCTGGTTCTGTAATTTTTAGGTAATATTTTCGATATATCATTGCCGTAAAATAAATTTTATGTCTCTCATCGTTACTGAGGAAAATCCAATCTTGTAAGACTCAAAACATAAAATTAGTGAAACATCTTACCACAGTTGTTAGGAGAAAAAAAATTGTAGTAGCTAGTCAGATGCCACAAGCTACGAGGCAGATATCATGTTAAAAACGCACCGACGTGTTTGTTACAAACTTACTCGTAACTCAACCGATCTCCAGGGGTGTACAGATTTAGAGTTTGCTGTGTGCGGACGCTATCTCCAGTGGCTATTACGCCATCAAATAATTCAAGTGCCAGATAGGTATCCCACCGGGACTCGAACCCGACACCAGATCTTCATTCCGAAACATGCGAGATAACTGGTCAGTTAACACCATAATAAAAAGTCATACTCACTCCTGAACCAAAATCATCTTTTCCAGCAAAAAAGCATGACAAATCACTGCATGTCTATGCTTCTCAGCATTCTTTCTAAAATCACAAGGCTTCACTAACTGGAGACATTTATTTATATGCCTGAGGGAGCTGTTGAAATCTCCGAGCACAGCATACGTGTTTGCCAGTGTGAAGTGGCTGAGGGCACAGTTTGGATTGTGATCAACGGCAGCTGCTAATACTGTTGCTGCATCTTCTAACTTTTTACTTCGAAGGAGAACTGTTCCGAGGCCTAGAAGAGGTATCTCTTTATATCGTCTGGAATTAAAAATAAAATGCTTTAGACAATTTAAAAAATATATCACATGTTGTAATTATTAAAATATATCCATGCAGATAGCAACAATTTTTTTATCTTAGAAATAGATGACACATTTCTACAATACAATTAATTCTAGATATTTCTGACATAGACCGCTATTTACTTGTATTATAAAAGCATTTACAGAAATTATCCAATGAGAATGACTTTTTTGATCGGTATAAACAATAGCATATGTACTTTTCCAAACCTTCAAAAATCCCTATACAAAAAATCTAGTCATTCGGACTCTCAATTACAAAGTAAAGAAAGGACAAAAAATCTTTCGCATGTATAATAATAGTATGGATTTATGATAAACAGCTGTCGGCGATATCATAAGGCGAGTATGTGCTACTTCAAATGTACCAGGCAACAGTTTTGCTGCCTGTTGTCCTTGTGCAAAATAACGAGAGAGACCCGACCGGGTGTCTTTTTCGTGGCTGGTGTTGAATGCCAGTTGCAGTAACCACATTGGGGAGAACTCCTCTGACTGCTGCTACTGCAGAGACCAACAATTTTATTGGAGTGTGTTATCATCCTCGAAGAGATGGAGAGGGGCATTTTTTGTGCTGTTTCGAGATGAGAATTGTGTCCTAGGGGCCGGAGGCATGGTGCTATCCAGCTGCTAGCATTCTTGGCACTACTCAACAGAGCGGGTTCAGTTACTATTGCTATTAAATGTACAAAGTTACCTTGGTGCATAATGCAAGGCCCGTCTACTGCATTCGATTGCCTTGTGCGCATTTCCTCTAACCCTCCAATACAATGACGCCATATTGTAATGTAGCCACGAAGAACTGTTCTTTCGTAGCACATTGGCCACCCAGTGTCCAAACTGATCTATCGTCATTATTGGCGATATTAAATTTGGCAGCGTAAGCTCTGCTGGACCTGTGAGATTCTCCCTTTCAATCATACCCTAGAAATTAACATTCAAATTAAATGTGACAAGGTAAATAGCTAAAGCCAAGTCAAAGTTATTTATTGCAGATTACATGTACATAATTTTGACCAAGTCTCATATTTTTGTGCTTCTCTATGAGCTGAAACATTTATGAACCATAATTCATATTAATTCTGTCTTATAATAATTACTTTAAATGTCTAATAGGCCCGAATAGTGATGAAATTTATGATTTAGTATGTCAAGCCTAAACCAAAAGTCTAGACCAAGTCAACCAAAGTGTGGTTGCAATAAAATATTTCTAAAAACATTCAATGATAATTCCTCTTGGATATGCTGAGAGAGATGAGCCCATTAAACTTTTCAGAAGATATTTGTCAAATTCACCAAATATGGTAGACAGATTCTTAATCTCTGTAAGATGTTGCTACCCATCTGCTTAATTATTTCACTTCGGCCCCTCTTGACACACCCAAAGGATGAAATTGGGTGATCTTATTCCAAAGCCGAGCCACACATACAACTAATAAAATTGGACCACCAAAATCAAATTTTGTAATAATTATCTTCCTCTTCCTTTAATATCACTATGTTATCAGTCGCTCAGCTATAAACAGATATGTGGAGATTTTTATTTAGAGGATCTGGTGAATTATCATATAGAAAAGATACCTTTCAGATCTATCCCACAAATTACTAGAATTCCATTTTCACAAAATATTTCCATACCTCTAAATGTTCATAAGCGAACATGCTAAAAGTCAATGATGATATCTTCTTACAATCAGGAACATCTACGGACTGACCGAAGGATGGATTGTACAACAAGAACTCCTTTTCTGGGATACCTTTGGATGTACCTTCTTCTAAATGAGAACTGTACCAGTCTATCATATTAAGAGCCCTGACTTCTAAGCAATGCTTATTCAAAGTCATATGAGTTGTTATATCTAAATCTTCATTTAATTTTGTCCACAATTTGTTAATAACACTACGACGCTTCGAAAGGTTGTGGTATACATTGATAATGTTGTCCCATTTCGTATCTTGGTTGAGGAATGCGATCAGATCGTGTGAGTTGATCAGTTGAAATGGTGAGTCTTCCTGGAATTATACAAAAAAAGTATTTTCAAATATTGAGGAATTTGGGTTACTCTCATTTCTGTGTCCTTGGGACAGTTGGGTGTCCAATTAAAAGGTTCTCGTTAATAGTGAAAAACTTTCTATAAATTTATCACATGTACAGTACTGCAAACTATGTTTGCCCCTTTGAAGTTAGCTAACAAAAGACCACGAAGTATCAATTATTAACATATAAGTGGGAGGCAAGACAAGTTAGTGGCTGGAAAGAAATATTCTAGTGTTTTATGTCATCTAAGGATAGTTATTATCGAAAATAATACACACACATCCGTCTATATATGTTTGAAATAGCAGAGAGCTAGCTTCCGAGGGGCAAACTTGGTGTGCGAGTACTGTATGTACCTAATGAACCAAACCAAAAAATGTCTAGTCCCATTTTGGGCATCTGGAAAACACAACTCTGCAAATTTCCAGTGAATGTGTGTCCCCACAAATATTACAATTTTCAAATGCTTGTTACTATAGAATGTATAAAAGGTAGAATATATAATTATACTATCTGCTAAAGTGCTTATTGAAATCTCACAGCTCAGCTACAATGCTATTGACTTAAAAATCTTAACATGGAATCTATATTTTTGGAATGTACTCATCAAGACCCTTTACTTGATACCAAATGATGTTTAGATCCTTAATTATTATTTTTGGATAGCATTTTATGTCTACTATTAGTCACCATTTTGGAATTACATGTGATTAATTATTTTTAAATATATAATTGGTTTGGGAAAAATACTTTTATAACTGCCTTTGTGGCTAGATCTTAGACTGTCAACTTGTTCCCAGAAGCTAATAATTTTTGTTAGTAGTGTAATACATTTTTTTCATATATAGTATTCAGTTCTCATCATTATCCTTTCAGGAAATTTTTATACAAGGCTTCATAAGAAAATTTTTGGTTTGGTGCAGAAAAGGTGGTGCTAAAAGTTGTTTCCTCAGTGCCTCCTTTTGTAAACCTTAACGAAGACATATAGTTTGAAACAGTTAACAATGCGAAGGTTTACTTGTGTACAACCTATTCAGAACTTATAAATGCTTATAAATGTAACATGTAGTACTTGTAAATTAAGATATATTTAATTTATGTGTGTCTTTTATATGGGATCTTTATTTTAATACTTTTTAACCTAAAAACATTATAATATATAGGAAGGTTCACATTTATAGAGGTTGAAGATGATCTTAGTCTTGTACAAGTCTTGTATTATGCCAATATGTCTATTACAAATGTACAGTGGATAATTTAAAATTGTTGCATTGAATAGGTTTTAATACAAAATATGCAGTGCATAATTTCACGACCTAATTATCACAACGAATAAGGATATTTAACAGGAAACTCTTATCATACGTACCTTAGGTTCTATCAGGCCAGATTCGGTGACCATCCAGTGAGTTGTGGCCTGAATGTTAACAGTATACACACTAAATAGCAACAAAACTATTATATACCCCATTTTTACGGTCTCTTTTGTCAATATCTTACTAAATCACCATGCTCTTTATTCAGTTTCATCGATTTTCTGGTACAAATACCAAGAAAAATATAATTTCACTATACCGATTGACCGAAACACACACGAATTGACATTTAATTTTCGTGCATGCACTGGCTATCAAAAGTAAGTACAGTAAAAAGAGAAAGCATGAAGAGTGATAGATAATTCATATAGCGTCATCTCTCTTTTACGTAAAATTTTATGCTGACAGCACGTTGGCAAAATAAACTTAGTTTACTGTATGTGTTTTATCTTTGCCTTTTCCTAGTGGAGAAAAAACTTACAATTGGGAACACCGGGAACACCCCACCTGGTAACATATATGGAAAAACACCCCATTTCAATCCTGCGGGTGTCGTAAAAGGCGCCAAAGGGAAAATTATTCATTGGGTCAGCAGCGTCTACCTAAGCACACGTCTGTAACATCCAAATCTTACTGCGATCAAGTTTGCCTGCTAAGTATAAGATTACGGCAAATCCCATCACGCCAAGTCTGAGGTAGCGATCTAAGGAAGGCTTACGTCTAACAGGGTCTTTTATGGTTTAAATGGTTTTTATACTCGATGCGATCCAGGGTTCAATTCATGACAGAGTATACGGATGAAACCTAGTTTAATTATGCGCGAGATACTTACAAAAATACCCAGATACACGATTTGCATACCTACTCAAATATAACTGACAATGACGAGAGCTGTATATTGATGAATGTGTACCTAGGTACGTTGTTTTAGTCAAGCTTGACTAAAACAAACGAAAGTGTCTGATGCAGTTTCTTCATACGTGTTCAGTTCTAGTGGAACACGCCGGCTGGATATTCAGATGTGTGACCATTCAAGTTTCTCGTTTGGGATGGTTCGGATGAACTGAATTTGGCGAGCACAGAAGGTGCCAGTTGCAACTGGGCTAAGCGCACCCGCTTGGGCTCGATTTCGGCTTAGGGCTGTTGCTTTATGTTGATGTTTGTACAGTTTTTCTCTACATCTCTATAAACTTAATAAACAAAATAAATATATGAATATAAAAGGATCGGATAAATAATTTTTATTATAGAATTAGATATTAATCGTCAACAACCCTATTTTTAATGCCTGCATGCACCAAGGAAGGTGGTCTGCGTCTTTCTGCTTCAGGGTGGGACACCGGCGTTGTGCAGAGCTAATGGGGTTTCATGACGGACTCCACAACCTGCTTCCTAGATGTACGATACAAAGCTTGGACAACCCCACAAAAATCTGCTCCATGATTTTGACCCCGGCGGACTAAAAAAAACTCCACACTGTAGACAACGCACCGATTTCCTTGTCGAATGAAAAATATGGACAAATAAAAAACCTATTTTATAAGTAATTCGCCTACTGTAGTTAGGTACATACATTTGGTCTAGATAGAAAGACAATAGCCTGCATTCTATTTCGGTCGGAGGTATCACCTGCATACACCAATAAAGAATAGGAAGCCAGAAGGGGTGGGCGCCCCTCGCTGTAGAAACCCACCGCGCATGTCCAAATAACCTCATTCAATCCACGCCTTAGGTCATGCACACATATTCTATACCATTCTACTATTAACATTAAAAACCATCCCGTACCGAGAGCACAAAGGAATTTCACGTAACCATTTCTAAACAATGAAATGAAAATCAACTGTGTTTGTGAAGGAAAAGTGTTTCTTAATTCATCGACCTATGGTTTAATGAGCCGCCACATGAAACGGAGATGAGACAGTTAAGGTGAATAATGTGATCCGCGTGTAGCAAAGTGTACATACAGTTGGAGAGAAAATGGTAATTGAGGAACAGGTACAGGCGGTGTCAACTGCAGATGCGACTGAGGATCAGAACCCAGAGAATGCTACTACGCACAATGTAAATAACCCTGTCAAGTTGGTGGAGTATAAGGTGAGATTTTAGTTCCCGAGATAATATAGATACTCATGCACAGTAGATTTGTTAGGTTTCCCTTACTATAAATTGGGGTAAACTCCAATCAACAACAAAAATATAGTCAAAGACCCACGAAATAGTAAGTGTACATCTTACTCGCATGCAGCTTTAATACTTTTACAGCAAGAACCAAATTAGAATAAAAACATACAAGTGTGGTTACATCAACATAGAACGTAATAAAAGCAGCCAAGTGCGTTTTGGGCCATGCGCAATGTATGGTTCCGTAGTTGAATTAGTTTTATAAAAAGTAATTTTGAATGAAATTTGTACCACTCATTTTGACCACTCCAAGTAACCTGTAAAGCCACCTTAGTCGTGATACTATTCCTTTTAAGTTCAGTATACATACTGCTACTTACTGTGATTTTTTTTTCTGATTTTTAAATGAGCAGCAGAATTTAGCAGAATTTTAATTTAGCAGATAGAGGGGGCTGGGGACGTTCTACTCTGACTACGCTTTAGCTATATAAAGCCAAATATAGCTTTCTAATAGTATGAGCCAGTAAGATTTCTGAGCTAAGCCGTGTACGGACAGACGGACAGAGCTAAACTATAAGGGAACCTTGTTTGACTACAGAACTCTAAAAATTTGTGAATTAGTCGTTATCAGAAGTTATTAGACCAACCAACCATTCGTTCCTTTACTACAATATAACATTTTTCTATCTTTTTCTCTTTTCAGGGAGTGCTGTGGTCATGCGGACTCCGAAGAATTTGTTTAACTGCTCTTTGGCTTCCATTAGGTGGTTTAATATTTTGTTACGTGACGGCCTCCGTGTTCCAAGCAGATGATATTCACGAAACACACTGTAGAGTTAGTATATCCATACTAATTATCATAAACTAGCTATTACTAGCGACTTTATCTGCGAGGATTTCCGAATTTTTTGTTTTTATGTTATTCCGTTGCCGTGCCTTAGTTTTACCTACTTGCTTACTTGTTGTGCGCATCACACTTTCTTGGTGTTCTAAACCATCAATAAAACACGCACGCAACACGCCAACACATGGCAGAGTGCAGAAACCCCTGGAAAAATATAATATAAGTACTACAATAGTATATTATATTACATGAAATAATACCCCATTTGTCCAAACTAATTGAATAGACTGAGCTACACTGTAGTGTACCCAAGTGGTATCCACCATCAGTAACTGCAAATCCACTGTTTAACGTAATCATCTCGCAGATAGCCGTATAGAACAAGATTTGAATGAACGGATTTCTAGAAATCACGCTTTTCTTAACAGAGAGATTGGTGGACGCAGTAAGATATTGAAGAGGTTTATAAGTTGACATCAAAAGTCCTCAAGACTTCAAACTCGCTTAACGAGCTATCATGCTCGGAATTTCTTTATATGATAAAATCTGGAGTGAAGAAATCCGTACACTAAGGTCTCTGAGAGAGCTGAACGACTCAGTGAGCTGAAGAATGGATAACCTTCTTGAGTGGCGACCAGGAAACGTCTACTGGGCCGTCCCCCTACGGGAGTCGAATGTAAATGGGTCAGAACCGGTCAATGTGGCATACCATGGCCTATGTGACGTTTCTTGGCTGATGATCCATTGTCTATCTTCTGAAAAGTTTATTTACGATATCAATATCTACGGGAGAACATGGAGAGGTTCCATTCTATATCCAGGAAAATACCGCTGCTACGCCGTACTGTTACGGCGAAATCTTTCACCGGTGCCAAATCTTGTTTCGGCTTCGCCGTAGTCGAATTCAAACTGGCAAGCGAAAACTTCTCATCAACGCCGACGTAGAAAACATTTCCTAGATTAAACCAAACCTTTTAGCGGATTGCAGATCTATGTTTGGACGTCCGCCAAGCCAATTTGGTTACGATGGAGCTTGGTGTTAACTAAGTCGGATATTCTTGCAGGTTTACAACGTAGTGCCGTCAATAAGTGCTATTACGGGAATCAGTCCCCAGAGGTATGTGTGGCGGATATGCATCGCTTTCCACCTCGGACCAAGGTTATTGATAGGCTCTCTCTACTACAACTATCATAAGGAGCGAACAAACCATATCAAGGAGGAACAGGTAATTATATCCACTCCTATCTTTAAATTTTCAGTGTCAGCTGGAAATGTCCACTTCTCTACAAGTCCCCTAAAGCTAACAGCAGTGTCAATAGCACAGTTGTGTTCCGGTATGAAAGGTAGCAGAGCCAGCACCTCATTAGTTCGAGTCTTCTGGGTGTGCACGTGTACCATCCAACGGCCTCATCGTCACTTACCATCAGGTGATATGAAGGACAAGTGCAAACCCATCATACATTTTAAGAAACTACGACTAAGAAATAACTAACTGTACGCCGCATATCAAGACAGTAATAGCACTTCATTCGTTCTCATAAAGGTGTAATTCAGTACTGCCCGTAGTTAAATACGTTTTTTAATCAGCTACTTCTTAACTTAATTTTTAGGTACGAGGGGCATACCGAAAAGATCGGTAATCGAGTACTTTCGATTTAATTAGATTAAAAACTCTTTTTGATGAATAAACACTGGTTAGTTGAAAATCGAATACAATTGACAGAATTAAAAAAAAATTTTTTTTTAAAGAACAATATCAGTTTGAAATTGATAGGTCGATAAAAAAATGGAGCTTACAAGAGAAAGTTTCCGTGCCATAATTTTTTACAACTTTCGACGAGGATTATCTCAGGGACAATGTCTCGCTGAGCTTATATCTATATTCAAGAGTGAAGCGCCTAGCCAGACGACAATATATCGCTGGTATTCTGAATTCCGGCGTGGACGTGCTTCTCTTGGCACCGTACCTTCCACAGGCCGGCCAAAAACAGCGGTTACACCAGAAAATGTCGCTGTTGTGCGCCGAATGATACAGGATGACCGACATATTACATATGAGCAGATTCGGGCTACTTTAGGGATAGGTATGACTGCGATACAAACTGTTTTACATGGTGAACTGGGAGTGAGAAAGCTAGTTTCCCGCTGGGTGCCCCATAATTTGTCCGAAGAGCAAAAGGCGGCTCGTGTCAATTGGTGCCGGTCTACTCTGCAACGCTTCAACGGAGGAAAGTCAAAAGCAGTTTATAACATTGTCTCTGGTGATGAATCATGGATCTATTCATATGAGCCAGAAAGAAAGCATCAGTCGGCTGTCTGGGTCTTCGCAGGTGAGATCAAGCCAACAAAAGTTGTCCGCTCTCGCAGCGTATCGAAGAAAATGGTCGCTTCGTTTGTCGCGAAAACAGGACATGTAGTCACAGTTCCCTTAGAGGAACGGAGAACGGTTACCGCTGATTGGTATACAACGGTTTGTTTGCCACAGATGATATCCGAACTCCGTAGAGGTAACCCGAAACGACGCATAATCCTCCATCACGATAATGCGAGCTCTCACACCGCTCAGAAAACAAGCGAGTTTTTGAAGCAGGAAAACGTTGAATTAATGGATCATCCTCCATACAGCCCTGATCTGAGTCCCAATGATTACTTTACATTCCCTAGAATCAAAGATTTATTGCGTGGTCAGCGGTTTCAAGGTCCAGAAGAAGCAGTGGAAGCATACAAATCGACGATTTTGACCATGTCAACTTCGGACTGGAATTGCTGCTATAATAATTGGTTCGAACGAATGCAAAAGTGCATTAACTGCAACGGAGAATACTTCGAAAAGCAATAAAAATAAATTTAGTTATTTCCTGTATGTATTGTTTTATATTCCCGATCATTTCGGTATGCCCCTCGTATTTACTTATTAAATACAGATATTATGTTTTAAAAGATTATGGCATCAGAAATTTTGTATAGAACCGTTCTGAACGCGAAATAGCACTTGTGACGTTGGTTTTCATGAGAATCGCTTTACTTGCGTCGTCTATATGTAGCCTAAATGGATGACGTGATTTCATTTCCTATAGCGTATCATCATTATTCAGAAATTCAACCTTCTGAACATTACATTAATCATAAACGGCACCCCATTCCTATACGTTACGAGGGTTGGATATTGCGTGCAGGAAGACATTATCAACGAATAGATGAAACCGAGATAAAGCTAATGTAATGTTCGTTTCGTTTCTTCATTTTTCCAGGCTCGAAAGCTGGCGACGACGCTAGGAGACACCTGCTACTGGCTTAACTTAGTAGAGCTGTTTGCACTAACCGGCGTCACCTACGTGTCTAACAGAGAAAATTACTGTAAGTTGTGGTTTATTCGTGTCGATCTTCTTGATTCAGGCCCGATCGGATGAAAGCATGTGCTTAGCCTCAGTCTTTGTAGCATAAACCTGCTTCTGTAATTATATACTGCTTTCGCATACATAATCCGCCGAATGAAGACTGAGTCTGACTCGCACACGATGGGTTCCGTACCATTATCTATAGAAAAAGCAAAATATCATGTGTGTTGTATGGAAGCCCCCTCTAAAATAATTGTTTTATTTTAATGCAATTATTTATATTTAATGTGACTGTATGACTAAATATTCTGTGAATATTCCAAGCGTCTGCCTGTTGCTGTTATGAATTTTGATTAAAAACGAACAAAAAATCGTGTTTGTTGTATTTAGCCCCCTTAGATATTTATTTTAACATTTAAAGTTAAGTTTTGTGTTTTTTAATATTTGTAATAATGCTTACTGTGTTGGCAACCTGTAAAATACCTGAATCGAAAAGTGGTGCTCAATATTTTTAAAAGACCTATTCAACAATACCATACACAATGGGGAAAACGTGAAAAAAGTTCACATCCTCCAGTTACGTGTATGGGAGCCACCCTTAAAAAATATTTTTCAAGATTTTATTCTACCACTTTGTCGGCGTGATTAATATGTATACCCGTACCATTACATTACAGCTTTATACTCGTAGTAGTAAGAGTCTCTGAGCTAAACCGCGGACGGACAAACGGACAGAGCGAAACTACAAGGGTTTCTAATTAAGGAACCTTAAAAAAGCTTTTTGAGTCCAAATAGACTTTAATTGTTTTATACAAAATGTTTTGGTGCCACACATAACTTCGTTTGTTCAGCATTGTGGCCAACCGACAACCAATCGAGAAATAATCTGTTTAATTTCTGTTCCAGATGTTCATGAAAAGATATTCATAGTGTTCATGGTGGCAGCCCTACTACACATGCTCTGTCGTGCTAAAGTGGGGTGTGTTGCCAGTGACGTGGTGGAGCCAGTCGGGACCAACAGTCTGGTCTGGAAATTGTTCTACGTGGCGATAGCAGCCACAGCAGGGCTAATTATACACTTCCTGAGGCACAGGCTGTTATGCAGCCCTTTAGGTAAATATATAGGCACCAGACTGGGCGCCAGTTTTTAATCAAATTTTAAAGTATTGAAAACAAGACCTGTTAATTGGTCCCTGAGCTTCTTAGTGGTATACTTTTCGCGGAGTAGTCGTGATAGCTGATCGTCTGATCGGTTGGTTGCGGCTTTCAAGAGACTTCTCCATCTCTCTCTATTCGTGGCATTGCGTATACATTCTGTAAGGTAACACTTCATTGGTGGGTCGGTAGAACTTAGACCTTCTACTCTAATCAATTGTTCCGATGGGCTTTAGTTGCGGATGAAATGTCCAAACATCTATCAGATCCTGAGATATACTCGTATTTTTCTAATAGACTTGATGCCGTTGATCCTCGCAGGATCGTCGACAGCTTCACCCGAGTTGTGTGGAGGTCAGCCGGATAAATTACTTTCAACTATACTAAGGGCGCTCTCAGGGTTGGTCTTTGAGTGTGCCTCCATGTTGATAGTTTCATACTATAATAATTTCGTCATCATATCATAATCGGCTGTAGAAGACCACTGTTGGACTTTCCGTGGCATAATCACCGAGATGGTCAGGTGGATTGGCGAACGCAGGTGTTGTTACATCTGTATGCTGCTGCCCGTCACCTGAATATTTGTTATCTTAGTCTTTTGATGATGGGTTTGTATTTCGCTTTCATCTCACCTCCACCTGATGGTAAGTGACGATAAGGCCGTTGGATGGTAACCGTGCGCAACCAGAAGTTACATAACCATACCGGTACACAACAGTGCTATTAACACTACTGTTTGGTGGCAGACTTTTGTAACGTGGTAACAACCAAAAAGTCGCTTTTTACAAAACCCAATTGTATTTTATATAAAGTTTACTTTTCTTGTTTCCAGCATTCACATGGTTCTCGGTTTGCGAGTACATTCTGGCGATAGCGAACATGGCGTTCCATGTGCTTGTCGTGAACGACCTGCCGCTCCACCAGCTGCAGGTGATCTGCCCTCCGAGCAAGGCAGACTAAATGAAATGGATGGAACAGAATTATAGAGTAACATTTAGAAACACCAAGAAACTCGACTGCTTAATTTGTTAAATGTACAGCCCCGGTAGGTCACATGATGCAATAAAGACAAATACCCAGGTGTGGCAAGTGTATGTATTTGCAAATGTTTATGCATTCTTTTATTTGCTGAAGCTAGTCGGTTTTACCTCTGTGCATAAGTTACGGGATTTTCAAAGGCGAACATCGTAGATTATATTGCAATTATTTATTATTATAAATGAGGAAAATTTTAAAACACCTCAGTTATGGGCAAAGAAACCACCTTTTACTTTTTACTACCCTTTTTAGCTGCAGTCGGGTAAAGATACATTGTTAAGTGGTCACTTTTCGATAGTCTGAACGAATATTTATTGAAAAAATGGAAGCACGTAAGTAGGCAGGCAAGACAAGCTAGTTTTTAGAAGTTTTGCCTGTGATATCCAGTGGATTAGGGCTCTTCTAGATGTAGGATAACAGAAGATATTGCGCTATTTAGTAATTAAATCAAATTATTGATTGTTTTCTATAAAATGTTCATCAAAGTGATTCTCTACGATTCCTAAGTCAATAAATGAAACACCTCACAGATTCATACTTTGAGTGATATTTATGATGAACGAATGAATGAAATGAATGTTATTGGATGGGCCAGTAAAGACCATTATAAATGAAGTCATAATGCTTGAAATGTTATGAATGTGTAAAATGAACTAAATAAATAGTTTTTAATAGAATTCCGTTACCAGTTTTTGCGAGTTTTTGTATTTTGTTTGGTTTGACACTGTTGCCACGATAATAAGTTCACAGTCATATCTTTCATTATGATCAATTGATCACCATGGGTCTGTCTGATTACGGACATGAATTGAAATGTGTTTTAGTTTTCGACCAGCAGGGCTTACATGAAGGCCACGACATATCGAAATTCTGCATAACAAAAATAAAATGTCGTGACAAAATTTTCTCGTGGCCTTCATGTTACCCCTGCAGCTTCTAGCAATCTTGTTTGACTGACTCTTACCTCCGGAATGTGTCTCAAATGAAACTAGAGAAAATCGTGACCATTGCTTCCAATAGTTACCTAAGCTAAGTGAGCCACCAAATAATTATATAGTGATATTAGATTTATGCGATTCGCGCGTTTAATAGCAAATAAGAAAAATACTTCATAAGTTGCCTACCGCAATATCAAACTTAATACTTGTACGTTAAATAAAGAATCGAAAAGGGACTGTTTGCCTTGAGTTGTGTGTGTAGGCAGCTTTAATTAGGTCAGGCTATATTGCTCCAAAAGCGGTGGTAGCATGAGACACGTGAGAGCATGTCAGAGTTTGACGTTGAATGTGTCATATATCTCACACTCTCTCTCGCGTTATATGATGATCCCGCGTCCGTACCAATAACCATATCTCAAGACTGTCGATCTTGAAATAATGATGAGTATTTGTGAGATCTGCCGATCGACTAATTCTTGTGATGGTATAGTATGGAAAAACATACTTCGCATTGTAGTACTGTAAGGAATAGGTTAGTTTAAATTAAATTAAACTAGGCAACATTTTTCTTGCCCGGGTATATACCTACACCTAGTGATTTCCGAAACGCATCACTTTGTCCCTTGTAATTATGATTACTCTTCTTCAACTATCTGCTACCTACTGGAATAATAATGTGCTACCAAATGTAAGTCGTATTTTATTCAGTTTATTTAGCCAGGCAATTACCAATAATTATTGACTGGCTAGTTTATTACGGCTGGATGATATTTATAGTCAACAATAAGAAATTCAAAGAAAATAAAGCGGCACTACTTACATTGCCTAATAAAAACTGGGTGCAGACTGCACAAGCCATGAAGAATATGTTGCCACCTTTGTAAAAGTATACTAGCGTGCCGAATATACATTGGCAAAAGGTATGGGATATATGGTTTGGGAATTTATTCCACCGGGCTTGCTTTTTGTTCAGTCATGTGTCCCGCAGTAAACGCTTTAAAACTGTTACTGATGATGATAAATTACGGATACATAAGACATGGCTCGGACGGAACGGCACAGTTGATAGTCGGCATACTCAATTACTTATAATATTACATTGCTTGGTACTCGTTCAGTGTATTGCAAATGACATTATGACAGTATGAGACCGCTTGGGTATGGATAAATCCCAAGCACTACTTAATACTAAAACCCTTTTAATTGGTACCAAAACCTTCCAATTTTATTATGGCCAATACCAATCAAATAAGAAGATGATTCATTTTGTAATCGTCTTAATTTTCTCTTTTTTAGTTTTACCTGTTTATTGGCGATGGACCAAAATATTATCGAGAACATTTGATAGCTCTTTGAGAAAGATATATTTGAATATCTAGTCAGCAGTTCAGACATATCCTACCAAAGAATGAGTCTTAAACTTTATTTAAATTCAAGTATTTGCTTCTCAATTATACGCAATAAAAGCATTGTACTAATTCCTTAGACAATGTGATACAATTGCTTTACCAAATTATTTTAAAAGAATGTTACGTAAGTACATAGTTCTAGTCATTTTATCTCTTTCTGAATATTTAATTTAGAACAATTAATCAAATTTAAGTACATACTCATTTATTGTTAATGGAGAAATAATGTTTTCGAATCGTTGAATTGTAATAAAACTTAAATAAGAACTATGATCCATGAACGGATCCATGATATTAAATTAGTAATAAAAATACTTGTTAAAAAGTTATATTCAGTATTATTTGATACAAATTTGAGTGTTTTATTATTATTAGATATTGTAGGGTGCCTAAGTAAAATTAAATATAGAAATAATGTAAGATTTGCACAAAGGACATGAAAATTAATCAGTAAATGTTTTGAATGTACTTTATTCTCGTTGGGACCGTCGCACTGGCTAAAGATTGTGGTAACTGACATTTTGTGTACGTAATTCAATGCATAGTATATATTTTTTTCAACCATCAGAAGTTGTAATCACTAAGTAAAAATACACTTGAGTAGAATTTAAAGCACAAATGATGCATAAACGATATTTGGCTCCCTTGCTTTTGCTAGTTATACATATGTTACGATCATTAGTAATTGCGCTTGTTTAAAATACAATAGTACATACTTACATATAATATCTCTTAAACTTAATAAGTTGAAAGCGATGTAATTTTCTTTATTAGACAGACATTCTAGTTCGTGAAGTGAATATGCAATGAAATTAAATATAAGTAATTAATATGAATAAGTACCTATTCCGTTGTGCTTCAATCTAAATTTAAAATAAATCTATAAAGTTTATTTTACAGAATAAAAATTCATACCTAAAACTGCGTTGCTTTTATTTACCCTATCCAAACATAATAGCAGCTAATGAAGTAGTGAAGTTTAGTTCAGTAGCTATATTTTAATAACTTGTGAACTCAATAACAATAAGAAAGTCATAGATTATTCATATACCTATAACTGAGAAAGTAACAATAACGATACGATACGACAATATCAACATGTAATTCAGATATCCATCCAAATCAGTAATTGTTAACAGCGCCCTCTCACGGTTTGCATTAAACTAAGTGAACTATTAAACAGATGGCGCTAGTAGTGTATACAACGCACACCGAAGCTCGAAATAGAAAACGCCTCTCTCTGTCGTTTTTCCAAGATGGCGGCAAACAGGAGCTAGGCAGGCAGGTAGAAAGTTTCCATGTGTTAGTGTATACGTGCACGAAATTTCACGTTTGACCACTCTGGACACGCACACAGGCAAAATAAACCGGGCGCGCGCGGGGCAAGGGGAGTAACGTCCGTGAAGTTGTGTCAGCATATGCGCAAACGAGGTGCGCATTCGTCGCGTGCGTTGTCGAGATTCTTTGTGCCATTCTTCGCATACCAATAAGAGTATATTCTTAAAATTCGCCCTTAAATTAACATTTAATCAAAATCCGCCTCTTCACTTCATCTTCGGCTTCAGTTATAGGTGAGTAAAAATTATTTTTAAAGTGATTTTCATACAATCGAATGGAGATTTTGGTGATTTTTATTCGGGAATGTCAACAATGCGATCGCGATCCTGCAATATTTTACATAGTTGTCGCGTTTGCCTCGCTCCGACTTCCGGTCGTTCGGGTGTCGGCATTTCGCGATGTAAACATTATCTAGTTTTAGGTTTTGGCCGTGTTAAAGTGAACTGTCGGGAATGAAGTATGCTCAAGGTGCTTTTGTGTTGTTGAATTCGCTCGAGTGTGGTTACTGGGATGGCGCAATTTTCGAAAGACGCGGTATGGTATCGTTCGCCCGCGTTACACTTCAGTCGCGTTGGTGGCTGCATGCGATTTGACGTATCTGCGCGTGGTGATGTCACTTGTCAGCTTATTTTGTGAAATGTCAAACGTTTTACATAAAATGCGCGTGTGAATGATTAACAGATTGACAGTGAAAATTGATACTGATGCAGTGAATTTTAACGAGTGATATGGACTGTTATTATTCGAAATTTTATCCGAGGCGTGAGTATTATCGAAGTTTATTAAAAACAAACAAACAAATTCCTAACATATTTTGAATTCTTAGAATAGTTTGCGGGATTTGCGTATTTTCCGTTTAAAGCTAACCTAACTTTGTGTGGTAATAAAAAACTAAGTTAATTATGTAATAAAAGAAGTGCACCTAATTTTAGAACTTATTGATTGTAAAGAAAGTATTTTCGATTTTAAAATTATTTCTTTAGTTTACTAAATATTACATAAAAATCATGTTTCTAAAATTATTTGTACAAATGCATTAGTATAAATAATATTTTCGGAAGTTTTAATGATTATTATACAATCTTAGCGCGCGCTTTTGTGCAACCCAGCCTTTTGAATTGACGCTGATAACATGCCATAATAAATTGCTAAAAAACAATAGCGAATAAATCTTACATAAACTAAAGCATTAATTGTAACATATCTTTCGGGAAGATATTTAAACGGAAAGTAATTTAAAACTAGGTATTTAAAATCGAAGAAAAAATTACGAATCATTTACTAATAATAAACTAAATAGTAATTATAACCGTCGGAAATTTTCAACTTTGTTTCTATAGATGACCAAAAAGAATTTTTTAAAATAAAACAAATGAAAATAAAATTGATAATATATTATTTCATGAATATGTATGAGAACTTGATATACTGTATTATAATTATTAGCTTATACACTGATTATATTTCTAAACAAAAGAACAGGTTTCTCATATCAGTTCTAATCATAATTTAATGCAGATTAATCACACACTTGGCTCAGTTACCATTTATTAATTTCATGAAATCTGCTAACAATGAATCATATTTGCTTTGAAATCCACACATTTGTTGTAAGAATCGCCAATTTTAACAAAACAAATTCATTAACAAGGCACCAAACAAGCGCATGAGCTGTTAATTAAAATAAATAGTTAAAATTTAGATAGGTAAGAATAATGACTGACTACAGTTAGCTAGAAATTTTTCCAACTGGTACTATTTAATAATATCACGGATGTTTCAAACGTTTCCATCCCACTTTTTGTGGAAAGTATTATTTTATATAGATATATAAAACTGTATAGCTATACCTTGATTATATATTATAGTTATTGATATGAAATAATAGGAATACTATCACGAGTGGTAAAACTGTTTAATTTGCAGTATCCAAATAAATACAAAATACAAACAAATCAGAGCTATTCTTAAACACGTAAAAACAACATTTAATTTGTTTTCACTTTTCGAATTGATTCTACTCGTATTCAACGGATCCTCATTTCCCCCGGCTGCGAATTACGATGACGTACAGTTTTCTAGATGTGAAGCGCTTCACTTCAGTATCTGTCGGTTTCTCGAATGGGTGCCAAGAGTTATTTTGGTCAATACGGTTGATGTTTTTATTGCGCTCTGCGACTCGCGCGACGCCGTCGGTCCGCTAGCACCGCGACAAGCAATAAGACGTGTAAACTGCTGACACTCGGGCCCTCACCCGGCGTCGCACCTAATGGCCGTTCCAGAACGATTTATCACGTATTCTGTCTTACGGAAATTGAATTTAGAACCGTTTGCCATATCCTCAGACTATTATCTCCTTTAATTAAATTGTGACTTCTTTGATGTTACACCTCCTCCGGTTTTAATTTGGCTTAATGTTAAATAATAGCTTAACATTAACCACATTAGTTATTCGTCAAGTCAGTCGTAGCACCATTTTTAAAAGTAAGGCATCCAAGATTCTAGAAATAGCAGATTACGTAGAAATCTAGATATCATCACAAAAAAAACTGGATTCTAGCAATCATATTTTATTATTATTTTTAAATTCCTTCAGAAGAAAGGCGCTGGTCAATTCGACAATATTTTTGTTGTACTGAAGACTGCATATCAAGCTGCTACAATCCGTTGATTTTCTCTAACTGATTGAGAACTTTATATCTTGTCACGTTCATATTACATTGACAAATTATACCAACTTGACGTGCTGTCGGGTGTTCCTATCTTATTTCATTATCAGAAGCGACTTTACGAAGAGTCCGTATAACTTTATGTTTATACATACCTAAATAATACACTTCAATGGATTGACAGTCCCAGACTTTTGTGCCTGAATCTTATGCACTTTGATGTGCCTTACTATACTTATTTTATGATTCATTTTAAGATTTATTTAAACATGAATAGAGGTATGCTTAACCTACAAGCATTAAAAATATAATTAATGCTTTTGCTTATGATGTATTAAATCGAATGTATACACAATTAGAAACGTTTGAGTGTTTGTGTGTAAATGAAATGTGCTAAGGAAGCACTAGAAATAGTACCGGATGCTTTAGCCGTAAAGACTACTTCTCAATCTTGAACCGTATAATTTAAATAATTACAGCCAATAATTATTTAAGTGTTTTAAAATTACGAATGATAATTATCTATTACTTACTGTAAATATGACATACTTTTATATTATAAGACAACACACAACATTCGAATTCTTTCAATTCTACACGATATTCACTCAGTAACATAGTATACTTGAAGTAAATATTGATAAGTTCACAATATTAAAATGTTAAATGGAATCTATTCTATTCAAATAAAATTTTATGGCAAAATCTAAACAATATCGCAGAGGTATAACGGGTGATAGTAAATTACGTCGCATCTACGATTTGGCGTTTATGTGTGACATGTCGATTTGACGTTTGGGTGTGACGTATATTTTCGTTTCCACCCGTCTCATGCTACCGTCACTGATGAGTCGAATAATTTACAAGCAACAATTGTTGTATTAATTAAATGCAAATATATTCAGATAAGAAAAATGTGTTGACGTGCTATTTATTGCAATAGTAGTTTTGTTTCTTCTTAAACGCTCAAAACGCATAAAACGGCACTTCTGTGACAATAGAAAAAAATTGTAAGAAAGATTGGGTGTGAACATTTATAAACAAAAATATAAACGGCTATGTTATGACTCGAGTTATATTGGCTATTAAGCAAAATGTCATTTACCGGTTTTTAATTTTTTCGCGACATTTAGTACCAATTCACTTTTAAGTCTGTCTTTATCTATTTTTAGGATAATTAATGCGAGGTATTCGTAATAAATAATATTCGTAAATAATAAATTAATTCGTAATGTTTGTATGGATTTATTATTTCCGCGGTAAGTCCAGTTTATGGTTAACATAAGAAGCAATTTGAGAAAATAATTTCGTAGATTGCATGTATACCATTCTCCTTACTCGTCTTACTGTTAATTATCATTATTTTATCCCTATGGCTATAAATTATAATACGTTTTTTAATCACCATATTGTGATGAAACTTTCATTTTATTTTATTAAAACTTTGCCGTTGTACCTAAAACATGTCATGGTCTAGTTTATTTACAAAGTTTATGTACAAAACATTTAAAACGCACAAAACAGGCAACACTTACTTAAAAAACAAATGTCATATGGCGACAATGAAATGACATTTGAAGTTTTCACTTAGTACACAAAAGAATGATTTTGTACACACAAAATACAAATATCATCAGTCAGTCTTATGTTCATCTGATACTTGTATGGTTCGTCATAGCTCTTTCGCTAAAACAAATTACATAGTAGTGGTAGTTACTTTTGACTTGGTACACGAGTAACATTCGTTACAAAAAGCTCAACAGTGAACTCACTCCCGACGACTACAATAGGAAAGTCAAAAGTAAACGCACTACCGTGCGAGAAAATGGAGCTAGTGTTTTGTTTGTCGGTTTATTGGACGGTCCAAGCAATATTGAATGACGGGAGAGACCGGCCCGGCCGGGGCGGGCGGGCGCCGCGGCCACCGGCACAGAGCGGTTACGCTACCTGCTCTTTATTGACCTCAACTTGTATGTAAGGAAGGCCCCGTGTTCACTGTTCACTCCCTAATCCTCTACCAACCTCACCCGCCACGAATAAAACCCATTATCTAATGCATTGTTCATTTATACTATTCGTAGACAGTCATTTTTATACAAATCATGATGGATTGCATGCTACCACTTTGCTTTTAAATTATACCGTATAATTCGTGTGCAATAGTTTGCCGGCGACTTTTTCCGAATTTAATTGTAGAAAAAATGATCACGAACACATTCGTCACTTTTAAACTTATGTTATTATTGTATCAATGAAACCTGAACTAAAATTTACCAAAAGATCACGACCATTATGCTAAAAACCGTCCACGTGTGTGTCGTAATCTCGCGTGAAGGGCTCCGTACCACCAGTACAATATTAAACGCAAGATATTACAAAAACAAGTTTATTTAATTTTGTTATTACGAGTATTACTTGTTTTAGCTATGGTAATACAACTTAAGATTTAAAGTGACTACTTAATACGGATCAAAAGTTACAGGCCTGTGACAGACGGACAGATGGCGAGCCTTAGTAAATAGTATGCAGTATTAATATCTAATCTATGGTAATAGGGTCCCGTTGGTAGAGTTTTTGGGCCAGGACATCGTTGTCGTGGACTTCAATATTGCCCCACGGGTATTAGGATATGTTCAGTTGTCCATGCTGGCGATTGAGTTGTACCGTTGAGACGATAATTATTAAAAACAACGAAACAAACTCACTTGAGGATTTGTGTGATTTTATTTAGTATGATAGTTATTTTGATCACTTCGTTACTATAACTAAATAGCTTTGGTTTGATTTGACTCTTCTCTGTCCGTTTGAAACAATTACGAATTCAATTAGAACATCAAACACATTTGTTTTAATTAAATAAAATAAATGTGCAAAATAAAACTTAAATCTAACTTTTCCCAGAAGTACATTCGAGTGTTATCCGATGACGTCTTTAAATCCTTGTGTTTAATTCAATCGATATCACACGTCGGACACCTCAAACAAATGTCGTGATATCGGAACACAGAGAACGGCTAATGTTTGTATACACGCGCATGTGTGAGTATTCCGCGCGGCGACAGTCTCTTGCGGGGGAAGTGAGGTATCGCGAGTCTAGTAGGTAGTAGGTACTATATTAATTCTGTGCCGAATCGAAATCGGCTAAAAGTCAGCTCCTGTTGTATACGAGTATTATGACATTGTCATTAGAATGTCGAATAGTCTTTTCGGTAACTGTATGAATTGAGTTTCTTTTGTCCTTTCTTCTCTGCGGAACAATTTTTCGAAAGGGTAGTAGATGAATGATTTGTATTAATATTTGGAGTTTGAATTGAGAACCTTCCTAGCCCTTCGTAATAGTGACGAAAATGATAGCAGAGAAAAATTTCTCGTCACTCCCTGGAGATATGATTGCGACTGTCCAGTAGCCTCGCTCTATTCTTGGACTCCTATTTGTGGATACTCTCACCAATGTGCAGACGAAATGGACCGTAGCATTGGAACGCTAGAGCTTATATTAAGTGCTAACAGCGAGCGCCATCCGACCTTCTCGCGCTCAAAGGGAAACCGAGCGAAAGGACCCACTCCTTGTCTCTTATTTATCTTAATTTCGCTCGCCAAAGAAGTGACAAATGAGGATTACGGCTGTACTCGTATGAAATCGATGTCATTCTCGCTTAGTGACATCTCCGCAGAAATGTTTATGTTCGTAGCGTAATTTGTAACTACGTATACCTTCTGTGCTTTGGTTGCTTAAATGGAATGACTAATTCTGTTTGCAAAACATACTTGTAGTCAGATGTAGCATTTGTGTTACAAGTTTTAGCAATACGATATTCAGCGCTCACGTCTCACTCACCTGATACGCGAGATGGATCAATTGTAAACCTGTTCCTCAAACAAACCAGTTATTTTCTAGGTGCCTGATTCATTCGATACAAATAAATACACAGAAGTGTGGTCAGTGTCATCTCTGTGCTGTAAAACAAAATCGCGAGAGCTTCGTATCCAATTGACGTATTAACTTGGACCGCATTTTCTCTCGCGTTTTCGAACTACTTCATCGACCGAAAAATAAAATATCAAATGACAGCTCAAAGCACCGGGCGTATTCAAAGCAAATGTATGCCAAATTCCTTATAAATGCAAATTAGAACTATCCATCTTCATCCTTAGCTATTCTGGTAACAGGTGTAATCGATTGTTGGCAGAAATATAGCATTCAGTTAGCGCAATGGACAACATACGACACCTTTTATCGATCTCGATAGGGGACGGGTGAGCCCCACCACAGAGCTCTGTCATTAAGAGCTTCATCTTCATCACCATTACCATACTGATTCGTACGAACGCTTCTGAAACCACCGCATAAAATCTTTATGGACTCTTATGCCTCTCAGTTCACGAATCAGTGCTGTTAACAGTAACATTTCCTATTTATAAATCTTATACATGCACAAATAAAAACTTTATTACTCACGTCGAGGCGTAGTTTTTCCATTATACTACGATTAATTTTCTCGATTGAGTGCGGTGCGTCTAACATACTGCAGGTACGAGTAGCACTCAATGGGAGCTCACTTTGAGTTCACTTGTTAAACTATCGTTATAGTTGAGATTGTTCCCGGAAGCGTATGCTGAAAGTTCAGTAAGCCGGTTTGTTCCGATGCTGAAATCGATGAGGCTTTGTTTGGTTACAAAGTTCTACATTATTCATCTTTATGCTCTTTGTGAAATGTTTTCTTTTTGTCTGGCACTTGTCCGTCATTTAATTTGATGGTAAGTGGCGACAAGACCGTTGAATAGAAAGCATGCTTACCTAGAAGCCTCCCCGCTATTTGGCGGTAGACTTAGGTAACATGAACATAGTAGAAGCTATCCAGACGGACACATAAAATACCATACGACCAATCAAACCGAGTACCGATAGGTATCCACCCTGTGAATCGAACCCGGCCATCTGACTAGATTGTGAGCGTTTAGCCATTAGGCTGCATAGGCGGCTAAGAATGAGTGAGGTTGTCCTGGATTACATGTACTAACAACAGATAATAACGTTTCTAATTGTGGAAGATATGTTTTAATTGTCAAATAAATTGTTGAATTTAATCTGAAAAGTTTATCACGAATCTGTGTAATGTATTGTATAAAATTGAGACGCTTTTAGTTAAAGTTTGTATGCAATGCAATCTAAAAACAAAACTTCTCACACAGAGAGAAGTCAATATACTAGTCGAAGCCCATTATAGTTTTAGCACGCGTTTACCGATATACTCGTAGGCTCCCCAGCGAGCGCGAGCGCTACCGCGCGGTCTAGGCAATTTAATTAAACCTGTTGTACGTTTTATTTCGCAATTGGTTCGGTGTTCGCTTTGATTGTCTGTCGGCTTGCGAGCCTTTTGTCCTTTACTCTGTAACTACACGGTGAGTTACCAACTCACTCTCTCGACTGTACACTTACACGCGCCGCCACAACAAAGTTATACGACAAAGCTTTAGTTAGATGTTTAGCGACAAAGTAAACGTTTTCCGCCCTCTGAAAATAATTTTGTAGTTGACGCAATTTTTCACGGCGAGAAGTCGATTAGAATGCATTATGTGGGTTATGTTTCTACGTGATTCATGGTTCTCAGGGGTGTGATAGTTTTCCAATATTTTAGTTAAACGGTGGAAAGAATAGAATATAAACAGAAGGATAATACTAACAGTGGGTAAACTTGCGGTGCAGGCTCTGATAACACCCATTCTTTTACGCATTTTATCAAAATACATGACGGCATAATTTATAAATAATTGAACAATATTTACAGGAAGTCTTGAAATTCACAGGTAATTCCTGAACTTGTAAAGTTAGTTTTTCTTACGAATAAACGAATAGCTAAAAAGTTAGTTGGATAAATCCGTTTCTCAGTTTCCGAAAGAAATAAAAGTGTTCGTTTACAAATCGTGCCAGTTTTAATGAAAACATTGGGGTGTAAGGCAGATGTCGAAGAGGACAATTAGAAGTTTTTTGTAGCTTCATTAATGGACTGCAGAACACAGGCTGTCGCGACGGGCCCTGACTTGCTAATGTTCTTTACAAAATCTCAGAAGAATGAGAGCGATTTTGTGTACTGGTACTGAAACTTTACCTTCCTTATTAACTACATAATTCACTTTATTTGTTTTGTTTCCCGTATATATAATATTAAGCACTAATATTACCTATGAAGTTGATGTTTTTTCTACTGGCTAATTTCGACATAATGAACTTGAACAAAGACGCCAAAATTCTAATATTATCTAGTCATAGACAAGTTTTGTCTAATGTAGACGAGCGTTTGTTTTATTATTTTGATGCCATTAAGTTTAACTTTCCGTTTTATAGGATTCAGTTCAGGGGTACTAATTTCCATAACTTAAGCACCCTACCAAAAAATGTTTTTTGTTAGTACTAAATGGTCAATTTCTCGTAATTGTGTTGCATTGCTGCAACGAAATGGACCATGTTTTCAAAAAGACTATAATAATATCGTTATCATTTCTATGATTTGCTGATTCAGCAAAAACTAAGCAACCGTCAGATCATAACAATTAAAAAATATACCAAGCTAATCTTAAAATTCAAGTCGGTAGTATAAAACGGCAATTTCACATATACGCACCTAATACATAATTTCCGGTTATCCGATATGATCTAGATGATCTAGAATGACTCATCACCATCAGCCGGGAAACGTCTACTGCTGGACTTCTTGGTATGAATGACTCTTGCCTGTCATTAAAGCATACGATTAAAAATACATTGAAACTATTTCCAGTTATTATATATATTATATTATAACTTCTAACACAACAGAATATCATAAGTATCAATTCAGTATTAATTAGGCGCTGACTTACCAAGTTTATTTAGAGATATGATGGTGTATTTCAGAGGACTACCTCCTATATATTGATTTTCACGTTCCTCAACCGTACAAGTCCGTTGCCGCTTTGGCCGAAGGGTCTATGCTCTATCTATATTAGTCTACTCGTCTATTGTATAATTTGAATAATGTCTGCCACAGTGAACACCCAATTCAATGTGTTTCAGTGTGTTGATTTTGTGCCCCTTTATTGGTTACTGTTAGGATAAAGATTTTTCAATACAAGCTTTTTAGGACGAAACATTTTCGTCCCTTCTGTTCAAATTATGGATTTCATGGAAGCGTTCGTGTTTTAAACTGGACCGATTTTACTAATGCACGCCTTAGGGCAATTTCTTCTTTTATCGTGAGCACATTAATAATTTGCCGGGTTTCATGTTCCATGATTTGGAAGTCTTTTGATCAAAAGTGAATAGCAGCTTCTGGCTAATCAGATGAATTGTAGGACAAGTGTGGACCTGTTAGCTACAAAATAAGCACAGCAATTCAATTTTAAAAGAAATGTATTCAAAATTGTATATAAAAGTGACATCACCTATAGTTCAGCAATCTGTAGAAGATTCTCCACGTCAAAGATTGATGGTGTGCGCTCCTGGATGTTACGGCGAAGCAGAGCGCCTGTCGTACAATAAATTAAACCCGACTCACATTAGACGCTGAATAATAAAACTTGCAATCATCCTGCTCGTTCTCACGGACAGATCCTGTGTGTGACAAAGACAGACTATAAACAGATCAGCGGTGATAGAGCTGGACAGCTTTTTTGTTGTTCCACGAGCCGGGACAACCGTTAACCGTAACTTTGTTCCCGTAATGAAGGCAGACTAAATACTTGTTGATTCATCATATTGACTGCTTTCTAGGCTATTTTAATTAAGTTTTCGATACACGAAGATCTCAATAAAGGCATGCCATTGAAACCCGAAACATCAACCATAAGTTTTGCGTCATTGACACTTCTAGGAAGTGTTCAAGTTGCAAATGTACATGTTATTATCAAATAGGAATATATTCAACGAAATTGAATATCTTAGCCCTCTCAGCGTCGAATCACCAGTGATTTTAATTAGCGACAATCGCATTACCAAAAACCTCGTTTCAACTACGGTACCAAGTATTTCATACTTACTTATTTAGGTTACACATAACAACTTTGTGAAGCGAGCCGGCCAGATTACTTCTTTGGCCATGGCGTATCTGCAATCGGTAAATGGTTAGTTTAAGTCCCGATATGCGAAGTATTCACATGGAATGTCGCCGTCGGTATGCTGTACTGTACTTATGTGCTCGGACAGACTGAATTTTTTCTTATCGACGATGCATTTTCTGCAAGTTTTCAATGCGAACGACTCGGACGCAGTGATGCCTAGTCACCGCGACCGAGTTTCTTTTATTTATTTCATGATTTATTGAACATCGAATGATAGATAAATACCGAAGAAATGCTCGGAGAAACGTTTTTTGGGATCAGATTAGCAGGTTTCGGAATTACTTTTTACTGTGATTTAAAATACACAAAAACTCGGAATGTGGTTCTCTAAAAAGTCAGGACATTGCCCGTTGCAAAAGCAGGCCTGCAGCCAGTAGCAATATCAGTGGATATTTTTTCGCGATCTTCTAATTTTCTCAGTAGGATATTAAGCGCGGCAGTAATAACCCTCTCCCGTCATCCATCACGGTCTGCAATCGTCCCGCTGTCAGTTCTATTCCGGGACGCTCCGTTTTCGCTAATGATTCCCGCCGTGAGATCATGCGACATTTACAAAAGCCGATTGTGCCGACAACGCGTTTAAATCGCTTCTTCATCTTCTTGGATATTGTCGGCGAGAAATTATCTCGACGCTCGCTGCATACTTGCATCTTCGTCCTTAAAATACTGACAGGCAAAGCGCGAAACGAAGAATGAAACAGTTTGTTATTAACTGCAGGTTTCTAGTGTTTTGTATATGCACTTACACACGACGTTGATTTATTGTTTCCAGAACATAAAAATGACGAATCGACTATGAAATAACATGTGAACATAAACGCAGCAACAGCTATCCAACAGATAATAATTTAGCAAAGTACGGGAAAGCGCTTGTTGAGCATTTCAGTGCTTTGTTTACGTCCGCTCACGAGTACACAGCAGCTTTTTACCAAAGCTCATGTATGAATGTTACGTATGCAACGTTCCACGTGAGAGAGTTTATAATTTATTTGCCTCGCAGTTTTCTGGCGACGATTTTCCCACAGGGGCGGCGTCTCAAACGAACCGAGCCCGCCCTTTATGTGGTTTTTTGTGGCGGCACAAAATGCCCCTGTGGAAAACATTCAGTGATAACTGGTAACAATCGCAGCCGCCCGGATGCCCAGCTCCATTCCACGCATACCGCGCTGGACCTCGTGCAGCTTTTTCAACTTCCAGCTTCGAGCGCGCTCGCCTCCACTCGTGACTCCAACACAAAATGACCATCATTATTTTAAACTACATTAGTTTAACTTTTATCAATCGCATCGAAATCTCAGGCATTCGTTTTGAACCGATAGAAACTTCCGACTGCACTGTCGACCGAATTGAATAGTTTCGTCTGTGATTGAAATCCTTAGCGTAGGTAGTAGTAAAAAGTACGCGTACAAGTCAAATGTCACGGTGAACGATTAACATTTGGAATAGCGACATTCTGTCGAGATTTTGAACTCACGGCATAATCGCATACCTGCACTTTTATAGTGTGAATTATATTCATTATTTTCGAAACAAAGCAGTTTCTCTTAATATGATCTAATTTCTAAAATAGCTGAAATTTCTGTTTTTGCATATATTTAGTACTAATGGATGCTCCAATACCAAGAGCGTTTTGGTCCACGGACTGTTCATTAGTAGAGGCGCGCTTCAGTCCCGCGTATTTCATTGTTCCATTGTTTTATTTGCCTCTGACCGGTGCTTACTGAGAGATATACGAGTGCAGACCCCGGACCAACTGCTGACACCTGTAAACAGGGATAGCATTTGCTATTTTTTCACTAAGCAACTGAAACTAATCCCACTTCTGAAACTGCTTTACACCACAGAATTCATGCAAACGGAACATTTTCACGCTCCGTTGTGCTACAGCTCCTAGGTTTTTATTAATGTCCTATTGTTTCTTTAATCGTCTACTTTAGATTTGATAAAACGATAAGTTTACGTTAAAAGCATAAAGTTAAGTAAAGCGGTAAGGTCGCTGCCGGTAGTGTTTCTCGACCAAAAAGCGTGGCCGTCAGATCTGGTGCCCGATTTCTGTTATCTCTCCGTTCGATCGCCATTTGTCTGACATTGCTGCGCTGTTGAGTCTCGGAGACGTCGATTTTTCAACTATCAAATAAGCTAACTCGCATACAGATGTAAATAAAAACCTTCGTTAAGATTACTGTCGTAAAGATTCGTTAATTAGTAAAGCTCCAGTTTGCTTGCAATTGTACAATGTACATTGCTGAGTACACATAAACATTGAGTTACAGATACGAAATTGGAAAGTTGATCTTGCGTGAGCTACAGCTGTCTTCGAGTAGATGATCATTTGTCTCGACTTTTCAATGTTTTCGGCTATTCAAGTTCGTTCGGTGCGACGCGGCTGCCGCACAAATCTCACGCTAGATGTATCGCTGTTCCAGTTAACTGACAATAAATCGTATGTTTAGCGAGGCAGTGACTTGTATAATTAACAATAGCGGCATTATACGCGATTTCCAAACTGAGCGACACGGAGAGCGGATCGTTTGTCACGACGCAAATTACTATTTATGAGGATTATCTATACTTAAACGGCGTAAAATAAATCGTTTTGTGTGTTAGCATAACGTTTTGAGCGAGTAGTTCTCGTAATGGTCTACCTTACTCTATTCAACTGCTTAAATGTTACGATAATCACAATGTGCCCGTAGTTAACATAAAGTTGTTTACGGACACAGCCTGGCCTAATAAATGAGCACGAGACTTCAGGCAGAAAATTCTTCAAGCACACCCCTGAACTCTATACAATGTTAGGCTTTGAGAGTTTAAGGTTCCTCGTATATTTACAGTTTGCATCGTCGCATTTAATTGTATTTTCAGTTCAAAAATTAGTTTTTTGCCCGCGAATTCGTCAGAATTTAACCCACTGGAGAAAAAAATTCGACCACGATCAAATGGCTTATGTCCTTCGACATACCCTTCAATGGACCCTTTACAAAAATGAAATTGTTAAACTCCATCACGTAGCTAAACGTAAAACAAACAAACGCAATTTCGTATTTATAATATTCGTTTAGTTTGAATTCAATTAAAAATGGCGTTTTCCGGTAGTATATTTAATAAACTGTTATGAAATTGTCTCTCTTTAGAACATAGGTATTCAGTGTTATATAATAATGTGAAAACGGTGAAGTGATTCTTACAGGTAGTAAAAGTAAGATTGAGTGCTCAAAACTGTATAAAAAACTGCTGACAGTCAATCCAAAAACAACCATAGACAAGTTACAATTAAATTTGAAGTTCTTGAAGTAGTGAGACATAGACAATTAAAAATAATTCAAACAATCATTTTGACTAATTTTCTTTTACTTGACACTGGCAGTACCATCACCTCCATGATGAAGCCATAACTTTGAAGTTGAAAACATACCGCCAAAACTTGCTTTGCAATTTGTTTACTGTTTGTAAAATTATTCACCACTTTGATATTTTTGATTAAGCACGCTTACAACTACAACTAGAAATAAACAAATGAATTGACATACGATTAAGTTTGATGATTATATTAATCATCACTAGAGATGCAGTATTACTCCAAATCTACACTCAATATCTATAGCCATAATTCCGAAACCAGCTGGTAACGTAAGCATAAAAATATCCGCAGTAACGTTACATGATTTCACATATAGGAGCTTTACTCGTAATACATAAATAAGGCATTGGTTAGCTGAACAATCGTGGTCCGTTGGGCATTTGGTGAGATTCCGGTCCAAGCAGTCCGGACGGACACGTGTGCCTGCCCCTGCATGCCTTGAGGGGTATGCAGACCCATGCAGCTTGAATTTTGCCTCCTATGCAGAATATTCCATGCAACCTATGCCAGTCCTGACTAGAAATGCTATTGGTAAATGGAATACGGGTTTACCTACATCCAAACTTAGTAGTAGTATTTTCCTGAATCTCTTTATCAAGAGTTTGTGTAATTTTAACCATGCGATGATAAGAAATAGAGTAGAATATTGGTATTTGACTGTAGTCAACATAAGTAGTAGTTTTTATTTTATATAAAAAATATTCTTAGTCAATAACGCTATTAGTTGCGGCTGAAACTCGGACACTTTTTCAGCTTTTTTATTGTGATCTAGGAGTTTTAAATCAAGAGTTAATATACATTTTTAAGCCCCTTATTGGGTTGAGGCTTCGTGTCAGCTTTCTATCCAGCGTCCTTATTGTCACTTGCAATCAGGCGAGATGAAGGCCAATTGGCCCTTTCTCAATTATGCGTAAAAATCATATATATATTTTAAATCTATTTTGGTAAAAAGAAAGCCTTTATATTTTTAATGTAGATCATTGCTTTATCACAATCTCAAACCTACGTGACGAATATGGTCAAAGAGATGACGCGAGATGCTAGAAGCTTCATCAACACACACTCGTAACATACAAACAATAGAATAATTTTAACCGCCTACGTGGCCTAATGGCTAAATGTTGAATTTACAATGAGGAGGTTCCGGGTTCGATTCCCAGTGGGGGTACCTCTCGGTACTCGGTTTGGTTGGCGGTAGGGGATTTTCCATGTCCGCCTGGCTAGCTAGTACATACCATGTTACCTAAGTCTGCCGCCATTTGAAGACTACAAGGGACACGGAAACTCATCCGGAACTGAGTATCCGATTATTCTCGTATTATATGTAGAACAGCGTTGAGCATAAAATAATTAATTTTAAAACGTAAGAACATACTGCTAATTTTCTATTTTTCATTGCTATACTTTCTCCACCCCAAGTATTTGTAAGCGACATTAATTTTATCTTCATGTTTCGCATGTAAATACATAACAAACGCAGCGTAAAAAGAATATTAAGATTAGGTCAGCCGTAACCTAATCTAATAAGTTTAGCAGTAAAATTAAATTGGTGCCTAATTAAAATTGTATTACAAACACAAGTCATATCAAAGGTTACTGCCTCAGGTAGCGTTATAAATAAAAATTTTACGATTTTTTTAACAAATACCCACAAACCTCTTGAGTTTGTGTGTTTATGATTTAAGCCGTCATAACTTTCTGCTAAAGAAAACTTTTAAAAGCGCGACATAAATCGTAACTTTATTACTACAAAACTGACATTAATAAGCGTGTGTAGTTACACACAAAGGTGCCTGTGACTAGACATCACATTCTGCGGTTTATCAAATACGCTCAATTAATTACAAGAGTTATTAAATCTGCAAGCCTTAGATATAATTACCAGAGTACAGAGTAGGGGTCATATCGTTCAATGTTTTAGCAAAGAGAAATTCTTCTTCTTCTTTAATTAAATAATAAATAATGATTCAAGGAATTTATTTATTTTGAACTAAGTAAAATGAAAAACTGCGATGTCAATTCCGAGCGCAATATTAATCTACTTTTGCGATTTGTGACGATTTAGGGCTAACTATGGATTTTTCTGAGTTCATCCCCTAAGAGGGTAGATACAAGTTTTAAGATGGGATATTATTATCTATTCTACGCTTATACATCGGGGACGACGACTGTAGTCGGATCCAGATAAAATATGATCTTATTTATTTTTAATATTAACTCACCAACTCAATAAAATTTTCTATAAACGAATATACTAGTATGTATCTATCGATTATTAGATTTTCGTTTGTATGAATCTCTGTAGAAGCGAAATAGACGGGAAATCCACTGCTGCGTAAGAGAAGGACAAAAAAAAACATTATTTCGAATTTATAATGGAAGTTTCATTTTAAGTATGAACAGAAAGTTAACGTTTGTAATATTGACCACTTGGATTATCTTGAGTTTGGCTTTGAATAATATTTTCAGACATTGCGGCTTAGTATTATTTGTTTGGTAGAATAGTTTTGCTTAGTTTTTGCAGAATTAGCAACCAAGGCGAGTAAACAATAGCTTCTTAAATATCGTGGTCCACCGTGTCAGAAATGCAACGCAAACAGTAGAATAATATATCATGTGCTACAAACTACATGTACTACAAACAAACGAGCGTAAGGTTTTTAATTAGGATTATATGTTCAGGAAATTATAACAACTGAATGGCACCCTATAAAACAGAAGTCCTTGAACAATCGAGGACTGGGTTCAATAGTGGCTCGTACCAATGAGTTCCAATTTGCTATTTAGAATTTATGTACGGATGATAAAAATAATTACCATTGGCTTTTCGGTGCAGGAAAACATCGTGAGGAAACCTGCACACTTATGAGAGGAAATTCAAAGGTGTTGTGTGAAGTCTACCAATCCGCACTGGGCGCGCGTGGTGGACGATGTCCCATACACTCTCTGTAGGAAAGTAGGGACATATAAAGGCTTTTGATGTGTAGTGTACCTTTATTAAACAAATGTTCGTAAAGACAAAAATTGCCCATAGGATAAAGGGTAACCTATCAATAAGTGTGAAATAGTATTGTATAATTTATCGTTCGTATTTATATGAACTTGAAGAGAAGAAGAAATTTTTGGTCATTTTTTTCTTAGTGTTGTTATAATTATTTAATATTCTCCTTTTCAGGTAAGTGACAAATGGAAAGTTCGAGGTGATCAGTACAAATACGTAATGCATCCCGCCGGGTACTACGCTAATCTCGGTAAGATGTTCAATTCAACACAATTTATCATAAATACAAATATTATTCTTTAATCAATATTATTATCACAATCCCCGTAATCATTTTTACAAAACTGGGTTTTTCCATAATTATCTCTTTACGTTGCTATTCTCTTTTGAAATGACAAACCTTTTCATTTCTTATCAGTAGTAGTCAACTTATCATTTCCACTGTCTTCTGATAGATTAATGTATGACGTAATTAATCAATTTAGCTAATTTCCGATATAATGTTAAACATATTTTATGATCTGTATCAGAATTATTGTCAATTATGACGACCTTTATTGACCAGGTTGATAAAAATATATTTTCTAACGTGAATATTTTCTAATCGTTGAATTGTGTAAATATAGCGCTCGTGCGTCGGTTTTGCGAGAACTTGGCTGTGCACACTCTGCGCTCTTGTGCGCTGAACGACTGACACATTTTAAAAAGGATTTTTCCGAAAGTTTCTAAAGTGATAGCCTTCCGTTTGGCTTCGCCGTAGTCGAGTAAAAATGGCCTACTATGTACCATCGGGGATTGAATCTGCGACCCTACCTAAAGTATACCAACGCTTTACACACAACTAGGGTGTGGAGGTGATACATGTATGTATCATCAGTCAATATACGGATACATTTAACATTTAACCGCCTCCATCGCCTAATGACCAACTTTTGGACTAACAATCCCGGTCCCGGGTTCAATTCCCAGTGGGGGTATTTATCGCTACTCGGTTTGGTTGTTGGTGGTAGGGTATTTTCTGTGTCCGCCTGGCTAGCTACCATGTTACCTAAGTCTGCCGCCAAACACTGTTCTGTTCCGGTATGAAAGAGCAGAGAAAGGGCCTCATTAGATTGAGGATTCTGGGTGCGAACGTTTACCATCCAACCGGTCTTATCGTCACTTATCATCAGGTCAGGTGAAGGCCAAGTGCAACAAAAATACATCTATGTTTGCAATTTTCTCATACGGTACACGCGTCCAATATACATATTTATGTAAGTTACGTATTCCGTGTCATCAATTGATTCCGCTATGATAAGGTTGGAATAAATTATATGAATATTATATTAATATATTTTCCTCTTAATTAAAATAAATACGCTCAGCTTTATAAATTTACAAAACTTAGCGAAGTTATTAAAATATACTTTTTTGATAATAAAATTGTCGTTCGAGTGGAAAAAGTATTGTTTCACGCTGCATTTTGCAAATAGTCGATTTTAAAACATGAATTATGGATTCTTTAGAGTTTTCTGTAGCGGAAAATCAACAAGTTATACGGAGACTACAAGAGGTATCGTAAATGAGACATTTACATAGCAAATCAATTGAACCTAGTGACACTGTAGGGAACAGGTGATTCGGCAGTGAAGTGATCAATGCTCGTTGGGTATTCATATATTTTTGTTTGTTTGTTTGTTTGTTTAGTTGATTTGTAGTACTTCTGTATAGTTTTAAACGCCTTTTAGAAAGTGACACTACACTCAATACTGTAAAGGTCATAGCTTCCCAATCGTCATTTACTGTGGTTCTGTAATTAAACAAGATCTCTAATTATCTGATTTACAATTGTTTACTGATCTTTCTCTGGCTTCTATTTCCTTAGCGTCGAGCCTATAGTTCCTAAGACGCTTACATTCCCGCAAGCATAAAAAGCGAAGTTTTAATATTAATAATCCGATTTTTAGTACCTATGTGGTCGACGATGTTAGGCGTAGGTCTAGACTCCTAAGTCTTCATCAAACCTTCAGGGAACACGTTAATCTGTATACCAAAAGCTTTTGCAGTACGCGAAAAGGCATAATGAAAGTGGAAGCCAATCGCTTGGTGCGACTTGTAGGAACTTACACTTTTGGATATAAATAGTTAGTTTTTACGTGTTAGTCCTATGATCATCATCAACAGCCTATATAAGAGTTCAGGATTACTCTCTTACAGAGATTGTATGGGCCATAGACCACTAGGGACCAGTGTGCATTAGTAGACTTTACACACATCTGTAAATTTCTTCTCAGGGGTGTGCAGGTTTCCTCGCGATGTTTTCCTTCACCGAAAAGCCAATGGTAATGATTTTTATCATTCGTACATAAATTCCAAATTGGAACTCATTGGTACGAGCCAGGATCAACCCCAGACCTCGATTGTTCAAGGACTACCGCCTACCCAACTGGGCTACCATGGCTTTATAAAAACTATGTTATGTCCTGTACCAATGCATAATGGCTATTATTTTAATTTGCCTATGAGCCTGCGGTTTGGGTAAATCCTGATGCTGACCTTGACTGGTAACATGATTTGAGTCACACACAACATTGTGGCACCTGCGTGTTAAACACGCGAATAAAGTATTTGTTTACAAATTCGATAGGTACGCTAGACGATTGAAATAGATTTGTTACTTGACTAGATAGAAATGGAAATCTGGTAAATACTGAAGGCCATATCGACCGGTAGTCCAGAGATGTTAAAATTTTCAACGTTGGACGGTTTGTATATACTCGTAGGCCTCACCTTTAATAAGGTACTGCACGATATTTTGTATATGAAAGTCACTATTATGCACGGAATTAGTAAAATACATTGAAAGGACTTATTTAGGTTAGCCATTGAACAAGGGCACACTCTTATTGAAATTTGATAGAAATACATAAGTAATTAGTAATCAATACCAACTATAAATAACGTTAATGACATCTAGAAAAATTGTCTTCCTCAATTTCGGAATATCCGTGCAATCATTTTCATGTACGAATTATATTTTCATACGTAAAATTTATGACATGTATAATAATAATAATTTTCTGTCTAAACTGACGATAAGGCCGTTGGATGGAAAGCGTGCGCACCCCAAAGCCTCAATCTAATGAGGCGCTGGCTCTGCTACCTTTTGTACCTGAACACAACAGTGCTGTTAACACTGATATTTGGTGGCAGACTTAGATAACATGGTGGCAGCTAGCCAGGCGGACATAGAAAATGCCCAACCACCAACTAAACCGAGTACCATTAGGTATCCACCCCCACTGGGAATCTAACCCGGGATCTCCGGATTGTAAGGCCAAGTGTGTAGCTATTAGGCTCCGGGGCCGGTTAATTAATAAGATCTTAATGAATACGATTTATATTTAACTGAATCACCACTTGATGGTTACAAACTCGTAGCAGCCATTTTGAACCATTTCGACACTTAAATTAACTGAAATTATCTCTACAAGTCTCAGCTCTAGCGAGTGTTATTATATTTTCCAACGACAAGCATAAGGAAAATTTTGTAGACTGTTCATGTGAACACGAAACAGATTTACCCATTCCTATGTATGAATGAATAATAAGAGCTTGTATGTAAGTGCTGTACACTTCCGTTGTCGTTCAGAAATGATTTTTATTCAGAGCTGTGTCATATTACGACATAAATTTTGTCTTCATCGACGTGCGTTACAACGATGTTCATATCTCCTAATCTACCACGAGTATAGAGTCGTGACTAGACTATGTCAACTGTTTTAAACATCTCATATTCTATACGGCTTTGTCTCTTGGCTCTATACTGAACATGATATGTCTATGAACGTGTTTATGTGCCCGATTACACCCTCTGCTTCCCGGCCTTTGTTCCTCTCACGGCTGGATTTATTTCTACCTTATTGTTTAAATTATATCGCCGTTGCTCGGGGCATGGCGAAATGCAAAGTCCCGCATGCGAGTACGGGCTGCCTTTAGGCGCTCGCATCAACGTTAGAAACGTTGACTTTATCGCCCGGAATAACCATAAAAGTATGATTTATAAACGTCACCTCACCACTACTCCGCGCAATAAAATCTACGGCTCTGTGCCATATGCGACTAAGTCGCGCCGTTTCTTTCCGATGAGGTTTAATATTATGCCTAATGTGTATTTTTGTATGGTTAATATTTACGTACATAACTGGCTTATTCTGTCATAATGAGGTGCTCTGAAATCGTTGAGCCGCTAATATCCGTTGTTGAGCCATCACGGTGGCAGTAATGTGACTCGATTTGAATAAAGCACAGTCAGTGGCCACCTACTACGACCGGTGTGAAATTATCATACGGTTTGTTTTGGTTTTAACGTTGACCTCGTCGTCTTGTTGTTGCTGATGAGGCGGGTAATGAAGCCGCGCGCGGGTGCAGCGCCGCTGCAGCGTGCGGGCCCGACGCCGCCGCCGCAGCCTGAAGCGGCTCGGACGCCTCCACCGCCCGCGACGTGACATAACATGGGTCGCCCCGCCCACGCGCTCTCGCTCACCCGCCGCCCGTGCGAGCGGGACGCAGCGCTCCCTCCGTCGAAGCCTTCACACCGTACCGTTTCTAAGAAAAGCCAACTGTTATTATCCACCGCGGATTGTTCTCGGCCTCGTGCCGCTTTATTTTGCTCCTCTCATGAATGAATCGGCCCGCAGGTGCGCACCCTCGAGCACTAAATTCGACAGCGATTACCCACTTCTAAAATTCGCGTAGTTGCTCGCCAATCTTCGGCACGCCACACGATAATTTCCAGTGGCCGATGCTTCTGCGCTTTCGGATAATCGTCTGGCTTCACAGGAAGTTGTGATTTGGGAACACTTTCACCGTTTATTCTGCTCAAAGATTTGGCTCTGCACGCTCCTGCTGTCAGTCCACCCACGCCTTATCACGTTTCGATGCGTTCACAATGGACGAGCCGAGCCATCAATCAGACATGTATTGGCATCATTGCGTGTTATAATTTCGGCATGCATGATACTATCGTCTCTTGCCAACGATTGAATAATCGGAAAACAGATGCGTTTATTTATCATTTAATTAAATTCATATATTTTAATATAGAGCAATTAAAATGTATCACTCTTATGAGATGTGAATGAACGGCATTGTCTCTTCTACCAATGTTAAACAAGCGAAACAAAACAACTGTGTGTTTAGAAGCCACTGAACTGTTAAATTAAGAATAAAAACACAAGTTTTGGAAGCGTGACAAATCCATAGGGCAGCCGTGAGGACGGTAAAGTCTTTGGCACCGGCTTCATGTAATAAACATGAATTGATTTATAGCGGTAGGCACACACGCACATTAACTGATAGAGTTTCCTGTGCTAACACGCCAAATATTACGCTTTAGAAATTTCAGAATTACGTGTTTCCCCACTCATACGCCAGCTAGTGTTTTGTCTTTGAACATTTATTAACCGCCCACGCTTGACTTGATCTCTCACCATTCAAGATCTAAATCTACATTTTTCGGATTCGCTAGAAATGCTTTTTGCTAGAAAGTCGTAAAACTTGTTTTTAGTCCTCTCGAAGATATATGTATTTGTCACCGCGCTGTCTAATAACATCAGCTTTCCGTGGCTATAAAATCTTGTGTGTCTGTTTATTTAATCAATTTCAACTTTTTTCCCGCCATATTCGCTCGACCAGTAGCTAGACAATACGTTTCTTCATAATCAATAGTCTTGAAAATATGATGACATAGTGTAGTAGTGGAGTGGATAGCTAGTATCCGGATTAGCCTGGTTAAGGAGTTTCAACTTTAAATCATTTTTTACAGAAATTATGTAAGCATAGTCCCTCTAAGACCGATCATATTCGACTAACTTCTTAGAGGAACCAAATGAAGAAAGAACGATAAAAAAGTTTACTTCACCCTTTTCTTTATAGGACGCCTTTCCAAAAGTAGAAGTTAAATTCATTCCGATATTTTTAAGTAAATAAAGTAGCGTGGAGCCTCTAGTAGTTTGAGATAGGTTAAGAGAGGAGGAGGGGGTGTTATGTTCCAGCAATGAACGCTTCCAAGCTGATTATGTGTAGACTCTATCTTTATTAGAATTGTAGATTACATTTTAACGGCTCATTTATTTGTGTATTGACATTACATTTTTATATTGATAAGCAAAAATTTAGTAAACTTTACTTTTAAGTACCTAACCTAAAGTGTCGTTGTAGGGGTATCAAACTCCGTATAGTTGGCAGATGACTTACACACATTTATAAGAACCAGCGTAAAACTTGATTTCGTAAATCACTTGTAAAAAATCAATGAGTCAACGAAATGAAGTGAAATTTTGGAGTCGAGCAAAACGACAGAATGGAATGCCAATAATCGGACAAGTACCCACGATTCAGTAACGGTCATTTTGCTTCGTCAAATTTGACATTCGAATTTACAGCAGTTTCGGCATCTACCCTCCCTGATCACCTGATCCCTGATGCTAGTAATTATTGTGTAAAACTCATTGTCAGTCCCTTGGAAGTTTCCCTTAGCTAAGAGACAAAGGGATACACCAGTGACCCTACTATAAAGTCACGCGGTCAATATCTGCATCTCGGAATCCGTTTCAACAGACGCTTAAAAAGGGGTAAAAGTCATCTGGCATAAAAAAAAATTTCTTCATTTTCCCACTAAATAACTACTAAAAACTATCATAGACTATTTACAAGCTCTTTGAAAATTGGTTAACGGGTATGGGTAAAATTGTAATGAGTCATTCGTCTGCTCATTGCTTTTCTTAAAAATTAAAATAGGCACGGGCCTATTAATTACAAAAAATCATAAAACTTCATTTACATGTTTTGAAGTGGGTTAGAAAGAATTTTTTTTATTATTTATTTGTTTTTGGAAAACTTACAGGCTAATAACAAAAATAGAAATTACAAACTAACTTAAAACTATTCCTAATTACAAGTTTCCACCTATGGGTGTCTACATAATCTAACGTTATTCTTTAAAATAATGATGTTAGTTTTACAGTGTATAGTGAATAAGTATTGAGATATAAATGTAAATAAGTGAACTAGAAGAAAGAGAAATAGAGAGAACGAAATAGTGTTTAGACAAACGAAACTTAAAATAAATCAAATAATAATAATTTATACATACATATGTACACTATATGTACAGAAGCGCGTACTTTCTTTCTACAGGTCTATCGCATAACTTCAGCCGGGTGTCATTTGACGTTCCGTAAACACCGTTCTCGTACCGCTCCCATACCTCAGGAACAGACTCAGTTTTGCGTTGGATCTGAAAGATACATTTTCTTGCATTTACGTAATATATTTATGAAATCAGCTCAATTTTTTGGTTTTTATCCGAATTCAGGACACTTGTTCCATTAAATTTTCAAGAGCTTTGGAGGCGAGTGTACGTGAACACTCAGATAAAGATATTGTTTACGTTTTTGTGATATGTTAATGGCGTTTGTCGTCCGCGGCCATGTTTACTCATGCCAAGTGGAAACTTTTTGGCCAATGTTAAAATGTTACGAATTAGATAATAACATTGCAATTTACATATTTTGCCCAATAACAATAATATGCTGCCGCCATATAGCTTTTCATGATAATGGGAAAATGTACCTCTTTTTACCTTTTCTAACACATTAGCCCCGTCACAGACCTACCGATTCTGTTCTGATGTAAAACAAAATTTAGGTACCGATCGCCACACACCTACCGATCCGAACACGCGTGAAACGTTGCAGGAAGTTCTAGATTGATCAGAACAGAACATATGTATGTACAGAGGTGTGACTGGCATTAGTAGAACTTTAAAAAATCTTTTTAAATAGTATCATCATAAATCGAACGATATTTCAATTCTAGAATAAGTTGTTTGGGTTGGCCGATCTATCAGCCGTGAAACATTTTACATGTCTGTACTTATATTTATATATTTAATCCTACGTCTGCTTACTAAGCGCCTTCACACACGGCTACTATTGGTGTTAAAACTATGATTGGCGCCGTTTCGGCAGCACACTGGTCAAACCGGTTAGCGGCTGTCGTAACAGTAGCCTTAACGATTGTCGGCTCACGATAAAACGATATACTTGTCTTGTTCCGTCTTTTACAGCGAGCTTAAAGCAGCTGCCGCTGACTTCCACCTACTTATCACTACAAAAAACATACATACACGATTTTATTTTTTAAGGCTTACTAACTAATTACACATAATAACAAAAAAAAACTAAACTTGCAAAACAATAGTGTGAGAAGTGCAATTAACTTAAAGGTAAACACATCGTTGTACCGATAATAAGAAAAATAAATTTAGAAAAAAAACTAACAAATCTACATTAGAAAATTCAGTACGAAAACCACTTTTAACGATGTTTTAAATGTAAACAAAGAATTACAATAAATATCCAAATTCTTCTTTTCATTTTATTAGGTCTTCGCTCTGCAATTATTTTTTTAAATGAACAATGTTGCACTGGTTTTCATCTCGCACTATCTCGTTGATACGTATAATAATATACAAGTTTTTTAGCACCAACCAAACCGAGTACCGATCGGTACCCCGCTGGAAATCGAACCCGGCACTTGCGGATTGCTAGTACAACTATGTAACTACTAGGCTATGTTGGTGTTACATAAAGTGAACTCCAGATCATATACAACAAATTACTTCGGCACGGAGACCATCGTTAATGTCTTCATTTATTTTATAATCAACTATTGACCCGACCTTGCTTCGTATGGGTGCAATGTGCTTACGTGGCATCATTTGGCTTCTAGGTGTTGTATCAAGACGAATTATGCACCAGATTTTAAGTAAGACCTTCAGAAATACTGCTGTTGAAGCCGCATCCAATTTTGTGCAGTAGTTTATGCGTGATGCGCGTGCAAACAGGACATAAAAAATTCTAAAGATCATTGCGTTGGCTTCAATTGCTCTTATAAAGACCACTCATATTGTTTTTTTCTTTAACATCTCATATCTACAAACACAGGCCTATTTCAAATGTGCTTTTTGTAATCTTATCTGAATGTATAGACCGGAATCATTAATGAATCACGGTATAATAATGTGCTTTTGAAATATGCACCATATAGTTGCATATTATCTGACACTATCTGATACTTATATCGGAAAATTCTGTTAAATTCGCTTGCAAATATAATTGTAATGACGTATGCGTCATGTAAAGGATACGTTAACTACTTTCAGTAATTATTCGCTCTTTTACTTTGATCTAAACGTTTCTATTAGTTGAATAGTTAAAGAGATTCTGGAATAAGAATTGATTGATATTGATCGAGTGTAAAATGTTCCCTGACTGACTGATTGACATGTAAACGCACAGCTCAAACCGCTGAGGGTAGAAACTTGAAAATTGGAATATCGAAACCCTTGTCGTCGATACATGGCCTCCAAATAGAGTCCCGCCCAAGTGCAGTAATGTGGACACACAACGGGCACAGATCCTAGACAATCCAGGGTCACTCCAGGAGGCGTGCGAGACAATAGAGGCACGCACTTCTTGGAGAAGATCGGCTCGACTAGCTGTTGAGCTGGCTTTACTTCCATTTAAAATACTTGTGTTTGTGCCCCATCAAAAACACGGTATAACTAAAAGATTGATTTTGAGATATTGTTATTGGAGAAGAGTACATAAAACTTTGATTAAAGTTCCATTCCAAATTCAAGAATGTTCAAGGCATAATTGTTCGCAATGAGCAACAGTGAATCATGGACGCACGCATCCATGTAGCGGCTAAATGTGGCTGCTATAGGAGTATTATTTATTCGTAATTGAATTTCTTAAATCATGTTGAGATATCAACTTGCGTCTAATATAGATTTGGTTTTTCTTATTAATCATCATCATCATCACAACAGCAACATTTGACATGGGACGTCACAATGACCAGTCCCGAGACAGCAATAAAATAGTGAAAATAAGGCAAACTTGCATTAGTAAGTTCTTTCCATAAGCGCCCAAAAGAAATCAATTATTTTTACGACAAACCAAGAAAATGTAAACATTTTCAAAATTTATATTTTACCTGCAAGTGCAACCATAGATTAGATAACACTTGCTGTGTGATATAGTAAAGAGAATAGAGACAATTGAATAGTTTATCAATAAAGCGGGCCACCAACGTGTTTTAAATAAAAAGCAGCGCTAGACGCGCCAGAACGGCGGACAGACACGCGTGGCGAATATTCTATCGGTGGCAATATGCAGATGTGATTCCTACTGTTCACCGATAACTAACTAAACAGATAGAAGTGCCGTCGCATCTGCACATTATTACCGCACCAGCGATGCTTATATTATCCAGTGTGCTTCTCGTAAATTACACATTTTTATATTTCATTCATTTCACATTACATTTGCCAAAACGTAGTTTTAGATAAACATAAACTTGAAGCTTATAGGTGAGCGTCAGCATCCTTTCATCCATAAGAAGATATGACAGTCCAAACCTACTTGGCACACAATGTATGATACTTCTTGTAAGTTTGTATTTTTGTAAAAAAAATTGCCATATTCTATTGGCTACTGGAATCTGGAGTACTGTAATCAGTGTACACGATAATTAGGACCAATGAAATTTTTGACTAATAAACATGTAAACAATAGCTTATGTATATTTGGAATTTATGGATATGTGACTAAATATTATAATAGTATATTTGGCTTTTGGCTACATTTTGGCTAGCTTAAAATATTTTTATGGTAGATAGATTTTTCCTCTTGTAATTTGTCAAGTACAAGCCTCAAAGTGATGTTTTTTAATGTAACCGGTAAAAATAACTAGAAAACGAAATAATATTTTTTACGAAATCCAAATAAAGTAATTTCTATTTGAAGACGTTATTTACGTAACAAACGTTAAAACTCAGTGCACACGACATATTTGAGGCAGTTCTATTTGCGTATATTTTTTTGGGTTCAAGTGGCGGCGGTATGCAGATCTGGTTCCTTCTACCCTCCACTACGAGTCAAGGTCTGAGTTGTGGAAGAAACAGGTTTTACGGGAAGTAAGCTATCCGACTTTCATTCAATATTCATGGTAACTGACGAGCTCAGATTGCGGTTTGATAATTTTGTGCTGTCGATTTGTAAATGAGAAATTCTAAGATAATTTATAATAAATGTTTGGCGATAAATTTGAGTATACATAAACCAGAAATGTAATGGGTAACGTGATGATTAATTTCGTTCGTTAATTTAATGTTTATAAATTATATATTTATAATCATCTTTATTAATTATGTACGCGCGGGTAGCCATATCCTTCTATGGGTGGGTGTTTGTAGCCTAGTGGATACAAAATTAGCCTCTAGAGGTCCCAGGTTTGATTCCCAGCGAGGATACTTATTGGTTTGTTTGATGGTAGGGAACTTTTCACTGGCTGTCGACAACCATATTATCTAAGTCTGCCGTTAGATAAATAGCAACGTTAACTGCACTGCTGTTTCGTTAATGAAATACAGCATAGCCAATGCCTCATTAACTTTAGACTTCTGGGTGAGCACTGAGCACGCTTCTATCGTAGCGCTGTTGTAGCGCTGTATCGTCACTTAACATCAGTTTAAAGTAAGGCCAAGTGCACGCCCCTGCAGCTGCCATATCATGACATAACATCCAACTAAAGATCGAGTTGACCCAGAAACATTCCACAAATGACAATTTTAATCGAACATATCGCAGAGTCGGGCCCTTTATCTGTTAAAATGCGCATTTAATTCAAATTTTTGCATCTAGCCACTATCAGGATTACCTATCCTCAAAAGCTTATTATCTAAACAGTCTCAGTATAAAAAATCTCCTTGGAATCGCAGATAAATATATAATCCACTAAATATTTTATCACAGGAAATCAACTTCAAATACTCATCCGCACAAAGATTGAAGATAGTACGTTATCCAACGTCCGCTATTATGCAATTTTTACAGCGCTCTCAACAATTTATAAATGTTTTATTGGCTACTTCCAGTTTATACAGTATCCATGTACGAGTCTCTAATAGGGGATTACCCCCACTGTCACCCGTGATACATACTTGCTTTTAATCAAATTTTAAAAAAGGAAGAGCTTCTCATTTCGACTGTACGTTCTTAATGTATGTTACACGATAACTCCTACAATTATGAATCGATTTAAATGAATTATTTTTTGTTTGGTAGAACATACTGTAAGAAGTGGTTTCATATATAAAGAAAGAAAGAAAAAATTTATTTGCCAAGTACATCGTTTTTTACACGGTGTTTAGATAGTAATTTTTATTTTGTTCGATGTACTTAACCTGTCCACAGGTGTGCAAATATTATGAACATATCTAATAATGAATTTAATTGTTTAAAAAATTAGTTTACATCGCATGTCAATTAGTAAAATGTTAATAATTTTGTCATTAAATAATTCACAACTCATCTTATTTATTTACGTCAAACTATAATTACAAGTATATTTAAAATGATATATATTTTATCGAAATTGATTCAGCACTTTTTGAGCAAATCAACTAAAAACAAATATGTACCCAGATAATTCTACCTCTAAGAGTGAACAATGAACATTTTAGGGGATGAATGCTGTAGAATTTTAGGACAGTTGAAGTCGGCTTCTAGTTCTTTCTAAACGAGTTAAATATTAGAGTGCCGTACCTTATAGGTTCACTACTCTTTAACAACACCTTCTTGAAGGTTCTGTTATAAACGATTATAGAGTCAACACCACACGCCTGAAAAACAGAGTTATGTGTCTATAAACAAACCGACTTTCCCATAAATTGTATTAGTAAGGATTGTTACTCTAAGATGACGCCGCCGTGCGTTTTCTCTCAATACAGTACGAGCAGCAAAAACGCGTAATGACTAGTGAAGACGCGACTATTTCCACCCAGTCGGAAAATTCCTGTAATCGTGCGACTTTCTTCAGCGTTCGCAGCTAGCCGCGATCTCAACACGCAATACACGATTTTCCATATTTTACTGTGTTCTAGTGTGGATATCGTTGCAAATTCATAATACACTATCGAAATAGACATATTCACATTTAGAGGTACATACACTTAGATTAGAATGGGGTAAAGTTTATAAGTTTGGGTGTATGAGTAATGTCAAAATCAACTCATCTGATTCCAAAAATTATTCTTTTACTAATATAATTTCAATTGATGCTATGGACATTGATAACATATAATAAATTTAAAATAAGTATATTATTAACTTAATTCTCGAATCCGGATATAAATCTAATTTCCTTGAATACATATTTTCGTATATGTGTAGAATAGTATGTTATATATTGAGGTAAAGAAAGAGAGGTAATGTTATATCTAGATGTATAAAAATCTTTAAATTCGTGCCCGACACGGCTTGCCCAGTTTAATTATTATTAGGTTTTACTGAACGTAAACTTTGCCCTTTTTATTTTTTAAACAAATATTAGTTTGATATAATATATTATAACGTTATATCATCCGATCAATACTTACGACTGCAGGTTAAATCAACTCAATGACAATACAGATAAAACATGTTTTGAAACATTATCTTTGGCACAGTTCGGCGAGGTAGAAAATACCTAAATAAATAATATAAATGCACAAGCAAATTTCTAACTATATCGATCTCTTCTTTTTGACAATCAATCAAAACAAACAGATTTGTACGAGTTCAATTCCTCTTGTTCTGCTTTTCGTCAATATTCCAGTCGGCCATCACGTTCTACTGCAACTACTACAGCTTTTAGATCCAGAAATCTGTAATCTATACAGATCTAATTTAGAACCATTTATATATATAGAGAAATCTAAAATCATGATACATGTCATAATATACCTCTTACAGAATAAACTCTAAAACAAACAAACAAGTAGGCATTTAACGTAGAAGCCAATAAACAAGGTCCTTTTGGAACACAAGCTGGCTGTTGAGAACATTCTTAACTAAGTTGTATTTTATCAACGCCAAGATAAGAGAACCAAAGCAGCGATGACATCATCGCAACACAGACCGAGTGTTGTGATAAAGAAAGTGCTCAGTAACCTCTAACCGATAAGATAAACTTTGCTAATTCGACAGTAAAGTATAGCTAAAAAAACAAGACAGGTTTATGACTAATGGTGATAACTTATACAATACGCGTAATGGACGTAATCTAGTAATGGCTTATATCAATGTGTGAGACTTAATTCCCGATAATTATGCACGGAGAGTCATTAAAATTAAATAACGATCCACAACTTCCCTGTTGTGTTGTGGAGCTCCAGTGAAGCGAAGTTGTCTCGCTCGGCACAGACGGGAGCATATCGGATCGAAACTCGAAATCTCAAAACCGGTTTTCTGTTCTACTCTCCTTTTCTTGCAGGCCGTCTTCGGTTATGTTCGTTCTCGCTCTTTGAGTCACAGTTTCTACGTATCACACGGCCGCCGGCGCTGCGCCCGCGCCGCCCGTTCTACGCACTTCACGGTCACTCGTTCAACTCCGTCACGCTTTGACTCCAATGACTGGACATTTAATGTGACAATATATTAATGTCCAATGTAATAAGTAAATAGATTTCTTATAAAAGAAAACGATTGCTTTTAAAATACGTTACGAAACGAGTGAAGGTTTCGCTATAGGAAATCGATCGTTTCAATTTTAAAAGTAGAGTACGTGAAAGGACACTACAGTTAAAGAGACAGGTAATTTTAGGATGAAGTTAAGAAGTAAACTGCTTCATGTTCTCATTTTAAAATCTTGGGCGTGCAATTGGTGGATATCAGCAAAATTTACTGTAACAACTTTGCCCAGAGTAATTAAAATAATAAACATGTTAAAAGTTTTAAAGCTTCTTTTACACAACGTGAAATGATGGGCAATTTTGTTGAACTTTAAAAAAATATATATTCATAAGCATTAAACTTAATGAAGATTTAATATTTTATCAACAAAAACACTGATTCATAGCCGGAACCTCGTTACAGAATACATACTGTCTCGTACCGATTAGATTTTTTAGATGATAATTTGTTTTTTGCTCTTTCCTCAAAGCGCAGGTGAAAGGACATTTTGTCATCGTACCATCGAGATTGTGAGGAATATTTACAGCTCTTTAAGCGTTTATGTGCCATTTGGCGTGTTCTCATATAAACATTCTCCGGTATGGACGTTATTTTAAAACTTTCGTACGTACTAAACTCCTCACATAACTCAGCTGGCTTAAATTGTATGAAAACCTAAATATATCTCGCATAACTTTTTGGGCTTTATGAAATGTTTGGGGCACGCAGCTCAATTCTGATTATGGAGCCCCCTAGCCGTGCCAATGACACTCCGTGTAGGTATATTTTTAATTGTTATGACAGTTTTTATGTTTATGCGAGTGGCGCCGCACGTTGCACTGTGAGGTGTAGAAAGAAAGAGAAAGGGATCTTATTCAAAAGTAGGTAATGTTTTTGCTGTCGGCCGTGTTGCCGCAACGGGCTGCATGATTCATCGGCGCGTGGGCAGAACTTATTGTATTCACTCGTCTATCCACTCTGCACTGTACACATTAACTTTTTCTTCGCTTTAATCATCTACAAAACTCACTCTTGTTTTTTTGTTTATTCAAACCAGTAAATTCGTTTCGTCGTCATTCGCAGCAACAATTTCGTTTTCTACGAATTGTAATCGAATAAGTTACTTATATGGCGCGGTGTAGTGTTGGTATACATACTATTAATACAATACACAGGTTGCATTAAGTTTCGAGTAAACATACTTGTTTCTAGATAAATGTGATTGCGCAGTCAACTTTGTTGGTGCTGTAACAGTCGTTCATTAAGACTTTTGTTATTCTATAAAGTGGTATTTACCTTTCACTGTGGCCAGACGCCTTCCCCACGACGCGCGACGCTGCGGGTCTCTTTATGTTAAAGCAGTCCCTTGTGCTCTATCTAGCCATGGTGTTTACAGAGGTGTATTTGGAACTATTTATTCAATTTTGTTGTGTCGACTCCGGACTGGAGCTCGTCTTTAGGTTGCCGTATTGTTTCACGCAGGTTACTTTCTTTACACTATATTCAACTTTCTTGTCCTTTCACAGATCTTACTGTAACTTTAATAAAATTACTAAGTTAATTAAAAACCTTTTAACCAAAATAAGTTGTGTATTTCACTGACTAATCTTTTTAAACGTGGAAAGGCATCTAACGTACCTAGGGACAAACAGAATTCCTTTCGAATTTACTGTTTTTGTTTGATAATGAAGATACTATTGAAATCCAATAGAAAAAAATAAAATCTAGCCTTATTCTCAACATTCATTACGAGTATTCAGTCGCTGAAAATTCCCGTAGCTTGATGATTTAAACTTGTCACTGCAATCTGTATTTATTATATTGTATACCTAGAAATGACAAATTAATATTGATTACGACACCTAAAGATACTATTGTTTTTAAAGCTTTTGATTTGACAATTTTCTAAATACTAAGTTTGTAACGAACATTACGAATAATATTTTTGGGGAAAGTTGACCGGAAAATTATGTAAATACTGATGCCTCGAGATAATTACAGAGAAAGAGATGAATACTAGTATGTTATCCTATACGCCTTGTGCCAAAATTGTCTTTAGACAGCTTATTGTCAAGTTGTGAGTTAACAAATTCGAAAAACGAATACAAACACTTGAGGGCAGGACAACTTTTGGCAGGCCAGCTAAAGATAAGTAATTCTAGAATCGATTATTCATCATCATCATCAACAGCCTATATATGTCCCCACTGGAGGGGCTCAGGCCTACTCTCCTACAGAGAGTGTATGGGCCATAGTCCACCACGCGGGCCCAGTGCGGATCGGCGGACTTCACATGCCTGTTCAAGACATGCAGAGGCATCCTCACGATATTTTCCTTCAACGTTAAGCAATCGGATAATGTACTTGAATTGAAAAACAATTCATAGGTACACGGCTGGATTCGAACCCGGTACCCTCAGATTGAGAGTCCGCGCCTTATCCACTGCGCCACCGACGCTTATGTTCGATCGATCGATTATTACTAGAATATATTGATTTATTATTTAACAACAAATAACTTGAGATTCCACAACAACAATGTGGGGTGATATTTAAATCAGTGACCTTTTATTGATATACAATTATACATAGATGCAACGTAGGCTGATGTCGCAAACAACAAACGTGAGCGTGTCTGGATCTGCGCTTGCGCACGACGCAGCGAGCTTTCTCACCGTGTTGGCATTGTGGATATTGTGATCCATTCACTTCACCACGAGGCCTCACCTATACCGGCATTATTTAATTGACTACGAAATATTAATGTTGACACTTGTAATAGTTGTTGAAACGGATAAATTACAGAGTAATTTATACTTTCAACGAATTTGTATTTTTGTGGCGTAATTAATTATAATTATTTAGCATATCAGCGCTGGCTATAAATATAGCAACAACTTATGATATGTCTCGTGCCAGGTCTAGTTTATACTCGTAATAAGAATTGCACATTTTTGACACACTTCTAGCGAACACTAATTTCAAAATTTTATTTTTTCTTTCACTTCACAATAATATTTTAAATACAAAAGTAGTTGTTTGTCTTTCAAAGTCGATCAAATTTGGCAAACATATATTTTTAACCAGATAAAATATAATGTGCATAGATTTTTAAATATTAAGTTCCTGAATTCTTATTATTTTCTGTTTTCAAATTCTACTAAAATTATTAAAATTCTAGAAAAAATACTTACAAAAATCAACAACTAGGTATCTACTTTTAACTTCCTGTCTTCTGTACTTCCTGTCACTAACTACAACTAAGTATTCTAATGAACTTTGACGTAGAAGGTTGGGGGAAAGAGTCTTTAATATTTTATAATATTGACGAATATTTAAATCAACGTCGACAATATGTATGCATACATATACGGACAGTACACAATCTTATATTCAAATTTTATTTATGTAAACATATCATTTGCATTCCTGTATGTTTATGTGTCAAATACATTTAGAACAAACTTAACATAAAAAATTTGACCTGATTTTATTTGATTGAAGTTAAAAAATATTTTCACACCCAACGATTGATTGATTTGTGGGTATATACTATTGAGTTTCTAATAATGATGCAGGTAGTGTCAAGTCAATGGTTGCATGAGAGATCAATTGCAAGTAACTGCGCTTGGGCATCAAGTTGGTCGTAAAAAGTCTTCCTGAACGCACTGGCCCATCGCAAGTCGAGGTCAGTAACCCGTTATGTGCATCGGTACATGTTCAATGCATCTATAAGCATCAATGAACACTTAATTGTACATGTCATTAGTACATCCCACGTGTACTCGTAAATCTGTAATAGACGTTCACAAATTGTCTGTATGATTTTGTTTATTGTGTAGCGTGTTGTACTATACATAAGGCATAGTTTCATAGTATTTATGAGCTGCAAAGTTTTCTGCAGAACATGAGTTTGTCTCGTAGATTTTCCGTATTACGCAGTTCTTATCAAAATAACTGAGAAAGAGGGTTAATAAAATCAGTTCTACTGCTTTAAAAATTATAATTAACTATCATGAATTCTCCAAATTTATTTTAAGAGTTCGATACACGATTTACAAATTGGCCGGTAGTAAAATATCTGAAAATTTTTAAAATCTTATTTCAGCCATATCGAAACATGTTTTAAAATGTCTCAATATTTTGTTACCCTTTTTAAGACGCTCAAACTTTTAGGGGCCGGAGTGTGAGAGGGTGGAAAAAGCAGACTTGCCTTTTATAGCTTTCAGAGCTACTAGTTATAAAATTTAATGTTTAACATTTTAACAGTCTAAGGGTGGTATCACAGATTATATTTAGTTATACACTGCATACTCGTAAGGTGAGGTATTTTTACTATTAATTTTGCAATTAGTTGAACTATGTTTCTTTAGGCCTTCGCTCAGCGTCAACAATCAAATGAAATTCCATCCTTCGGTAAAGTCCTTCCTCCTGTTAAAACAATTGTGTCCTATCGACGATACTCTATCTATACTATTATTCTGAATACAATCTTCTATAGACCTGATTATTTATTATTCCGCGTAATATTTAAATTCCATTGGAAGAATTTTACGTGCGATTTTTTGCGATGACCTAGTCCATCGGATTGTGTTTGAAATATGTAGTAATTTCTCAGTCAATTCTACATTGATGTAATTATTATTATATAAGAATTTACCTGATTGTATTAATCTATTGTCTTCTGTATGGGTATTTACTGTATAAAAGACGGAATGAGCATTCAAGATACAATGCAATCTCACTGCATCAAAACAACTTACAGTTCGTAATCAAATCGTGCTGAGGTGATTTTGTCCAAGATCGATATTCAATTTTCATCAGAAAATTAAAAATAATTTGCAACCGACTTCAGAAGAGGTTCTTAATATACGTCATAAACAGGACTAGTTAATAAGTTATCTGTATAATTTTTGAGTAATTAAACAAGCGTGTTTTAAGCGTCATAAATTTAGAAGAACTAGCCATAAAGCTACGGGAAGTGAAAATGGTGCAACACTTGCGTATTTCACAAGCTCACGCCCTTTTACTTCAAGCAAGCTTATTAGTTCTTAGTAATGGATCGTACCTATGAGTACGAGTGCGTACGGTTGCGTTTCCATACAAAATACAAAATTCGGGAAATACATCCGTTGTGCTTTTCATGTAACTCTTGGGCGGGTTTTAAAGTTTTAGTGTATCTAAAGTGTATCCGTAATCTATTCCTTTAATTCTACGAAATAAATAAACATTAGACACTATGTAGTCTTTTTGTAGGTTACAATACCTATTTATGAAAATATAAACTTAATACTACCTGTATTTTCCATAAAAAGTTATGAGTTTCCATAAGTAAATCATTATAAGTCTTTAATTTTTGTAGTTTCTCAACGCTGTTTCAAGTATTCGCTAATTAGAATAAGCATGGAATGTTTCCTTCATTGTTATTCATATTTTTTCGTTAACTGCGGCAAATGAGCCAGCGGCTCTTTGCTGTTGATTTTCGTAATATGTTATCAACAAATTTGAAATAAATAATAAATGAGATTATTGTACTATCACACTTTTAGAATACAATTTCTCGACCACTTTAAAGTTTATAACAAGCTATTTGTAATCACTAATATTCATTATCTGCAATTATTATCATTTTCACTGAGGAATTTCCGGATATTATGTATGACTTTACAAGATGCATATCTGATATATCTAATAATTATTTTCCACAGGTGTTTCCATTATGATGTTTATCTTAAGCTACCGTTTTCTGTAAAGCCTACGCCACACATGTATTTGTTTAATTACCCGCCATTTAAATAGTAATTTATTTTATTTATTGACTTCACTCATTAGTTACACTTCTCATCGTATAATATTTTAATGGCAGGTATTTAAAAAAAAACTATATGCTGTGTATAGGCTTTTCAATACCTTGAAATGTACTGTGTAAGTGAACTGAAATAAAAATAAATTAAATAAACAGTTCCGCTATTTTATTGCCAAGACTCAATATGCATCAATGAAGTCGGTAATCTCCATAAAAATATAATAAAACTTGATTATATTTTGGCAAGAAACTTTTAGCGATATGCCTAAAACATCTATTTGTTAATCCGATTAATTTGTATGCGAATGAGAAATTAGAAGAGCATCAATTAGGACATCTTACATATTACTGTATGTATTTCCTATCTTTTTTATAACAAGCAGTGGCAGTATGTATTTCTAATGTAAAAAATGTTTTTTTTTTAAATCGACTAACTGAAACTTTCTAAATGTCAATGCCTGTCATCGTCATCGATCCCCAATAAATGTTCTTCCAATACATTAATTGGTTGTTTACAGAGTGTCAGTACCCTACTTGTCACGATAGTGTAGCACAAGCACAGCTCGCTACAAATCAGTTTGTTGAGCGTCGCGCGGGCCGGGGGGTGTGGTGCATGCATTATTCAAGCCTCATTTCTATTCATCGGCGACAGACCGCCCGATAAAAAGTTCTCGTTTGACAGGTCGGACGCCTGCACCCTTTATATGTACCGTACCTTACATCATGTTCCCTAAGTGTCTTAAGAGGGAACAGCAGATAAAAAATTTCATATGAAATTAAGGGTTTGGGATATAGCTGTTTTCTCAACGAAACGTTAGCCAAATTCAATCATTTTGATCTTATTCTCTTTATCAAAGAATAATCTAGGCCCGTTGGTTTTGCTTTTTTCAATATTTTGTCTACAATTAGAATTATGGGCATCTCAAAACTCAAAATTTCAGAAAAAATTTCTTTCAACTTATGGTACTCATTATTTAGAGTAAACGTAACATTTTCAGAAAAAGCAAAACCAACGGGCCTAGATTATTCTTTGATAAAGAGAATAAGATCAAAATGATTGAATTTGGCTAACGTTTCGTTGAGAAAACAGCTATATCCCAAACCCTTAATTTCACGGCAAAACTAGGCAAATACCAAAAAAAGCTTCAACTGTCCTTCTCGCACAGTTCGGTTCGGGAGGCAGGGTACACTATATCACAACTATATACTGTGTATTATATGTATAAAAATAAAGTAAGCATGCATTAGTGATGTCAATAAGCTTTATCGATTTTTTCGACTAATAGTGGTGGGAAAAATATATCGATAGATACCCTTTCTCGAGCTATAATGGTTTTACCTGTTAGTTTTAATGTTTAGATTGATCTAAATAAACAAATATAAAGACAAATAATTCTAAGGAAATTTATTTTATCTCTAGAACAGAACATTTTCCCTGAAATTCTTAGTTGTTGTTACGTTTTGTTACGTGTAAATAATTAAATATGATTTATGAATAAGTGACTTATGTTTCAAATATTTTTTTAATGTTAAAGTTCGAGTCGGACTCGCATACAAAGGGTTCCGTACCACTGTAAAATATCTAAACAGAAAAAAAACACAGAAAAAACATAACATTTATTGCATGGACATCCGTTTATTTATAACTTTTTTAAAAGCTTTTTTATATTATTTTTTGTTATTTATTATTATTGAAAGTCTTGAGAGAGAACGAGAAGTTATATGGACATCGCATGTACAAATCGCTACGGAGACTATATGACCCGACACAGATATCCCGGAGATCAGCCAGCAAGAGCTTGAAATGGCTCTCCAACAACTCAAAAACCGGTCAAGAGCAAGTCGGACTCGTGCACCGAGGATTCCGTACAGAATATGAATTAATGACATACTGAAAATCATAAATAATAGGTATGGTAATATGCACCCAACAATGCTCTACCGAAAATGAAATTCTAAGCTAAATTACATATTACGAAGTTAAGTTTGTAAACATTAAAAAATCAATTTTACTGTGTTACAATTAAAAAATTCAGATTTATTCCTATGGTTGTGCTGTAAAACCTTTCTTCTTGCCAAATTTCAAGACATTAGGTCAACGGGAAATACCGTATAGATTTTGGGTTCATTGCATTTTGTACGGAAATGGTCTAAAATACAGCTATATCTTTTTATTGCGTTGACCTATAAGTTTCATTATTTGACAGATCTAAGGGACAGCAGACTGGAGTATTCGATATCACAGTGATCCTATAAGGATTCCTTTTTTCCTTTTGAGGTACTTAAAATATAATAGTATAATATGAAGTATGACAGTAGGAAATACGATAGATTTCGACGATATTATTATTCATGTCGACAAATAAAAACTTGAAATATTTTTTCCCAGTTATACATCTCATACACTTAAGACGGGATTTTTAACTCGTCTATTCTATTGTGTGAGGTGTCGTGAAATTACAGTTTTTTAACCGACTTCAAAAAAAGAGGTTATCAATGCGACCTGTATGTATGTAATATTTCCAGAACTGCCCAGTTTTCATATATGTTAGTCTATACCAGCTTCTAAAGAAGTGTGCCAAATTTCTAAAGTGTATGTTTGTTTGTCCTCGCATATATCCGGAACACACACACAAAAGAAAAACACACATAGGGTTCGTGGATTTCAACAAAGCATTCGACACACTCGAACATAGATTTATCTGGGACGCACTGGAAAAACAAGGCGTACATGCAAAATACATAAGAATACTGAAAAACATATACACAAAAAGCACCGCACAAGTGAAGCTAGAATCTACAGGCGAAGAATTTTCGATTGAGAGAGGGGTACGCCAGGGAGACCCAATTTTACCAAAAATATTTTCAGCTATCCTGGAAATGATATTCACAAATCTGGATTGGACGAATAAAGGACTAAATATAAATGGCAAAAAGCTGAGTCACCTACGCTTTGCAGACAACCTGATCTTAGTTTCGGAAAACCCGAAAACCCTACAGACAATGTTCCAACAGTTAGCGGAAGAGAGCGAGAAAGCAGGCCTGTCAACGAACTTAACGAAAACAAAAGTAATGTCAAATTCCTCACAAACAGAGCCCATAACAGTAAATAATGGAGAAATAGAGTATGTAGAAATGGACAAGACTAATAACTGAATGGCAACCACGAGATAGCAAAAGAAAAAGAGGCAGACAGACTAGAAGATGGGAGGACGACATCAGACAAGTGGCGGGTCCAACATGGACCCGCATAGCGAAAGATAGAATAGAGTGGAAATCCTTAGAGGAGGCCTATGTCGAAAGACAAGCTGAAATGTAGGAACGACCGGTTACTGATACTTAATATAAAAAGATAAGTAACGTATAAAGTAAGCATATTTTTAAGAAAATTAAAACAAAAAATTAGTTCAGCAATAAAGGCTATTTTATTTAATTTATTTTTTATATATCCGGAACTACAAGTTCGATTTAAATAATCCCTTTTTTGTTTACCTAGGTATTGTAAAACTTAGGGAAGACTGCAAGTTTCATCAAAATCGGTTCAGTAGTTTTTGAGACTGGGAATGTTAAGTGTGTATTTCGGCGTTGCAGTGCAGCAGAGCAAATTTAAAATTAATGTTTTAACTGTACTGTAATCTGTATGCCGAATAAATTATTTCTATTCTATTCTATTAGTTAAATGTTTGTTACCTCAGAGCTTTTCACTGGGTGAACCGATTTGGATGATTCTTTATTATTTGAAAGCTGATGCTTTCCATGTGGTCCCATTTCAATTTGGTCCGGTTCTTAGAATGGAATCCATGAGAAAACAATATACATCTTAAATTTTCCTTAATAAAAGTAGACTTTTAGGGCAGTTGAAGTCGGTTTCTAGTTCTTTTTGAACGCTTTAACTTGTTAGTCCTTAGACTCTAGCACTCTAGGTACTAAAACACCTCTAGGTCACCTAAAGTATCGTTGGAAGACGAACGTTCGGATATGGTGAAACTAAAAGGTTTCTTTGTTGACCGTAGAACCCTAAAATAGCAACGCCATAATTTATATTGTATTTATATGTGATAGGTACTTACTAGTCAATTATATCAAATACAACCACAGTATGTCGAGACTAAACCAATATGCGAACAATAATTTCTCAAAACGTAAAACAAGGGTTGACGCACGCTCACGTCAAGTTTATTATAATTTTGAAAAATACACTCTAGCCCAGGCGGAGGGGTAGCGACTATGCGCGGCTCGCAGGGGCCTCTTTGGGATGTTATGCAGCGTTATTTGTGTGAGTGAAAGCATGTGAAAGGCTGTATGTGTGCGTACCGAATCGCGACAGCAATAACATATTCAAATACCTACTATTCTACGGAGACTTTGCTTCATTGGCGTCTTAAACGTAATTGTCAATACAATGTTTAGTAATGCAGCTTGCTCGGAAATGCTGGAAGCGTGGTTATTGATAATTTAACCTTATTATAACGCTCATCAGATTCATTACATACTATTTCACTTTATACATGACAGAGCTTTGAGTTTTTAGGGTTTGTGGAAATGTACTCGGAACAATTTGAAGCTCTTATAACGGACCGGACGCTTGTCTCAGAGTATAACTTATTTGCTAACCGTTTCACTATAAGCTGACAATATGTGACATGTGGCATTAGGGTGGTGCTCGCCTTTAAGACCAATTCTATAGTGTTTATGTTTAGTTAAAGTCAAATAATATAAAATAATTTTTTAAATTAATATTTTTATTTTTTTATTGATATAAATTATAAATACTATTGTTTAATTAAAATAATTGTAACTGGTCGTATGAATGTAATTTAAGAAAACATGTTAAGAGTCTTTAACAGCAATATAATCCAAAACAATTTTCTTTAGAATTTTCGTAAGTCCTTTTTGCAATTGTATTTATAAAGGTATAGTTTAAAATCTGGTGCATGTTTCTACTTGATACACCGCCTAGAAGCCGAGTTATAACATTAGTTCATTGCACCTGTGAAAAGTAAAGGCGGAGGGATAGTTACGTATTATTACGAAAGTTTGTTACCTCGTAGCGTATCTACGGCACATATAATCCTAATGAAATTTGGCACGTGAACAGCCATTAGTATGGTGAATGCCATAAATTACATTTTATCACGGTCAGTTTATTAGTTCCCGTGTGATGATTTCTAAAGTAAAAAGTCAACCACTAGTAGTACTTACTTTACGTTCTATGTAAACGAAACGTATAGTCTGTTTCAATAATTCATAGTCGCTTTAGAGCAACTAACACCTGCTTCCTTAAAACTCGTTTCTATTTCATATTCAAATGTTAAAGAAACACTTTTAACACAAGCAACGTGGTCGTGAGGTCAGAGCTGTTGACATGACAACAAACGAAATATAAATGGTGGCTTGTTTGTTTTGCATAAAAAGCTGCCTTAAAAGCCTGACGGAAACAAAAGGCGAGTAGTTTTTAGTTTGTCGTGATTCTAAACTTTACGACTCTGAGAAAAACTTTTTGATATTTCAGCATTTACATTTGTCTTTTCGGCGTAGCTATCCGTTCGCTTCAAAATGTGAATATTACCTTTCTGTAAAGTCCTGGCGAATGACATAATACGAGTATAAATGAAATAGGTAGACCCAGTCATAATGAAGTTCTTACCGTCACATTGTGGATCGATAAACTTTGCATCTACCGCATCTCAGCCAAAATATTTATACACGATAGTGATGTGTGAAGTGCTTTCAGTCTCAAAGATCACATACAATTATCCCTTACGTACAAATAATTTAATTATTACCATTACCTACATATTAACGCATGAATACTTTCTCAAGGGGTTTGCCGGTCCCATACAAAAGTTGGAGCTGTCCCAGGTTAAATTTTTCACGAAAAATGTAATGGTTTTCTGTCTGTTACGAGTAGTTCTTAAGTTAATATAGTATTGTATGTACGAGTATGTATGTATGTCTTTTGATTTATGTAAATATTTTGTATCTTGTAATTATGTAATAGTATATTGTAGTTATATATATTAAATGTACACGCCTGACTGCCCTTCTCTCTTCACTATTTCTTGACCCAGGACTGCTGTAAGAAATTTCTTATAGAAATAAGCTGTTCCTTTTGTGTGTTTTCTGTGTTTGGTATTTTTCTGAGTACAATAAATTGTTAAGTAAAATAAATAAATGAATTTTATACTTATAATTAATTGGTTTAGTATTTACGGCAAACGAATAAAATACGCAATGAATTTGATCCAAATGATACATACTCTATAGAAACATAATTTAATTATTTATTTGATAGATAAATCAATTTATTTTACACCGCCAATAACTAATGTATATATTGTCCGTACCCTATATGTTGCAGCTGTAAAAAGGCCGCAAACTCAGCCTGAGATTGCTCCACGGGGGAACAAGCGCTGGTTTTCAATTTGTAAGCCTAGCCCAACCGCTAATTTTGCTCTTTGCTTATCAAATTAATTACGACTGTCATTCATTTGCCGTAAATTACGAGTATAAACTACCTCTTTGTCATTGATGTGGCAATGTACAGCAAGTTTCGTATGGGAATGCAAGCGTACGCTACCCCCTGAAGAATAATTTTAGCCAAGAATATTACATATATCCTATGTAGTCCAATCTCCCCTTCTCCATTCCCGTCAATGTGTCAATTCGTATTGTCGAGGTTAGAGTTCAAACGAGTTTTAATGACCCGTAGATTGGAGCAAAAGCTCACCGATCCAATCGCTTCATGATCGATTCGGCCTATTTACATACATCGAGAGTAATTGGCTCTTGTACCCTGTTTTTAGACAGTATTCTTAATTGAAATAGAGAACAAAATAATAACTCTGCTTGATAGGGTTTCATACTGCTTTCAATTCAATTGTGCACCTTGGAAGAAAAGTACTTCAAAAAGTTTAAATTATGAAAGAAGTCAGAGTCGATAAGTCCTGCTAATATTATTATGAATGTGAAAGTTTGGACGGCGAATATTTAAAAAAATTCATTTTAGTGTATTTAGACGTAAAAAAAACTTGATTCAGCGATACCCGAAAAGTTTAAATGATTCTTCTTTCCATGTACTACCATGTTCTCTTGCAATAGTGTAATACAAGTTTCGATACCATTTTTGACGTTGTGCCATTTTACTAAACTACACGATCTAGATGCTTCGGGTTCGAAATACTAAAGGAAAATGGGAGCTCTATAAACTGTCTTACCGTTTCAAGGAAATAGTCGAAAGACCGCGTGAAACAAATCATTGTAACCTTGAAAAAACTGGAGGGACCTGATTTCTGTTAATGTTTTGTTTTACGACAGCTACCGCCAATTTTATATCTTGATTAATTTATTTGGAGTAGATTGGCCTTTATATGTGCTATTTTATCATGAATCATAACGTCGAAACTCATAACTTTTAATAGCCTACTAATGTTATAAATGCGAAAGTGTTTCGTTGGTTTGTCCTTCTTTCAGCCAACGGAACAAAACGGGAAGAGTTAATTTTTTATTTATGGGACAAAGAGTAGCATATCCTTTTATCCCGCTGAAGAGGTCCTGTGGGATTATGATGTCCATGCCCATGTAGATGAAAATCCAAGCAAAAGTTTAATGTACTTAATTTTTTATACGTCATATTGGTATGGTCCAGCTGTGGACACATCCCGTCCGATAATTTAGATTAGGATATAGAGTTTTCGTTTATTTCTACAAAACTACAACCAACATGAACACCAGTTACATACCCACAATGACTATCTACGAAACCATTGCGTATTTATTACAGTAGAATTTAATTTACCAATTCAAAAATTACATTAATTTTCAATTCAAAAATACATTTTATTTATCTCAGTAAGTTGTCAGTCATTCGTGAGTATATGAATGTAAAATGAGAAATAATGGTGGTGTTTACAGACAGTGGTGGTGCCTTTGTAGCCTAAAGGCTACACAGTCCGTATTATAGGCTCAACTGGACTTATAATCCCCGGGGTACTTGGTTTTGTTGTTAGAGCACTTTACTATATGCCTCCCGGCTAGTTCCGTGTCATTACAAATCTCATATTCATAACCTATATGTAAACTTAACAAAAAGCCGATGACCTATAAACTTAACCACAAATCCTGAGAAACGAATCTAGTATATTCTATCTTGACATTAATTAGAAGTACACACCTTTCTAATTTCAGGGGTAGCAGAACAATTTACGAATATAAAATGTGCATATTTTAATCATATCCCCTCAGATGATCGCTATAACTAAAACAAATTGATATTAGTAGTTGTGAGACATGTTACTTTCATCGACGGGATCAAATTTAAAGGATTCACCATCCCTTTCTTGCAGTTCCCTTACATATCAATAATCCTGCTTGTTCCCTATATGGGGTCACCCTTCTGATATGTTCACAACATTCTTGACGGTTTTGAGTCATTCCATCTTTTGAACCTACCATCAATATATTGCTACAGACGGTTTTCTCCTCTTCTTCTTCTCTTATTATTTTGCCGTCCTCTTTGGCTATCGCTTTATCTATTATACATTTTATCTTATCTTTCGTGACTTAGACATAAGAAAAGGATAAATATTGAGATGAAGGGAAAGTAAAAACCCGTTATGCATTTTTCTCGTGTCCGTCTGCTTGCGACGAATATGATTTTGATCTTATTGTATAATTGTAAACAATCAATGTATCTCGGACACTTCTCTAACAGCTGGGAGGTTTTACAATCTGATTGGTTAAGTGTTTTTTTTCTTCTTTTCAAAACTAGAAACCCTTATATTATTTTTAGCCCAAGCCATGCATTGTAAGATTGCGATTGCAATTCTGGCTCGCAGGTATTTGGAAAGTAATCCAATATTGCATACGCTAAATCCATGTTAATTAATAACCTTAATTTCACAAATGACTGGTAAACGAACGGTTAAAAATAACATTTTTTAATTAAACATGAAAAAAGTACCGAAAAAAGCTATGTACATTTTCCAATACGCACATAATTTTAAAATCGCGTTCGTAACTGTATCAAAGTAACGGTCGACAAAAAAGGGCTGAGAGAAATATCCGTAAAGTACACACGGTAAAAGTTTAACTGTTTTTGTGTTTTTTGTCTCTTTAATTGCTGCATTTTTTTAAGGTTTCATGTAATGAATCCCAATTATGTTGGCGTTGCTGACAAGTGGTCCGGCGACATTGGTGGTACTGCGGAAGCGGTCTGGTACTCGACGGTTGTTGGCACAGTGCCCGTGACCGACCCCCCGCCGCCCCCCGCCTGCCTTTACAGTTATAGCTGGGTGCTGGTGAGACGATGCGTCGGCGCCGTTCGACGGTGATATCGTGTAACAGTCCTTTTTCAAGATAGTGGGAAGAAAGCGAAACTACTTAACTTGTGTAGTGATTTGATTGAAACAGATTTGGGACGGTTTAATGAAAAATAAGATGGACTACTACCGTACTAGATGGACCGACGACCTGGTTAGAGTCGCAGGGAGCCGCTGGATGCAGGTTGCACGGGACCGGTCGATGTGGCGTGTCATGAGGGACATATGTCCAGCAGTGGATGTTTCTCGGCTGATGATGATGAATGAAAAACATCCGTCGCCTAATGATTATATGTTGGACTCACAATATGGAGGTCCCAAATTCTATTTCCAGTGGGTTTGGTTGGTGTTAGGCCATTTTCTATGTTGTGTTCCGGTATGAAAGGTGGCAAAGCCAGCGCCTCGTTAGCTAGAGGCCTTATTTACTTACCATCAGGTAAGATGACCGTCAAGTGCAAACACATCATACATTACAAATAATAAATAAATAAAACCACAGTAAACTGCTGACGCTCCACGCGGACCGACGATATAAACGTCGTCGAACACTTGGAGGGAGATAGGTTTTTATTGCGATCGTTAGACGATCTCATTTTAAATTTATTACTGGTGCGACTCACGCTGCATGAAATTGAAAAGTAGCAACTCCATATGGAAATCAAGATGCGTGAATTTTAGAGCGATCTATTTATTACAAGACTAGTAGGTATATGGCTCGCGGCGTTGCCGTTCATTGCAAAATTGACACGTCTAATTTTGAAAAATCCGGCTCTATCATATACTGCATATGAAGCCTTTTACTTTAGGTTATTCTGTTCTTTTATAAAATAGATATAATTGAAACCGGAAAGTTAGAATGTCATACAAAATGCACCGATCGTCACACGCATACGATCGAACATGCAAGAACGTTCCGGAACGTTCTAGATAAATCAGAACAGAGATGATAGGTGTGTGACGGGGCTTAGTCAAAAGTATTATTATTAGCGTACCTGTGGCGCTTCCTACTTATGAACTATTATTTATATCGAAGTCACTGATAAACAGGAAAATTTTATTAATACAGATAAATGGAGGAGTCATTTCAGAGATAGCATTGTTTCGAAAGAATCTCGATGTAAATCTAAGCTAAACTTTCACTTAGCTCTCGATGAAAACCATGCAGTGACAAATAGTCATTTTCGAATGCAATTGCAGCTAATAATAACCCGCATAGCAAACGTTACCGGTGATTGTCTATGGCGCAACTCCGCGGGTCGTGTCGACTCGACGCTCGGCGTGGCGTCGCGGCACTTGTCGCAGGCGTATTACCACTATCCCATCAGAGTAGTTGCAAATAGTTTTATTATTATCATCTACATGTGTTATACAGTAATCATAAAAAGAACGCTTATTTTGAGGCATAGTGTACGTAATTGGGATGACAATACAACACAGTTTACAGTACAGTACAGTTTCGAACTGATCTGATGATGGAATGGAACCAGGCGTCGTATATTGACTAGAACAAATTGGTCATATTTACTGTTTTAAACTTTTAAAATACAAATTAAATAGAATTATTATTAATTAATTTAATGGAAAACATTTAATCGGTTTCACTCGCAATCTTGCAATTTTTCTTAGCTACTATTTTGTTGTTGTTACTGATTATCTACTAAACAGATTTGTCTCCTTTATTTACGTGTCCACGAAACTCCATAACTAATCTGTACATTTTCGTTAGAGCTTGATGTACTGTCATTTCTTTAAACTAATGTATTTTATAAAACCTGATTGAAATTTGTCTAAGAAAGAAGTTATTCCATTGATAGTTAAGACAAATTCAATCCCGTAGAATCTAAAAATTACTCGTTAGGCATATTATCCAGTATCTTATTAGTATGTAATCGTTAAAGCTAGCCGCATTATTTATCTCACTAGGTGGCTGATGCTGATGGTTCAGACACATAAGGCAACGGTTGCCATAAGCGGCACATAATACCTACATTCGCGTTTATGTCGCAAGAACCTTGTTTTTTTTAGCATTTATATGTTCTATTCCGAGTCAGGAATTCTGCTAATCGTCGTATGTAGCATTTCGCGCATGCCGTTTATGTTGTTACTGTGGTAATAAGTATAATTTAACGACATGATGCTTCTTTGAATCTACTTTGTCAGTCTTGTCATATTGGCTATGGCGATTTGATCCAACGAGGGCACTTCATTTTGACAGGTATTTAACAAATTAAAAAGTTCCTCTTCAGATCAATAAGTAACCCTGACTTATAAAATGCATCTGCTTTTCCATGTGTATCTAGTTTCTTTTGGGTAAAACCTTATGTGAAAACTTTCAAAAGAAAACCTAGCTGGTACTTACCAAACAAAAACAAGTTTTTACCTTTCAGTAAAATTGTAACCAGTATATGAAAGTGTTTGGTCAAAAGTCAGGTACATTATATACAGATGAACTTTTTATTTAGGCAACAAAATAACATTTCAATAACAAATCGTAATCTAAAATGTAATCAATAACAGTAATTAATCCGAAAAGGCATTTATTAGTTTATTACTCATGGTTTTGCGTGCAGCTTCAAGCTCTTTGGAACGTACCTCCGTAAGTTCCCAACGTGCCATCCACATTTTAAAACCTAGGGCTATTTCGTCACTTAGGTATTGTATACAACTTGTGCAGGTGTTATCGTTGGGACACCCACGCGGCCGCGCGGTCGCCGCGACTCTATAGTAAATCACCAAACACGCGCCCGCGCCGCCCCACAACACAATCTATGCAAATCGCGGCCACAAACTTATTGCTCTCGCCTCGGCTCCTTTCCAAATGCATACTAAATGCCTCACCGACCACGCCAGGCTTTTGTTCAAACTTTTTCACTTAACCTGTACCCTGTTGTTTTGAATGGAAATATTTCTTTGGTACTCGCATCTAATTATCCATCTCTTCCATTAGTCGAGTCTCCATGTTGTTCAATTAGAAGGTTTCATTTCAGTGTTCACTTACAACTCGCAAGGCTCGTTCCCAGGGCATTCTTAGAATAAGACACAGAATGTAACTAGAGATGTTCTCCCGTTCTTCCGCATAGATGGCACTCGCAATGCGATCCAATTATACATGATACTGACGTTAGTACTGCACTGATTTACGGTAGCAAGATAATTATTGTGAGAATCATATATGGTCAACATATATGTTCTAGTCATCTATACAGTGTCTCTGGGAAAAAATTAATACTGCTAATATATTTCCTACAATATGGAATCGTTCAATATAAAGTTAGATTTAACATTCAAATAAAATATGGTCGTCGTAATGCAGGTATAAATATTTTATTGCGTTTCGCGTCGTCTTTGAAGTCATTGAACCTTCGCAAATAGTTTACAGCAAATGTCTCTTCCGTCACCTCATCCACACCGTGGCTAGAGTTTCAACACACCGCGACCGTTAGTGTTGCTAATTGCATCGTCTTCCATCACTTTATGACCCTTTCTACGAGACCACTCGTCTAAATAAACAATTGAAAGCTTCCTAGCCGTTTGACTCGAAGCGCATGAAGCCATTGTACGTGCAGTACTCATACGGCTCAGTAGCTTAACCGATTTCAAAGCACTCAAGACGTTCGCAACAAACTTGTTGCGCGCTAAGCGTAGCTTGCATAGTCATAAACTTAGTTAAACCCTCTGTCGGCTCCATTGCCGGCTTCAACGCAGTTGAAATTAATTCGATTATCAGCGTACCTTGATCTAGCTAAGGCTCTCAGATTCTCTTCATTACACCACCACAGCGGCATAATGAAACCCTAACTTGGTTAGTCTGTAAATAAAGACTGTGTTTGACCGTTTAGGTTAATCGTAAAACACAAATAGTTCGCTAACACTCCTATGAATGAAGTGTTTAAAATTATTACACTCGTTCAATATTCAGATGGCGGGCGTTCCAAACTCACGCACTGGAAGTTGGTCATGAATTTATTGTTTTCGTGTGATATTGAACCACAATAGAAAAGAGTTCAGGTCACGTTTAAAGTTGTACGGATGAGGAATACTAAAGGTCGAATATTGAATGAGTTTATAGAAATCTTATATCTACGTACCCAAATAAAGGTATATGTTGATGAATAACTTGTTGAGTCTAACATTTTAGATTGTAGGTACTTTTGTGCACAGGTTGTTTTAGCATGTTGGCACAAGACAAGTACCTAGTAGAAAGTGTCAGTTCGGTGCACAGTCGCGAACCGTATGCGCTTTTGGTCTTACGTGAGGAATTTTATCTTCGAAATCAAATTATTATTTAAAACAAAAGAAAAAATTAAATGCCGTGGAATGTTTACTGTACTATCTTCAAGCTACCCGAAAGATGGCCTATTTTACAGGTAACAAATGTCCTGATTTTTAATTTCTAAAACAAGCCCGTTGGTGTCTTTCATGTTGTCTCTTTCTGATGCAGTAATATCTACAATGGCGTTGTCACAGTTTACCTCGCCTGTAAATCGGTGAGTTTTGTTTAAAATAAAACCGCATTCACGCTCTCTCCACCCATACTCCTTGGTGCGGAGGCATCACGTGTGTCATCGTATCGATCGCGTGTGGCAACATTATATTTGCATCGGAATTAATGTACTGTAGTAGTAATAATTGTATCGATTAAGCGTAAGACGAGAGTGGTGGCGGGACCTACATATGCAGCCGGCGCGGCGAGGCGGAGTGGAGTGCTAGCATATCGTATAGTATCGGTTACGTCAGATCCTTGTGCATCGTGACCGACGGATTGTGAATGCACTGAATTATTATTCATGTTTATGTTTGGTATTGGCTTGGCATTCTGAACTTGATTTCTTATGATCTGCGTAACGGTTGTCTGTGAGTGTCATGTCCAACAACTAGACTGTTGATGTAGTAGTTTTGTCAAGTAGTATTTTGTTACATTCTTAGATTTTTATATTGTTACGAATTAATTTGTTGTTTGCTATATTTATGGTATACGAACAGAGATTAAAATTTAGTAATAGGTTATAGAGCGGACATTGCGAAGCGTTTCTTACAAAGAGATTTAAATATATATAATTTTAATGTCTTTAGTTTCATAGAAAAACTTTGATGCGTCAAATGTCTTGTGTGTGATGTGAGTATGCTAAATCGTGTGTTAGTTTGTCGCTCTTTCAAGCAGAGTCGACGTGATTTTTTCAGACAATTTTACGTGCTGTCTTCTGTTTATTGCGTGAAATCGTTCCCGTGGGACATTTTATACCAGCCTACGGTTTCAATCCCAACCAGATAGTAGCTCGGCAGTTTTATTACACGCTACATGGTTCTATGGTTGCCTACCATCAGCGTCTTATCTACTCACCAGCGTTCCGCTCTGACACTTATTTGCGCCATACGTAATTTCCACGTCCGTTTTGCACATCGTTTCATATGCAACTACTCCTTGTAACGATTGTAGCGGTCATCTATCATGCAGGAACATTTATTGGAGGAGCCAGCAACTTGTAGCTCGATCCTCGAGCTCATAGTCATATAATAATGTTCTATGACATATTACTTTATATTCAGGCGAGCGGGCGGCCGGCGGCGGGCAGGGCCGGGTGCGGCGGCGGCATAAGACATTATTTACATACACGCCGTTGTTCCTGGCTCCAGGCTCATTCATGGCTCGGCTCTCGGAGACCACGCTGATTTATCGCTTTAATTTCATAAGTATCTCTTTGTTAGCGTGCCATCCGCCTATATTTCAAAATTAATATTATGACGTTATTGGATTTGATATGTGATAAAAGGTTCGTCTGGGAAATTTTACTTTTAAACTATACTGCCTCCGTGGTCTAATGATTCCACGCTTGGATTAACAACCCGTAGGTCCCGGTCTCGATTCCTAGTGAGGGTACCTGGTGGTACTCGGTTTGGTTGGTACCTAACCTATACCGCTATGTTTCCTAAGTCTGCCGCCAAACTTCAGCGTTAAGAGGGTATGATGTTGTCAAAGCGCCCATACAAACGTAGTCCAGTCATATTTTGAGTATTAAGCTATGAAAATCTATGAAATTTTCAAGACACATTCTAGAAACAAATATCTGTGTCGGTGGTGAGTCAGATTTTCGTTTAAATATATACTTCCAGAGTTACAGGGCGTCAAAGTATTGTATTTTTCGGTAATAAAAAGCCCAACTTTGAACCTGATTTACAAGAGTATGAATCAATTTAGAACAATTTTGAAAAACCACCGACATCTGAAATTTCATTAGTATACTGTATTTAAAAAATGGTTACATAATATACTGCATCCTTCAAATGATCCCTGGACTACGAAACATCCAAATAACGGGTGGATAACATCGCGTAATGTATGCTGTCTCACCGTACGCGCTCGGGTGGGATAGGGCTCGGAGAGGGACAGCTACAAAACAATGCAACCTTGAAACCGACCACGTGGTCTTACCAACATAGCCTCTTAACAGCATATGTTCCGGTATGCAAAGTAGCAGAGAAAGAGTATTAGGTTGAAGCTTCTTGGTGCGTACGCTGACCATTAATGGCCTTATCGTTGCTTACCATTGGGAGGGATGAAGACCAAGTGACCAGACTAATGGTATCTACATTGCTGTTTTGCTAGCTTTTACCTCATAGGTGAGGTACACATGTATGTAATTTCAAAAGTAATATAATTAATATATAACTGTTGTATAGGTTTATGTTCGATAAAGGATATATTCTTTCAAAAAGACGTTCCGTGATAGATAGCGCTTACAGTATTTCGGTTAATACGACTCTAAATTTAGACATGGCAATAGCCTCCGTCATATTACATCACACAAAGACGATCTGTTTAATATTCTCAGCAAGTACGAAAATATTAATATTTCCCTCTTATCTGACATAACTCAACGACCTTTTTTATTCGGCAATAAAGAAATCCATTCAAGCTCGTCTCCCTATCATTGAAGCACACTTAAGTTACGCTGTGTGCCGAGTAACAAACAAAAGAGCGATACCTACACTAATGGCCGGTTGCAAAATAAGCGAGTACCTATATTTATAACGAGTCATAATGTTCGTAAGTTGAGCGCGACAATCTCAGACTACGTTGCAATCGGAGCCTTTATTCGCAGCTGGCGAAGCGACGACGATGATTCACTTACTCTGTTTAGTTTGTTACTCTATGTTTAGTTTGATACACTCACTGGCCACACTAATGCTCAGTGATTTAGAGTCGAAATTTGCATAACGTTTACACGCGTATATACGCCTCTCTATGTTATTTGTTGCAAGTTGGCAGCAGTGAGCGTGACTCAGAGGTGTGCTTCCTATTAACTATCTGCGAGAGATTCGACTCCCGAGAAACTGAAAAAATACACCCACAATAAGTCTTTGTAGCAATAAAATTTAAACGATAACGATAACAGCAGTAATTTGCGCTAAACCAACAAAATCCGATAGTTGATTATTGTGTGAAGAGTGTACGCTAATTTATTATCGTGAATGTTCGATATTTTTGCTTGTGAAACGTGAATCATCGTTATTGTTTATACATAAACAAAAGGAAGGTTTGTGTTTTGACGGTTACATAACATAGTGGTGAGATGGCGATATTAACGGTTGACGCAGCGGCTGCGCCGGCGACGATAAAGTCACGAATCTGCATTATGAGTTCGTTCGTCACCACAGACTTGATCACTGTATGGGTAATGTAATTAATTAAGTATATAGAATCCAAGCTGCCCTCCCGAACGAGTCTAACCAGACAGCGATGTACCATAACGTTTAGTAGGTACTTTTTTTTACCCGCGACGGAACGGAGACAGTGTATGCGTTTAGGGTGGGAGGATGTTTGTTTGTGTGTTTGTTAGAAGATAGTCCAACACTTGACCTCAATCTCACCTGATGGTAAGTGACGATGAGGTCGATGATGTTACGCGTTGGTCTAGCAGGTGCCTATTTACTCTCTTTTGAAGATTCACAAGTTGTAGTTTTCGGGGAACACGGAAACCGGTAGTGTATTCCATATTTTTGCTGTACGCACGTACTTAAACTAGGGATACCTTTTGCAGCTCATACAATGATCATAATGATAATAATCAGCGAATTTGAAACATGATCGAACCATGTAGGATTGATAATCGCAGGCAACATAGCATTTATATAGATAGCCTTTTTTGAACCGCCTCCGTGGCCGAATGGCTACACAGAGGTCATGGGTTCAATTCCTATTTGAGGTATCTAACGGTGTTTTGTTTGGTTGATATTGCCTATGTCCGCCTGGCTAGCCATGTTACCTAAGTCTGCCGCCAAACAGCAGTGTTAACAGCAGGTATGGAAGGTAGCACAGCCAGCGCCTTAGCTTGAGGCGTCTGCGTGCGCTCGCTTGCCATTCAATTGGTATATAGTCACTTACCATCAGGTGCTATCAATGAAGTGAGATGAAGGCCAAGTGAAAACCCATCATACATAAAAAAAGCTGCTGCATATCACCTAAATATTGATACCCTTAATCGACTTTTACGACACTAACTTATGCTATATACATTTTATAGAGGTATAATAACAACTAATTTATATGACGAGGGTATAGGAGGGGGTATATACGCCTGCCGTATGCTTGCTTACAAACCACGTGTCCCCCACTCCGGCTGCCTTTGTGCAGCACACGCATGCATCATTTGTAAACATTCACTACGTCAGATAAACATCTTTGTGGAGAGCACGCGCACGCGCAACTTTCCGCTGTGTAATGGCCCACTAAGGTCTAGTAATTCTAAATCTATTGATTATCGCATTAACATACACTAAACACGATATTACGTGACCTCATCATACAAGTGAATTTAATTTAAAGAAACATATACGCAAAAATCATACAAAATATATATAAAAATATAGCTAATAACGTCCACAAGGAAACTTGCTTTCACGTAAAAAAAACGCGTCAAAATCGGAGAACTACGATGCCACACACACACAGACATTGGCATCAAACTTATAACACCCCTCTTCAAGAGTATTTTCCTTGTAAGAGTCCACACATATTCCAATGTATGAGAATTGCGAAGTTTTTATTGGATGAACCAAAACAAAGATATATTATATGGTTTACACATTCGCATGTCCCTAAAAACAGGACGCCTCTTTGCCGTCGGGTTACCAAAACGTAAGTCCAAGAAGTATGGTAAATTTTATTAGACCGGGAAAAAGTACGGTAAAAAGAGATGGCGCTATGATTCAGCGCTCTTCTATCAACCTTTATCGTTGAAATCGATGTAATAAAAGACTACATACCTTACCTATTCTTTTAATTAATTTCAGTGTAGAATTAATAAACCGGTTGCCCTATTTCTGAACGGAATAAGCCACGAGAGGCGGGTGGCTTCTTTTGAATAATTAATAGAGTGGAGGCGACGAAATTAAAGTCATTCGTATAGTAATGGTTCCTGTGTTATTGATTTTATAGTTCTTATTTTTACGCGTAACGCTGCAATCGGAATATTTGAGAACAATATTATTTTAAACTAAAACAAATATATTTATAACACCGCATTTTATACTACAGTGGCACGGCGCGGTGGCGTCCTTAGCCACAGAAATCCAGAGAAGCATTTAATAATTTTCTAATTAGCTTCCCTTGAGAGGAAAATATATATAAACATCTAATCCCAAATCATATAAAACGCATTTAATTAAGCATGTAGGTATAAATGACCTTTTGTGTTGAAAACAAAATTTACGAAAACCACACGGTCGGCCGATTTCAGCGAGGCCGTGGAACACTGAACGGTCAACCGAAAATTAATTAACATACTTTGGCGCGCAACCCTCGGTTGAACAACGGCGGCGCTCACAGGTGGCCCTGTGCCACCCCATCATTCTCCCCCTCTACGCCGGTATCAAATGATATGGAAATTATTTCATGTCCCTGTTATAAATCTGCCTTTAATTCTGTGCCCAATTACACTACATATCGCATGAATTACCGATCAATGTGGTCAGTGTTACCAGTACAAAATACAAAAGATGTACCGTGTAACGTTGAATCTAAAGCAACTCAAAATGCAAATCATATGTACACGAATGTAGAGTACTTCTTAAATTATACGGGGGACACGCGATTTCGAATTATACAGCATTAAATTACCAGAATTGCGGTGTTTAATGCATTCCTGTTACGGGAATCGCGTGCATTGGACAAAACAACAGCTTGCAGCGTTTTTTCCCCGACCAATATGAATGGGACTTTACACACTAAAGATCCATCAAATGTATTTTCTAAAGCTGCTTTGTATAAACAACTTCCCTATATAACTTTCTTCTCAGATCATTTCTTAATAGTACTATCAATTTTAGTTAATATATCAATGTTATAGAGTACATTTTACTGCACTTCGTTGACCTCACGCAGTAATGACGTATTTACTTCACAGAACTCAATATTAAATGACGCATAACTCATACTAATTATTATTTACGTAATACACCTATCTAATTACGTTCGTAATTCATGAATTGTAACAGTTTTATTTAAATAATTCTGGCAACCTCATCCAGCATATTTTTCGGTACAAACTACTTTAGCAATCGATCCTGGGTAAACGGAATATAGGATTAATTCGAATTTAATATTATGCCACGTATTACAAATTTTGATAGCATTTATACTAAATACAAATTAATGAAGCGATGCTTAAACAGTAACTCATGATACCATCTATGGATTCAGATTCAAATTTGGTTAGTTTCTACCAGATAGCGCTGTATATTCAATTTATGCACTAGTAACCTTACAATAATAATGCCTTAGAAATAGAGTACGCGTACTACAATTGAAGCAAATAAAACTAAGCCAGAAGCCCGTCAGTGGTCTATTCGGTTCACTCGAAAACAATAAATATTTGAACATCCCAGCGTAAATACGTATTGCTTACGCTTATCGTGTTTTTTTTTGCTTCACTTTTAAGATTCAGTTTACATAGTAGTCCTTCTTGTACACGGGACCATGATCGACCGATTTCGTGCCAATCTCCAATCAGAGTGTGTCTCATAGAGCCAATGAAAGACCAGATTGGAAGGAAATGGGGCGATCAAATTGTCCCGTGTATGGAGCCTTTTAAACGTCTTCGATATCATAACAACCACCGATGCAAATCGTTAAGTCGATACTGGATTGTTCGGTTTACCCAAAACCGAAGGTGTTCGACTAATTTGAAAATGGAACTAAAGTTTGTATTGAATACTGCCGAGCGACTCCGCAAACTTCGCGCTTTCATAGAACAAGAATTGATTAACAGTGATATTAGAATATTTGTGAGATTAGTTAGGACTTGTCTTAACTTAATATTGTAGAGAGCAGAAGAAAAAGAGAGGAAGAAATACGCTGACAGACTTGCTTATAAATTCCACTGAGTCACGTGCAGAAATATTCCCTATGATTGTATACAAGGATTTATCTAAAGTTTCTTTTAATTTTTCCAGATAAAATAATTATTAATACAAGTTCAGAAAGCTGACCTGTAAAATAGGTCCACAACAAAACGTGCGGTTGACGTGGATTTTTAAAACAAAATTGATGTAAAACGAATCGCTGTATTTCGTAATTTGCGAAATAAATAAGATAAACACATATCTACCGTAAGTAATTCATAAACTGATCAAACTAATTGGTCTGAGATGTATTTATTAGAGGCGGACGATGGAACTAACGCAAGCAAGTTTATGGGGAAACTTCGTCAGCAGTTAATCTGCTCTATAAATACGTGTGCCTTTTGTACTACCCACTCGAACACGATGTTATAACTGTTCTGGAGAGCTGCATCTATTTACGTATCACGATACAACTTTATACACAGCTATAAGATTTAAAATCTATAAAGTTTCATGTGTGAATAATGATTAATATAATACACAAGAAATCATATACACTATAGATGAAAACTTAAGTGAATTACGTGTTGTATATGTGAGTAATGAGTGCGAATAGATATTTCATTTTTGAAATGTATCTTTTCCCATACTGTTCACAAACTGGGGATATTCCAACAGAGTGAATATTGTTAAGGAATAAAAGAATTTTTTTTCTTCAATTGCTTTCCATATTCGTGCATGTGTATTATCTTTTTGCTTACGAATCGTACCCCCTATAATTCTTGCTGTAAAAAATGTACGGCGTAATCACGTTGATTAACTAAAATATACCTACCGGAGAGGCCATTAAAAATTATGTCGCTTATAATTTGTGCATAATTTGTTTATTGTATGTATGTATTAGTAGTATTTTTTCGTCTCGTATTTATGCAATCGTATATTATATTTAAATTCAACGCTTGACCCAAGATTGCTGTAAAAACATAATGGATAGAAATAAGCTGTACATTTTGTAGACATTTTCTGTGTACAATAAAAAGTTCAAAAAACAAACATAAATTAATTATATCCAAAAATAGATAAATTGAACTTTATCGATACCTCAAACTAGGACTCCAACAACGTACCCTACGAGTATATATTCAGCTGTGTAATACATGTCTCTTCATAGGTATTGGTGAGATAAATTCAAGTCATGTAATAAAACCAATTGAAAGATTAGTACATTTACGGTAGATTTTTCAATACTCTGCTAAGCACCGGTTTGTTCGTTGATAACGTGTTAGACGCGTGCCATTTTCTAACTTATTATGTGGATATCGTTTATCTGCCGCAGATAAACATGTACGAGGTACATCTCACACATTTGTGTGATCTGTGAGCTGTGTGTGGCTCTGGGTATAAAATGGTTAAAATATAATTGCATTATTCCATAAAAGTTGGTATTGGAGAAAAAAAAAATTATTTTTTAAATATTCCATTTTTAATATTTTTTAGATTTTCTCGCCCTACAATATGTCACGCTGTCACAGTTGTATTCTTTTAACTGTAACGGGTAGAAAAATATTTTTAATTATGTTAATTAAAATTAAATTGATCCCCCAAAATTGTATTGTACGGTGGCAGGAACTTTTACTATATTTGTTAAAACGAGAAAATAGCTACAATCAAATCTGGTTTTTAAACCCACATTAATGTTATAATTAAAATTCGATAAGTCAAAGCGTTATTCCGGACAGGTCTCTAAAAAAATTAAATTCATAGATTGTGAATGAAAATCCAAACGTGACGTAGCAAAGCGAGTGTGGAATATCTCCAGTGTGAATACAGCGACCCCAGCGCGCAAACACGAGGGTCCCTCTTATTGCAGACACTTGTCATATCAACACAATGAGAGCGGGGGGCATAGCACATAACGATGCTTTATTATTTTAATTATTGCACGTTCACGATGCGCCCTTTGTCATACAACCGCGACTGCTTTAATACACGAGATGAATTAGTCCATGCTGAATTGTCCTAATTGAACATCCTAGTACGAGTGATGTGAGGAGGGACTCTTTTACATGGCATCCTCATTTGATTTGCTTATGGGACACGCGTTTTTATGTAGATTTTTGCTGGTATCACTGTTTGAGGATATTTCTAAAAATGTTGCTGCCAAGGATTAATCAATTCTGAATTGAACATCGGTCCTAATTGAACATATTAGCATAGACGACACTGCAACGGCGATACCAATTTACATATCTGATATTTTACTTCTCAAAATTTCAATTGCATTTTTTTTCAGTGAATATTTTTATAAACTACATCAACATTACCTTATTTAACGTCTGCGGCAGGTTTTTATACTCGTATATCCTCATTCCATGACGCATTTTGCCAGTAATTACGAAAATACTAAATAAAACGTGCTACGCAGCACGAAATAAGTAAAAATAGCAGTAGTAAATTATTTCGATATCTATATAGATACGAGTATTAGACTTAACATCATCATCAGCCGGGAAACGTCCACTGCTGGACATAAACCTCCTCCATTGTATGCCACATAACTAAAGTAGGCTTGACTTGTTTAAATTAAAATAAAACCACAAAGTAATTCAGTACAAATGCAGAAAAACTGTAGTTTAGAACTTTTAGCGGATATTCAGTCAGCAAAATTGTTTAATGAATTAGTTGTTAACAAGTATTAAAACGATGATGCCGCGGCACACAGCACAAGAGATGTATATGGATGAACAGATATTTACTAAGTATTTGTAAAGTATTTCTGAATGTATTTGCTATTTATACATTATTCAACGTGGAACCACACAATGTAGAACGTCGCGAATATTGTAGGTGTCGAATTTATTGTCACTATCTCGATTTAGTTCAGTGTGTTTCACTATTACATACATCAATACAATACCACTACATCATGATAGAGAGAGAGAGGGCACTGTGGTTTCAGTGTAACAATTGAAATGATAATGCATCGAACAATTGACAAATACCGATTTATGAAAAAATGGAATTTATAATGTAGTGTCATGTAAACTTAGTAAAGCGTACTTGATTAATAATTGCACCTTAATTTTTGTAAAAGAAGCCAATTTCAAATGTTATCAAACTGAACACATATCAATAATGTAAAATGTTTATTTATTTCTTCTCACAGAGTGACACCTTATCTATAGTATAAATACTCGTAATATACAACGTAAGTCTTACAGGGCAGGTGTACCTGTGAGAGGCTGGTGCCTGAGATAGGTGTGACACTGTGTTACAGGACACCAGGCTCTCACCCACCGCGCTTAGAGCTGCGTATAAACAGAATGCAGTTAAGAAATATAAAATAACTTATATATGTTTGTATTATATATCTAGTCTATATGGTGAATGAAGAAGCGTATGTGTGTGTGAGGGTGGTAAGTTTGTCGAGGTAGCTGGTGCTTCTTGTGGTAATAGATTATGTGTATATTCACATGTATTAACTTTGTATATTAACTATTTCAGTTTATAAGTGAGTGTAGTGAATAAATATTATGTAACAACTGCTGATCTTCCGTGTAGCTATATCCCAATTCGGTTAACCAGTCAGTGAGCTTTTTTTACAAGTATATTTCGGTAAACTGTAAATTGATAATGTTGTGTTAGTTGAACCACAAAAAGCGATAAGTTGTATTTAGTGATAGTGAATTGCTGACAAATTGATTTTTCCTTTTGACTACCAAATTAAAACCATTTGTAGAGTTCCGGATCCTATTACTAAGACTGCTGTCCATCCGTTTGTCTGTCTTTCAGTCCGTCTGTCACCAGACTGTGTTTCACGAACCGTGATAGTTTGACAGTTCAAGTTGCCGTCATAAGAACAAATACTAAAAAACAGAATAAAATAAATTTTAAGGAGATTTACTTGCGTGCCTTTTAAAGTATTAGTAACGACATCTAGTGACGCGTACCAAAACTAAATCGGAAAGATATTTACGCGCATTCATTAGAAGCAGTTCGGTGCATATGATTTAATTATGATTTTCCTTATTTTAATTATTCATTTTTTAACGCAATAATTTGTTAGCTAACAAAAGAAAAGACTAAAAATAAATTACGGCTTTGGGAATATTAATTTAGGCCACATTTCAAGACGTCAATAGCTATAGTAGATGTAGTCGGTGTAGCAGCAACAGATTCACAAAGTACCCAGCGAGGACACCGTCTCGGCAGGCGGGAAGGCGCATACTTTACTTTCTTGACTCTCGATCCGATCTTCATAACGAAATTCTCCGTTTTGATATTATATTTATATTGTAACGTTTCGTACCTGCATATTTCTGACGGTAAATATGAAAATTTCTGGAATGTCTGCGATCCTGAGGGAACAAAGCGTTATGGTATTAAGACAATTTCGAGCTACGTCTACATTATTTTTTCCAATCTTTGTTTTTACACGCGCTGTTGACCGGTCGAGGTCGTCGAAATTTTGTGGGGAACTTGTAGACTCATCCATCCACCTTACACACCCTGAGCATTGCGCATCAGTCTTTGTATGTGCTTATTTCGTTAAATGAGTTTCAAGTACAAATAAAAAGTACATTTCTTCCCTGCACTCCTTCCTTGGGTATGGTTCTCGTCTTCTTAGCTCTCACACCACACACCCTCTAACACCACACACGCACATATCTTATAAGTGAAATGTAACAATTTTTGTAAAATAAAAACTTTTCATTTGGTAAAATAAATACTTTTTATTTTTTATTAATTTATTATTTGACACTAAACATATAAAAAACGATCCGGTGGAGAGTAAGTTCTCGAGTAGCGACCACGTACTTGAAAACGTCTACCGGGCCGTCCCCTACTAGATGAACCCACGGCCTAGTTAAGGTTGCAGGGAGTAGTTGGATGCAAGAGGCTCGGGAATGTGGCGTACCATGGAGGAGGCCTATGTCCAGCAGTGAAAGTTTCCTGGCTGATGATGATATAAAAAGCTAAACTAAAAACCTTTAGCCAATTTCAAAGAGAATTGCCATCTCGGTTGAGACTAAGGTGCGTTATTCTTCAGATTGTTAATGTTATGGTTAGGCTAGAATATCGTTAGTTATTACAAGAAATGCGCGCGAAATCATCGATAATAATGATTTTTACGTCCGTTTTTCTCATGAACTCAAGTTTTGCGTCGGTATGTAGTTCTTACCTCGACATTGCTTACGTTGATGTATTCGCGTAGTGGCCACAATACGATTGGAAGTTTACAGCTCGTACATCCGAAATGATGAACAAACAAACCGCCTTACGTCACACGTTACAGTGGCGTAGAGACACGCGTCATCCGCAACTATAATACATAATGCATTGTTTAAGTAATCTGAAAACCATTTTATGCTCATTTACAACGCTGTGTTTGAAATTACGACTGAAATTATATGACAGGTTTGGACGAGTTTGTGACAGGGATCATAGTTTGAGACCCATTTCCAAGTCAGTCGTCTTTGGTCTCAGATCTTTTAGGATCACTTTCACTACGTGTTAAAAATGAAGAAAAAAAATATGTCAGTAAAGTCAGTTTACGGACGATCATTTTACTTGATAACGTCATAAGAAAAGATGCGTCACAAGCCGAACGCTTAGGCCGATCGCTTCTTCAGCGCTCTCGCTTGCACGCTCGGCTCAGGCGGAACGTGACACTTTTTCGTGCGTGCAGACGGCGTTCATAGATTTATGACGTTATCACGTCAAAAACCATAAAAAGACTTCAACAAGAACTGCAATAAACTTGTTAATAAAATGTAAACAGTATGCAAATTGTGTGTAGTCAGTCAAAGCAGTTAATTCATAATCTATTCTATAAGTCTACATCAGACTCTCGCTCACGTAGATCGCCACGTATAACTTTCCATGAGAGGATTTGCCTTGACGGTACTCGTATTTGTTAGGAGTATGTTCAATGATAAGCACTGGACTTCGATGCAAGTGAATAGTGTTTTCCGATTACTACAATTTGTATCACTTGTATCCCAAAATTTAATGTCTACCTAATATGTACGAGATTTTGATCAAACTCATGCCTACCGAATTTAATCAAAGGCTTTTGTCCTGACTGACCGCACTCTTTAACGCACAGCTCGATTTTTAGACGTTTATTATAAGTGTATGTTGCAGTAACAGGATGTTGCGTAACAGGATATTGTGTTTCGTTTCAGCGAGCGGCGCGCTCGCGGCCGGCACCATTGCGTCCCCGTGGAGCACGGCGACCGGCGCGCCCGACACCAACGGCTCGGGCGGCGCCGACGCCAAACACCTCGACGTCGGCGATGCCAGCGACGATGAGAAGGTATGTTCCACCGTGTTGTCAGATTGCTGACAGCTGCTAATTTTGTAGTGTGCGCAGGAGTACTACCTCCGTGGCCTAGTGACAGCATAAATGGGCTTACAAGGTACGTGCTGTACCTTTCTTTAGTGGGTTTAGTTTGTAATATGTTAGCTACCATCGTGAACGAGAAACCAAATATCAAAATACAGAACAGTAGGTCTGTATCTGTTCATCTTCGATATGTCGATGCCTCTCAACTCTCTTTTTTTATTGATGATTTTAAAAACCAACCACAGGAATATTGCCCTGAATAGGATTTTTCCTTAGCGACCTACAACACCTAAGGGAATTGCAGGTGGAGGCACGGATTTGTAAGGAATCTACGGATTCAAACTCGTCGAATAATGAGTAAGGGCCACAAAAATACACAAATGACGAGCGATATTGACGTTTGTTGTAACTTTATTTGTGTGTACTTTATGTATACTCGTAACAAACGAAAGTGTCTCATGCAGTGCCTTGATACGCGTTCAGTGGAACACGGCCTGTGGATATTCTAATGGGAGCTGAGTCTAGTTATGATGTACAAAAGTCCCGCTGTATAGCGCCCCCTTCTGTGCACCCCAACTGAATGGGGAAGATGCATGGAAAAATATTTTTGTCTAACTCGATGGTCCATGTAAAAAGGTCGGAATATCTCTATCATTTTTTCCCGATAAGGCTCATACTTTTTCTAGTACAACCCACCGAAAAATGATTCTAGTCACGCGGTGTTAAAACGCTCCATGTAAATCGGATGACATTTGTGACGTCACGTGATTTTAGAGCGTTAAAATGTATTAAGCTTGTTCGATATTTTGAGTTATCTCGTAAAATAATGTTTTATGTGGGATATATATCCCTATAATAAAATGTTTAAAATGCAATGAGAAAATTAAATCTAATAAGCATTTTACTATTCCAGGAACTAAATTTTTGAGACATATAAAATAAAAATAAAAAATAAAAATTATTACGTATTTTTATTTTGGTGGATCTTAGTGTCCGTTGTGCTATAAAATATAATTCAACCCAATCTAATTTGGTAGCATCTTTCCTATCGGATGATCCTGGTGGATCTAATACCGAGGTCATATGAATAGTGATTATAAAACAAATGAAGCGGTAATTTGACTATTACTAACAATACGCAGAAAAATATATGCAAATATTGACTCTCTGCGGTTTAACAAGGTGACGGCCAGAAACAGCTACGATCCGAGTGGTTCCGAGGAAGCATGATTCACGGTGTTTTCGAACACGAAGGCAAAGCGTTATTTTTATTTTCTCTTTAGAATAGAACTGCGTCTATTAATTATAATGACGCACTCTTCGCCTTGTATCTGTGAGTTAAACCAGTGGACTCACGTTAATACATCTGTTTTTTGTACTATGTGTGCCAGTATATTAGTGATTAACCTTCCCTTGATTTAACACGTTCTACGAAGTTTTTAATCGAAGAACATGCCGTATATTCTGATGTGTTTTGTTGTACAACTCGAATAGCGGTTTTTAATCTAGATACCGGTCCGAGTCCCTATGAAACCGTTTTTTTTATCATAAAGTATAATGCAAATAAGTGCTAATGAGCGTACATAAATATTTATGAAGTTATTAAATAATCAAATGAATTAAATCGGACATTTATTGCATATTAACGAGAGGCTTAGACTTGGAAATTAACACTATTTTAATCTCACGCAGATGTCCAGTGAAACGAATGTCAAGGTCTGTAAGTCTTTTAATTGAATGAGTAATAACCACTGAAATTTTAATAAGCTGGCGATAGAAGTGACGTATTCACTTGTGACATTGACGCCGCACTAAAAACGTCTAGTTGCCCATGTCGTTTTCTTTACAAAATGTTATCATGTATTGTCCTTTATGTTAAGTGATGATAGTCAAAACAAAGATATTGTATTTGTCTTAAACGGACTATTTTCATAAAACTTGCTATTATATTGCTTATGATGGCCTATTAAGCTACAGTCATGCGAAACTTAATACGCTACTCCCCACAACCGTAATATTTTAAAATAGAATAGCTGACTTTGAAAAGTAAATACCTAAAAATAGGACATCGGGTTAGCGCAGCGTCGTATTAACTTATGACTGTATTGTCCGGCGTTTTGAACAATAATAAAAATAGAGTGAAAAAATGAAAATTGTGGTTCGCTATGTAATTATACAATCAAATGTCCTATTTCCAGATAATTATTGGACAAAGCCAGCTGTCCTATGTTGAAAGATTACGGTAAAGTTTCGTCATCATCATTAAGAGCCACTGCAGCGGTTCAGGCCTATTCTCCTACAGAAAGTTTGGCATGAAACTTTTATTAGCGAAATCACCTTAAGTAAATTAAAAGTCTATAAAGTAGAAGTGTGCTAAGTTAATGAGACATTAGCTGTTATTTGTCATTACCGGAACTAACAATTATTATTAACACAGCTGTGTGGCGGAGGACTAAGTATAATAGTTAACTAGACACAAATTGAAACTGATCTACCATTAATCATTGCCATAATTGACTTAGTATAACTTAAAACATCGAAAATTAAGATGAAAATATGATGGTTCACGGTTGTAATTTAAACATTTGCGCAATCTACCACACAAAACAACTAAAAACGTAAAAATCTGTAAAATAAATTAATAATTCAAAATTAAATAATATCTTTGTTATTATATAATACTTATGTTTTCATGCATATAATTAACTGTATAATAACACTCATAAATATTTTTGATGGGTGTATATTGACAAACGACACCTTCCCGGCTGTACAAATATGACAATAAAGGCATATCCATTGTCGTGTACAGCGGCTTCTGCGACAATGACAGTTGTGAGTTTTATAATTATAGCGGAGGCCAATTCGCAGGACATGTCGGCAGCGGATGCGGAGGGAGTGTGGAGTCCAGACATCGAGCAGAGCTTCCAAGAGGCCCTGGCCATCTACCCCCCATGCGGAAGACGCAAGATCATTCTCTCCGACGAGGGCAAGATGTACGGTGAGTCAGAACATGATGGATCACTCCGCATTTTTTCTATGGTCGTAGACGAAATTAGGTCACCGACATGGCTTGACAAGTCTGTGAGCTGAAGTAGTAATGAGCAGGTCACATTGCTTGAAGAACGGATAACCGATGGGGAGTAAAAACTCTCGAGTGGCGACTAGCAGTCTCCATACTAGATGGACCCACGACCTAGTAAAGATCGCGGGGAATCGCTGGATGCAAGTGTCTCGGAACCACTAAATGTGGTGTGCCCTGGAGGAGGACTATTTCCAGCAGTGGACGTTTCCCGGTTGATGATGATGCTGACTTTGACTACAAAGGAAAATATACAAAGTTTTTTTGGTAAGATGTATTTAGAGCTGGCCTTCATGTCACCTGATAACTAGTAACGATAGGTTGTTGGGTGTTAAGCGTGCTCAGCCAGAGACTCAAGTACTGAGACTCAAGTAATGAGACGCGGTGATGAATGATGTCATGACAGTGCTAATAGTACTTCTGTTTAGGTACATACTTAGATAACAACGTGACCGCTATTTAGGTGGACATAGAAAAATGACAAATCACAAAACACGTATAAGAGGGACGCCACACTGGGGTTTGAACCCGCGACCTCCGATCGTGAGCCCAACTATACAGTCACGGAGCTACAGGCCACGTATTTCATGCCTCTCAAGTTTTACTTCCGGTCGAAAAGCGTTTATTTTGAACACAAAACATTAAACAAACTTTATAAATACAGTGGGCTGTGTACTGCAAAGGACTCCGATTCGAAACCACACAGGCGCGCGCGCATACACAATACACCTGTCTAATAAAGATTTGTTCCAATGGCATGATCTGAAAAAAATACTGAAGAGAGACATTGCAAAGGTCCTACGTGCTCACGAGTACTTTCAACGCAGCGTATTATTTCAAACAAAGAATGATTTCAGAATTACTTTCAAAAGTGTTAAGACACCCACGTCGAGTCATGGGTTTCTATACTTCCGATACTCTTCATGGGTTGCCGTATGATCTCGACTTCGAATCGGATCACAGCACGTCATCCCGCGGGTGTCGTTAAAGGCGACTAAAGGAAAATATTCGGGAGATGGGCAGCTACATTATTGCTTATCTTACTATAACCGTCAGACCACCTGTCCGACGGCTATCTTTAAAGGAGGTCCAATAATGGTCTTACAAAGCTGATAACCGAATAACACTGCACAATATTATATTATTTATTTAGTGGATATTAATTTATGAAGTCTATATAGTCTTCGACGCTATTCGAGCACTACCGACTGTCTTACCAATGAAGTGAAATCGTATTTTTTATATTTACAAATCGTACCAATGTTTCTGAATCATCAACAGCCTATATATGTCCCCGCGGCAGGGGCTCAGGCCTATTCTACTACAGGGAGTGTATGGGCCATAGTCCACCATGCGGGTCCAGTGCGGATTGGTAGACTTCACCCACACATGTGAATTTCTTGTAAGGAGTGTGCAGGTTTCTTCACTGCAATGCTATATATCATTCGCACATAAATTCCAAATTGGAACTCATTGGTACGAGCCAGGATCGAAGCCAGACCTCGATTGTTGAAGGACTGACGCTCTACCCAACTGAGTTTCTTTCTGAATACTTTATAGGAACTAATACTTATATACGAAATATTATGAAAATTACGAAAAATATTTTTTTAAACAAGAGACTCAAAGATATTGCCTCGTAAAAAGGTGAGAAGAAGTGAGAAGTCTTTGAGAGCCTACAGAATATTCAAAATGTTCTATGTACCTAGTATCCTTTTGTTTTTTATGAAATCGGCAAATTTTGCGGCGTCTAAATTCTAAATTTTATTTTAGGTGCACCTTTAGTCAAACACAGAATTCTTTTAATATAGTTGAGAACGGAACAGAAGGTCGAAGAGAAATTTTGCTCTCAGAAGTCTTCATGGGTAACGTATTGACACATCGACATGTTGAATTATGAAGACGTATCAAGGCCGTGCCGCCCAAATGAACAATGGAGATGGCACGAGACAAAAGCGGCGAGCATGAATGTCAGCCGACAAAGCGGTTTGCGCAATAGGATTCCGTGAAAAGACGTGAACCGACAATTATTATCTCCCGATCGGACCGTGTCACCGATTCGAGGAAACCAAACTGTAGTTACGTATCTTTTATTCGACCTCTTTGAAGCTTCTTCCCAGTTGAGAACACTCGAGAGTAGAAAGTTGCGTGCTCTAGGATACCTCGATACACGAATAACAGTATCGGCTTTAGACGTAATGTTTGGTAGAACATACTTCAGAGGTGGTCCCATATAAATCTTTAAGACAGTTGAAGTCGGTTTTTAGTTGTTTTTTTACCAGTTAATATGTCATATGTTTGTAGTATTTTTGACGTTTGGTATTGGCTTTAGAATAGGATCTTCATCATCCTTAAACGTTTTTAAAGACGGCAAAGAAAACAAAGGTTCGGGTTATGGATGGCAGCATCTATCTATGTGATAAAAACAAATTGATGCTATCACCAATCAGCCTCCAAAGTGTGGTGATTATGGTGAATCGCCTCACGAATCACCACATAGATTGAAGATACGTACTTGATCATAAATCGACTCTAAGAATCCTGTCGAAATGTCAAACAAATCTTTTACGGAACTCTAAAAACAGGAAAAACGAATACAGTCAACATAAAGTTCATTGATTCTATGATAAACGCGAAAAGATCAGTTCATAAAAGACGAGCGGATTTTTTCACGTAACTGTGTTAACTCAAGATGCTCGTTAACGCGACGTGACGATTACTACTTAAAAGAAACCTTTCCCCTTTTGTAAATTAACTCCCCTTGGAAATCTGCTGTTGCATTGTTGTTGCTCTACTTATAATATAATTGCCCTTTTTAATTGATGGTATTGATCATTAGCGGTCGTGTCTACTTACCATCATATACAATATTTTGAATAATAAAGGGGGATTTAAGGAACCGACAAAATGTTGATAGATTTTAACGCAGTGTTTGACATCATCAACAGCATATATATGTGCCCACTGCAGGGGCTCAGGCTTACTCTCCTCCAGAGAGTGTATGGGCCATAGTCCACCATGCGGGTCCATTGCCGATTGGTAGACTTCACACACGCCTTTGAATTTCTTCTCAGGATTGTGCAGGTTTCTCCACGATGTTTTTTTTTCACCGAAAAGCCAATGGTAATGATTTTAATAAATTATAAATAGCAAATTGTAACTCATTGGTACGAGCCAGGATTGCTCAAAAACTGGCCCTCTACCCAACTGAACTTATGATGTTAACGCTTTGACATAATTTGGCCTAATCTTCCTTGAATAATGGCGTTGTAACCCTTTATTAAATAGGCGAAAGTAAAACAAATGAAACTACAACCAGTTGACGGAGAAGGGTCAACGTAAGGTCATGTCAGGATGAAAGCAACTTTTAATTTTCACCTTTCAGAGAGCACGGTGTCACCAACGTTATGGAAAACAATTGACGTTAGAACAATTAAAGGCAGCCACTGCCATTACGCCGCCGGACGCACATTAAGTTCGCTTCCAGCGCCAACATTATACGTCCCGGTTTTAATTAAAGGACTGCCCGACGCTGCCAGATGGAATTGCTAAACAAATTTGCCACAGAGGTTCTATGTCCACCTTAAGTGATTTAATAGGCGGAAAGAAATGCGGAGCATAAATCTTACCATGGAGTCGAAGCGGAAATAGGTCCCGCTGTTCAAAGGCTTGATGCATATTTTAGGATAATTATCAACAAAAGCTATTGTAGCGTAATAGCTGAGCCATCTAATAAATTAAACACGCTATCTAACAACTGCGAGAAGCACAATGTCGCCGCGAACGTACCGAGCGGTATAATTGTGTACGATCAAAGAAAATTACACACGTCTCAGACAACTACGAATTGTAAAAGAACTGGGTGTATAATAATTGCGGACACGCGTCGCGTCGTCCGTACAATATATGGCCACATTACCCGTGGACGTGTCCGCCCGGGCTTAATCTAGCGCCGGAGTGCGTCACCCCTGTCCGCTCATGCCTGCTCCACATCTGCACCCTCGCCCTCGCTGACCGTCAATTTAATGTCCAAGAAAATGGGCACCGTGACATCCATACAAGCTTCCATATTGTCGAAAATAAAGATCCTCTTATTGACGATGCCATCCCGTAATAATCGACGCAGACGTTATACTCATACATATAATTAAGCATTATAGTAAGAGGTATATGCGCGTATTTAAGGAATTCACTTTGTATTCAAAGTCGAATGAATCGTGTCAGTGCGTCAATGCTAATATTACTAATACATATATCTCAACCCTGTCTATTATCTTGCACACGTGTTAAATTGATGAACGTATCGGGAGGGCCGTACCACGTTATTGAATGAAGTCCGCGCCGTCATGCCGCGAGCCGGGCGTGTGTCGGGCGCACCGTGCGGTGTGTAGTTGGCAACAGTTTCCGTACAAAGCCAGTGCCGTGGCAGTGCTGCCGGCACGTTCGTGAGTTAAGACATTCAAAACCGCTCAATATCCTGGGAGTATGAAAGTTTCGTCGGCGCACGGCTTCACGTGGTCCGGGGGGCGGCGGGCGAGGGGTTCGCCGGGAGGGCTAAACTATGCGAAGAATGCGCAATTAGTGAGCGAGCGAGCGTGTAAGGGGCCCGGCCGCGCCGCTAGGCGGCGAACGCAGTAAGAAAATATAAAGAAGGGGCGGGCCGCCCGCGCCCGTTGTTTAGCGCCCCGCCCGCCTTCGGGCATAACTCCCGATTGTCTCCCGAGAAATCCTCCTTAGACCCATCGCAACTCAACCCTTTCCGCGAGGATTTGCCTCGCATAGCTTCTGTGTGGGTCAGCGTGAAATTCTGCCGTGACACCAATATTTCAGCACAAAGTTTCTCGTCTCTTTTATCTTCTTTGCCTTTGCCGATTTCAATATGCTCGAGCCTCACTCCCGCCGTCTCGTCGAGCTTCTCTTTACTTTTTGTACATAAATTAAACCGCTCTGCAACTTGTGGCTTCTTTCCTATCAATTTCTTCTGACCATGCAGTAACTACCTTCTGTCTTGTGTCCGTTGTTTTATTTTCCCATCTATTTTATTTACCTTTCTTCACTACTTTGCTCTCTTCATTTGTTATTCAGTTTCAAATACCATTTATAAGTTCATCCCTTCAAATTTCCCTCGTTTTATTTGGCTCCCCTTGGTGATGGAAATATGTATATTAGAGCGCGTAAAGCTCTTTCAGCGAAAACAATCGAGAGGTCATGCCCCAGGTACGACGTTAATGTGTTTCTGATGGATCTTCAATACCTATCACCACTCGAATAAATTACGGTTTATGAAGCCCCCGACGAATATCAAGTCAATCAATCAAACATGTTTTTTCTAGTTTCCGCTGAGAATTTCAATCTAAATGAAAACATATTACAGATGTGACTCTATTGCAGAAAATCAGTTAATATTGGAGAGTGCGACTCGCACGCACAATTAGATCCGCGAGCGGTGCGCGAGAGCGTGGCGATGATGGCGCGCCGGCTGGCAATGGACCAAATTAGCCAACTAACGAACTAATAAATAATGATCTCTTGTTTTTCTATTGACTGTAGACTAGAGGCGAGGCGATCCTCTGCACCGGGCTATTCTTGGAGGGATGCACACGACCACGTTTCGGGTGAAAGCACTCTTAATGCTCGATTCGCGGCTACCTACCGATGTCACCATCGACGCTGCGTTTAAAATCTAATATTATACGACGTGTTTATACTCCATACTAATTCGTGCTAACAGCAATTTGTTAGAGTGGTCGCACTTACTAATTTTAGCCTAACGCCCAGCCGTGAAAAGTTTACGACGGTGCCATAATTTCGTAGCAATTTCAAGAATTTCTGACTTAACAGTCTTCGAGAGTTTGTTTCCCTAGCTTTATGCTTCCCTCTAAATTTGAATTTATTAATAAGGAAGGATTTAACGAGAAACTACAGTACAAAATATGCACATAAATTACATTAGCACGCGCTAGTATAATAAATATGAATTTTTTAGGAAATATTTAATGCGTTTGTAGGCTGTCACGAGGTAATTGAATTTATGTGCGACTGAAAACGGTGTGATAGGTTTCGGTATGAAAGCAGCGATCGATGATGAACGTATGAACTGTAGTGATATACACGTGAATAGTTTGGTTCGGCACGGCGCGGCGCTGCAGTAGGCACATGTACGCACTCGCCTCGACGAGCAACCAAGGGGTTAATTAAATTCGCACCAGCCGCCTCGTCGCCATCGCATTCCCCGAATTCAATGAGATTTCAATTTACTTTGGCCTGGTCAGACCCTGTGCCGTGTCCGCGGTCTAATTTACTACCTATTGCTGAATCACTACAGTGTCTACTGTCGGCGATATCTTGTTGTATACACGTGTATTTAGAGTACCTCAGAAATGGCTAAAATCTAGCTAAAAATTGTGGTAAAATGAAATGAGAAGAAAAATAAAACGTTTTAAATTTTGATTACAGGATTTGGAGTCTAGAAATCATTGGGTGTTGTCTTTTAAAAAACTGTTTTGAATTTAGCTGTAGTCGATAGTATAACAGGTTACAACTTTTAATTTGTATGCAATTAAAACAATAGCAATTTTGTTCTCTCCACGCTGTGGCAAGTTAAAATGACTGACAAGCAAAGCTCGGGCGCTAGCACATATTATTTATTGAAATGCAACTTGTTACATGGGGAATTCGTTTTTCTATATTGACTTTGACGCCCTGTTTACAAATACGATTTAGGCAAAATTATTGCCTACGAAAACTATGCTCAATTTAAAAATTATAGACGTTTATAAAAATGTAAATATGTGTTTGAATATGAAGCATTTTTCTCAAGACACATTGTAAGCGCACCAAAAATAACATAATTGTAAAACAAAAAGAAACAACACAATAAAGTAAACCTTCCAGTCCCTGCTACATCCACTGTTAACCATTTACAAAACATTTTGCAGCTCCAGTTTATGCAGGTTTGCCCAGTCCTCCCCGCATTCCATCCCGGCTGCAGTTTCAATGATTGAAAATAGCTATTCAAAATATTTTGAAAATTGTTTCGTAACGGGATCGGCAGTGAAGCTACGCGCCATTGCATTGTACAGAGTGTTTGTGCGCTTCAGCTATGTGGAATATCTCGCGGAATATGTCAATTGGTTATTCTTCTCTTTCACGTATGTTTGAGGACCAATTTCGGCTCCATGCGAAGGGGAAATGGGACATGGTTTTTTGTGTGAGTTAGGTGTCACTTTGGCCAGGTTAGACCTTTTGCAAATATTTCAGAAAGGCATGTATGTTTTTCTTTTGAAGGGGATAGCACATGTCTTCCCATGTAGTAGTAGTAAAAGGCGACAAATGGATATTTACTGGAGACGTGCAGTAGCCTCTAGCTTCGTATTACCATCATATTACAGCGCTCTCTTATCCTGGAGAAATAGCTATTCTGGGTTATGGTAGTAGCTGTATCTCTCTAAGAGACGCACAGCTATATTTTGCATTGCCTGATTCAGTGTCTGTGATCCCCTTAGATGTCTTAGATCTTAGGTGGCCCGAAGATCTTAGATTTCAATCCTGTTCCTGTCATAATACTAAAAATTTATAAATAGATCAATAAAGAATGTAAGGCAAAACTGGATATACTATGCTGGATATAACAATTAAGCTATAGTTAGATAGAAATAAATCATAAATAATTTATTGTTGTAAGTATAGTATAAAGATGGTCATGTTCGTTTTGTTTCACATATTTAGTGGTAAGACATGCAAAGGTTTCTAGATATTATTACATGACACACACACACAAAACACATTGTAAACATAGACTCATACACTACGAACACACCAAAGAAATACACACTTATATCTGTATGTATGTACAAACATATCTCTATGTACGAGGGGCATACCGAAAAGATCGGTAATCGAGTACTTTCGATTTAATTAGATTAAAAACTCTTTTTGATGAATAAACACTGGTTAGTTGAAAATCGAATACAATTGACAGAATTAAAAAAATTTTTTTTTTTAAAGAACAATATCAGTTTGAAATTGATAGGTCGATAAAAAAATGGAGCTTACAAGAGAAAGTTTCCGTGCCATAATTTTTTACAACTTTCGACGAGGATTATCTCAGGGACAATGTCTCGCTGAGCTTATATCTATATTCAAGAGTGAAGCGCCTAGCCAGACGACAATATATCGCTGGTATTCTGAATTCCGGCGTGGACGTGCTTCTCTTGGCACCGTACCTTCCACAGGCCGGCCAAAAACAGCGGTTACACCAGAAAATGTCGCTGTTGTGCGCCGAATGATACAGGATGACCGACATATTACATATGAGCAGATTCGGGCTACTTTAGGGATAGGTATGACTGCGATACAAACTGTTTTACATGGTGAACTGGGAGTGAGAAAGCTAGTTTCCCGCTGGGTGCCCCATAATTTGTCCGAAGAGCAAAAGGCGGCTCGTGTCAATTGGTGCCGGTCTACTCTGCAACGCTTCAACGGAGGAAAGTCAAAAGCAGTTTATAACATTGTCTCTGGTGATGAATCATGGATCTATTCATATGAGCCAGAAAGAAAGCATCAGTCAGCTGTCTGGGTCTTCGCAGGTGAGATCAAGCCAACAAAAGTTGTCCGCTCTCGCAGCGTATCGAAGAAAATGGTCGCTTCGTTTGTCGCGAAAACAGGACATGTAGTCACAGTTCCCTTAGAGGAACGGAGAACGGTTACCGCTGATTGGTATACAACGGTTTGTTTGCCACAGATGATATCCGAACTCCGTAGAGGTAACCCGAAACGACGCATAATCCTCCATCACGATAATGCGAGCTCTCACACCGCTCAGAAAACAAGCGAGTTTTTGAAGCAGGAAAACGTTGAATTAATGGATCATCCTCCATACAGCCCTGATCTGAGTCCCAATGATTACTTTACATTCCCTAGAATCAAAGATTTATTGCGTGGTCAGCGGTTTCAAGGTCCAGAAGAAGCAGTGGAAGCATACAAATCGACGATTTTGACCATGTCAACTTCGGACTGGAATTGCTGCTATAATAATTGGTTCGAACGAATGCAAAAGTGCATTAACTGCAACGGAGAATACTTCGAAAAGCAATAAAAATAAATTTAGTTATTTCCTGTATGTATTGTTTTATATTCCCGATCATTTCGGTATGCCCCTCGTATTTGCAACGGGGTGACCTGGGGTCCTAAGACACAGGCCTTTGCTTTTAGGCTAGACATAGGCCTCTTTCAGAGTGCGACAATCAATTCGGACCTCTGCTCTCCACATCCATTCACGTCCGGCTACCCTACATAAGTCGTCTTTCCACCTAGGAGGACGTTCTACACTCGTCTACTCCAGCGATTGTCGGTCCTTCGGTAAACATGACCAGCCCATTGCCACTTTAGCTTGCTAATACAGAGCCATGTCGGTCACTTTGGTTCTCTGACGGATCACTTCGTTTCGAATGCTAAAGTTGAAATAGGTATGTGTGTGTATATTCATAGTGAGAGAAAAATAAAGATTATTGTTATTGAGATCGAGATAGGTCTCGGTTATCATAACTATTTGGACACTTTTCTGTCCGCAGCTTCCACGGCCATTTAAATGTGCCAATAAATAACTGCTAGATAATAATGTTGGCGACTGTTAGAACTTTGGCTTTACTTATCTGCCGGTGTCTTTCTACTACTAAAGATGGTCCTCGCCCAGGTCTCAGTCCGATTGTTAAATAAATTTTCCCATAATCATTGTATCGCATGTTAATAACAACGTTTAAATTTTATTCCAGGCCGGAACGAGCTAATAGCAAGATACATTAAACTACGAACAGGAAAAACTCGCACAAGAAAACAAGTATCATCACACATACAGGTGCTAGCTAGGCGGAAACTACGTGAAATACAGGCCAAACTTAAAGTGGTAAGTTTATACGTACAAGAGTTTTCATACGAAATTGAGAGGATATGCTTCCACTGGTACCAATGTATTATATAAATATTTCGTTAATAATTTGTGTAATTCTTTAACTTGGTTCCGCTCAGAGTGCTTCCATACTTTAAAAAAGACACGTTCCGCGAATGCATGGCGCCAAGGCCTGGTCTTGTACACTCATACTTTTTAAAAACCATTATCAAATAAAAATTAATTAGTTACCACTTTTGTATATTTTGGTTTAGTTTATTTGTACAAAAACACATAAAACGCACGAAACTGGTAATACTTAACGTTGAAAACAAAGATGGCGTCAATAAAATGACATTTGACGCTGTCACTTAGTACAAAGAGAATGATTTCGTACAGTTAAAATTAACGCAAAAATGTAATTCTAGTATTTTTCTATACAGGTTTAGGTTATTACTTGATTTTTTAAATAGTGTACAAGTGCAGGCGGAATTTTAAACAATTCTTTTTTGTTGCCATAATCTTTTAAAATAGAATACCTGGCTTTGGTAAGTAATTACCTAAAAATAGTAGATGGAATTATAGTGTCGTGAAATGAATATCATTAAAAATTTATAGTTATCTACAATAGCCGGTACGCTTGGTTCCGGTCCCTAAATAGCATTTTAAACAATGATCGAAAAATAGTGTGTTAAGATGAAAATTGTGATTCCCTATGGAGTTCGATGTTAATGATACTCATTTCTTGACATTATAATCCGATGTCCTATTTCTTGGTAATTACTGCACAAGCTTTCCTATTTTAAAAGATTATGGTGTAAAAAAATTAGTATGGAACTTTTATCGAGCGAACAACTTAGTACTTCGTTTAAAATTAATACGAATACGGACAATCTAGAAGTGTTATCAGGTATTAGAACGTTTATAAAATAACTAATAACTAACTTCGAAGACATAAAATACTAGTCATCGTTACTTTTGTAAATTCATGTAATATGATATAAATGCGTTTTCACATAGGAATAGAGAAGTAAATCATCATCAACCGGGAAACGTCCACTGCTGGACATAGGCCTCCTCCATGGTACGCCACAGTGACCGGTCCCACTGACCAAATACACAATACTAGTGTATCTGTGAGCTGTAGACCTAGCAATTTTTTTTGCGAATTTTTCATTACTGACGTTGAATTTTGTAACATTTTCGACATTTTACGAAATTGCTGAAATATGATTTTGTCTAAAACTACTTGGTTACGACAGGGCAGCATATCTTCTTTATCATTAAAAATTATTTAGTATGTACAAAAATGTACGTATATTAAGCTGAATGTATTGGATAACTAGGATGGTGGGATGATGAAGGAAAAGGCCATGCAGTCAATGAGCACATTGTCTAGCGCACAGATCGTGGCTGGGTTGCCACATCCAGCGTACCACCATACGGTACTATGACAGACTTGCAAACGGCATGCCTTTGTGTAATTGACAGAAACTAGATTGCCTTCAAACCGTGTTGCTTATCAGCAGACAGAAGTTTTAGTAGCACAGATCAAATTTTCTGTGATTTCCTATTGATACTTATTTATATTTATTGTAGAACTACCGTTGTTGCCTCTAACAAATTGTACACTCGAGTACAAAAATATGTATATCCACTTTTGTACTATATCACATTCACTCTTGCTTGTTCCTGTGCAGTGTGTTGAGGGAAATGTCAATTAAAGGTGAATGTGACAAGGTTCAAAAGTGTATACATATTTTTGTAAATGTACATGAAAGAAGAAAGTGACCCGTTCTAGGATCGAAAAAAAAAACAGAATATACAAGTACATAATACTAGTTTCTACCAGAGACTTCCTGTTCCTGCATCCCGTTATTTATGCGAAATTCACTACTTTCCCAATACCCTCATTCCAGCTGTATATACTAGTTCGGAATTCCAGACGCATCTAATTTATACAAGTAGATAAGTATCAATACTCAATAAGTATTCACTGACCTTAAATTCTGTGCTGCTAAATCTTATATTGATGTCTGCTTATCAGGCATGTTTTTCTTCTGAATGCACGTGTTTAAACAAAAATAGAAAACGATAACAGACGTTATTTGCTTACTTACAATACGATTCATTTTACTTTGTCTGCTCGAGCAGGTAAACAGAAGTTGGTTCAGAAACTACTTTCGACAACACATGGCTGTATATTTATAAAACAATAACAATACATTGAACTAAGAGTTATATGACGAACTTAATCAGTTCATGTGCTAATTTTCAGTATTAGATTCTAGAACACCTTAAGTTTTTCACTAAAATCGCTTCAAATGATCCTGTGTGTAGATTTCGCTGAGTTTTAACAACATGAGCAGTATTTTAATAACATAGAAGCTTAATAACAGAGCTATTATTAGTAAGTTTACGATAATTAATGAAAATATTTATTATTCCAGCAATTTTGGCAACCGGGTCTACAAGCAGGAACCTCTCAAGAGTAAGTATAAGAAAAATTAATTATGACTAGCTTATATTTCGCAAGCTTACACCTCTCATCCCCCATAGGGGTATAATCTTTGTTAGATACTTAAGTCCACTGTTGGACATACGCTATCATTGATCGGTACGTCGGACTTTCTATAGGAGATATTATGTCATAATCAGCAAGCTCAATGGGCACCTTCTAGCTAGACCAACGCGTAACATCGTCGACCTCATCGTCACTTAACATAAGGTGAGATTGAGGCCAAGCGTTGGTCTATCTTTTATATATATATAAAAAAGCTTTACAAGCGGATTAGTGATCGCAGTAAGTTATTGTTGTTACGTAGGCTACCCATTTTCTGAATATCTATGTTTTTCCCATAGTCGCTTTTTATGACATATCCAGGATGATATGAGGTGGTCATATTCCAAAGCCGAGACCACACCGCAGCTTAAAAAAGTAGGAGAAAAAACTATTATATGTTTAGCTTTAGTCTCTTACAAACTAACAGCCTAGAGTCATGCAAAAATAAATCAAAATAACAATCCGGAATTTTTATTTTAATTAGAACAAAATACCTCTTAGACATATAAGTATTAATTAGCATAATTTGCCGGTGGTTTCAGATGCATTAAGGGGACTATTAATAATTATTCAAACAGCCAATTAATTTGTGTGAGACTATTAATTAACTAGCGAAGTAAAGCAAGATAATATTTTACAATTTCGAATTGTTATAAAGAATGTTCTCTAATATATTTAACACGTTCAAAAAGAACTTAGAAACTGACTTCAACTGCCCTAAAAGTCTTCAGCATTCGTCCCCTAAAATATTCAACCTTATAGGTTGAATTATTAAATTTGGTTTTTGTTGATTTTCTCAAAAAGCGCTAAATCAATTTCAATAAAATTTATATGGGACCACTTTTTAAGTATGCTCTTCCAAACAAATCAAGAATAATCAAAATCGATTCATAATTGGCGGAGTTATCGCGAATCATATCAAAAATACAGTCGAACTAAGAACCCCTCCTTTTTTAAAGTCGTTAAAAAATGAAAATTACTGACATACTTCTACATCTTTTACCGAATAAGATTGTTTATTATTAGGAAATTAGAAGAGATTTTATTTAACTTGTTGTACATCCATCTGTCCCTTGGTGGGTAAATCCCTACCCAGAGCCTTCCAATATTATTTTTAAAAGCTTTCTTTGGCCACTCGTTGGTCTTGCCCACCCCTCCTCTTGGGATAGCTTCATTCGGTTGTAACCTCTGCCCACGTGTGTATATAAGCGGTAGATTTTAGTCTAGTCTTTCAATAACGGAACACATAAGTGCTATTAACACATCTGATTGGAGACAGACATAAAAAATTATCTTAGCACACCCCCTGTTTCGGAGCCCATAATGTTATGATTTTATTCTGACCTGTGAAATTCCTTTTAGGGAAATTGACGAGAAATGTTATGAAATTTTTATTCTTAGTAATAATTATTATAGTAAACCTGCTAAATGCTTTTTCTATTATTTTACAGTGTGAAACCTTTCCCCGGCGGCGGCTACAAAGGCGTGCCGGGTGTTGGTGGAGTCGGCGTCCCCAGTGGCACAGACGTGGCGCCTCCTCCATGGGAAGGACGTGCCATCGCCACTCACAAACTGAGGCTCGTTGAGTTCTCCGCCTTCGTGGAACATCCACGCGACCCTGACACGGTAATTTCCATCTCCCAATCATGATCATAATTCATTTGAGGCTTCTGGGCTACAAATGAAAGCAAACAAACTGGTATTGTGTAAGAAGATATCTTCAACATCTGCAAAAGATACGTGTTTTACATGAACCTTCCTCATAGTAGTTCAACGTCGTCGTATATACTTTCTAATGTAACTAGGAACTCAATTTCATCAAGCAAAGGCCTTAAGCTAATGAGATTCTGGTTATGATACCCTTAATACTGGAACACAACAGTGCTATTAACACTGCTGTTTGGCGGCAGGCTTAGTTAACATGGTGGTAGCTCTAACTAAACCTGGTACCGACAGGTACCTCTACAGAGAATCGGACCCGGTTCAGAACTGTCCTTAGGTTGTTAGTCCAACGTTTAGCGATTAGTCAATACAGGCAGTTAAACCTTAAATTAAACTAGCTATTAAAATCGGTCCGGTCCACGTGTGTTTGAGAGCTATGACGCCCTATACAGTCAGGCAAAAGCTTGAAGCTTACATATCCATCGCCGATTGGAATCAAACAAATGCAGAAGGGAGACACAGAATACATACACACAATTAGGCGGACTATATTTAGAAAAGCAAACTTTTCGTTGGCAATAAGGTTACGGATATCGAGAAAAGAATAGTTAAGAAACATGGATGGTGTCGATTTTAAATTCTAATTCTGAACTGTTTTGTTTTCAGTATCCACCAAGTACAGCGCCGGCGCAGCATCTATTTGTACATATAGGAGGCTCCGTTACATATGCCGATCCCTTATTAGAGGTAAGTCGGAAAGTATAAGTTGTATGCAAATTATTTTAATTAATCTAACAAATATGTATTTTCTTTTTGATGTTTAGGTACAGTACTGGGTCGTAAATATTGCACATTGGCAATCATCGCATTTCCGCATAATAATTTCCATGCCCATGTTTGTCCAGATTTATTGTTTGTCAAAATTTGAATTCAGAACTGAGTACTTTATTGTTGTTTTATTTGATTCCTGCGTGAACTATATAGAGCTATTAAACTATTTTCTTTATTAACTTTTATGTTTCTTGTTTAAGTACCCTTTTAGACTGTTTATAGTCAGTGATTATTACTTTTTGTAGATAACTCCGCGTGACTGGCCATGTAAAGATTTCTCTTTTTTTCCTATGGACGCCATAGTACTACTTTCAATTTTTTAAATTGTGTGGGGTTTAACAACTCTATATATATTTTGATCTGGACGCAAATGCACTCCATCGCATTTGCTAGCGCATTTGAACCTAGATTTACAACCGTCATACAGGTTGTGTGCGACATAGATAACCCTCTACGAAATCGAAAATAGACGATTATCTCTTCCCAAAGGACGGTGAGCAATATATACGGCCCCGTAACTGTGCCCGTACTGTATGACCTTGTTGCCTATATGAACTATTTTTGTAAAATAGAAAAGGTACTGATCCCCCGTAGGATTTTGAACTATTCCAGTAGAGAGCGCCAAACTATTCAAATTTTTTTAAACCTTTATTGAGTCCTGTCAATCAACTTCTTTTGTTTACTAAAGCAACAATCCACAACATATGTCTGTACCGGAAGCTGCCGAAACGAATCTTATTTTGTGCTACATTTTAATGTTATCAGCGCTTGCTTATACATGCCTAACGATACACGTGTATGAAGTCTGATTTGATAAAGTGAAACAGTATTCCACACATTTAGACGAAGTAGTGTAGTATAGGTAGAATATATTTTTGTATCCGAAAATGTCTTGCCAATAATAATAATAAATGGCCCTATTTGAAGTAGGTACCCCAAACCACATTGACATACTATATGCTAGAGAACAAAAACTAAACGAAGCAATTAATCTGTTTGCAGTCAGTAGATGTACAACAAATAAACGACAAATTCCCGGAGAAGAAAGGCGGCCTGAAAGAGTTATACGAGAAGGGGCCGAGAAATGCCTTCTTCCTCGTCAAATTCTGGGCAGACCTAAACACTAACAACTTGGATGACCCTGGGAACTTCTATGGAGTAACCAGTGTGTAAGTACTTTCATGTTTGCAAGATTATAAAACTAAAGTCAGTTTCGGCTTAAGATTAGAAGGTGACGTAAGTGAAATTAAAAATGTTTACTTGGATTATTTCGTTACTTCTTATACTTCGTTGAAATTGATTTTGTGAGATTCTGGACCCCGGTTAGGTCGGTGGAAGCTAGGTAATTTGCGTATATCCACAAGGGATTGGTTAGACGATAGATATATTCGTTGTTCAAGAGAACCTCAACCTTACAAGTTTCCGCGCTCAAACCTTATCTTCACTTACCATCAGGCAACATGAAGCCCAAGTGGGAATTGAGTATTCATACTGAAGCCAGGGTACGGCCAGGCGCGTCTCCTTTATGTTGCACTGACAGTCTTCCTGGGATCACCAACTCTACCAAGGAATGAATATGGATTTTAAACTGCCTCCGTGGCCCAGTGGCTACATGCTTGGACTTACAATCCGAAGGTCCCGGTTTCCGGCCCAGGCCACCACCATGTTACTGAAGTCTGCTGCGAAACAGCAGTGTTAGCAGCACTATTGTGTTCCGATATGAAAAGTAGTAGAGCGAGCTCCTCTTTAGCTTGAGATTTCTGGTTGCGCATACTTGCCATCTAAGGGCCTTATCGTCACTTACCATCAGATGAGATGAAGGCCAAGTGGAAAGCCATGATACATAAAGAAACATTGGTCAGCAGCGTCGTGTCTACCTAGATGTCATAACTATCTAACTGTGATCATGATCAAGAAACCTCTTGCCACTCACGAAAAGATGTTTGTCATGATCGATCTATTATGGCGATTCATGACTGGCTGTGTACTAAATATTAAATATTTATTATTATTTGGACATAAGGGGTGCAGTCCATGTGTCTTGATCAAATAATCTGTCCAAGGCCGATCTCGCTCATAAACCGTACGATTAGCTTTGGAGAACCTGATGCTATCCGTTGAGGCACTGTATCGTCTGAGGTGTCTGTTTCGTTTCTGCTTCAGCAAGCCCTACGGTCGCTCTACAATAATAATTTCAGAACCCAATTTCAATTCCAGGTACGAAAGCAACGAGAACATGACGATAACGTGTAGTACGAAGGTGTGCTCGTTCGGGAAGCAGGTGGTGGAGAAGGTGGAGACGGAGTACGCGCGGTTCGAGGGGGGGCGGTTCGTGTACCGCATCCACCGCTCCCCCATGTGCGAGTACATGGTCAACTTCATACACAAGCTCAAACATCTGCCGGAGAAGTACATGATGAACAGTGTGCTAGAAAACTTCACCATACTACAGGTGCGTGAGTTTACACTACGTTGTTAGGGAGGGTTTATTTAGTGTCGGACTGTATATCTCCATTTTGGAGTTGTTGTTGTTTTGTTTTGGAAAATGTAAATCGATAGACGAACAATTGAACATTCATAGACGTTGTGTTTTTGGAAGTATTACCGGTCTCAAGCAAAATTTCAAAATACTGCACGATTTTGATACTTTTTACAGAATCTATTTAGTATAGTCGTTAATCAGTGATCCTTTACTGTTGGCTGAATAAACAAGTTAGTCTAGTAATAAGCAAGCAAATTCACTCCGAATTGGCAATGGACAGGTCACACCGCTCGAAGAACCGATAACTGTTGGGGAGTAAAAGTGCTCTATTGAAGACCACGTACTGGGAAACGTGTACCAGGCCACCCCCCTACTAGATGGATCGATGATCTAGTAAAGGTTGCGGGGAGCCACTTGATGTAAGTGTCTCGAGACTGGGCATACGCTGGAGGAGGTATATGTCCAGCAGTGGACGTTTCCCGGCTGTTGATGATGATTGATATTCCACCCTCAAGATTCAAGTAGCAGTGACGCTTTACAACCTAAATCTTGGCTGACGATACCGCTAGTTTCCTAGACAACAAAGATCAATATCGAGTGAATGGCGCTAGAGTTATATACATCATAAATTGTCCTAAAATAGTAGACAGTAAGCCCTCGCAATGCTATAAGCTATGTGAGTAGCAAATTTCATGAAAATCGCTTAGTTTTTTAATCGTTAAAATACAAAAACATACAGACAAGACTTTGATTACTACATTTTTCAACCGACTTCAAAAAAGGAGGAGGCACTCAATTTGACTGTATGTTTTTTTATGTATGTTGCGCGATAACTCCGCCAATTGATAGAGCATACTTCAGAGGTGGTCCCGTATAAATTTTATCAAAACTCACTGTGAGTTTTGAGAAAATCAACAGAAACCAATGTATCCAGATAATTCTACCTCTAAGGGTGAATTTTAGGGGATGAATGCTGTAGACTTCTAGCGCAGTTGAAGTCGGTTGCTTTTTCTATTTGAGCACTTTAATTATAGCATTAGTGTGATGTGATAGTTTAAATAAATAAAGATGTCAATTTGTTTGTTCCCACAGGTGGTGTCAAACAGAGATACTCAAGAGACATTGTTGTGTGCGGCGTTTGTGTTTGAAGTGTCGAACAGTGAGCACGGCGCCCAGCACCATATCTATAGGCTCGTCAAAGACTGAACCGAGTGCTCTCGAGGCCCATCTACACCTCAATGTACAACCATTCCCTAAGGTCAAAATTCATTACAATCTTGTACCTATTCTTATTTTCCGCTACATCCTGTCATCAGTTAGCTATTTGATGAGCAAGTGCCGTGTTCTTGTGAATATTCGAAACTGGACCCATACCACACACATTGTTTCGTTTTTGATTCGAATTGCTTTCGAATTTAGTACAATTTATGAATCCGAAATACGTTATGATTCCATATAGGAAACTCGTAGGTGTGACTAGCTAAAATATGAATAAGGATGCAATAAATGATTGAAATAAGTCCTTCAGTTAGTGACTTGAGCTGTGAGAGGCTTGTGTCTTATGCACAAGCTCACATGAATAGAACGTGCTTGAAATCGAGTCATTTTTATGTAACGTATATTCAGATGAAGGCAATATTTATGAGTCGATCAACTATCCTTATTTTTTCGAAATTGACATTTGTAAGTTGTATTGGCGTAGACTCAAGCTTAAGCACGAACTATTAATACGGTCCTAAATCGTTGACTGAAGATATTGTGAAGTCATACTCGTGCATCCGAGAATGATCTTCAATAAAGTTGTACCTATGTATACATTTTCAATGAAAACACTGAACTGCAATATAAAAATGAAATAGCTAATATTTTGTAAACTTGTCATTACGAAATAACGCCTATTAGTAAACCTTTAGCGTGTTCATGAACAGGTCTTCCTCGTCCTATAGCTGTGGGATATGTGGTAAATGTAAAGACAAGTTTATTTGCATCGAACATGGTACATATGATGACAGTCAGAAAATTTTAATTTTCTCACAGACAAATAATATTAATGCCATCAAATACTAGCACTGAAAAGGAGCTTTGTTTGTTATTTGAAAACATAAATGTGATCTGAGAATTCGCTACAAGTATTTTTGTAACTGAATGTAAATTGTATGGTATAGCTCAATTTTGAATATCTCTGTTATAGTTCTGATATTTGTTATGTTCTTATTAATGTTTTTTTTCTCGTTCGTATACTCTTTCATAGAGATAGAGATACTGATGGTGTCTCATTTTACATTTCATACTCAGTGTTTTATTTGCTAGCTGTAACAGTCAATGTAAACATTTTACGTAGATCAGAACATCAAAGTAATATTGTTCCGCGTGTAAATTAAGAAGAATATAGTTGAATACACACAGTGCCTCTAATTATGTTACATTAACATAAATTACTTGAGCATGTTTAGTCTTTTCACTGGATTCAATAAGTATACATAGAAATAATTATGAGAAATAGCAAGTGGCAGTGGAAAGACTAAAACTTAGTGTAGGATACTAAGAAATCATAAATAAGTAATAAGCATAGAGATATTAAGAAGTGAAGTATCTTTAACGATTGTTTTGCTAGTGATCTTGTTTAAATTTTACTTTTTAACGGGATTCCGCTCAGAATGATTCCGTACTAAATTTCTGTTGCCATAATCTTTTAAAATAGAAAAGCTGGCTTTGATATGTAATTGCCTAAAAAAGGAAATGGAGTTATAGTGTCGCGAAATTAATTCAGTAACGTTCAAGTTTATAGTTAGCTAAAAAAAACTTTATACGGCTAACGATCCCTAGATGGCGCTTTGAACGATAATTGAAAAATAGTGTGCAAAAATGAACATTTCGCGCCATTATAATCCGATGTCTAATATATGATGATGATGATTGTTACCGATGATAATTACTACACAACGCCAGCTAGTCTATTTTAAAAGATTATGGCAACAGAAATTTAGTATGAAACTTTTATCGAGTGAATAACCTTAAACTAATTTCTCCTTCTAACTGTAATTTATCCGATGTGGCAACTAATATTCATTTGGGCACTCCTAATGCTTTAAGACATTGATTTTTTATCTACACTTCTCCTTAACCTTAGGTCTTCAGAGACGGTAGCATTTTTATTTAGTTTTATAGTTTTATTAAACAATCTTTGCCACATTTAGAATGAATTGTACATAATGTACATTGAAGTAAATAGCATGTGTTCACATGGTCAAACTACCACTTTTAACTAAATGTGTAATTTTGTTTCCATACAAAATGTTTGTATGACACATATAAAGAAATATTGCTGAACTACACAAATGTGTAAAACCAGCTTAAAATAGAAAGACTTCTATGACAAATAAATTAGAAACAAACCCTTTAAAAATAATTACAGTTATCACTTCACCGTTTTCTATGACTTGGCCGCTCTTTACAAATTGTTTCTTTGGCAGCTGCACATTACTTTCGAGATTTAATGTTTCAAGTTGTACTTTCTTTATGAATATTAACACGGGGCCGCTCTTGCTTTCAATTCTCAAAGTACAAATATCAAATATGCGTGGCAACATCAAACGTCCTGCCTACTATTACAATAAGTGTTTGCGTGGCAATGATTTGATCTCTCTTTTAGTCAAATATTTTTAGGGTCCTCCCGTCGTGTACTGCGGTACACACAATTTAATTTTACAGTGCAAGCGGCCTGGACAATGTCAAAATTAGTGAAAATTTACCATTTATATAAACGAGCAGCATTTCGTTAAATTTTGAAATAATATTACCACTGTTAATGCTTATGAGGTAATAACATTTCTCAAAAGTAATATTTTTTTAAAAACAAAATATATTTTGTTTTGACGGTGTAGGGCCTATGTTGATACTAAAATAAATTATAATAAATGTAAACATCTAATAACTAATCGTGATTGGTTATTGATACTCGTAATTATATTAAATACGTTACTGATTTGCGGTAATATGTTTCATTACAATGTGCCGGCAATGAGGTCCAAGACCTATTTTTTTAATACTGAAATTATCAACAAATGACAGATTGAAATTACTCAAGACATTAATATTGACAATGTCTGGTACGCTGTAAGTTTTGTGCATTAAACATAGTATTTAGTTTCAAGACATGAGGTAGAAAAATATTATCTTAGATAATAATAAGAGATTTTTTTGTATTTATTAAATAGAGTTATATTAGATAAATTGTATAGTTAGATTTTAAGACTTTTTTAAATATGGCGATGGTCGTTCAGGACATTTAAAGTAAAATTGTCACATAGTACTTAAGCATATGAACTTAAATTTCGTTGCGATTACTTAGTTTTTTCATCTTATTTCAGTAGATTTTCGTTTAAAAAATTAGTTCTTTAAAGATAACCTCAATTGGGGTTTAAATCGAAGGAAACTGGTTAATGAAATCTTGCAATAAAAAGTGTTCATCGTTGTGACTTTGTGAGGTACAAGCAAAAGGGATCTGCTACGTTGTGATTATATACTTTAATGGTTTAATATGTACTCAATTGAGATTAATTCGACCTTCGACTCTTTTGCTAGTTAATTTATAGTATCAATTTGTCTAAGACAATGGCAATATGCATTAATATCAACTTTTGTGTAAATAAAATAATACTTTTAGTGCATTTTCTTCAGTTGTAGTGTTTTAAGCGATTTTTGCTTTTCTATAAGTCTTTCATATCGACAATCTGCCATATCAAGATAAAAGAAATATAAAAGATATAGTCGGCGGCGTTGAAGACAATCATTTGCATCGATTTATTCCATCGACATTACGTTTCATTTATTTTATTATTATACTATAAAATAGCAAATGATTTCCTACAAATCTAGCCGACACACTGTACAGTATTTTAAATATAATATTACGTTAAAGATTTGTATGAAAATTTAATTATATTGTCTTCTTAAAATTACGTGCCTTTTATTACTTGACTTACTTTGGCCAGTCGCCGTGATCTTTGGATTTCTAAAGTGTATAAAAGTCACAAGGGTTCCACGAATCTGTTACATTAGTGAACTTATTAAAGATGTGGGACGATTTTTAAAAATGTGTGTGCCGTGGCCTTAAGTGTTTGGGAAGCGCTGGTTTATATGGTACTCTGTTGGGTGTGGTGTTTCACAGATCGCCAGCAACGCATTTTCGATCATTTTCATATAGTCTTTGTAACATCTATCTTCAACTTTCTTTGCCCTGTCATGTAACAACTGAAACGTGTATTCGTCAGATCTGTTACCATATGTTCTAAATTTTCCGAAGAATTTATATTTTTTTGGAGAATATTAACTAAAGCTGAATTATACCACGGTGGATATTTATTATTTTTGACTGGACGCAATGGAATAAACAGATTTCTTAGTTGAAATAAAGCATTATAAAATTTATCGACAGCGTCTTCAATGTTATCGGCACTTAATAAAACGGACCAGAGAGATTGTCGTTCTAAGAAAACTGTCCGAACAAGTAACGTCTTGTGATAGAGGTCTTCTGGTATTAAAGGATCCAGACATAAGGATACATCAACAGAATCATTGCACAGGACAAGATCAAATATTCCATCGGAACTGTTTTTGAAGGAGTTAAATTGCTGTAGGTTACATTCATAGAGAACATCGATGAAATTCAAGAAGTGAGGGTTGGTTACACCCGACGGTTGTATACCCGTGTCGGACGAAATCATGTTGAAATCACCTATAATAAGAAATTTGTCCAAGGGACGACTCTGTGTAGCGACTTTAAGTTTGGATAAAAAATTGTTTAATTGAGTAAAAAACGAATTACCTTTAGTTTGATCACAAAGATAGAGAATGCAAATATGAAGTTGAATGGTTGTTTTTTGTTGTCGACTGCGCAGTGTTAGAGTGACCTATCATAGCCCATAGATCCTCCGCACTCGGTTGCCATTCATTAATACAGAAGACGGGTAAATCGCGACGAACGGCGATGGCAACCCCGCCACCTCTCGATTGGTGAGTCATAGCATAGTCGCGATCTCGGCGAAATACTGAATATCTATCGTCGAACAATTCGAAAAACATCAAGCACAGAGGACGCTTACAGTTACACAAATAAGGATATTTTAAGTGGCTGGTAATAATTAGCGGATTTTTTCTAGATCTTTTTCGTTCCTTATTGTAGTTACATATGACAAGTCGTTCTTCCTTACAAAATTTTCGAGTTTTTTACCCACACAAATTGGTAATCATTTTCCTTTGCTAAGCCTTTGGCTTTCGTTAGAAATTGTTTGATGTGCACAGTAAGATGATCATTTAGGTAGATTCGATTAGTGCCTTCGAGGTTAATATCAGCAGGACAGAGGGTCTTGAGAGATCTTGCTTGCTTGCTTGCTGCTATGAAGTCTTCTTTAGCGTATCGACTTAAAAAGCACACTATAATTGGCTTGAGTTATTTGAGTTTCCACTATCACGTGCTATGAAATAAATGCCGGATTTGTTAACCGGGCACGCTATTTTAGCACCAATTTTACTAACGATGTCAAAAAGGTTTTCTCGATCCTTCATCGGTACTCCCTTAATTTCTACATTGTTCTGTCGCATCCACTGATTCTTATAATTTAAATCAACTTCAAGTGATACAATTTTCGATTTCAACTCCGAGACTTCGGTATGTACTTTTTCAACTGTCTGAATTTTCTTTTCAAGTTTTTCCATTCTCTCAGAATACTGGCCCATATCTGTCTTGAGATCAGAAAGCTCTTTTTTATGTCTGAGACCCCAGAGGCAATCTGGATCAAGGGAGACAGGGTTTTGAGCTCATTTAGCTCTTGAAATAATTGTTCTAATGTCAGTGGTTTTGGCGATCCGGTTTTGGCAGCAGATTTACATGGGACACAATTCCAGTTTGACTGCCTGTTACCAAGCTTGCGAAATCCATCCTCCGTTATGCCGGAGCAGGGAAAATCAAACTGCTTCTTACAGACACTGCACTGGACTCCGTCCGAAGCTTCTTCACTGCACCGACCGCATTTAAACATTGTTAGAACAGTTTGAGAATCACTAAATTAAACCGGTTGACAAAATGACAACACAACCGCTCTGTACGCTGTTCGTAGACGACTGTTACCAGGCCCGTTGGATGGAAAGCGTGCTTACACAAAATATTTTTCATATCGGAACACAACAATTACATATTAATTTGCTAGTGTTTGGGCAGCAGACTTCAATTAACAAGGTGGTTGTTACACAAACGGACATAGAGAAACCCTACCACCAACCAAAGTAGAGTATTAGATGTAGCAATCGAACCCGCGACCTCCAATTCAATCCAACTGCTTACGTCGCCACTGGGCCAAACAGGTGGTTTAGAGAAGAGTCACGTAAGTGCAGCTTTCCCATGTTGAGGATTCCCCCCTCTTTGTCCCTACGATAAAACTACTTGGAACGTAAGAGCTTTCTCTTGCCGCCAGTGATATACAAACTTGGCTCCATTTAAAACATCACAAGGTATGTAATATACGTGGTTTCTATTCTACTAACATTACCACAAAAGAGAAATGAAATTTTCTTGTAAACCATAATAAAATTTAGTTCTAGTCCCTTTAGTAGTACCACTTTAGTAATTACTAAATTATTGTTCTGAAGTAAGAAAAGCATTCTAAAATACGAGTTAGATTGACAAGAGTAAACTGCTTAAACGTTTTCATAAATGGTTCAACTTTTCCTTTGCTAACAAACATGCTGGCCAGGTATAAATATACCCATTGCATGCCTGCACAGCACGACATATTTATAGGTACGAGTACTAGTATTTTAACGTGATAGTGTGTTTTCTTCATTATTTGTTTATTGCCTCTTGGCACCTCAACTTCACAACCAATAATAATTAAACTTGGTATGTACATACCCTATAGCATGAAAAACGACAATAGTTTCAAACTGTATGTTGTATTTGCTATCATAATGAAATTACATTAATTCTGATTAAATTCAAATTAACCACCAGTAGACGGTTATTTTTGTCACTGTATAATTTAGAAAACCCGCTTTTAATAAATTGTGCCCGTGACGGTACTACCCGTTCAATCGGAATAAAAACAGCCAAGTGTGTGTCGGGCCACGCGCAGTGTAGGGTTCCGTAGTTGCCCGGAACAATAAGTTCACGGCTTAACGCTAATAACGTCTAAAACAGGCCCTCACAGGATGATGTTAAGTAATTTTGAATGAAATTTGTACGAAATTTTCATTTCGTCATCTAGTATATTTTATAATTTGGTCGACTATTACTCGTCAACGTGTAAAACCAGCTAAATATTTATTTAGATAGTCGTGATCATTTTATTCTAACACGTTATCGGCGTGATTAATATGTATACTCGTATCAAAGTACAGCTTTTGATGCAGCCCGGAGCTGCTGAGTTGTCGTAGCTGAAACGCTAAGGAGAGGAGCAAAGCGCGAGAGGAGCACTGGAGTGTTCGTGGAATTCCCAGGGATTTTAGTGGATGGAAATTCCACATAACCCGACTTCTCTCCTAAGAAGTCGGGGATTTTTAAAAGATTTCCCCCTCGAAAAAAAAAGTAAGGGTCTCCCAGCTAAATCGCGGACGGACGGAGTGAAACTATAAGGGTTCCTTGTTTGACTACGGAACCCTTATTAGTAATACTATGTCATTTTCCGTCTCTTCAAGTGCCTTTATAAAAAAAACAAGTCATTCTGACTCTCCGTTACGACGTAAAGGAAGAACAAACTCACGCATTTACAATATTAATATGGACACGTTGAATGATTTATCATGAGCATACCTACCGCAGAGAACAATTAATAGATATAAATTCCTTTGACATGTTCGAGATACCCGATTAATTACAATTTATCGATAAAGATATAAGCCACACTAATTTTCGATAAAGATAATACGATATAATCCTTTTCGTGGTCACAGTCCTGTGTACTTCTTGAGGTTAGTAAGGCGAGTTTAATTTATGATAAGTGGCACGTGTTGAATTATCATTATAAATTCTTTAATTATGTGTATTTTAGATGGCTGCCCCAAGGTTGTGGGTCGTCACAACCTTAGCTTTAGTATGGTCTTCCGCGGTGAGATCTGGTAAGTATAATATTAACGCATTCAAAAAGCACGGGAACCCGACTTCAGCTATCCTAAAAGTACAGCATTCATCCCCTAAAATGTTCTCCTTAGAGGTAGAATTACCATATTTGGGTTTTGTTGATTTTCTCAAAAAGCGCTGAATCAATTTCGATAAAATTTATATGGGACCACCTCTGAAGTATTTTCTAACAAACAAACAAAAACCATCAAAATCGATTTATAATTGGCTGAGTTATCGCGTAACATACATTTAAAAAAATTACAGTCGAATTGAAAACCTCCGCCTTTTTGTAAGTTGGTTGAAAATAAGTTACATTAGAATATAGCTAAAAATATATTAATATATTTCGTGAATGGATGTTCTTAATCTTCCTTGTAACAGTGATTACCTATTACTATAACGAATTACTTAAATTAAAAATTAACGGCTTTAAGTAGAGTTCTAAATTAAAATCTTTTAGTAGAAATCTAAATCACAATCAAAGACATTTAACATTACCTGAGCCTGGCGACCTGTAACACAGGGTCACACCTACTTCAGGGACCAGTCTCTCACAGACAATATTAGCATACAGCTCAAGTGTAAAATGTAATATTATTCTGTTTAGAGCAATAAACAAATTTATTATTATTATTACTAGTAATAGACCGGACAAAGAAGCCAAAACTTTGATGGTAAACTGTTTACCAATTGGTAATAAGTCACTTAAGTCTGGTGTCACATCACGTCACGCGTCCGTACAATACATTTGACGTACCCTACCATTGAGTTTAATGATCAAAATTTTTTATATCAGTTTCCCAGCTAGGACTTGTGAATTATGTCCAAATACGCATTCCAAATTCCAACCAATAACAAATAGCTTATATTTAACACAAGTAGTGTTATCATATCAATCTCTGACGTCACGGACCATAGGATAGGCTAACAATAAGAACCATCATCATAGATTAGATATAATAATGCATATAGATAGGACACTGTCCGCCTCCCCCAAATCGGAGCTACTCGTACCTCACCCCGCTGTCAACGAGAGCGCGCGAGGGCGGAACAAAACACAAGACGTGCACTCGCGAACGATCCTTTGTTCTGGTTACGTGTTTGATAGTTTAAAGAAAGGTATAAACTCTAAAACATATAAAATAAGGTAAATGTAGGAATAGTGACGTTTTGAAATTAAACGAATTGTACAAAGTCCAGGCTATTTTTTGTGTTTGTATTCAATAAAAATCGGGCCCAATAAGATTCAATAAGATAAATATCGAAACTATTTTATATAGATAAATATGCATGAAAGGATGGTTTATTCAAATAATTAAATATGGCATATACTACAAAATTATGGCACAACAAAAAAGAAAATAATCGAAACATTCTTGCATTTATTTAGTAATGATAATAATTAGTTCATATTTATAAATCATAAAAATTAATAGTTTTTATTGTACTAATCACGTTCACACGATACAAATGATAGCTCGCACAACCCCGCGAGGTATACAAATCACGTGACGTCATAACTGGTCGATTCAAAAAGATTCTATGGTGTGTCCGGGCTGTGCCATCATATTAGACGGTTTTAATGGTTAAACAATTTATGTGACCGTACCTAATCACCTTGTTACGTCACAGAAGCCTTGATTTTGTAATATGTAATATGTCTAATAGCTATAAAATATTAACGTCTTCGAAATGTAAATTTCAGAGGACCTCCCGTGCAACGGTCGAGACGTGGGCATCGAAGGTCGGTCCATAGTGTGTGTCTGCAACGAGCAGTATTGCGACACCATCACGAGGGAAGTACCACCGCCGGGCACTTACGTCGTGTATACGTCGAGCAACGTAAGTTATACACAAACATTTCTTATGGACTATTTTATTGGCAGTGAGCTCCCAGCTTTATAAAATAACTAGGTTGTACGCGGCTTTGACTGCGAGGAGTAGAGTATTTTGTATTAAATTTCAAGGTTCTAGCTCAATTGGTTTCCAATAAAAACTGTCGACATTTTTCAAAACCTTTATTTATTTCATTTATTGTACACAGAAAATACAAAACACGCAAAGAACAGAGAAAATATACACAAAAGGGACAGCTTACTTCTATAAGAAATTACATTAAAAAACCCAAAGAGATTTACTTAGTTATTATTACTAATTTATTCAGTAAATGTATTTTACAAAACCTTGTTGTGATATATCAAAAAATATTTCGACATCAAAGGGATCGTTGTTCCAAACTATGCACGCTATTTAAACAATAAAAGTAAAGTCGAAAACATAAAACGTCATTTCAGTACCGCCATCTTTATTTTTTGGTTTAGTACACTGAGACTAAGCAAGTAAATCACTCACTGAGCAAGTGAGTATTTTGTGAGTATTGCCTTTTTCGTACCTACTGGATCTTTTTGTACCCTTGACCAATACGAGTATATTCAAAATAGTATTTAATCATAATCATTTGATAATTAGTTTCAAAAATTAAGATCTTGTAAAGTTTTCTTTTCAAGTTGCTAGCTCGTGTGGTTTGTTTTGGGTGTTGATTTTGACAATCAGATTTACCAAAATTACACAAAATGTTTATTCCGTCCCGCATGGCCACATTAATAGCATAATATGAAAATCATATTCTACGTGCGAACAGTAGAAATAAATTTATACAACCTAAGCTCGTAAGTAGGCACCTACACTTAACGCAAGATTATATTTTAGCCAACCCTACCGATATTCGCGATCTATTTTCTATGTCATAATTTTCAGGCTGGTCAGCGATTTGAGAAAAGCAATGGAACTATCTTGATCGATACAACAGTGGTAGCGGATGACGATGATGAGGAGAATGAAACAGAATCTGAAGATGATTTTGAAGGTTTGTTGACTACGCATTAATACTCGTAGTTCCTTTATATGTAGCTTGCCTCAAAGGAAAAATATATTTTTGAATGTTATAATAACCTTTGAGAAATAATAGCCCTAATAAGGATAAAGAAAACCTGCTTTAAAGCACACAGCAAAAAAAGCGCTCTTTTGAGAGAGTCTTTGACAAACTTCGCTCCAAAGTGCGGAGTGTGAATAGAGAATGACAATCTTCACGTAATATTGCAGTATATGACCATAATGAATATATTTAAACTTGGCTGAAAATAGACAGCTCTTGAACTTTTTCGTGTTACAGAAACGATATGGAATAGAGTGGCGTACCGACTGTTTACAAACAGACGGTTCCAGTTCATTGAAGGCTTCGGTGGATCGGTCACTGATGCAGCTTCAATCAACTGGCGCAAGCTTTCTGATACTGTACAGCAGCACCTTATAGAGTGAGTATATAGGCATAGGAACTATGGCCGTATCAAACGAAAGTAGGTACGATAAAGAATCTGAGTTAACGAAAAAGTGTATCTCTGAGAGAATAAAATGTCAGTTTTGGGTTTTCACTTGGCCTTAATCTCACCTGATGGTAAGTGACGATAAGGCCGTTGGATGGTAAGCGTGCGCACCCATAAGCCCTAACCTGTTAAAGCCCTGGATATGCTACATTTCATACCGGAACACAAGTGATATTAACACTGCAGTTTGAAAGCAGGCTAAATGGTGGTACTCGTAGCTAGCGGACATAGAAAATTCCCTACCACCAACCGAACGGAATACCGATAGGGCTGGAAATCGAACCCGGGACCTCCGAATTGTGAATCCAACATTTAGCCATTAGACCACGGAGACTGTTAGAGTGGTAATATAGGAAAGGCTTTTTTCAGTCATCGACTTTTCCAGCTGGCAAGAAAAATAAAAACTAGCTTGAAAGACCTATCTCTGTCTATTTACAAAATAATAATAATGATAGCAAGTCTTATTTTACCTTATTCAAAGAACTTCGGGTTGCTTCTACTGTAGTGGGTAATTTTAAATAATAACTATAAAGTGTTATACTCTATCCTAATTTATGTATTGAGGTCTAAGTTGATTCTTACATAATTGGCTAGATGACACCTAATCAGATTGGGGCTAAATTGTATTTTAAACCATAAAGGTCATTATAAAGCTCCTATAAAATTTAAAATATACATTATTTAATTTTTTCTGGACTTTTACATATTATAAAGCCCGCTAAAATTCCAAAAAACCAACTTGCTCGTATAAAAATTTTTATTTTACGTTTTGTTTTGTTATTACATTGTGAATATTTTTAGTAAGGGAATGGTCACATAAAAACATTATTTTACGAGATAACTCAAATATTGTTAAAAGTTTCATACATATCTATACTTCAATACTCAACCGTGACGTCACGCCTAGGTACCGATTTGTATGGAGCGTTTTTGCACCATCATCATCATCAACAGCCTATATATGTCCCCACTGGAGGGGCTCAGGCCTACTCTCCTACAGAGAGTGTATGGGCCATAGTCCACCACGCGGGCCCAGTGCGGATCGGCGGACTTCACATGCCTGTTCAAGACATGCAGGTTTCCTCACGATGTTTTCCTTCACCGTTAAGCAATCGGATAATGTACTTGAATTGAAAAACAACTCATAGGTACACGGCTGGATTCGAACCCGGTACCCTCAGATTGAGAGTCCGCGCCTTATCCACTGCGCCACCGACGCGTGACTAAAATCACTTTTCGACGGGTTCTATTAGGAAAACCATCAGTCGTATCGAAAAATCTTTGACAAGGCCATTTATCTCTTCACACGGTCTCTCGAATGAGGGAATAAAATTTTTTTTGTCATCATACCTATTGTTTCCAGTTCATACTTTGGTCCAGAGGGTCTGGAGTACAACATGATTCGAGTCCCGATCGCCGGTTGTGACTTCTCCACTCACCCATATACCTACAACGAGTATCCATGGCACGACGCAGCGCTTTCCAATTATTCTTTGACTGAAGAAGACCTTTTCTACAAGGTTGGTTAATGAATTTAATATAGTATCTAAACATATTAATAGGCGACCCACCTAGCCGCTTGTTCAGGCAATGAATGTTTAAAAAGCTTCTAAAATAGTTATGGGTGAGCATGCTTCAATCTTTCCTATGCCTTATGTGGCCTACACCGTTTGGCTTATAACCTAGAGGTATTGAGTTCAATTTACTGGCCGAGTGGTATAACCGCTTCTGTGGCCTAGTGTCGCTTGGACTCATAATCCCGGGTTCGGTTCCCAGTAGGGCCGTCTGTCAGTACTCAGTTTGGTTGGGATTTGTTTTTACGCCTGACTAGCTACCACCATGTTAGCTAAGTCTGCCACCAATCAGCAGTATTATTAGCACTCTTGTGTTCTTCTATGAAAGATAGCAGAGACAACGCCTCATTATCACAAGGTCTCTGGGTGGGCCATTTTTCCATTGAACGTCCTTATTGTCACAAGACGAGATGAAAGCCAAATTGTAAACCAATTATAAATTACCTCTATTAAAAAGTATGTCAGTAACTTATTGTATTAAAATTTCAGTTGCCCATGATCAAAAGAAGTATGCGAGTGGCTACGGACGAGATAAAGATAACAGCCAGCACCTGGTCCCCGCCCATATGGATGAAGACCAACGAACGTATCACTGGGTTCGGTCAACTACGGCCGCAGTACTACCAGGCGTTCGCTGACTACCATCTACGGTACGTACTCGTAACATCATATGTTTATGCAGGGCAGCTACTTTTGTTGTTTTCTCTTTATTGATTTTTCTCTTTAGTGATTTGGTGTACATTCTCGTCTTTCGAACGTGCTTTTTGGAACGTGTCTTACGATGATAATTTAGTTTCATATGGTAGTTATAGTTAGAAATAATAACACTTGAACGCCGAATAAATAAGTCACGGTCCAGCTGAAAATCAGCGCTGCGGTCTTTGGGTCACAGCATCGGGCTGATCTGGTGCCGTTTTCCAAGCTAACTTAATTTTGCTGTAATGAAATGTAATGTAGTGTTTTTGTTTTCTGTATGGATGTTTTTTTCTTTCATTATGTGTTGTATTTATTTTTAGATTGTAATAAATTATTTTCTTTCGTTCTATACATAAACGGAGCATCCTATAGACTGATGGGCCGAGTAGACACACACATATTCCTCTCGTCTCCGCAACCAGCGATACAATTCTCTCAAACATTGTCAACAACATTTTTGAAAAACAACATGGCCGACCATTTTAACCGCCATGTCTGTCATTGTCAGTCAGTTGAGGTCGGTAGAAATAGTTTACCTATGTAAATCTGGCTCTATTTTTACCCGCGACGGAACGGAGACAGTGTATGCGTTTAGGGTGAGAGGATGTTTGTTTGTTTGTTTGTTTGTGTGTTTGTTTGTTTGTGTGTACATACAAACCAATGTTGCCACTTATCTCCAGAACGGATTGACCGATTTACATGCGGTTTTTTGTAAAGGGTTGCTGATACGTCAGCGATGGTTCTTAGATAGGTGGTATGGCGCTAGCTCACCAGGGGGCGCTGCAATCAAGATTTAAACTCATTAAAATGAGGGACAGAGAACTTTGCGAAGGCTTATAGCTACTAGGCCGTGTTTGGGCTCTTTTGAAAGTGTTTGGTGAACAGAACCTGCACATGAACTTTTGAGGGTCTGATGATGGATCAGAACGACGTTGAAGGGAATCTTGCGAAGGCAAATACCTAGTAAGTCGAGTTTGGGCTCTTTTGAGAGTGTTTGGTGAGCAGAACCTGCACATGTACTTTTGAGGGTCTGATGATGGATCAGAACGACGTTGAAGGGAACCTTGCGAAGGCAAATAGCTAGTAAGCCGTGTTTGGGCTCTTTTGAGAGTGTTTGATGAGCAGAACCTGCACATGAACTTTTGAGGGTCTGATGATGGATCAGAACGATGTTGAAGGGAACCTTGCGAAGGCTTATAGCTACTAGAACGTGTTTGGGCTCTTTTGAAAGTGTTTGGTGAGCAGAACCTGTACATGAACTTTTGGGGGTCTGATGATGGATCAGAACGACGTTGAAGGGAACCTTGCGAAGTCAAATATTCTAGTAAGCCGTGTTTGGGCTCTTTTGAGAGTGTTTGATGAGCAGAACCTGCACATGAACTTTTGAGGGTCTGATGATGGATCAGAACGATGTTGAAGGGAACCTTGCGAAGGCAAATACCTAGTAAGCCGTGTTTGGGTTCTTTTGGGAGTGTTTGATGAGTAGAACCTGCACATAAACTTTTGAGGGTCTGATGATTGAGCAGAATAACTTTGAGGGGAACTTTTTGAAGGAACATGGCGAATAAACTATGCCTGAGCTCTTTATCGAGTGTTTGGTGATTAGCATCTGTACATGAACTCCTGATAATCGAAATTATACATTTAAAAAACTCCGTCAGATAGGGAAACCTTTGATTTTTAATACAATTGCACATATTGTTTGTCATGACATGATACTTCACACGTCACGATATTTAGACTACAACATATGAATTCTCTAAAAAGCTTAAAATAAAAAATAAAATTAAAAATTTTGAAAATACCCGCGACAAATGTAAATGTTGTAATGGGAAAAGGGTTAAATAATTTTTTGAGAAACCCTCGACTAAATGGAAGTAAGTAACGAGATAAATAGAAGCTTACATATTATTACAATAATAAGTCCGAAAAAATCCGTCGGGGGCTGCCATTGCCTAATCTGTTGTCGTTTCCAATTAAAATGTAGGAGTAATAAAATAATTTTTTATCTCGTATAGATGCAGTCATTTTTTAAATGTATGATGGGTTTGCACTTGGCCTTCTTTTCATTCATTGGATGGTAAGTGTGCGCACCCAGAATCCTCAATGTAATGAGGCGCTAGCTATGTTACCTTTCATACCGGAACACAACAGTGCTATTAACACTGCTGTTGGGCGGCAGACTTAAGTAACATGGTGTTAGCTAGCCAGGCAGACATAGAAAATACCACCTAAAATGCTGTACCACCAACCAAACCGAGTACCGACAGGTACTGGGAATCGAATCCAGTACCTACATATTGTAAGTCCAAGTGTGTAGCCATTAGAAAATGGAGATGGTTAATAAGGCGGTATCAATTCAAGACTACATAAAAAAATTAGGTACCCAACGTAATTTCAACTAGTGTCAATTTTATAAAACTGCAAATTTTTGTTCCTTCAGAAACGGGAATGGCAGCCCCCGACGGATTTTTTCGGACTTATTATTGTAATAATATATAAGCTTCTATTTATCTCGTTACTTACTTCCATTTAGTCGAGGGTTTCTCAAAAAATTATTTAACCCTTTTCCCATTACAACATTTACATTTGTCGCGGGTATTTTCAAAATTTTTAATTTTTTTTTTTTTGGCTGTATAAGTCACTCATAGATTTATCTCAACGTCAGACTATCCATTAGGGTATTTTCTAAAATCACCATCCTGGGCATAGTAGTAGTAGCCTGATGCTGGAAGCCCACTTATAACTTTCATCATATCAGAATCAGCTGCATAAGTATTCTACTAGAACTCCCCTATTAGATTTTTGTCAGACTCTCCATGGGGGTATTTCCTAAAATCATCTCGTTTGGCATGCGGTAACCTCAGTATTATGTTGTAGATACAGTCTGATACTGCCCATCGTCAGATTATTATTATATCCCGTAGTAGCCAACACAACACACGATAACAGAGTGATACTATTCTGAATCCTTGATCACACGGCTCATGTTATGCTTTTATAAATGCTTTGTTTCAGTTTTATCGAAGAATACGAAAAAGCCGAAGTAAAGATCTGGGCCATCACTACCACCAATGAACCAATCAACGGAATCGTGCCACTTGCTCCATTCAATTCCTTGGGGTGGATGCCGAGTCAACTTGTGACTATATTTTGTTTATTTTTTCCTCATTTGCATATTTCTTTAATTAAAATAATACAGTAGTTATCAAAAGATAAAGATGCATTGATTTAGTATTATTACTTATCGAAAATATTAAAACAAATCGTGATTGCGTGCTTATCAGTGGAACGTTCTTTTCATTTATGTTTCTAAATATAAAATTTATTCACTTTGAAAATGCAAAATTTGAACACTTATAATACAACAAGTATAGATTAAGATTTCAGTTTCGTTTTAGTTTCACATTAATTAATATTTCAGGCAAGATGGGTCGCCAACAATCTAGGACCTACAATAAGGAATTCCCGCTTCAACGACACTTTAATATTTGCTGTCGATGACCAGAGATACCTATTGCACTTCTACATTCTTGGCGTAAGTGTTTTAACATTATTCCATCTAACCCACCAAGACTGGATTGAAAGACATAAAAGATGTATGTAACCAATTTATAAGAAACAAGTTTTAACCCGCGACTTCGTGTTCTAATGAAGATTTATAATTTATAGATGGAACAAGAAGACCCAAGAGCAATGGATTACATAGACGGCATAGCGATCCACTACTACGGAAACTTCTTCCCGCCTCAAATCCTGACTGACATCCAGAACCGATATCCGAACAAAATGCTTCTCTCTACGGAAGCCTGTGAAGGTAAGTAGATCCTAGAAACAGTTCATAATATATTCAGAATAACTGGTTTGATTACGGAACAAAAAATGACTATTTTATATGTATATAATACCAGACAATAGGAAGGAATTTTAGATTTTTATGATGCTTGCACTTTGGGGCTTCATCTCGTCTCTAATAATCTAGATTGTAGAATACGCGGGTTCGGGCCTCAGCGCTAATCGGTTTGGCTTGTGGAAATGGTCAATATATGTTCGTCTGGATAGCTACCATCATGTTATCTAAGTCTCGAGTTAAAAAAAACAACCAATTATTAAACAACAACAAATAGTTGTCTCTCAAACTCAGTCGAGCCGTCTTCAATTCTACTAGGACTCCTAAAGGTTTATAATAATTTAATTTTAAATATTTTAATACTGTTTTTATCGATAACGGTGAAGTAAGTAACAAATTATATATATTCCGTATCACAGTCCACATGAAACTATATTGTGCGTTGAAGTCTTTATACTAGAAATTTTCATGCTTTACACCAAACTTTTCTCGTCAATGCTACCGTTGATGTCTTTTATATGGAATTTATTTGCATCAAGTCTACTAACTTCACATAAACATTTTATTATTATTTTTACGTTATTAAAAACTTTAATGCATTGCATCCATTCCTCATATTCATTATTTGTAACTCTGTAATTTAAGAGTTATTTACTGTAAAAAGTCGGTAAAAAATAGGTATAGTCGTCACATAAAAATCACTAAATCTTACGATTCTGCTGCTCTACGATGTTTATTTTCCATGGCCATTGTACGCTCGAAATATATACACATTTTTTCACCATGTCACGTTCACATTTGAACAAGGGTGAACGTGACATAATACAACATATGTACATTTTAGTTCTGGAGTTTACTTTCTGAGAAAATTCATTTTCGATGTGAAAAAAGCCTTGAAACAATTTAGTCTCGATACAAACAAAAATTCCTTTCTATTTCTAGGTCCGATGCCGTGGGACTTGCTGCAAGTGGAAATCGGGTCTTGGAGGCGAGCGCGGCGTTATATTACTAGCATCTTAGAGGTAAATTACATAAGTCCACTGTTGAACATGAGAGACGGTCGTATGGTCCATGAAGGAAATATGTCATAATCACCACGCTTGGCACTGCTTGCGGCGCTGGCTTGCTGGCGCTTGGAGAGGATTAGTGACCGCAGTAAGATGTTGGTAATACACATGTAAACTGTCAGTTTCTTGGGGGTTTAGACAGGGACAATATCTACCCAGGTTCTTACATTAGGTCTTGTTCTATGTTTCTTTTTACTACCCTACATTAGGCTTCAATATCATCGGCTATGAAACACCTACCACCGAAAATGTAAGTCCATTGAAAGTGTGTGAAGTGAAAAACCAACTTTACTTTGCAGATAAATTATATACCCGATGGATGTCTTTCAACTGCAAAGTTAAAAGCTATTTTACTGTTATAATTAAAAAATCCTGGTTTTCAGATTTATTCCTATTGTTGTGCTGTAAGACCTTGCTTCTTGACAAATTTCAGGATTCTAGGTCAACGAAAGTACCCCATAGGTTCTGGTTCCCTTGCATTTTGTAAGGAAATAGTCTTAAATACAGCTATATCTTTTTCACAAATTCAAGTGACTACAGATTTGAGTATTCGATATTAATTTTAACTTGATAACACGCATTCCTGAGATAAGAGTCTTAATAGACAGACAGATAGACGGCCCAACCAAGTGATCCTATAAGAGTTCCGTTTGAGTTATGAAACCCTAAAACACATTAAAAGAAGCTCCTTCTACTTAATTACAGGATCTGAACAACTACGTCGTGGGATGGATCGACTGGAACCTTTGTTTGAACCCCAACGGTGGGCCAAACTGGGCCAACAACTTCGTCGACGCCCCAATCCTAGTCTACGGAGACCAGAACGAGTTCATCAAACAGCCAATGTTCTACGCCATGGGTCACTTTTCAAAGTTCATCCCGAGAGGGTCGCGCCGCATCCTCGCGTCGCGCAGAAGTCTTGCTACGTTAGAGAACTTAGCTGTGTTGACGCCAGCGGGAAATATCGTGATGGTGCTGCAGAATAGGTGTGCATAACCCAATTTAATAACTATACAATGCTATACAATATAAGCTGCACAGCTGAGCTAAATCCAATAAAAAATTTCATTATCATATAACTATTGTAATGACTCCAAGCTTGGTACAGTCAGGCGAATTTGTGATCGCAATGGCAAGACGCTATCTTCCTGTGCCAAGGCTTCATTAGTGACCTTCTCACAACTTATATTCTGCCACTGAAATTACGATTTAATTTATAAAACGATATTAATTTATTTACGCCATATGATTACAATAATGTTTCATTTAACCGCCTCCGTGGATTAATGGCTACACGCTAGGATTTACAATCTGGAGGTGTCGGGTTCGCTTCTCATTGGGGACACCTGTCATAACTCGGTTTGGTTGCTGGTAGGTCTTTTTCTGTGTCCGCCTGGATAGCTACCACCATGTTACAAAGTCTGCCGCCAAACAGCAGTGTTAATAGCACTAATGTGTTCCAGTATGAAAGCTAGCAAAGCCAGCGTCTCATAAAACTGAAGCTTCTGGGTGCGCACGCTTACCATTCAACGGCCTTATCGTCACTTATTACCCATCATAATTTTTTAAACATTTATTTTATGCCTTTCTTTAAATTATATTGCCCCTTGTTTTCATTGGTACAGCACTAGCAGCAACATTGTAAAAGGAGTTTGATCTTTTATTTTATTTAAATAAATAATAATATTTGTGTACTTTCAATTCCATATGGGCTATTATAATTGGAAAGAACTTGGAAAGGCAAAACACCATTTATGAAAGTAATTTCTCAAAAATAGTCATATATGGAATCACTTTTTATATTCTACTCAAACTCTTTTACAGAAATATCGAGGAAAGGAGCGTACGCATTAGAATCAGCGCCACACGATACATAGAACTACGAATGGAGCCAGAATCAGTGAAGACCATTGAAATAAATCAAAACTAAAATAAAAATCTAATTTATTGCACAAGTCCTTTTTTTCGTAATTCATTTAGTGTCTTTTCTTAGTAATAACTAATAACATATTTACACAGAATACAATTAATTCACTGTATTTGCCACCAATTTCTAAAGCAACTTTAAGGGATTTTTTTGCCGAGTATATAAAATACACCCTTCTCCTCACCCTCTTACATATTTTCCCTTGTTAGTCACCTTTTTCGTTACTACGATAATGCTACTTTCGATTCCTTTGACGGGAGACTGCTCAGAATGCTTCCTTACAAAATTTATTTTGCCACAATCTTTTAAAAAAGAATTTCCTAAAAATAGCGTCGCAAAATTAATATCATTAACATACAACTTTATAGTCAGCTACAATATCCGTTACGCAGCTAATGGTTCATAGATGGCGTTTTGAACAATATGAAAAAATAGTGTCTAAAAACTGAAAATTGTGATTCACTATGAAGTTGGATGGTAATAATACTCATTCCAGGATAATTCCTGTGCACCGCCAACTAAGTTATTTTAAAAGATTATGGTAAAAGAAATCAAATCAAAAAGTTTATACTTATCAAAAACTCATTAATATTAATACCACTTGGTATTTCTTCTCTGACACAACTAAAATGAACCAATTAATTTATTGGGAAACAAAAAACTTAGATTAAAACGTATAACAGTCAAATGCACAATCAAACAGTCAATGATGTAATTTTATCTAGAGGCCAAATACGACAGACAACCCTGCTCCTAATCAGACCATGCGGAACTGGTCCGTAGACTCTGGAATCAGCAGAATTGCTGGAATTGTCCCCTTCTAGCCATACATGTCCCCTTGGCACATGTTGCCTCAATCTAGGAAAGTGTCCTCTAACAGTATCGCCTGGTAAACCAACTATTCGTTTACAGATATTTTGTTTTGGATTTGTAGGACTCTTTGCTATAACGATGTCACCACGACGGAGTCTTTGTAATCTCGGAGTGATGTGTTCAGTCAAGAGGATGTTGTTTGACTCCAATGTTGGTTCCATAGATGGCCCAGAACACTGGAACAATGAATTTTTAAGCTGATATAACATGTTTGTTGGTCAGGCAAATTAAACAGCTGATATATCTTGTATCCATCTATTATTCAAGAGGCCTATCCATCCATTATTCCATTTATTTCCTAACGAATCATTTAGCAAGGAAGTAATTGTGGAAACTGTTTTGTTCATTCGTTTGTAATTTCAAATAGTTTTCTCTCATAGTGTCATTTCTGTTACATACAATCATCCCATTTAAATCCATTAAAATAACTTTGGACCTTAAAGCTACATGCCTGGCAAAATTGGAGTGGACTCTAAACAGGCAGATAAGCCTCAAAGTAATTTTGTTGTCTGTCCAATCCTTCACAGTCAGTCTACTGTCTCAGAATCACCTGATAGCCCTGAATGGTAAACCAAGTAAACATGATTTTGCTCCTAGACTTATCCTATCCTTGGGTATTATAAAATGAAATACAGGGTAAATTCTGGATATGTGCCATATACCACTCAATATCTTGCTATGATCATCAGTTGGTATGACACCACCGAGATCTTGGTAAATCCCCTCATTGGAAAGCCTCATCTATGATGATTAGCTTCCATGGCCAGAGAGCTACACCATTTGAATATATACCTGTAAGTATACCTATCTGATATGCAGATTAATTGGCAGTCCTTCTAACCTAAATAATAATATTGTTCCATCAAGCTGAGGTTACACAGCCAGTTTCATTTTTAATACCTTTAAGTATCATCAATTACCGTCAGATGTGAGATGGTAGCAAATTGTTAGGCTGTTATATATAATGTGAGTGATTCATCAATTTAACCTTAAAGGTTTTAGGCTAGTTGTTATACTGGAATTGCTACTGTTGCTGTGTATTTAAAATAGGGCTCTTTACTTGGGACAGCAATGTTGCTCTTACCATCACAAAGTCGCCTACATATTCGAAAGTGCAGTGCGTCACACAAGCGTACTGTATAACGTAGCCTAAGAAACCACAAGTTTTACCAATAAATTTGAAAAAAGCCATAATTTTATGTAATACGGTAACCTCAAAACTAATAAACTATATCTACATAATTAAAACTGGTGTATCATGTAATATTGATAACCACTCTTTAGAAAAAAGTAATAAGAGTGATAAAAAATTAACTAAATGTACAAAAATGCAAACAAATTAGCAAGTCTCAAACGAAATCTTATCCTGTGCCTGTTTTGCTTTTACGATTTGATTTATTTCGATTTGGTAATGTTGTCGACTTGTCGATCTGTCACTCACTGTCACCAACACTAGTAGTGTTTTCGTAACCTTTTCTTTTTGGCACTGGATAAAAAGTACAGAATTATTTTCACGTAAATCATTCCCTGTAAATTGAGTGTTTCCAGTGTAAATTGTCACATTGCTTTTCAAATAAAACAACATGATTCTTAAATACTATTTTAGCATTTACTGTGACGAATGCTTATAAAATCCTATTTATAACATATTGGACATTTAAATCTGAAATGGTAATAAAAGAAACCACCCAGGATATGCAACACCTAATTATACTTAGCAGATATTTAAATTTAATACTGGCAACACTTACCATCTATTGACTTTTGACAATTATGATGTGAATGTGGACTGATTGACTGATTGTAGTGCTTGTAACTCGGGACAGTTTGTGATAAAATTATATTCATGTAACATATTTATTACCAACTCGTATGTGAAATCAACAATTATCGTAACCGTTGTAAATAAAAATCAATCTTTTTGTACACTGGCATTGTAAAAAATTTAGTGTGAAATTGTGTGCACTACGTCCCATTAGCTTTCACGCAAGAATATATTCTGGTATCGGATTGTTTCACGAAATTCCGCGAACGAGAGGCGTAAGGGATTTGTTTTCAAACCGCGAACAAGTGTTAGATGTTTACCATTCAAGTATTGGAGTTAGATTATGTTTGTCTGGTTAAAGTTTTGAATCGATTCGAGAGCTGTTTGTGACCTATTGTTTTGATACGACTTAGCGTATTCCGTGTACTTTACTGACACGGACAAATGGGTGTCTACTGACACAGGGGCTCAAATAGGCATTCGCGAAAACCACATGTGAGTACATTTATTATTACTCACTTTTATTTAACTGAAAATTTTCGTTGAGCTAAGATATCCAAGTCATTCTTGAAGGAGGTTAGATTCATACCTATTTAAAATACTGCATGAATCATTGTTAGTGTTTACTTTGTAGGAGGAATATTTGTGTACTAGGTATTTATTGCACTCACTTTCATTTGAGCATTTTGAAAATAACTTTTTACTTCATTGATTGTTGATTGGTTGGATGATTGTATAAAACCTGGAAAAATCTACAGGTTTGCACTGATCCACAATATTCTTTATTGTTTTTATTTCCAATAAAATAATACTCCTTTGCATTGAAAATACCAATATTTTTGTGTGAATATAAAATGTAATTCATGATAAAATTGTGATAAAACATGTATTTGATATGTTATTTTTATCTTATCAATCTCTGGGAAAGTTTACTTTGCACTTGAATATAGATATTACACAATTTGAACTAGCATCATTTGGGCAATAGCATGTATTTATTTACACCTAGTTTATTTGGGGGTTTAAAAGGACTAAGATGAAGAATAAATAATTGTGAAATTATTAAAGCTGTGAAATCTTTTGTTGAGTTATGTTATGTTGACTTAAAATTTTCTAGCAAATATGAATATGAGTAAGATTGAATGTTTTTAGTGTGCCTCTATAATAGGTAAATACATAAAATTAAGATTCTATGAAAGCTTTGTCTTACATTCATTGAACAAAAATTTTTATGCTACAATTGAATGATGTCATGTTAATTGCAGAATTATCTAATATTACCAAAAAAGGGGTCACATAAGTCCTTATCTTAGCATCCCCTTTTGTGCACCCCAACTGAATTATCTTTTTTCATTTGTTATCACTATTTTGTGTTTAATTTATGTGTTTGTAAATTATATTTATATTTCCACCAGGAAGATTTAAAAATTCTAATAGTTTTTTATGTATTTACCACAATTAATGGTAAACTAACAAAAGGTAACTTAAACTTAAAATCTGAAATAAACTTTCACAGATTATCACTGAAATCCAAGTCCATTCCAAAATTTCAGATTCTCTTTTACTGAAGGCTTTTATATAGTAATTACATATAATGTGATGGATCTTAGATATGATTATCCATCCTGTCATTGTCTGTTTGAATTATGTTAACAATAGGTAAGAAAAAGTGCCGCTTGACTGCAGTGGTACTTTTTTACATGTTCCATAGTGCTGAAAGACATGATCATAAATCAAATTCCACATTTTTTTATTCTTTCCTCTCTCTGGGTAATAATTGTCTATTTTACTGATTGCTGAAATGATATATAATTACCTAATACAATATATACAATCTAATAATCTACAATTTCCCTTCAAAAAAGAAACAAAGTTCCTTCAGGTAAAGTTTTTATCTGTAATGGATAAAGGCTGAAATTATGTGACCAATTTTTATGCAGTTTTCACAGTTTGATTGTTCTTCAGGTTTCGTCTATACATTATGGTTCATAATAGTCTTAAATATTACAATAGTATCCAAAATTAATTTGAGAAGTTTTATCCACACTTTCTTACAATAATATTATAACACAGGATATCTTTAGCACAGTCACTTGTAAATGTGTGACTAATACTTGCATAACTGAATGTTATTCATAGTATTATGCCAGGTAATACTAGTAAGCAATTTATTATATGTTTATTAAATGTTCTTTAAGAAAAAATGCTGATCTTTTGTCCACAGAAAAGATGGGAAGGTTCACAGGGAAAAAATGCCGTTTGCTATCGATGCTATGGCTTACTGGGGGCTTCTTCTTTGTGGAGTTGATAGTGGGTTATGTCACCAACTCTATGGCGTTGGTGGCCGACTCGTTTCACATGCTGAGCGATGTGGCGGCGCTGATCATAGCCTTCTTATCAGTAAAAGTGAGTTCTGTGACAATTAATTTTTAATCTATACTTTTATTTGTCCAAGCTTATCTATGAAGATATTAAGAATGCAGTCTAGAAATGACATCTTACGATGTTCTACCATAGACTATATCACATCTGCAGAACAAAACTGGCCATTGGGAAAATATAAGGCTGTCTTGATTTTTTATTAATGTGGGTTTTTACATATGTAGATGTTGCTGCCCATGTCCTGAATGTTTTTCTGTCAGTCTCCTTTTACGACATCCACAGGATAGGATTGTCTTATTATAACGCCGAGACCACACGGTTCCGAAGCCAGTACCAAAATACAGACGAGTACCACATTATCCAGGAAATTATAATCAAGTATTGATGTATTGTATTTAAAATTACGTAAGCTTACAAATGTGCATAATGCATTTTTCAATACAACTTATCATTCATTGTTCTTACATACAATAACTCATCGATTTTAAGTATCCATCAATACAACTTTTACTATATGCAGAATAATAACAGTTCCTTGGTCATTCATATTATTATGATATATTTTATTATCTTATATGTAAATCACAGTGTTGTCAGTGTTCATAAAGTTATAAACAATAGATGCATTGTATTGTCACAGATTTCAATTTATTTCTATTCATTCAAAAAGAACTGGAAACCAACTTCAATTGCCCTAAAAGTCTAGTTTTTGTAAGGGAAATTTAAGATTTATATCGTTTTCTCATGGATGCCGTTGTCAGAACTGGACCACACGGGAAGCACCACCTTTCAAATAAAAAAAGAATCATCCAAATCGGTTCACCTAGTCAAAAGTTATGAGGTAACAAACATTTAAAAAATCATACCCGTCGAATTGATAACCTCCTCCTTTTTTGAAGTCGATTAAAAATGAACAACATTCGGAAAGAATTTCAAGTATAAATTCCACAATATTAGTCGGGTTGAGTCATACAATTCTCGTAAGATGTTGATTTGTCCTTCTAGCTGGAATCCTATAAGAAGTTTCTATAGTTTTATGTGTGTATTTTCCGCAAGTTGTTTGATATAAAATATATTCGTATAACTTAAAAGGATTATAAACACAACTAGACTACCAAGAAAAATACATACTCGAGCATATAATACAGGATAAGGCCGTAAGACGAAAACTAGGGCACATAGAAGCTCTAAAGAATCTAAATAGAGATTGAGTAGAGCAAAGTTACGGAATTAATTTGGGACATTTTCAGTAATAAATTAGTAAAAAATTTAATAAAGGAAACATTATTTACGTATCTTATTTTTATATTTAATGTTAGATTATCCCTAGGTGTTTTACGAACAATAGTAATAAGCCAACTCCCCGCGACCTTAACTAGCGTCACGGCCCGGTAAACGTTTCCCGGTACGTGGTCGCCACTCGGGAACTTTTACTCCCCATCAGTGATCCATTCTTCGAGTGATGTGGCCTGCCTATTGCCACTTCAGCTCATTGATTCGTCGAACTACATCGGTGACCTTAGTTCGTTAACGAATTTCAATAATATAACGAATACAAACGCAAATAAGTGATTAAATACTCACAGTTTAACACATGCTTTTGTCATCAGATGTCACCAAAGAAGTGGTCCAAGAACACGTTTGGGTGGGCGCGGGCGGAAGTCCTCGGGGCACTGGTTAATGCTGTGTTCCTGGTGGCGCTGTGCTTCAGCATCACCGTGGAGGCGGTGAAGCGGTTCATCGAGATAGAAATAATACACGACGCCAAACTGCTGGTCGCTGTGGGGACCCTCGGACTCCTTCTCAACATCGTAGGACTGTTCCTGTTTCATGGTTAGTTTCTTATACCTAGACAAATATTATCATTTTGTCGGCGTGATTAATTTTGAAGCATTTATTTTCAAAAAGTACTGTTACTTTACAATATTTTACTAACGCTCTATTTCTTATATAATGTTATGTACTTAAAGCCATTCACTACCTATACTTAACATCTATATTCTATCTAAAAAATCTGTTTTAGCTTATTTGTTAACTCTGTTTTATTAGTTATGGGAGTTTCTCTCGGCCAAGCGAGCTCATTAAATATTCTGTGTATACTTGTATACCCGTACCAAATTATAGCTTTCTAGTAGTAAAGGTCTCTGAGTTATGCCGCAGACGGGCAGAGCGAAACTAGAAGGGTTCCTTGTTTGACTACGGAACCCTAATTATAGGACACAAAATAAAACCAAAACCCAGTTTATAATGTACAAATAACCCCCTTTCATATGACCACTGACCGTTGACGTAGCAAATGTAATTTAAAATTGCGACCCACTTGCTCCGATTCTGACCCTTTTGCAATGATAATAATGATGAAAATTCATAAGCACAATTACTGGTATTATCGCGACACATCTTGATTCTTTTATCAGTACAAAATCATTCATCACATCAAGCTTAGCTTTAAATCACTACTTGAAATATATCTTAAATCTCAAGTAATACTCAAAATTGAAGAGTTTTTCCGTAGAAACTGATACTGTTTTCTTATCTTACGTTAACATAGTAACATTATTTTTAGGGTTCCGAAGTCAATAAGAGATTATAAGGGTTCTGTTTTTCATCGCGTGTTCGGATCTCTAAAAAGAGCAATGCTGTATTCAGGCAATTAAAGATGCTGCTGGATAAGCACGCATCTGTCATACGGCTTCATCACTTACTGCCAGTTGACATGAAGGCCAAACGCAAGCCCATTGTGTATAGTGCAACAGTGTAAATGTAGCCGCGAGGAAAACCTGTAGCGGAAGTTTACAATGGAGCACGTGCTCTGCGCAAATATTAGCAAAAGTGCGTGTGGTGGTCAACTAAGAATAATAACGACTAGAAGGTGAGTCCGCGAACGAAAAGTGAAGCAAGTAATACTAAGCCATTCTCGCTCAGTTAGCCTGTCTAGATACAGTCAGTGCTTTTAGATTTTAATTGTCCCTCAACCAATGGGTGTCACAACACAACTTACGCCTAAACGTAATAATTTTCTGCGTCACTTTTACACACATTATGTTGATATGAAACTCTCCTTGTAATTATTACTAATCGAAGGTCAACCGGTTATCCGCGTTAGATTTAATTTCGTCGATATTTATACCTCAAACCAGTTTAAACTCAAAAATCTCCATTCAAAACATACAGTTAAAAATAGTTATTTCGTAAACTCCGATTGAACTGTGCCTCTATACGTGACTCTTTGATAAGAGATTGGCACGAAAATTCGCCGATCAAATTGCCTCGTGTAGTGCGCTTTTTAATCTAGAAACTTGAGTTTTAAAACATTGATTCATAGAACTACCCACGTCGACAAAACTGCGGCTACATCTAAGGAGGAAAATAATGTATTTAGATTTCAAATATTTTGTAGTAGCCGTTATCGCTTTTGTCTCCGCTGATCCATTTACCCTGGTTCAACTAATACTTTAAAATTGATATCGCAATCAAAGCAAGCTGTCAATGATAGACAATTAACATACTTGTATATTGTATAGATACATATACAATTATACATGTACAATTAGGTTTCGTCGTCACTGTTACAAGTCCCTGATGCAAAATTAACTTGCTAATGATTGTTTTTCCTGTTAGACCGTTGGTAGTGGAGTGTTGTTTAGGTTATAGATATTATATCATTAGTTTCCATTCTTTTGCCCCCAAAATCATCACAATTATGTTACAAATCTGGCTAAAATAATAATACTACGGGTCCACCAAATACGTAAAACGCCGTAACAAGAACCTGAAATATCCTGGCTAAATTAGCCATACTTTTTGACCAAAATGTAGTATATTTGTAGAGTTAGGGATTTTCGTGAGAAATGATAACGTTTTAACAGAAAGCGTTATAAGATAAGCTTGTGAGCCTTGTCATCCTAAACGATCAACAATGTACTAGAAGACTAGTTGCAGACAAAACAGGCCCACTTGAAGAGTGACCACCTATTTTGATTCTAACATAACATAAAACGAATCGTTAGCAATTAACGTTTAAAATAAGCTCAAGTTAGGACTGGCGATTGCCAGTACTGACTTATCACAATTTTGCATAGTTTCATATCTGTCTTCTCATTGGTGTCAACCTGGAAACGTGTCCATAGCCTAGAACAGGCACGCCTCTCGCGTCATCTAGTGAATATTACTATTGTTAGAAGTCTAGTTTCGTCGTCATTAAAAAAATAGAAGATAGATCAACGCTTGACTTCAATCTCACCTGATGTTAAGTTTAGTGATGATGAGGTCGGCGATGTAACGTATTGATGTAGAAGGTGTCTATTTACTCTTCTTTTAAAGATTCCCAAGTTGTAGTTTCGGGGAATCAGTTTAAAAAATATTATGTATTTCATTTGTACAACGGAACGATTTGTTTATTCAACAGAAGCTCGGCGAAAGAAAAACAAAAGTTATGCATTTAATGGCCTGTGTCAGTTTTAAAAAATATGTACACTCAGACACATTTTACTCGGATAAGAGCGATGTTATCTCTAGAACAATAGTTGTAATTTACTTTTTGGACTAATGTGTGTTGTGTATGTACATACAACCTTTTTTGCTTAAAATATTAGATATAAACTTAAATCTTCACAATTACAGACACATGGGGTCATTTGTTAATAAGTATTGATTTTGTAGTAGTCTCGAAAGAAAATGTTTTTGTGAAAGTTTCACCGAGTATACTATAATATGTACTATGTATTTGAAACTAAAACATAAAAGTCCGACAAGGTTAGAGCTAATGTGACAAATCGTATCAATGTCAAGAAAAACTAGTTTTCAGGATAGAGAACTTCTATGATAATTTCAATAAAATTTTAATATAATATGGATGATTTTGTAATAATACCCGACGACAAGTAAATGCTGTCCTTATAAATTATCTTAATAGGCTACACATAATCTATAAGAACTATCGATTTAATTACTAGAATTATAGACAATGTACTAGGCACTCAAAGTGTATGTACATTAGATAAAAGTCTAACAAAAATTAAACATATAACAGAAATAAAACTTAAAGAAATAAACATTATGAAAGAACGTGGTCAAAGGGCGCTGACTCAGTACTTGATCTCACTGATGTTACATCAGAAACAGAAACATGCAAATTTCGAGTCTGTCACACATATTTTAAACAGTAACAACAAGGAAATAATAATAATTACAGACCATAGATACTTAGACGTAACATTATACATAAAAAGTAGACAGATTTTTCAAAATGAATAAAATATTACATGTATAACTAAAAATTATTTCCAATTAAGATCAAGTTGCAACTCGAATTTTTTATATTAAAAATGGCATACTAGTGTGTGCAAATACTTTTTTGTGCAAACTTGGCTTTGTTCCAGATCTCGTAACTTTAGAAAAATCACGAGGCTTGGTCCTTTTTAGGGTTCCTTTTTTTTTCGTTTTTTTCGTTTCGCTCTGTCCGTCCGCGGCTTAGCTCAGAAACCCTTACTCCTTGAAAGCTTTAATTTGTTACGGGTATAGATATTAATCACGTCAGCAAAATTACTTTTTACAAAACCAGTTCAACTACGGAACCCAATAGCACTCTTTTGTGGAAATGTCAAGTTGAGGAGGTCAACAGGAAGATTGTTGCTGCTGGTGGTTCTCTAAGGTGTCTTCGTAACTTCCCTCCAACTAGCACTAAAATTGCGCTTGCACAATCGCTCCTGTTACCCATCCTTGATTATGTATTACGCATGTTATCTAGATCTGACTGTGGAGCTACTTGATAAACTTGATCGCCTTCAGAACGACTGCATCAGGTTCATATTTGGCATACGTAAAGACGATCATGTCTCTGAATTTCGAGCACAGCTGAAGTGACTCCCAGTCCGGCGCCGTAGGGACTTGCATGTACTGTCACTTCTTTACTCAATCCTTTTTAATCCTTTAATTTTTTAAAGACCGTTTCTCTTTCCGTTCTTCAAGTCTCACTCGCCCTCTACGTTCTTCTGAGACCCTTCTATTCGACTTCCCCTCTCATTCCTCAAAATTTTACTCAAAATCCTTTTCCGTGTAGAGTGTCCGACTGTGAAACTTTTCTATTCTTTTCTGTTTTGTTGTGTGTGTGTGTGCAATAAATTTTATTTGAATTGAATTTAACCCTACACTGCGCGTGACCCGACACGCACTTGGCTTCTTTTATTGTTTCTACTTATCTGACAAAAACTTTACACAAGCATCAAATATAGGCTGGGTCCACAAATTCGCAAGCTGTAGTCGACTCAGTGAGAACGTCCAAAAACTTCTCATTATGGGATTCAATTCAATACAATATAGCGGATCTGCCATTTTGAAATATTTGTCCTCGCATCCGAATTTTCTAAATGCTATTTTCAATTGGCTAAACGATAAAATCTATTTCAGAGCACGGCAGTAGCCACGGCCACTCCCACGGCGGTGTCCCGCCGCCCTCCAACGTCAGACACCTGACGGAGATCGTGAACAGCAACGCAGACATGGCCCTGGGTCACAACCACACAGACAACGAGGAGACTGATGAAATGGTCAAGACTGACAAGCTAGCAAACAACAAACAAACTCCAAGCAGAGCGGCACACGACCCGGGACATATGAATATGAAGGGAGTGTTTCTGCACGTTCTATCTGATGCTTTAGGTGAGCGCTTTATTCATACAAATGTTTGTATTTAGCAATGAGATAAAAATTCCATAGGAAAGACTACAGCCGAAAAAAACCTCATCCTATCCAAGGTGAGACGGTAGTTCACATCTAAACAACACCCAAACCTTTTTAGAGCTCATGTTCGATCGTGTATGGAATACCTGTCACCTTTAGGATGATTTGCTTTGCTACTCTTCCTTGCTCTCTTCCGACCAAACTCGAAAAGTGGACTGCCGCTCTGTATTATATTATCTTTATACGAGTATTCATTTTGGGGAGTGCATGCAAGAACTATTCTTGTGGATCGCCGCACCAGACCTTGTTGACTTGTCTATAGCTCGCACTGAGCGTTTCAATTGAAACTTCATCATGCGTGGAACCACGGAGTGGAAAGCTCTGAGTTCTGTATTCTCTCAAAGCTACAATCAGGTTATCTTGTAGTCAGTTATGAACCTAAGCACACTCGAGTACAAAACTATGTATCCACTCTTGTTTCTATGAAGTGTGTTGAACTAGGTGTCAATTAAAGGTGAATGTGACATGGTTCAAAAATGGATACATATTTTTGTACTCGAGTGTACATTTTAATTAACACATACCATACCGTCCGCTACATCATCACTTGCCATCAGACTAGATCTAGATCAAGTGTTGTTCATCTTCAGTATATTTGACGTTAACAAAACAACGGTAAGCGTACAAGTGTTACTACTAACCGTCAAACCAAAAGATTTGAGACAGAATGCAAATCATATTTCAGAGGTAGGTATTATATTTTATATCTATTTATTTTTATATTTATATATTTTCATCGAAATTGGTTTAGCCATGGTTTAGCGCTTTTTGAGAAAATCACTTATACACCAAGATAATTCTACCTCTAAGGGTGAACATTGTAAGGGATGAATGCTGTAGACTTTTAGGGCAGTGGAAGTCAGTTTCTTAGTTCTTTTTTGAACGCGTCAATTATTGCATTTCTATTGAAAATTCAATGTCCGTCTTCTCAGAAATGATTGACACTAAATTTTGATCAGTTTTGAATTGGATAATAAATTTAAATGTTATATTAATTCCTTCCATTATATTCACGCGTTGGTTTGTTGATATTAAATTATGCAGTAATATTTAATACTGTCTAATGGCCGCGATTTGTCAGCGTGAATTTCAGAAAAGTAGCTACTGCCTAAGGCTAAGAGGACTTTTATGACGGTTTGCCGTTAACGTGACAAGACGTATAAAACTCACGTCACTAGTATGATTATTTTTACTGTATCCTAGATAATGTGGAACCAATCAATAAATTAAATTAATTATTCATTACGTAAGCAAAAACCAGAACAAATTGTAGAAACGCAATCGAAAAAACTATAATAAATCTGTAGTATTAAATTATTATTTTAATGTATGATAGGTTTTACACTTGGGCTTCATCTCACCTGATGGTAAGTAACGATAATGGCGGACATAGAAAATACCATACCTCCTGATTGTGAATCCAACATTTAGCCATTATAGGCGGGAGGCGGTTAAAAATCAACTACAAGGCATATACTTGTTGCTCAGTTGTGGAAAAATACAACAACTTGTTGAATCAAGTAGGTAATGTGGGAGGCTCTTGACTCTATTACAATATAAAGATATGATACTAAGTAGTTTTTATTAAGCGTTGATTAAGTAAATCAGTAAGGGAAGCTTTTTATATATTTTTTTTAGCTTTTGCTCGCAGAAAGTATCCCACGGGAACTACGTGCTCGATCGGGAAAGTATTGAATGCCCTTTTCTGGCCCTTCAACTATCTTCCGTCTACAAAAATCAAATCATTCTGACCTCCCGTTACGACGGGAAGAAAGGACAAATAAAAAGATTAACTTTCGCGTTTATAAGTAAAAATTAGTATAGATATATATGTATACTTTTAATGAAGGATGATTTGAAACTCTATCCTTTGAACTTAAGGTTTGTTTTGAAACCTTGGCCTTAGTAATAATGTAAACAATCAAAACATCTAATTATAGATGATATTGATTCTGACAATAATAATAAAACGAGGCAATCAGGATGTTGTGCAATAGAAGTATTAATTCAAAAATACATTTATTAAGTTTCGTTAAAGGTTTAAATAAGTCTATTTATACGCACATATTGAGGTTACCAACGAGGCCATGGAATTAATCCATCATATCCCCATAGGTTGACCGACTTCAGACTGGTGATCACCGAATGATGTTAGAGACCACCTCCGCAGCCTAGTTGTTACATTAAGCATCACTAGAATACCCGGGTTTGTTGGCAAGTCAGTACTCAGCTTGGTTAGTGTATGGACACTTTTCTACGCCCTTGTCTTTCTACATAAATCTGCCGAAAAAAAAGAAAGATCATACAACGAGTAATATGAAAGCTTAGTGCGATACATCTTAAACAGGCTTTGATTGCTCAGCATTGAAAACAGGATTAAAGCTGAGAGCAAGTTACAAAGCCCGGAACATAGACGTCAAGTAATTGCCTGTCTATCAGAATTTTACAGGATACGTTTTGGGGAGCGTGCGCAGGAGCTATCTATGTTGGTTCCGCCATTCACATTCAAATACCGTAAAAACAGAAGAACGGCAAATTCATCCGTACATAGTAGGAATTCCCACAGCGCGCACAAAGCGTTTAGCTTCCACTTTCATCATGCGTACATCTAAAGTGTTTAATGCCTTACCAGTTTCCGTGTTCCTGGATATACTAAGAGTAAGTAGGGATCTTATAGACCAATGCGTAACATCGCCGACCACAGATGAGATTGTGGACAAGAGTTGATCTAACATTTAGTTAGAGTTAAAGGTATATACTATATATATATACTAGAGACAACTCCAGAAAAAAGCCAGCCTTCTATTTCAAAAGATTATGGCAAAAGAAATTTTATATGGAAGCATTCGGAGAGCAATCCCGTCAACACATAACTAGATCTCTAACGCTAGTGTCTCGTCAAATATATGAACAGACGAAGGTTGTTTTTTAGGCCCGCAACGCTAGGTCATGTGTTTTCACCTTGATTGACGGTTTGTTTGTTAGCCTGTGACATTGGCTGGCATTAACACTTTCAACTAGGAAATTAACGGCCGGCTCGTGACCGATTCAAATTAAAATTAGCGCCATTATTCTTCCGTGAAAGAGTGGACAATGGTGTGCTCATGTTGGTTAGTTCCGCGCGGAATGCTTTCATCCAAGGACATAGTCGGATACTATGACTGTAGACTCCTATTCTACAGACGAAAATTTGATTGAAAATGGTATATACAGACAGACAGACGGACAACCAAGTGATCCTTCCTATAAGTGCTCCTTTTGAGGTACCTAAAAACAAGTTATTCTGAGTCTCCAGTACAACGAAAAAGAAGGACAAGTAAAGAAACCCACTTTCGCATTTGTAATATTGTTACGAGCTGGTTCGGGATCGAAGGAAACACGTATCCAAAGTTTCGAGTTTATTGTTAACACAGGTCCACATAAGCGAATCTTCTAAACTTCGGATCTTCCTGACAGAGTGCGTCCCTCTGGGCTGGAATTCGAGTCTTCCAGATCCAGACCTGCTGAGTTAAAAGTTTGCAATAAATTATAACACTATAACCACAAAGGTATAGTCAATCACTTATGACATTCAATCCACTTAAACAACAATTACTTTGGACAGGAGCGTCACTCAAATTAAGTACTAATCATTGACCGGTATTTCGGTCAGAGCCTTGCCGACAAAGCCGTCGACATACGAGTATGTCGCACGTGTGTTAGACATGATACAATTGTTGTAGCGATAAAGGCTATATATTTATTTATTTGCTTTATTTGGCCTGCAATGGGGAGTAAATGTTTATTACCCGATTTAACCAAAGCGAAGATGAGGACCATAATTTTAGCAAGCAATGTCTTTGGGTATGTATGTTCGTCTATTCCATTCATTTTTTGTGGTATCGCTAGAAGCTTCGTTCAAGAAGGCATGCATTGATTGCGTGAGAATTATATGTGTGCGAAAGATGTAAGTATTGAAATGAAGACTTTTCCGCACATATCTGGGAAACTGTTGACGTTCCTCTGGGGGACTGAGTCGAGTCGCGTAATATGTCGTGGTCTGAATTCGGTCTGGGGGAAAGAGCGCGTACCGAGCGGCTCTTTGATAGGGGGCGCGTGAGGGAGTCACTCATCGACGATTGGCAGGCGCGATGGTCCTCTTCGGAAAAAGGGAGGCACCTCTTTCTTTTCTTTCCCGACGTCCGCCTTCGACTGGCGCTCCACTGGCTGGAGGTCGACCACTGCGTAGCGCAATTTTTGACCGGGCACGGTAACTTCCGCGGGAAACTTCACGGCATGGGTTTGGTCGAGTCACCGGAGTGCGAATGCGGGGCGCAGTCGCAAACTGCGCATCATATCTTGTGGGAATGTAATTTGTGGAGTCAGGAACGCGAGTTCATGCTGGACGGTATCGATTCGGGTGGTCATCCGGTCTACTACGGCGATCTCGTCTCAACGCGCCGCAACTTCCGAGCATTCAAGCGCTTCTGCCATGAGTACTACTGGTCGTACTACTCAAAGTAGCCCTCAGCTACCCGTACTCACTGCATGGCGCTGTCCGTGGTGTATTCCAAAACCGGGCGGTCGGGCTTCACTCGGCCGTCCTCCCATTAGTAGGTGACCTTATGGTTGATTTTCGATTTTGCGCTATCTCCCATTTACCATGGGGGGGAAGTGGGAACGTCTTTACCACTCCACCCTATTTCTTTATTCTAAACGAGTCTGGGGTCCCAAGATAGCTTTAGAGTCCGTAGGAAATTCATCCACCTTCAGTGGACGCGTTTCAAGTGTACCGCTGTAGATCCTGGCTAAAATAAAAAACAGGAATAACAGTGGGAGCGGAGAGGAGGTGGGAATGACGTTCCTCTGGAGGAACCAGAGCTCCCTGATATGCGTAGCTGTTGGCCACCTGAGGGATTTAGTGAGTAAGAATCTCACATAACCCGACTCTTCCCCTAAGGAGTCAGGTATCTTTTGAAGATCTCCACTTCGTAAAAAAAATGACTCCGCTGAAAACCAGCGCTGTCGCTGCATGCCGTAGCGTCAGCAACATGATAAGTCGGAGGCCTTTTTGGCATACTTGTCATTATTTTGTTAGTCATTTTAACATTCTGGACCAAATAAACTCTTTCTTTCTTTCCAAAGAGAATAGTGGAAGACGAAAATACGTCATGATCTCGTCACCGTAAATGGAATCGGCCTTCGGCAGTTTTTTTAAAATTATGTTCTGGTTCATCAGACAGTTGACGATAAATAATTAATGATTGCTTTCTCTTCGAATCCACTATCAGACCTTGGTTGAGTTTTTGTACGTTTTATATAGTACCATGTACCGTAGCTAGTGCCTGATTAACTTGAGCCTTTGTAATCACGCTTCTTTCTTGCGTCTTGTCGTCAAATCACCACCGGGTGAAATGTTGATGCCATGTTGACTTGTTTATAAGATATGGTTAGAACGTTCAAAATAACTTCAAGTTCAGTAAGGACTTCAAGAAATTATCCTTCGGGAACTATTTGCTCGATCAGGATAAAATAAGCCTATGTCCTTTTACGGCCCTTCCAATATCCCTAAACAAAAAATCTTAGTCATTATGATTCTACGTTACGACGTAAAGGAAAGACTTCGTATTTATAATATTCGTATGGTTTGTACGAGGGGCATACCGAAAAGATCGGTAATCGAGTACTTTCGATTTAATTAGATTAAAAACTCTTTTTGATGAATAAACACTGGTTAGTTGAAAATCGAATACAATTGACAGAATTAAAAAAAAATTTTTTTTTAAAGAACAATATCAGTTTGAAATTGATAGGTCGATAAAAAAATGGAGCTTACAAGAGAAAGTTTCCGTGCCATAATTTTTTACAACTTTCGACGAGGATTATCTCAGGGACAATGTCTCGCTGAGCTTATATCTATATTCAAGAGTGAAGCGCCTAGCCAGACGACAATATATCGCTGGTATTCTGAATTCCGGCGTGGACGTGCTTCTCTTGGCACCGTACCTTCCACAGGCCGGCCAAAAACAGCGGTTACACCAGAAAATGTCGCTGTTGTGCGCCGAATGATACAGGATGACCGACATATTACATATGAGCAGATTCGGGCTACTTTAGGGATAGGTATGACTGCGATACAAACTGTTTTACATGGTGAACTGGGAGTGAGAAAGCTAGTTTCCCGCTGGGTGCCCCATAATTTGTCCGAAGAGCAAAAGGCGGCTCGTGTCAATTGGTGCCGGTCTACTCTGCAACGCTTCAACGGAGGAAAGTCAAAAGCAGTTTATAACATTGTCTCTGGTGATGAATCATGGATCTATTCATATGAGCCAGAAAGAAAGCATCAGTCGGCTGTCTGGGTCTTCGCAGGTGAGATCAAGCCAACAAAAGTTGTCCGCTCTCGCAGCGTATCGAAGAAAATGGTCGCTTCGTTTGTCGCGAAAACAGGACATGTAGTCACAGTTCCCTTAGAGGAACGGAGAACGGTTACCGCTGATTGGTATACAACGGTTTGTTTGCCACAGATGATATCCGAACTCCGTAGAGGTAACCCGAAACGACGCATAATCCTCCATCACGATAATGCGAGCTCTCACACCGCTCAGAAAACAAGCGAGTTTTTGAAGCAGGAAAACGTTGAATTAATGGATCATCCTCCATACAGCCCTGATCTGAGTCCCAATGATTACTTTACATTCCCTAGAATCAAAGATTTATTGCGTGGTCAGCGGTTTCAAGGTCCAGAAGAAGCAGTGGAAGCATACAAATCGACGATTTTGACCATGTCAACTTCGGACTGGAATTGCTGCTATAATAATTGGTTCGAACGAATGCAAAAGTGCATTAACTGCAACGGAGAATACTTCGAAAAGCAATAAAAATAAATTTAGTTATTTCCTGTATGTATTGTTTTATATTCCCGATCATTTCGGTATGCCCCTCGTATTGTCACGGGAGCTGACCTCGTGTGCAAAATTTCACGAGAAGAAGAGAAGCAAACGAACAAATATATCGGTGAAGCTAAATAAGCTCCGCCAAAAGCCTGTGAAGTGTGAGTGACGCTTCTGAATTTTTAGGGTTCCGTAACCAGAGTGTAAAAACGGGACCCTATTACTAAGTCTGTATCTCATGAACCGTAATAGTTAGACAGTTGACATTTTCGCATATGATGTATTTCTGTTACCGCTATAACAACAAATACTAAAAAAAGATAATAAAATTTTTAAGGGGCAGCATACAACAAACGCCATATTTTTTTAAACGTGCGATGTAACATACTACTAGCGTCATCTAGTGTTACACTCGTCTACTACTGCTACTGCAAAACTAAATTGATAACGAAAATCGAGGCGCATTCGTTAGAGGATTGTTCGGTGCATATTATTATTTATGGTTTGACGTATTTTAAATATCCACATTCTGTACGGAACCCTTCGTGCGCGAGTCCGACTCGCAGTTGTTAGTAACGTGGACTATATGATTGAAAGTGCATGTTTTTACAATGAGCATGCGATTACATTGACCTTGATTTTTTATATCGCTAGCGTTGACATGACCGATCGATAAATAATGGTTTGTAGGAAGTTATCGGCTGCATCCTCATGGCGAGGCGAGGCGAGCCGTGTCTGTAGCTAACAGTATCTAATGTCCGGGCTCGGCCACGATAATGTTATTGTTGACGGTGTGGTCATGGCTTTAAAATAAATACCGTCCCATTTCATCCTTTGCGAAACAATACAAATTCAACATACTGGGAAATTTTATGTATACATTTTATATTGACTATTGTTTACCCATCATATGTATAATAGATATGTTTTATATATATTTGCCTTTTAGTATATAAATGATTCTTCTGCCTCAAGGTTGCCTGGAAGGCAGGGCTTTAAAGTTTATTTTAATGTGAATATCTTGGGATTTCAATTTTATGAGAATTCAACTTTTTAATTCGAAAGGATCTCGTTGATGTCATAGAAATTCTGATGGTATGAAAGTGGAAGCGAAATGCTTTGTGCGAAGTTATAGGAATACTGTTTATTGGTGGAAGTCTTTCTTCGTGTGTCCGGTATTCGAATGGCGACTGCAGAATCAACATAAATATCTCAATCTCACTATCTCCTAAATGTATCGTGTAAAATACCGATGGGCTGCCAAAAATCGTCTTACATAAAGTTATTTGATCGGCCAATCTCGTGCGAATTTCCGATCGAATTGCCCCATGCAAAAAGCCTTTAACTTTAGTTTTCTAACTTAAACAATCCCGAAATAGATACTCCGGATTCTTCGTTATTATTCCGTAATGAACATAAATATTACTGGCTCCAACAACATCGGCTTCATCATAAATTCAGTATATATAAATAATATTTTGTATATTTTCAGAGCTCTTAAAGGGCAAATTCGTTTTCTTTGCCATAAATGAAGCTTTTGGTTCCATCGTTAGCAAACTTTCTGATATTGTTTGACGTAGGACGCTAATTGGATTGCGAGAGTTGTTTTAGAACAGTGAATGCGCAAACAAAAATAGAATTTATATAAAACTCTTTATTTATTTTCGAATAAAAGTAGAGGGAATATGCACAGGGTCGAACGGAAACAATCCAAATTACTTAGATTGATATTTATATTTTTTAACTGGTTTGTAATTTATTTATATTTTTTGTATGATGGGTTTACACTTGGCGTTCATCTCACCTCATGGGCAGTGACGATAAGGCCGTTGAATAGAAAGCAGAGGGGTCAAATTTATAAGGCGCCTGCTATTCCCTTACATTACCGGAAAATAACAGTGCTATTGATACTGCTGTTTGGCGGCAGACTTAGATAACACGGTGATTGGTGGTAGCCAAGAAAGAATCCGTACTCCAACCAAATCGAGTATCAGGTATAACACTGGGAATCGAACTTGCGATCTGCGTATTTTGAGTTCACTAAACTATAATGAGAAGTTTTTTGATTGGTGTCAGGATATTTTTGTTCGAGTATTTACGGAGTGTTATATAAAATAAGCTATAAACGTATCCTTTTGTCTTTGTATATAGAAAGCATGTGGTATAGCTAGTCAGGCGAACATGTAAATGTACTTCTCATCAGAAAAATCGTAACACCTTGCAAAATTTATGTTTTGTAAGGAAGGAAGAAAGTAAAATTTTAAAATTTTTATGTGAATTGACATTAGCATTAGGATTTGAAAACCTCATATTATTCATTATTAAACGACATTTGAAATATATTCCTAAATATACACATTTTTCTGATAATCCTTACAAAACAAACTTGCAACGTGTTTCGATTTTTCTGATGAGAAGTATATATTCACTGCCACAAAATCAGAATAGTCTCAGCACAGCATTTGTTAAAAGAACAGGCTAAATATACGCAGTAATTATTTACTACCCACAATAATTACTTCGAAAAAAGACTACAGCTTGTTAGCTGCGACAAGCGTCATGGCAACATGTGTAACAATAGAACAATTGAGGTAGATGTGCATATCTATGAGGAAAATAAATTATATTCGGTCAGTGTTCGCTGGAACAATCTAGAACTGAGTTTTTATTATTTTGTTAGACGACACCCAACATACGTCATTTCTACCGCATCGCTTGTCGAATATTAATGTGTCCACTATTGTGTGTTACAACCACGTTAAATTACATTTTACTGTGTCTTGTTCGTAAACAAGTTAACGCGTTCAATAAGAACAAGAAACCGACTTTATCTGCCCTAAAAGTCTACAGAAAATTTAAGACTTATGGATGCCATTGTCAGAACTGGACCAATTTGACAGCTTTCAAATAAAAAGAGAATCATCAAAATCAGTTCACCCTGTCGAACGTTCTGAGTTAACAAACGTAAAAAAACATACGGGATGAATTGAGAACTTCCTAATTTTGGAAGTCGGTTCATAAGTCATTTTTCTCCGCATCCATGTGTAATTTTTATATTTTACCAAATAGATATTTTGAATAATGAATTGTTAGTATGTTTTAGACACATAACTTTCAAAATAGTTATTTATGCTATCTTTGTGGTATATCGTTTAATATCAATATCTATGAAAGATTTTTTTACAATTACAAGTTAATGTGCACGAATAAAAACGGGTATATTTCAGCGAGCTATCTAAATAAAGTGTAATGTCGATAGTGTTTACCTCTATATTACTCTATCTTCAATCAAAAATTCATTGTAAAAGGCATGGAAAAGGTTGCATCTCATGAATACTAAATTTGAACTTCAGCCTGGTTAAAAGTCTTATATATTTGAAGAAGAAAATAGTTGAAGAGCCAGATTGGGTTTAAAGAGTCAATTACTAAACTGTGTAAAATGGTTCCTATCGTCAATCTTCAAAAATAATTTCGGGCTAGCGCACACTGCGGTGCGGCGAGTTGTAGTTGCGGTTTTTAAATCGGTGCGGTTTTTCTGCAGCAGTGCGCGGGGTTTGATACAAGTTCCTATGATGCAAACAAATCGTGCGGGCGGCGCACCGCAACAAATCTGTGGCAAAATTACAGATTTTTTAACCGCATGCGGTTGTTTGCGGTTGAACAACCGCAGTGCGCGCATCTCCATTGTGATTCATACATCACAGATTTTAGGTACAAACCGCACCGGTTGCTGCCGCAGTGCGCGCAGGCTCTAAGATGAGCTTTCGACATTTAAAGCGAGATGAGGAATTTTTTTATATTTTCTTTTGCTATTTTGTTTCGCTGTTGCCAAAAAATCATTTGCATGGGGAATTGCCATATTCGCGCTTGGCCTGTGAATTATAATCGAAACTAGTTTTAGTCGTGGTGTGCTCCCTGTCCCCTTTCATTTTCAATTTGTCCCCTTTTAAAATAGTGGTAGGCGTGTTATGGTTCAGTTCTTTAGAACTTGTATCAAATATTAATATACTAAAAATCTCGACGTCACATGGGACATGTCTGATAACTTGTCGCGAAAATATATAAACATTACAAAACAAAATAATAAATCAAAAATTAACTGATACCATTACAAAAACAACATCAATTTTGTAACTGCACCTAGTAATTTGAACCGCACCTCTTGGGACCTTGTGGCTTCATTGATAAATCCAATAAATGATCAATGCAACTGATCGTCTAATAACGTGATAGATAAATGATAAGATTCCTACGAAGTAGTACAAGGTTGGAGTGGGTAGCCGGTTCGCATGTTTGTGTCGTAGAAACTAAATTATGTCAATGCCGTGCCGCTGAAATGTGTTCTTCGATGCTAAAAAAAAGAATTAGCTTATTTCGTGTCCGGATAACGAAGATGCTAAGTTTATTTATAATTTTTTATTCTCGTTTGTGCCACGTGGTTTCCTCTTCAGAATAGAATTCCTTCGAGTCTTTCCGTGGGTGTCGTAGAAGGCGACCGGAGAATGATAGGAGATAATCAGTAATCATCTGTCTACTACTAAATTCTTACTTCGACCACTATCCGCAGGCCTGACGTCGTGATCATTGCAAATGTCCTAAGGAAATCTCGTTTGCGGTGGCAATCTATGAGAAATGCCTATGTTTAGTTGTAGAAGATTCCGACAGAAAAAGAAATAAGAAGTAGTCTTTTGTTTTGTAGTTTCCATAAAAAAGACGTATTTCACGAATGTATTTAGCACACGACCTGGACTTTGTACACTTTTAATTTTAAATAAAACATTAACCTTTTTTTAAAAAAATTAGGTTAGTTTTTCATTAAATGTGTAGAAATATACAGCCAAAAAATACACATGGCGTCAATACAGAAAATGATTTTGAACGAACTGAAATTTTCCTTATTCTTGGGAATTTTCCAAAGAATATTTTACATTTTCCACCTGATTTGAAACAGTGCGTAAAGTGCGGGATTTGAATCGTCTTTTTGCGACGCGTTATCGGAACTCTCCTCCCGTATGTCGTCAGATTTTTAAAATGACACCGTAAATAATGATTCTTTAATTTGGGTTGTTCCAAGAAATTACCAACACACGCCAGTCCCAGTCAGTCCCACTCAACAAAATAAATAATTCCCTTACGAAACATCAGACTTCATAAACTTGTGTTCATCAATATTTTACACTGAGACACTCCCAGATAACCATTAACATAACAAAACAATGGACACCTCAATAGCAACTGTTGGTGAACCTTTAGAAAATTCGAAAGTAATAAATATTCGACTTCGTGTTGGTGTGGCTTCGTCTCTAGAATATGACAACTTGACTCCATCTCCTTCGTTGATGTTGAAAGCAGATGGACAACACAGTTCCCCTCATCGACATCGAGAGCGGAGAAATTGGTTGGGGCTATCTACAGGACAAGTCTATTCGTGGCCAAATGATAGGATATATTTTAACCCTTGAGTTACTTTAGACTGCAATATCGTTTTTGGTCATCGCTATCAGCTATAAAAAGGTACAAAACCGCTGTAGTTGTCGCACGACATGTGAGTGCCGGGCACTTCCCTGCCCAGCACCTATCCGCGGATATTGAGTAACGTATCCATAGTTTCTTTTCTAAACCAACGCCCTCGGCTAACTCTCGGCGAATTGGTTTTCCTGTTGCGAATCCGCGGATGGGTTCACAACGGGGGGCGGTTGTGATTTCGTCGTTACTCTTTGTTAATCCGCTATCTGATAAAAAATACCTTTCTACACGTGTTCTGAGTTTTGAACACGCTCTATAAACTTGGCACGTGTATACAGAGTTCTACGTTGATGGTATACTGACAGTGTGTCGATCTATCTCTTATGCTTCTCTTCTTTGCCGTACAAGAAAGGTGTAACTTGTTATGTTGAAATTACCATTCAAATAGACGGACTGTACATGATGACGGACCGGAATTGTTTGACATCGCAATGGCTGGCACATACCTTGTAATGCGTATAGATACACATTGGAACGCACTGCCGACTTCTATGTTTCCCAAAGCAAATAATAATCCAAAGCTCAAAGCAGCTGCTGTAGGTCTTTGAAAGACTCAGAATGAAATATCAGATGAAGCGTTGTTCGTTTTCAAATAATAAAAAGTCCAGCATTAGTGCTTCCCTTCAACTTCAGTAGAATCACGCAGAACCATCGTCACCAGTATGAAATATGTATATAATTTGAAGTTACAAGTGATGGTTTTCAGTTTGTTATTGACGTAGAATATTGATGGGTTTCATTGACATGGCATTATAGACTGTCATACCTCGTTGAGTTTTAAGTACCGCATTATTGTGATGATCTGATTGAGGCACATTCAAACTTCCACATTTAGGTATAATATCATCATAATAGGTTGTATCATGTCTCAGTCTTACTTACTGTATAGGTACGACATGATACTGCGCTACCCCATAAACTAAAACAAGCTAAGAAAATGATCATTTTCGGGCATCATAGCGGGCAAGGAGAAACTTTTCATAGAAAAAGACAATAGTGCGTCAAATGTCTTGTACGGTATCGTGACGTGATATGACACTAGACTGAGTGACTTACTACCAATTGGTAAAAAGTTTAGGATCAAATTTTTTTTGCTTTGTCCGCTCTGCCCCTAGTAATGTTAAATGTCTGTGGCAGCAATACGCTACGAAATAAAATTCTAATCGTTTTATACTTACTGTTATTGATGTTTGTCTTCCAACTTTATTATTGTTAAAAAAAATTTAATTATGCGTGGTCGTCGTAGAACACACTCCAATCGAATGCTAATATTGAACCTTTCTCATTGTACCTGTATCCATAACAACGAACAACATTTCCTAGAAACTATAATACACACACTTTCGTGATTGCAACGAACAAAAAAGTAATGATTTACTTTTTATAAAGGATTAACGACGCGTCGCTCGTTTTCCGGGAGAGACGTTCGTTTTATAACGAACAAAAAATCAACTCTGTTTGTCTACTTTAAGTATAAATAAATGGGCGAATTCTGTCCGTCTCACAATCTGGACAACGTGGGAGCTGTCCAATTGAAATCTATTTTCGTTTAACAATAGAACCTAATTTCATTATTCTGTTGATACCGCCAACGACTCCGTTTTCCGGGAACGAACGTGGAATGCAACGAAAAAAGCTATTATGCCTTTTTCTAGTCTATAATCGTAGGCTAAGCTCTAGTGATTTCGGGCGGGGCGAAGTAAGAGAAACCAAAGTGCCAATACGTTTTTTTTCTGAGTCCACGATTTCCGCGAGTGTCGTTTCGTTATACAAGTAACGGCTTAAAAGCGACTGTTCATTGTTCTACATTCCACAACAATTGTAGGCGCTGCTTCGGTAGTTTATACAGGTATTCAAAAGTAAATAACACTGAAGTTTACTATTTGTGATTCTCTTTGAACGTGGTTTGAATTTGACGCTTTCAAAAATTGTTGTTACTAGAAAGCACTGTCCATTGCAGTGGTATACGTCTCATATCGGCGTATTTCCTAATCTAACATTATCCTTTCAACAATCACTAAACCTGTTTGAAGTCACTGCTTGTTTTTTTTTCCCTTTGTGATTTAGTGTCTAAAACTATCCCGTCTCTAGGCTTTCCGATGTAAGCGTGATCACCCACTACATTATATATTTACACATTTACAAATACAATTAAAGTGTCCTACGTGGGCCAATCAGAGCGCTCCGTCATGTTCCGTGTAGAGTACTCTACATGGCGCACTCCGTCTGGAAATTAGGACAAAATTGGCAGAAAGTACACCGCTTTAGTCGTATTTTTAAAGTTTAATTTTTTAAATATTTTATTGAAGTGTAATGTACTCTTAATATTCAATATCGGACCAAGGAAGTGAATAGTTTGGAATACTTCCAAGAAACGTAAAACAATGCAAATATTGGTTCAAAACGGAGAGTATATGACGTCATTAATCACAGAAGTTGGCCAGTGCAATTGCATTGTTTTTAACAGAAGTCTATATTTTCCAATTAAATTCCTATAAAAAAATCGGTCAGCTTTTTTATGCCTTCGCCTCGCCTTATAAAGTGATGATAAGACCGTAGGATGTGAGCGTGCTCACCCAGGGGCCTGATGTTAATGATCCTATATTATCATTACCGAAATACAACAGTGCATTAACACTACTTTTTGGCGGCAGACTTAGATAACATGTTGGTAGGTATCCAGGCAGGAGTATAAAAATATCCTACCTCTAACACAAGCTAGTATCAGAAATACCCCGCCTTTGGGAATCGAACCGGATCCTACAGATTGCGAGTTTGTAGTAAGGGTTAATAAGGGTTTCCAAAATTTCCTCGTTCGACACAACTGTAAATGATTTGGAAAAGCACGACCACGAAAAGGATAAAAACTTGTATAAAAATCATTTCAACATCATTTCAATATTTGGGTAACACAGTTGTAGCTTGGGAATCGGACAAAGGAAAATGTCCTGTTTAGGATGTACTTGATACAACTGTGACAATCTATCTATTCGACATGGAACTCAATAATTCATCTAATTTTATGATTTATATATATATATATAGATACTTGTCTTCACCCTAAAGTATTTCATGTACGTATTTAAAAGCTGCTCCTTATTGTTGTAGGTTCAATAATTGTAGTCGGCTCGGCACTGGTCGTGTGGCTGACGGACTGGAAGTACAAATACTACATCGACCCAGCGCTCAGTATAGTTCTCGTCATACTGATCCTCGCCTCAGTATGGCCCCTATTGAGGGATTCAGCCCTTATACTGTTGCAAACTGTGCCCACACATATTCAGGTGAGTCCAAAAAGTTGTTAATATTTACAGTCGACGCCATAATTTCACGAACTACTGTGACAGTGAATCGGGCACAAATACTGCCACAGTTCATCCCAGTTTGCAATCAAATTAGCAAATGACACCTTCATATCTGAGACTAAAAGCTTGGTAGCTATATCATTGGATTAATCATGGTCAAGAATTTGACAGGCGAGCTACCGCCCATCCGGCAGTTGGTTTTGTTGATAGAAAACTACCTCTATCTCAGTCTTACTACCCGTCCGTCAGTATCTTCTTTCTCTGGATAACGTCGCATCCATCTGGCAGACTTATCGTCACTTACCGTCCTTGACCAAATCCCATCCATACTTATCAATATTGTAAATGCTAAAGTGAGATTGTTTGTGCTTAGTTTGCGTCATAACGGAGGGTCAGAATGACTTGATTTTTGCATAGAGATAATTGAAGGGCCGTAAAAGGACATAAGCTGCTTTTTATCCCGATTGATAATTCCCGTGGGATACTTTCCGAAGATGCGAGACAAAGTTTGTTCTGCATAAAAATACATATCGCCTGTTATCAAGTAAAGTAGGTTGAACGTCCAAAAAATTAGACAGAAGAGTTGAATGTCATACTGGATCAGGCCTAAAGTTTTACACAATCGGGTAAATAGTTTTCCTAGAAATTGCCGAGTCTAGAATAGAAACAATTGATGTTTATAAATATATCGTCAGCGTTGATTACTACATGTGTATAGAGTATATTACTACACGTATAAGATTATACAGCTTAAAGACAATGGGAGTGTTTTGTGTTTACAATCACCCAATACTCGGCACTTTGATTCTGAATGTGAAGGAATAAGTGTTGCCATGTGGCTTTTTGAAAAAGAACAAACACTCAATGTTTTCCTTTTGGTACCGTAAAATGGGACTTTGGGAATATCCAAGGCAGAAATCTGGTGATGTATGTGTAATGCCGCTTGAAACGTGGCGATTGTGACAACTCACTAATCCCAAGGTATGTCAAGTTTAAGCTTTAAATTTACACAGCTCACATTTGGGCTGTGCTTTGATACGTCAATCAGTCTGTCAGGGAAGACTTTTTTTTATATTCGGCTAGACTAAGTATATATAGCACGAGATATCACGATAACAGGCTAACATGATTTATGTGTGTTTGTCCAGGTGGACGCGATACAGAGGCGTCTGTTGGAGAAAGTGGACGGCGTACTAGCCGTGCACGAGTTCCACGTGTGGCAGCTGGCGGGGGACAGGATCATCGCCAGTGCGCATATTAGGTACGTTCACATATTAGGTGCGATTATATATTCGGTGCCAGCATATATTGGCTACGACCACTACTAAAGAATGAAAATGGTACAAAATAATATAAGGACACTCATTGGTAGTTCAAGAAATCTGTATTGAATTCGGATATTGTTGTAGGTAAACACAAATTTCTAAAATAATACATATAAAAAAATATATTAACTTTTCATTAACTGTGTAATATGTTCGCCTTGTTGTATCAATCGGCCTTAGAATATGACCAAGAGCGACTAACATCTTACTTTGCTTACCAATCCGCATACCAAGCATGGTGTTAATGGCAAAACACCTCATCTCAAAGTCCATCGTGGCAAGCTACGGTGGAGGCTCATGTCTAATAGCGGACTTATACACATACAGCCGATTATGATCGATATTGCTATGCCAAAAAAGCCTCGCTCAGCATGTTGATTAATGTTTTTACCGCATGAATGGACACCGCAGGTTTTTAGCGCAATTCTAGGTACTCTTAGGGTATTGCGCTTTATAACTTTTTAGGCACGTTCAAATATAAGGTAGGTACATACACGTTCTAAATCATATTTTCGGCCCGCTTGTGTATGAAGGCCTCATTTAACCTTTCAACTTCGACAGCTTACAGAAATCGAGAGCGTATTTTTAGGTAAATCAATATATTTACAATCGATAATCAAAGCACTTTAATATGAAGGAAAAACCAGTTAATAACATGTCAGCACACTTGTTTAATTACAATTATTAAACGTTCGATATAATCCAAGTAGGACGTGCTGGGGAGCACAATAGCCTTTGTAGTCGCTAAGTATACACCAACATACGAAATACGTCTGATAAGCGAGGCGGTACCACTGTTTTGATAAGGAGATAGGCATCGCGCTATATTTGCAACAATTAGTATGACAGTTGTATTACACCTTAATGTTATTATTTGTTGTGCATAAACGTGTACTTCTGTATTGAAGATGATGTGAACATGCGTATCATAAGACAGATCCAAACAATATTGATATTTCTGTTAATATTTTAAATGTAAATCTGCATTTGTTGATTTCTCCTCTTTTCGCACTGCAGCAGTGACTTGATTTTTCTTGCAAGGAGCTTCTTGGCCGAAGAATGTCATAGAAATCTACTTTTTATCGCGGCACAGTGCTACGCTGGGATAATTTCTGAAGTCAATGCTGACGAATTCGCGGACATAAACCAGTTATTAAACCTCTGTGAATTAGAAAGTTGATGTAGTTATTTGCTATAAGCTTTCATACAGAAAAGATAATTCTTATCTGTTGCTATGTTGATTTGCATCTGTATTAGTTAAACACAACTTTGATCTATCAAATATTAAACTATAAGTAGCTACTGTTTATTTGAAAACACGATCTTATCACCGAAGTAATAAAACACAATTTCCGTACAATGTTTCCCCTGAAATCAGTCCAAGTTGCAAAACGATATTACTGGTGGAAACCCACTGTTGTCCCCGAGTAACTGCCATTCCATAGCCAATCACAGTATTCTTTTCGCAACTTTTTTGTTAGAAAAGTTGTGATTGGCGGATGTTTCTCATTTGTAATGAAAGCCAATGTTTTGTGATCGTTATTTTGATCATTTATCGACTGGCGGTATATTCTGAGGTACATTTTATAGTGATTCGGGATTGCATTCCCAGGCTACCGTTTCATTTGGTTCTTTAACTTGGAGGAGGACATATTATTTACTGACTAAGGCATTTTAAAGAAGAAAGTCCGAGGATGTAGAATGGCCCCGCCACACCTACCAATATGTTCTGGTCTAGGTAGATCAAAGCAACAAAATCATTAACACGCTAGGTCGTATGCTTTTGGGTTTTAGAGTACGGAAATTCCACATAACCCTACTTCTCTCCTAAGAAGTCGGTATCTTTAAAAAGGTCGTGTTACTTTAAACATAATCGCCCAATCTCGTATCGTGATTATAGCTAATCCCCCAATGGAAAGCGGTTTCGTCGTAGTTTGTGTGGAGTCTTAACGCCACACAACACAGCGGACCTATTCTTCTGAAGATAACACGTTAGCGGGATAGTTAATTATAATCTGTATTCTGTAGGCGTGAAATAAAGACTTTTATTTACTTACCACGTGGTTAGATGTCTATAGTCGGATATCTATATAGTTTGTGTCTATAGTCCTAATCAATTCTTAATGTTGTAAATACTACTTGTTTGTTTGTCCTTCCTTTATGTCGTAAAGAAGACTCAGAATGTGTTCAGATCTTAGGGAATTTTTAAAGGCCCGAAAAAGTATATCGGCTTCTTTTTATCCTGCTCGAACAAGTATTTACCGACGCGGACAAAGTCGTGCGCAAACGCTAGAAATATTATATTTGTGGATGTTTGTGACTTGCACGCATAAACGGCCGAATGGATTTGTAAGAACTAGCACACAAATGTGATTTGTTCTTACATACTTTTAATCACAGGGCTCCACGTGGACCAAGCCATGGACAAATGTTAGTATATTATGTTTTGAATATAAACTGGTGGACATCAAATTACTATTTAGGTCGCATTATTCATCTGAACGCGGAGAAACGCTCGCAGACATTTTTAACTCATTTACATACATTACGCTCCTGTAACACATTTAGACTGTTTTTCGACCTAGATCTGTGAAATACGTAGTCTCTTCTTTCTAGCCTTGGTGTTCTGTCTGGAATGAAACCATTTGCAAGCATGCCACGTTTATAACTCACGAAAATATAAAACCAAAGTCTTAGTAAATTCACTCAAAAAAAACATTAAAATTATGTGTTTGCTTTCCCTGTAAAAATACAAAATTGTTTACTTTCCAAATATACGATTAAAAAAATCGTTAATGAAACTATTTGCAACTATAATTAACGAAAATGTAAAACTAAAATCATAGTTAGTTTAGTCAAAACACAATAAAATTATGTGTTTAAATTCTTTATTTTAAATCCTGTAAAAATACAAGAACGTTTATTTTTCAAATATACGAACAAATTTATAATTGACATTAGCTCCCGCACTAAGGGGCTGCCATTGTTAGCTAAAAAAAACTAATTTTATTCGAGAAAAATTAATTGATAATGACCTAATTTACGAAATCAAATTTTATTAAATTAAAATTTTTGAAACAGCGGCCAGCAAAAGAGACATTGATGGACGAATGAGTAAATGTGGAACGAGCAGAAGACGAGGCACACATACGTAAGCCCATCATTGCCTAGTTGTGGCCAATTCTTGTATAGTGATTTTCTCAAATAATGCATGGAAATTAAAATTCAGTAGTATAAGGGCATAACTTTTTATTTGAAAAATATTTTACTTTCGATTTTGGCGGCAACAAGTTTTACAGCTCTTGCGGCCTCTTGAATTTTAGGTGTCGTTAATCATCACATCACATTCATTGTGTTCACTTGAATTCATTTTGCAAAATATTGTCAAATATTTTCAAAATCAATGACGAATAACAATAAATTTTTCACGCGCCATAGTGTATCATTTATTTTGTTTTTTCTTCAATAAACAGCTTTCTATTTGCAAGCCAGTTCGATATTTAAATAAAACCTTTGATTAGTTACCTCCTTGGTTGCCATGCTTCAAAGTAAAAGGTCGTTCAATTTTTAAATCCATCGACAGAAATTGATTTTCATACAACTCTACCGGTTATCGGTTCTTCGAGCGATGTGGCCTGCCCATTTCCACTTCAGCTCACTGACTCGTCGAGCTATGTCGATGACCTTAGTTCGTCTACGGATTTGCTTGCTCATTGCGGAACGCTACGCAGCTGAGTTGGATTCTTCGGTTAACCTTTTTGTCGAAGTTGGACTTACCTAGTTGAACGATCTGTCACAACTTCGATGGTAGTATTCCCAACTACTATAGGTGCAACATGAACACTTGACATGATTGTCCATTTTCATCTCCCATCCATGTTCATGACCAATCGGACTCGGGACCTCCGATTGTTACAACCAAGGCCAACATTTAGCCACTAGGCCACGGAAGCGGCTAATTACAGCTGAGTGTAAGCAACAGCGCGCCATGACTCTTTTTCGATTGCATTCTCACTAACTAACTCACTAATTTATTAAAAAATATTTGCATTAAATATAGGAACCTAAAGCTGTAAAATTAATGTGTACTATATTTAATTATATTGAGTGAGAATTATTGTGAATCGTGTATCGGCTGTCTTATCAAAGATAATTTAATTTAATCAACATTCATATGTATTTTGTGGTGTCTGGCTCATGGAACCGCCTTAAAAGTTTCTGGATAAAGCTTTATATATTTATTTATTAATCAAGCGCTGCTTTGTGTTGCGGTTGTGAACGGTGCAACACAACAAAAAGTGTTTGTTTTTGAAAAACTGTTCAAAATAAATGTCTTTTGGCGCAGTCCCAAAACAGACGCTTCTCTTTGTGCCGGGATGTGTGTCAATGAACCTTTTATTCCTCGCTTCATGTGCGTTTGAAATTTGCGTTATTGTATCGAAATATCAACGAGTTTTTGTGCTATAATTGTTTGTATTTTATAATACTAGTAGCTTTGTGACATAATGACTCGATTTTTACGGTTCCCTACCCAAAGGGTAAAATCAGGATAGCTGATGGGCCAGAGAAGAACATGACTACTTTTTATCTGAATCAAACTAGTAACTACCTTGGGATAACTCCTAAATGAAGTTCAGGAGGCAGGCGAAGTCACGGGCATAAATATATTAGTAAATTGTTCGTCAATATGTAACTTTTCTTTTCATTGATGATAACCTGTATGGTAGCGACCCTTATATACAGCATTATACACGTATGTATAGTACTCGCACACCAAGTTTCCACTCTGAAGTTAGCTCTCCGCAATTTCGAACATGTACAGTCGGAATGTGTGTGTATGATTTTCAAAAATAACTATCCCTAGATAACATAAAACACTAGGACATTTCTTTACACCCGCTAACTTGCCTTGCCTCCTCCTTGCCACTTATACGTTAATAATTGATACTTCGTGGTCTTTTGTGGGTAACTTCAGAGGGGCAAACATAGTTTGCGAGTACTGTTATCCTGTATTCACAAGACGCGTATTTTTACGTCGCGACGCGACTTCTTCCACGCACTCGCGTCGTACTCATCTCTAAGGTTCAATAAAATTACTCGATTAAAACCAACTGTGCTCGCGGTGCGGAGGCTCAGCGGTAGCGTCGGGCTCATTCTGCGATTCCACAAAAATGTACACTTGAGTACAAAAATATTTACCCCCTTTAGTACAATGTCAAATTCACTGTTTATTGTCCCTATACAGTTACTGAGATAAATGTGATAATGGTGTATATGACATGTTGAACAAATTGGTACATATTTTTGTATTCGAGAGTACAATTAGCAGCGAACGCAAAATGCAAATTTGTCGTCGCGCGCGCAATACAGACTCCTATGAACGCGCCTTCATCGTTCAAGTTCGTCGGTTCATTGAGAATCTTATCCCCATGTACATCCTGTACTCAGAATCGACACAAACTGCCTTTTGTTTCGGTAACAATGAGATATGATGCATCGCGAGAACCTCTCGATTTCATTACAATATTTGGATGTAAAATAAACAGCTTGCATGTTTATCTTTCGAGATAATCCGATTTCTCGTAACATAACCAATCTTTATCATAATATCATTTTTTCAATATCAGTCGGAATGAATTCATATATAAACTCTCTCACTTCTCACTTCTCACACATATAGCTTAGAATAATGATTTGCCATAATAACCACGATTGTGCTACATAGTCTGCGGGCATATTTTGTATTTTACAACACCTAAGAAAGGAAATTTGGGCTAGAGTTTACGTTCTAATAGAAAAGTTGGTGCACGTTGCGAAAGTATTTTATTGAATAAGATTATTTACGGTATTTGATTTGAGTGCTAATATTTGAAATAAGTAATTAAATTGTTCAAAATACTTTATCTTAGACAAAAACTTTCATTTAAATCAATTTACTCTGTGAAACGCAAACATCTAAGATCTTGAATTATTTGAGGTATTTATTTCGGAGAAAAAAAAATCCACTGGCACAAACAAATTTATTTCTTGCCATTCTTTTTTCAAAGTAGCTCTCCCTTGACAGACTTTATATATTCCTGGTCAGATTATATTATATATTTATATAATTAAAAATAACTTTCATTTGCCTAGCTCTAAGGGCAGGGGTAGGTTAGTTATTCCAATAACAAACTCTAATTCATGGGCCGTGGCTGGACAGAAATGGCCTTTGTGTGTTTTGCCTCTGGTGAAATAACCAAGCACTGATAGCCTCGTTGATGATCCCTAATCTAAAGTAGGGAACATTGACGAGGCAATAATAATTTGAATTACCAAGCACTGATGGCCACCTCAATATTCCCTAACTTAAGTAGGGAACATTGACGAGGCCATAATAATTTGAATTACCAAGCACTGATGGCCACCTCAATATTCCCTAACTTAAGTAGGGAACATTGACGAGGCCATAATAATTTGAATTACCAAGCACTGATGGCCACCTCAATATTCCCTAACTTAAGTAGGGAACATTGACGAGGCCATAATAATTTGAATTACCAAGCACTGATGGCCACCTCAATATTCCCTAACTTAAGTAGGGAACATTGACGAGGCCATAATAATTTGAATTACCAAGCTCTGATGGCCACCTCAATATTCCCTAACTTAAGTAGGGAACATTGACGAGGCCATAATAATTTGAATTACCAAGCACTGATGGCCACCTCAATATTCCCTAACTTAAGTAGGGAACATTGACGAGGCCATAATAATTTGAATAACCAAGCACTGATGGCCTCGTTCTAGGGAACATATAACTGTAATCTAAAGCAAAGCGGCATTTCCTTGCACGCTTGAATGTCATAGCTACTCAAGGAAACTCGTATTATTTCTGTCAATTTTAATTTACAAAGCGAAACGCCCGGCGCAGCCAAACTGTATATCAAATATCTGAAACCTTGAACAAACTTGCATTTTTATTATGACGTCCGTTTCATCCTTGTCACAATTTTATCTTATTAACATTGGGAACGTGTTTCCAAATGGTGCGTGTTGTTTGATGTTTGATATATTTGTTTGTAGGTGTAGAAATCTGTCGGAGTACATGAAGATAGCTGAGAAAGTTAAAGAGTTCTTCCACAACGAGGGGATTCATTCGACAACCATACAGCCTGAATTCGTCGAGCTGCCTCTCGATGGCAATGAGGTCAGTATAAGGTTCTTTTTGCAATTCTGTTACGCTACCCGACCCTAAAGCTGACCGACATAGCTACCCGAACCAGCAATCAAAAATGGCACTGTAGAGGCGAACTGTCGACCAGCGCGCTGATCTGACAATCTGAAGAAGATAATGGGGAACGAGTGTATGAAGAGGACTGAAGACCTGAAGAAATGGCGCACGTTGGGAAAGGCCTATCTTCAGCGGTGGAGAGACGAGCTGATAAGTTAAGTACGGTGAACGCACTTTATGTTCATCTTACTAGATGGTATGGTAACTGACAACAAAGATAAGATTGAAACTTGCTCACCCAGAAGTTCCAAGTTGACAAGACACTAGTTGCTATATCTTTACTACCTGTGGCACAAGGTATATTTTGATTACATTGTATATTACCACAAAATAGCAAAACCTAGTACCATATAGATGGGACACTGCGTCATATAAAGCAACAATCCAATTAACAAATATCATGGCAATGATACTAAACTTATTACAACTTAAGTTTTAATGTCTTTGAAATCAGGCAAACGATATATTCAACTGCCGCCGTGGTATATTTATTACACTGACATACCACCCTATAAGTAGGTACCGGTGCGGAGGGCGTAGACGAAACTAATTTAATCGTATCTGCCACCATGGGAGCAGACGGTACTTGGTACTTCTGGAAAAGCACAGGCTAAGATTCATTTTATAACGTAGAAATGTATGTAATTCATTGTGTACTATACTTTTACATATCTTTGAATCACTAATTTCTGTTTAATTCTATATATATTCTACTTACCATAAAGTGAGAAGAAGGCGTTGTGCAAACATTTAAAAAAACTTAGAAAAATCATATATTTGCACAATCATACTACATTACACTTGATAAGTTTTGTCCATCACGTATGCAATTCATTCATACATTGCGGGTCGGTGTAGATTTATCATTGGCACTTCGCAGCCGAACGAGGCGTTACGTGGCAAATTGCTCTGATAAGATGTTGCCATACAAAAAAGTGGCATTCGATTGAGATTTCAAGTTACATTGTTTAAACCTATAGATTTTATCACGCACTATAAACCAATTTAGATATAAATAATCTATCGATTAATTTCTCACCTGTTCTGTAATGTTGATTGTAATTTAAAAATGTAGTTGTCATAAAATACGATAAATTTTTATAACCACATGTTCTTGGCCTCCAATTCTTCTGACAGTGACAATGTGGCCGTATAATGGAAGCGTGCTTCCTCAGAAGCCTACACTACTGTTTGGTGGCTAGTACTACGAGTACGTTGGGAATCGATCTTGAGACCTTCAGATTATGAGTCCACCTGTGTAGTGACTAGACCACGAAATCAGCTAAAATTATCATAATTTTCGTAGCCTAATCTATAAAGACATACATATATATTTAACATCTAATACTAATGCAGATGATGATAAAATATTGTTTAAAACGTAATTTGTTAACAGATCATCAGTGGCGCGTCGGCAGAAGCGCCCTGCGCTCTCCACTGCCCGCCAAACGACCTTTGCCACAACGCAACATGTTGCGGACCCAATCAACAGGTAACTTCATAATAATTTATCGCAATTATACACAGAATGTTCAACAACTTAACACGGAATGTTCAACAACTTTACATGGAATGTTCAACAACTTAACACGGAATGTTCAACAACTTAACACGGAATGTTCATCCTCATTACACGTATTAGTCATATGTACACCAAAGTAAATGATTTATGCTTAATATTTACCATGCAAAATTTTTAGAACACCTGTACTACATGATTATAAATAAAAATTGGCCAAGTATTAGTTCAGGTTTGCATATGCACATACCACCCTTCAATATACCTCTATAACACAAAATCGAGCAACGCCAAGAAAAAAGTTTCTTGTATGCGGATGGAATTTGTAAACGTTTTTATGATTTGTTATAGTGGCCATACACTCTAAAAATTATGGTCCAACAGATATATAGCTAGACGAGTCAGTAAGCTGAAGTGGAAATTGGCGGGCCACATCACTCGAAGAACCGGCGGGGAGTAAAGGTTCTCGAGTGGCGACCACGTACCGGAAAGCGTCTACCGGGCCGTACCCCTATCTAAAATCCGAGCTGTTCAAATCAATATTTATTTTCTATAGAAATTGACGTATTTAGATTTTTAAAAGATTGCTTGAATATTTGATTTATCTTGAAATCGAAACAATTGCAAACTATGTATCAGAATCTCTTTTCTTTTATGTGTAGTTTTGTGTAGAAGGGTAGGTTGAAGTTCCCTTAAATGTTATTTATTTCCTTTCACTTGCAGTTTTTCAGTTTAGAAACAATAAGGGTCCGATAAATCTTTTTCAAGGGGATGCGAAAATGGCCAGTTGCACCGGAACGATGTATCGTGATAAGTGATGTTTAGAAGATTTTATAATTTGTTACTTATTGAATTTACCGTTCGCACCTTTTAAATCATGTAGCTTGGTCATAAGACTTACTGTAAACATTTAAAAAAAAAATAGTAAAATATTTTCAACTAAACAGACTTTTTAATTGCTAGAGAGTTCTACGGGTATGTCGCGGTTTTTTAATCAATGGTGAAGTCTTGACAAGCTGCCTGCTATTGTGTGAATAACCAAGCGAAAAATAACTGCTTGAAGTTGGAATTAAACACACAATTTGCGTTTAATGACGTATGCAGAAAATAAGTATTGTGTGCTATTTTTATGGAGATCTGTGGACACAAGGCGATTCTACGGCTGAAGTTCGTTTTGTTTATCAGCCAATCTGTTGTTTATATATGGCCTTAAGTTAAGTACAATCGATGTGTCGGATTCGCTGATTGATTTGATTTGCAATTCATGAAAAACCAAGTGACGTGGAACATATTATACGGTACCAGAGAGAGAGAGAGAGAGAGGCAATGTCCAAGAAATCACTCTTCACAGTTACACCAGAACCATAAAATATATATTTACACGAACAGCAAATAACGTCACTGGATTGTTCTTCCATATAAAATGAAAGGAATTAACTAAGTATGCGCACAATCGGCAAGCTGCTATGAAATACGATGAAAATACGGCACAGCTTGGTAATTGGTATTTTTTGTTGCGTTTGTGTTATTTCGCTGAAAAATTAAAAACTTTAAAATGTTCAGTAGAAGTTCCCCAGTGAATGTCTCAATACAATAGCATTATCATGGTTCACTAACGAACGTATCCAAGTAACAATCAAATTTGTGATTGGTTTGAATTGACTATAAATACAATATTTAAACTAAAGGTAAACCGCTTAAATGAGTCCTCGTCCGCGCGGTACAGGGCGTGGGAGTATGGCGACAAAGGGGACCGAGAAAGGAGGGGGCGGTCTATAATTGTATTTTAGGCTTATTATGGTTTGATTTGAGACACGAAAATTATTATTTATTAAAATTATATTTTAAAAACTGTTGGGTCTATAGCAAAGATAAATATGTCAACAATGTACTTTGTTTTTTCTTTGCTTCGCGACAATAAGGCATACATGTGACTCTTTGTTTAAAAATTAATTTAATACAAATGTTTTCTATCAAACATACATTGTATTTGCCAGCACAATTTTAGTATTCGCTCGGTATACTAGCTATTTTTCTTTGAACTTTAATTCTAATAGACAGTGCAGGTTGAAGGATGTTTGAAACATATTTGCCGACAATATATGCTTGCAATTTTTATGAAGGGGCGCCTCGGAAATTGGACCGACCTTTTATATTATGAAAATTGACTAATGAAGACTTGTTTATGGAATTGTAAGTTAAAAATGAGCCTTTGTCTTTTGTTCGTAAATGTAGACTTTGAAGACAATTTAGTTATACTTGACTTAGTAGAATTTTTTGATAAAACATTTCTCATTTTGTAGTTTTGTGATAGTCATAAAAAATTCATTTAGAATTAGTGAAAAAACCGTTTTGACGTAAATTGAAGGCGTTTTGTCATCTCATGTTCGAAGTAGTCACCAAATTTTTAATAATAATATAATTTTAAGCAATAAATTCCGGACCATTTATTTTAGCACTCCAAATAAAATACATATTTTGTTTTCGTTATTATAAATGCGTTAGCATATGATTTTTAATGTAACGAAGACCTTAAAGCGTGGAGGCGTTGAGTCATTTCGTCTAGTCCAGAGATGAGACTGCGGACTCCCATACAATATACTCGTGGATCCTCTGGGGTCCGCGGATTACAGGTTAAGAAACACTGCTCTAGGATAACCAGTAATTTCAATGTTGACGTAAAATTTAAGAACGGCCTTTAATCCCCTATTATGCTTCACAATTCACTGATGTACAATTCACGGAGTTACGAAAAAACTTGTAGGAACCAAATTCTCGATAGAAATAAAAGTATAATGATAGAGATATTCAATTGTATGACGAACAGTTTATCAGTAAAAGTAAAACAAACTGACATCATTTTCATATTTGTTATATTATGTTTTGTATTTCATTTAGTTTGTATTGTATCTGTATCACTTGGATTCACTTCATCAAGAGATACTTTAATATTTTTGTATCGATGAATTTACGCATTTATGTGGCATTGCAGAGACCTGTCTTTACATAGATTTCACTTCAGGTGAGATTAAGGACAAGTTCAAATTCACTGTAAATAAAAATCAAATCACTACGCTCTTAGTGGTCGTTAAAATATTATTAACAAAACTCATTATTACCTTTTGGCTTCCATACCCAGAAAATATTCCCTTACTCGTCTAATTTCGTCTGTACCTTATTAAAAAGTTGAACAAATAAGTACTGTACCGTTTTTATTAGGCAGCTCTTGATCCTCCCTACGCATAATGACAAATAATTTTTAATTTAAAAACGCGTTTTGACCAATACGCATTAGGACCTATACGCAAAATCTGTCGTTATGCGTAATGCCAGTATGCGTCGGGAACCTCTTGATGCATTAAATTATGTGTGTTTTATCGTATTATGTAACGAGATACGGAACGAATGAAATGTCTAATAACAATATTCAAACAGTTGTCCCACTGTCTGGGATTGGCCCGCGTGGAAAATCCTTTTAGTGTGTTACTTATTATTATTAACGAGATCGATGTTTCCTAGTTCTAATGCTTTGAACAGCGTTGATATTATAATACAGAAACAGAGAAAATATTTTATAGAGAATAAGATATTTCTATAGATCAAAAACATTCTTGTTGAGAGTTTTATTCGTTTCAATATCTGTTGCTGAATAAGACAAAATTTAAAACAATCGGATGAGAATGACACGGATGTGAGCGAGACACAAGATGTATCGCTCTCTCCCTCGGCTTTATATTGACTGGGTATATGAATTGCAGAAAACGAATACACCGTCCCCGGCCGTGACGCCGTACCTCTGCAGGCAGAGAAACATGGGCTCACGGACAGAGTCGGTCAGCTCCAACATCGGGTCCGGGAACCAGGCCGGCAATGCCACGAGGAACCTAGACGCTTTGGAGTGCGGGTGAGTTGTGTACATTGTGATACAAGAGTGGAAAGTAGGTTATTGCAACAAGCCCGAGCCGAAGGCGAGCGTTTTTAATGTCACGAGTTTAGAATAATCTAGACACCCGTGTGTCACGCGATACACTTGTGAGAAAAAGTAAAAAACAAATCAAAGAATTAAATATGTTTATTGAGAATATATCCGATGCTCTGTTGCTGCATGAAAGAAGGACAAACCAACAACACTGTCGCATTATTAACATTCGTGATGGCAACGATCGTGTATCACATGGTGGAACTTTGTCAAAAGCCGCGTCAAAAAAGAGAACAAAGCCCTCTAGTCCATATCATTTCTATCCTACACTACGGTGTCACGGGTAATACGAATTAACTATTCTACATATATTGCCACAATTAGCCGGGAAACGTCCACAGCTGGACATAGGCCTCCTTTATGACACGGTGGATGGAAGAATCCGTAAAGGTGACTTTGAACTTGCTGAATGTGATATGCAAAATGCCATAAATTGTTGATAGTTACGCGATAGAAAGATAGATTATTTTTTTCGGTTGGACTTGATGCTGTTGGTCCTGCGACCACTAAAGCTTCACCCGGACATTTTGGCGAGCGCGGAAGGCACTCTTCCAGTAGAAAAATAGATTGCATAAAGTTTTGGGGTTGCAACGCTCCGCGAACTGTATTGCTCTTTATAGAGTCGTAGAAAGAGTAGCAATTTAAATGGCTTTACAAAGCCATTTATAATTATTGTGTGGGGATGGCACGGAAAACCTCATGGACATTCCACAGGCCCTGTAGTATCGTTGTTTATATAGCTGTTTATTTTTCAGGTCTCTCCTTCCGTCACCGATGAACGACGGTAGACTGGCTGTCTGACCGTCGGTTACTCTCCAGGTAGCCACGTGCTAACTCCTTTGTGCTTTCACTGCGCGTTACTTGTGATAGTAGTCCCCTCTTATAATAGTGATGGCGCGTTCAGAAACAATTGTTTAAAGACATCAGTAGTGATATATAACACGAAAGTTATAGGTGCGTCCATAGATAATTTTGGACCTGTCTATACGCGAAATGTTACGTTGAATAAAATGAATTGACAATGAATTATAAAAAATGGAATATTTATTTTGTTTTATTTTTTTGAACAGCTAAGCTAAGCTTTTAAGTAACCTATTATTGTCTCAGTTCGGTTATAGAAAAGAGAATGTAGTTTTAAAATTGCTTGAAGCTGTGTGAATATGACCTAGTCCTATAGCCCTTGTTACTGTTTTATGTAGTTTTAAATTTCATAATATTGCGTACTTTTAAACTAAAGTTGTCATTTTCTTAACTTGCCTTACTCGTTTACTCATACGAACATAAAATGATGACATGATATTTAGAATTGTCAAATTTAGATTAGTTTTTAAAATGGCATTCTATAATCATCACTATTTGTCTATCAGATTTAAAACTATGTCACTTTTCGCTCCATTATTTATTGATTTTAGATTAGCTAAAAGCATTTAACAACATGACCTAAGAGAGAAAAGATCCTGAAAGGCTCTGATTTAGAGAAGAAAAAAAATAACGCTTGTTAAAAATTAAAATTAGTGTAGATAACCGGATTATAGAAACCGTAAATAAATCTTTATTATCACAACTAACGCGCAAGTGTTAGATGGTTTTCACCAAAACAGTTGTTGACAGTTTTGCTAATAATGTGAATACTTTAAGTATTTTTTTAGAATTTAAAAAGGTTTTTTTAATCTACCAAGATGTGATTTTGTCAAAATAATGTCTCGTTTTCGAATAAAATTCCTTAGTGCGCATGACAGCTGTCAAATTGTAAAATATTTAAATTTTAATCTACAAATGTATTATATTGATAAGCAATCAATTTATAATATCAATTTATCAGGTTGCAAATGAATTTTATCAAGCCTTTTTATTGCAACCTTGAGGGGGACACAAGACGCGATTCTTATTACTAACTGTTGCCCGTTCATGGGATTTTGAAGAAAAAAACCAAACAAAAAATATAATTTCAAAATATGTATAGCTAACGTTTAGTGGTAATAAACTTGAATATCGTTTTTTAAATGCCGTATTAGTTTTTTAATGCTTTCGAATAGTATTATATTCTTTGTTCCGAATCCCGAATCACATTTTTAATAAATTTGACAGCTGTCAAAAGTAAGATCACAAAAAGATTGTATTGTACTCGTATAAATCTCATTTCTCAAATTGCACATAGCATAGCTTTTGATGCAGATTAAAGTTTTTTTATACCTTTTTAAAGTACAATAATATCAATTGCATATTAATCAGCCGTAGCCGTTTTTTATTTATCTAGGGTTTTATCAAAATATACATGTCGACGCATTACTTGTCCTTAGATGCAGGCAATAAGTGAATTTCCGATGTATTGGGGTCTTTGACCGATAAATAACTTTCGGCACGTGTAACGTGTTGTGTTACATTTTAATTTATCTTATCGTGGAATAATTATGTTAAGTCCTCTAAGTGTTTCAATTCATATAAAACAATACAAATATACCTGGTTTAGTTTTCACTTGACTTTATGTAAACATGACAAGAATTTTCGATTTCTAAGATTTATATTCGAAGTATCAGAGACGAATGTACATTTTCTATTTTCGAATGCAAAATATTTGACCATCACAATTATTTCTGAATGCCATTAATCAAATTTCATGAATGAATCGTTTACATAATAAACAGGATAGAAAGAGACGTGTAGTAGTCGATGTAAAATTGTGATATATCAGACACAGCAATAATAAATAAGAATTTGCTTAAATCTATAGAAGGTTCATTCGTATTTCCAGTCTTAATAATTAACGTTTAAGGGTTTAAATTGTTTACAAGTTTAATATTTATTTGTATGTAAATTTTGAGGAGAAAACTGACATATGTTTTCCACACGTTTTATTGTTTAATCTATGCATAATTTCATGCTTTTCTGAAGAATATTTTCATGTAACTACCAACTACGAAACTGAAGAAGTTTTATTTTGCCCAATAATAGCTAAAAGAGGCATTGAACTTTTATTTTCGATCCAAAAAGCTGTGCATTTAAATTATTTATTATAAAGAGGAACATTATGTCCTATTTTTTACCTTTGCATACTTAACAATCGGAGAATATTTAATTAAATCGGGTTGTTTAGAATCCTAGAATATCAAGATTTTTATTGCTTCCACTGGCGTATTTTCACAGGTCGATAGCCTCACGTGCGTGTAGAATTACATTGCTTCCTGTGACAGAAGATCGACTTGCCTTTGCGACATTAAAACTGGGCGGCAATCGATGGATTACTACCCTCACGCGGGATATCGACAAATGTACTATTTCTACCATTCAAAATTGACACCATAAAATTAGTTTAAAGTTTCTTACTTAAAAAATGTGATCGTAATTTGTAGTTTAAGTAGATTTGAGTCGAAAGCTGTAACGGCAGCATTTTATAGATTTTCGTTTGTCGTGGAACCGCAGTAAGGTGCAACACCATAAATGAAGGTGTTTTACTTTAATGTGGTCCCAGCTTTATAGTTGTGCGGGTAAATTGTTGCAATAACGTATGTAGGTAGACAATTAATAGGGTTTATTAGTTACGCACTGTTTTCACGACAGATTGTTGGCTATGCACTCGACTGTACCTCATCAAGTCTTTCCAAATCAATATCTGTAATGGAAAATCTATCTAGATTTTAACTTTATAAGGTGTAATAAATAATGAACTATATCTATTCGTACTGCACTTTTCATATAGGTTTTTATTTTATATGAAAAATTCTTCTCGACGGCAGTCGTATATTTGTCATCCTTTTTTATCGGTCGAGCAATAAACATCATAAATATGGTTAATTATTTTTTACACTTTATGGACAGGTGTTACGAAATAACAGTGGCTTAGAAGCAATTAGCTTCATTCGATAGGAAATATAGTAGAGAAGTTAACAGCGCTAGTTAAATTTAAATTAATAATACTAATAGCTCTTGCTAACGTTTTATTCGTATGTAGTTTAATAGTTGAACTTTTGAGGCAAATTCTGTGATGAACATTTTATTAATAAAATCATCGTTATACCTGTATTTCATATTCCCTAAAAGCAATATAAAGCGTAGAAATCTAACACAGATATTGCAATTTAGTACAATTTACAATCGAGGAGCATGTTATCAATACTTCCAAACTTTGAAATTATCTGTGTTTTTTGGTCAAAAACGTTTAATGATAAATATAAATCACTAATGTTGCAATTTTCTAAAATCTCTTTCAAACGCCAATAGCTAAAACAGATACAATCCAAACAAGTTCTTGCCATAGTATGGCTTCAGTGTTCAATAACAAGTTTTCAAGTAATTTTTGTAACGTATTTTAGCTGTAATTTATAGATTAGATAAATTGTAATTTATAAATGAATTTATAAAGTATATTTACGCAGAGTTTGTTATGAAAGACGATAGTGTATGAATGAACGTTAAGAGTGGCGGAGAGTCACAGCTCAACATACGACATGTACCTATTGTATTTATGTACAAAACGTAGGATACTGTACATTATATAGGCACAGCCTAGAGATGTACTCCAACAGGCTTGTTCAACAACATTTTGACAGTTGAAATTGATTTTATAATTTTTGATTTTCGTTAGTTTACTAAATGCCGTCGGACAAGCTTGGAACACAATTTTTAATTTATAAAATGTAAAATTAAATTAATTTTTATTATTTTTCGAAAAGGAATGCTGTTGATGATAATGATTTGAATGTTAGAGGAATTGTGAAGATTGTATTTTCACAGTTACTTAATAAAAATATTGTATTGATTCGGATCTTTTATTTAACAATCACCGAAATTCACAAAACACATATTCTGTTCCAAGAAACGTGCGTATATAGTGCTTAATTTTCTACTACTACTTTCATAATATATCTACTGATTTCTTAATACTTGTCAACATATTTTTTTTAATTCTACATACAAAGCTCCAAAGACACTAAAAGCAGAGAGGTACATTCTATGCGAATCGAGTTTATCTCAAATAGAAGTGGTTTTCTTACTAGCTATAAATCTTACCGACACAACCGAAGCTGCGTACAGTATAGACAATATTTTCCAATAGGTATTCGTTTGACCACAACCTTACCTTTGATTGACGTCGATTGACATTGTGGTCGAGGAAGGAACATGTTTGCGTAGATGTGGGCCTATCCACGCAAAACTAGAATATTTTAAAATCATAGTAACACGAGTCTGGATGAAGTCCCTGACACGTCCAAGTCTGCTCCCAGTTTGGGGACACGGACTAATCTAAACTAAGACTAGTGATACCAAATGCCGTGACCCAATTGTGGGGTCATTCGAAGCCGTGAATCCATTATGGAAGAACGGACTCCTGGTAAGAATGTACATTGTGCATGCTCCATCATTGGGAGCACCTTAAACAGGGAACGTGTTAACGATAAAGAAAAGCTGAAGGCGTCCTCACTGGAATCAACCTAGAGTCACCATGGACTGTGTCGACTACGAAATATTCCCTACCGTTAATTATTTGCGTCTTAGCATTCTCAGTGTTTCTGTAACGAGAGTTCCGACCAAACAGAGAGTCGTAGGGCGGCGGGCGGCTGTCGTCGTCGTCTTTGAAGCGGATCTTCTTGGTCTTACTTTTTCGCTTTTTATTGGACCCTTTACGAAGTTTAATGCGGAATTTGCGGTGGATTACCATCTGGAACAATTGAATTTGGAATTGAATGCGGAAGTCCTTTCCTTCATGAATAGAAGTAGTTATATTCTAAAGCCGAGACCACACTGCACTGCCTCATCACCGCCTAGGGTGGTAATATCTAAGTGTTGGTAAAGTCGAATGAGTATGCTTGATTGGGTATTTGCAACCAAATTAGATTGGATTGAATGGTATTACATAGCATAACGGTCATTAAAAGAAATCCCATCAAAATGAAAATACGTAATAAAGTCTCGAAAATTGCGTAAAGTATAATTCCTCGAAAAGTAAATGCTTCTTAGATTTAGTTTTTCATTGCATTTTGAACGTTTTTATATAACTATAACAAATAAAAAATTATTTTACGATAACTCAAAATATCGATACAAGCTCCATACGTTTTACGTTTATTATAATGTGACGTCACAAAACACGCCCGATTCATATAGAGCGTTTTAGCACCGCGTCACACTAGAATTTCTTTTTGGCGGGTTGTACTAAAAAAGTATTAGTTGTATCGCTAAAAAATATATAGAGCTTTTTACATGGACTATCGAATTAGACAAAAATATATTTTCAAATTCAAAAGACTTTATTCGGCACAGAATATAAGTATACATAAACAGGAAAGGAATACAAAATTTGTTGCCGAAAAGGCGACCAGCTCAGCATGTGCTGCAGCTAGAGCCACAGCGCTGGTTTTCAGCTGTACCTGGCTCCTACTCATTGGTATACATACATAAAACAAAACAAAAAACAAAAACAAAAAAAACAATCTGTTTACATTCCCTTAAGTGAGATGTGCGATACATACATACAAAAGAACTAATTACATTACTAATCTAATTACATTAATAAAATTTTAATAAAATAAAAAAATATATGCAAGGGGTGAAATATATATATATATATATATAATAAACTACTAATTGATCCTTAAATAATTATATATTCGGTATGTGACTTTTGCATAAGCAGCTTCAATTGCTGCTTAAAGCTGGTTACGGATCTAGAAGCACGTAAGGGTGGTGGGATGGTGTTCCAGACTTTAGCGGCAGCATATTTGAAGTTACCCCGGAATGCTGCAGTTTTGTGTGCAGGGATCGCAAGGAGACCAAGGCGACTTTGGCGTAACCAAGTAAGTTTTTCGTGTAAATACAGTGGTTTCCGTGTATTTATAACTCCGAAAAGGAGGCTTGCAAAGTGTAGGTAACGCCTTGCTGACATCTTAAGAACATTCGCATTTTTTAGATACGGTGTTACATGAGTTCGAGGCGGAATCTTAAAGCAGAAGCGGGCGCAGGCATTCTGGACCCGCTGAATCACGTTTTGAGTTTTTTTCAGAAGGCGAGGGCCATACACTGTATCTGCATAATTGAATTTCGACAAAATAAGTGATTCAACTAGTTTCATACGGAGTGGGATACTGAGATAGTCTCGCACTTTATACAACACTTTAAGCCGGTAAAAACAATTTTTCGCTATCTCCAACACATGGGTTTCAAAACGTAATTCCGCGTCCATAATGACTCCGAGATTTCGCGCTTCGCTTGTCTGTTCGATGTCGTTTCCCATTACTACAACTTTTCAAGCATCACATGTCTATATTTATCTAACATCAATATTGCTATAATCCTCAGTACTCAAAATAGCTACTGCATGGAGAATGGAATGTTCCTATATTATGTCGAACTACTGGGACAGAAGAAAGTAACTTCAAACCCTACTGACGGAATCCAACAAAGAAGTGCCAAAGAAATTAGCCATGTAAATGCATTTGACATCTATAGCTCAAGATTAGGTCCCTACTTTCTTCCGCTTGTCATTTTATTGCACACCGTGTAGTGCATTGATGACATTCTTATTAACACATTTAATGAAAACATAGTGATTTAGTGACGCTAACCTAAGGGGTTTCTTTGGGAACATACCTGCCCTTAATGATTGCAGTTGTGTTGTGTGGTAATATATTCTCACCTCAGCTATGAAGACAGCAGCTGCGGCTGCTACCCCCACCACCATGATCATGTAAGTCATCATGAGGTCGGTGTTGCGCAGCTTGCGGTCCTTGGACTGCAGGTCCAGCGGGCAGATCTTGGTGCTGGGCAGGTCTCGGTGCTGCAGGTAATTCATGATGCCCGCTTGGAGGAGTCGGGTCAAACTAGTAACCAAAGATTTCCATCAACGGGAAATTATTTATTAATATAAGCAGATAATTTGAAACACATATTTGTATAAATTACAATAGTTTTTGTTTCATCAAAATCGATACAGTATTACCAAAGTTTCAAGGTTTCTAATCTTTCAATTCTTGTGCCCTAGCGCTACGTCACTTCGCGAGAGTCGCCAGCCAAATTTCTCGTCTAGTGACATCAGCGCACAGCGAAAAGGGGTAGTTTACTCGACATTATCTTAATCATTTTTAAAAACGCAGTTTTGCTAGATTTTTTAGACCATTAACAAAAATCGTTGATCTGACTCATTGAAGAACAACTGAAGTGACTTTTGCTGATGCAAATAAACTTACCTTTGTACTCGGAATTTTTTTTCATTGTGGTATTATACCTACTGATTGCCAAGTTCAAGAGTTTGGAATTTATCCCGCTTTCCAGGTGAATTGAGAAATTGTGCGCAAAAGATAGACATTTTTAGCCATACCATCAACTAAACCCCGAAAGGTAGCCCCAGTGGAACCGAGACCTCCGGATTGAGAGTCCAAGATTCTAGCCCCTAGGCCACGGAGATGGCAAGTGCTAATGTTGTGCAAATCGTGTACCATTTTTATCACGAATTAGCAAATTGTACCCTACGTTCATTGCTTCAACGTCTAAATATAACTTTATCATGTATGTAATTACATTGTTGCATGTTTTAGATTTTAGTGTGCAGATTACTCGTACTTATGAGAACGTTGCACGCACAGTTTGATTAGATTATCATTTATCAAGTTGATACGAATTCAATCTTTCACATTGTGGCTGTTGCGTGACACATACGAATCCTTACCATCTGGTAGTGACGGCCAAGATAAAAAGGTAAAGAAAGAGATCCTAACATGAGATTGTGAAAACAATCGGTAGCAGAATTCTTTTTCTTTGTAAGCTGTCGAAGACTAAACTGCACAAAGCCACTGGCCGAGTGTGATGAAGTAATTTGCTAAAATGACACTTGTATTGAAAAAGTAGAAAAGTTTGGAGCTGTAAACGGAAGGATGTTTGGAATCTTGAATTCGCTTAGCCTTCGACTCCAAAGGATTATAAGGGCAGTTTACATTCTAAAGCTAAAATAACACGGCAGATCACTCACATGGGATCAAACAGGGCCTTCAAAGGACTGCCAAAAGGAAACATGAAGGCCCTTGGTACTCTCATGAACGCATTCGGAGCAACTACATAAGTGCACCTGTCTGCCTCATCGACGCCTTCCCTTGTCTTCCTCAGGTAGTCATTGTACATGAGGTGGTCTATTCCAATCTGCTCTTTGACCAGGACCGCTCCTCCCATGACCAGAGGAAGGTAGTCCGTGTCTGCGGTGAAAGAACGGAATTCTGCTCGACCGTTGAGGACCATTTTGTACAGGTAGAATAAGTCTTCGTCGGGCTGTTGTATAAAAAGAATATAGGATTATCATCACCATTTTTCGTACCATTTTAGGGTTCCGTACCGCAAAAGGAAAAAGGAAACCTTATAGGATCAAGACCTGTCAAGACTTTTATTCATCAAGTATCAAGTTGAAATTGATATCAAATACTCAAGTCTGCCATCTCTTGAATCTGTGAAAAATAAAGCTTCTAGGTCAACACAATAAAAAGATATGGCTGTTTAAGACGTATTTTTAGACAATTTCCTTAGAGAAAGCAAGGGAACCAAAATCTGTAGGGTAATTGCCGTTGCCCTGGAATCCTTAAAATTTGGTAAGAAGCAAGGTCTTACAGCACAACCATAGGAATAAATATATTTATATAAAAATAGGATTTTATAATTATAGCACGATAAAATAGCTTTTTTGGTTGCAAGCCTAACTTTGCAGTTGAGAGCCAGAGTCTTACTTAACCGGATTTTTTAAATAATATAATACTGAAAACAACTTACATCTTTAACAACGTACTGTACAGTACCACCGTCAGCGGCAACCCAACGATAGTTCTTCTTAATAAGATCAGCTGTATTCTCAATATCCAACGTGAACTTGGATAGAGTGAGAAAAGCTGTGAGATTCGCCGTGTAGAATGATGACAACAACAGAATAAATATCCACCAGGTAGCGAAGAGTAAACGGCAAGTGTCTGTCAAATCGTTAAGTGCTTAAGTAGGTACTTGATAACAGTCAGAGCTTGACTTAAAACTATCCCTACTCATTGTACCTTTAAAATCAACTTCTAGTCAGCCTGAGGCGTCAAATTCAACAAGTTTGTGTTCTATTTCATTCACTTTATTCAATTAACTTATTGTCAGTGAACATTGGTCAAAGCTTTCAAAGCATTGTATAATTTGATCATTCCTAAAGCTCACAGCTACTTAGGTTTCACGTCATCTATCATAGCATCGTCACGCCCCTCACTCTTGTTGATCAAACTAATAATAATAATGACGGAATATTAATCATTTTGACAAATGATCTTTAAAAGCAAGGTTACTATAGGTGTTAAGGTGACGGCTTAGATATAGTGTATGTTCGTGAAAAGACTTGAAAAAAATTGAAATTACAGATTATGGTGCGGCCATTGGAAAGCTTTTCTTACGTATGGAAAACGCTTAGATAACGATTTTGTTCAGTATCCCGTCTATTGACAATAATGTTAAATGTCGCAAGAACATATTTTATTACTTATATGAAAGTACTTAAAAATCTTATGCACTAGATTATAGGAGAAAACATAAGAGCGGAAATTATTTCTCCCCTAATTTAAATTTGCAAGATGATGATACAGTTTTATTTTTTATATAGAATACTGTACTTACTCTATAAGTAACCAAATTGTACAAATAAATACGTTAAAAGTACAAAGAATCATAAAACTGATACACTCGTGTACAAAAATACTACCTACTTTGCACAATGTTATATATTCATTCGCTTTTAATTGACATTTCCTTCAACACACTGCATAGGAACGAGAAATCATATCGCAAATCATTGAATGAACACTACAAACTCGCCTGTTTATCATAAGTTCATATTGAAATAAGTTAATTTAAACTACGAGTATAATCAAAATAATAATGTAGCTATCTTTCGATCATTCAATAAAGTTAGTCAAGAAAGTCTTACTGTTTTCAGGAGCTAACGTAGTACCCTGTTTGATGAAGGCTGCATACACGAACCAGAAACTGGGAGATATTTTAATTTCCTTCTCTTTATCCCGGACTAGTCTAGAACGCATTTGCGTCAATAGTGTTATGATGGGCCCAAAGGATAAAACAGCTGCGAGGATTAAATACCTGAAAATTAATTACAAGAACAGAAATATACTGTTACAGTTGTACAAAGCTACGGTCTTAATATGGTCATTCAAATGTAATGAGGCTACTGGTAAAGAAACACATAAGCAATATCCAAGGGGCTGCGCCAGCACCCGCCCCGTCTTTTTCAAACAAGTTTTGCGCTTCAAAATGTGCGAGATTTTTGCCTTAAGAGCAGACCTGGTCCTCAATATTGAACAAACATTTATTGCCAAATCGCCACTGGATAAACAAAACCTACATTGATTGTACACATTCGACTTATAAATTTTACATATTATTAGGACATATACGGTACAAAATAACTAAATCAAAAGTATAGATGCAAGTAAACTTACTGCTATGAAATATGTGAGAAATATTTGCCCAAAAATTGGCACTGATTAAAAAATTTATTCATAGATAAGACTCGTGATAAGAGCAGAAAAACTTGTGAGAGCACTAAATGAGGAAGAATTATGTACCAAACATCAGTGTTGAAAGGCGCCAGCAATCCCGATCCAGCTGCTGATTCTTTGGGTCTTTTAAGCATCATCATCCAAACGCCTTCATCAAGATTAGTAGAGAATTGTACCTTTTTACGAAACTTCACCAAAGCTGGCACGAAAGCTGCTGCCATATCAACTGCCTGTAAAATGTCCGCAATTACTGGCGATTTACCAGACATATTTTTTTACATAACCAACGTGACCCTATATTTCGCCTGCACAATAAAGACTTTGCTGTACTGAAACTGTTTACGAACGTCTTCAATGCTGATCGCAAACTGAGCTGTGAGTACCTATGCCATAATAATTGGATTTATTTTGCGTACAGTTTCATTTTTCTTAAGGGTGCGAATTTAAACGTCCCGGGTTTAATTCCCGGAGCGACATTTTGGTTAGGACATTGCAGGAAATCACCAGATTTTCTGAAAAGATGATTCCGTGCTTTGGAAGGCATGTAAAGCTGTAGATCCCGGTTGTTTTTGACAGCAGTCGTTAATCCAAGTTAAAGGCCTTCGGGCGGCTTTCTCTACATTTCAGGTGATTGAAAGAACACCAAAGCAAACTGTCGCTTGGTGATCATTCCAATGCTTAGCGCAGTAGCTTTCCTGAAATTGAGAAATATCTCCGCGTGTATTATTACTATTACCGGGTTGAAAAGTATCCTGTTTGAATTTTACTTAATAAAAAATAAATAAAAATAAAATAAGAAAGCCATTTATTTCGTAACTAATTATCAAAGAATTTAAAAAAACAATATATTGGTATAAGAACTTTTAAATTACAAAACTAGATAAGTAATTAAATTATTCGATTGATTTTATTTTGAAACTTAAATTTCTAACTTGTAATAAATAATTGTATAAAAAACATTTAAAAAAACCATATTTATATAATTATCTAACTTATAATCTAGGTAAGTGGTGGTTAGGACCCCTCTCGGGTATAGGCCTCCCCCATGTTTTGTCTAATTGTCCAAACAAATTAAGCCATCATCATAATTCAAGTAAGTGCAGACGTTGATGGTTGTGTAAGTACGTATGATTGATATCATAAACTATTACAATTCACGAAATACTTACGCTACTGTTAACCAACCCAATCAAGGAATCTTCGGGCTTACTTCCGCCGACTTCGAAGTTTTTCGCAGGCGTAACGATCTCGTATGTGAAATTGAACCTCTGTTGCAAGACTTTTACTATTTGAAACGACACGCCACAACCGACTAGGGTTCCATTGTCATTTTTCTCTACCCAACTTAATGGGTAGTTCTGTGAATCAATAAGAACGTTTGATTTTGTAAATGTCACGAGTCACGAGTAGGTACCTAACTTACTAATTACTCACATTGTAAGTCCCGAATTTTAAGTGTTTTCCATTGAGCTCATTGGTTAGGTGGAGGATTTCGCTCTGCTTTAATGTTAACTGTGAATCTACGAAAAACAACCAACTGATTATTATGTACTTCCACGTATTTCTGCTTAAAATTATTTTGGTTAGATATTCTTGTAGCAACGTGTCATTTAAAACTTAAATATCAACAACGGTTATGTGTCAAGTTTTAAAACTAATTACTAAAATACCTACTAATAGTTTCTAAAAATGCTATTGCATTTAGAACATTTAGTGCTGTATTTTTTATTATTATTTTATTATGTATACTAAGAGTGACCCGTGTCATTTTAATCCATGGAAAAATTATTGTAGTGTCGTAAGAGAATGTAAGCGATACTTCATAATATGAGATCACTGGGAATGACGGTTGCTGCACCCAAAAAAGCTGATAACATATTTATTTCTTCAGTAGCAGAGAAGTTACATATCAGTAAGTTGCTTTGCATAAAACCATACGAATAGCATGGAACGGTGACCGTTACAACTTGAAGGAAACTGCTAATAAGTACATGATTTTATTAATTCCCATATTCGTTCAGCATTTTTTTCTAGATTTGCCCTTTACGACCCCTACGTGAATGTTTAATCTAACAGAAGTAAAATCTCCTCACCCACTAGCGGATTGTCGTAGACAGCTTCACAGAAGGTCGCGTTGCATATCGATGAGATGATGAGCTCAATACCTGAAGCCATGGCATTCTAGGCGACCACAGTTGTATGGGTCGTTTGTAGTTCTTCGGGTGGTTTTTGTTTAAATCCTTTGAATGTTTCTAAAGTTCACTTGCCGTTTTTCTAAAGTTCGTCTGTAGATCTTCAGGTTCGTATAGCTATTTAAAGGTTATTTTGTAGTTTTTTTCTGAGGGTCGTTTTTAGTTTTATCGGGTGGCAGTCGTCCGCGTGTCGGCGGCGACATGTCGAGGCGGAGTGAGGATGCGCCGAACGTATTATTCATACGTGTCACACGCTAAGGGTTTATGCATGTTGGATTAGAGTGGATGTGTCAGGCTTTTAAAGAATTTTCTGCTAAAACAGAGGTAGACATAATCCTAATTCATTGTATAAGTCTGTCAGCCACGAGCTCGCCACGATTGGCAGGCAGATTGGTGATCCGAGTAAAAAATTGTTATTACATGTTATTTCTCCTTTTACGATTCCCGACGCATAACATTGGGTGCTCTTTTTCTAAAGCTGACAAATAGGAACGTAGAAAACAAGGCGGTAACATTGTATTTATGTATGTATCGTATTAGTCGATGGCAGGGCATTTTGTATGTTTGCCTGGCTAGCTACCACCGAGTTACCTAAGTCTACCGCTAAACAGTGTTAATAGCAGTTGTGTTCCGGCATAACAGATACCAGAGCCGGCACCTCGGTATAATGAGGCTTCTGAGTGCGCAGGCTTATCGTCCAACGGCCTTATCGTCACTTACCATCAGGTGAGGCCAATTCCAAACCCATCATACATAAAAAAATGGTAATGTCACATCCATACTAACATCATCATCATCAATATCCCCTGTAATAACCACGTGTGTACATCAGGTAATATATGGCTAATGGTGCGATGTGATGGCACTATGTAAACGTACATATACAGTATATACATAATATATAGTACGCCATGTAATCACAGACGACGCGTATACTCGTAGTAATGTAAATATAAGCGACGGTATCGTAATGTAATGACATACCCCCATTAAATAGGCGAGCATGTAACGCGGGCAAAGTGATACTTCATAGTTACTCGTAAGTTGTTGATAATAGCTGTCATTAGGTGATTGGTAACGTTCGATAATCCATACTAAAATTATAAATGCGAAACTGAATTTGTTTGTTTGTAACGGAGTAGTGTTTCGTGATCCTTACTAGATCCTTACCTCGAAAGGAGTCAGTCAGTCTGTCTATCTGTCAAGACACTTTTTCTCGTGAACGCGTAAAGGTATCAAGCTAAAATTAAAATCGAATCGCATGTCTGCACTGCAGTCCCTTAGAGCTGTGAAAAAATGAAGCTCAACGCATTAAAAAGATATAGCTGTTTTCCGACGAAAAAGGATCAATTTGGGAGGAAATTTCAGGAAAAGTTCTGAAAAGTATAACTGTCAAATTTTATTTTATTTATTTATTATTTAAATAGTTTATTGTACACGGAAAATATTTACATAACACAAAAACAGAAAAATATATACAAAAGGAACAGCTTATTTCTAAAAGAAATTTCTTGCAGCAGTCCTAGGTCAAGGAGAAATATTGAAGAGAGGAGGGCAGTTAGGCGTGTACGATATAATAAATATAATAAACCATTACATAAATACGAGATACAAAAACAAACTAATATATATCAATAATAATACATACATACAATGATAACATATTAACTTATGTACTTCTAGTGATAGAAAATGTTCCTTGACGTTTTTCTGAAAGGTAGCAACAGTATATCTAATTAAAATCTTATGATTACAAACTGTTTTCAATTTCAATGAGTAAATTACCAACAATTTCTCGTGTTTTTCGCAAGGCACAACTTATTCTTATAATTTATTATACTTATTCATAATTTTTCAGTAGGTATGTGACTTATTCATATTCTGCACAAAACCCTTGGTGCGCACTCGCACTTGGCCATTATTTTTGGTATAAGAATAGGATTTTGAAAAGGATAGGTTACTTTTTATCCTAATAAGTGGTTCCTGAATTCTAATGTCCACGCAGTCGAAGTCGCGAGCAAAAATAATAGTTTGAATAATATACCTACATACTGGTACATACAATATTGCCTTGCTTTAGCCAGGCTGACAAACTGATTGAACCCAAACCGCTTGAGCTAGCGCACGGAAAAGTACAGAGTTGAAATAAAGTTTCCCTACCTCCTAAGTAAGTTTAATGTTGAGGTTTTTTAATGTAAAAAATAAATTTTAAAATACCTTCTTTTTTAATTTCATAATATTGGTAGCAATGACTAATTGCTAGGTGTTGCCAGTTGCTCTTGCATAGTGATTATATCCTCTTAGTTGGTATACTCAGCAGACAAAAATAGTTAATTATCAGAGACTAATATATGTACCTATGCTCTGATCTGACACGCTAGCTAGCCTATTAGGCTAGTTGACTAAATTTGAAAACTTGGCTAATTATATACTTTAATATCTATTTTATCCCAAAAAAACTATATTTTAAAGAAAAATCAATATTTACATTACGTATTTTGTATTTTAAAAAAGCCATTTAGATTTCCCTCGAAAACGCTGAATAGTGTCATGGCGTCTTATGAAAACGTCAACAACAATGATGTTTTGCGAGGCGTGACGTCACACTTTCTTGCGCCGCGTTCTTCGTGTTCGTTGTCACGTGACCTAATGCCTATTTTTTTCGAATTCATTTTCTAAAAATATTAATAATCTTTAACTTTTTTGAGAAATAGACTGGTTTTTTCTCACCTTCGTGTCTTCATTTATAATTAGCAACTATAAACCAAGCCATTTGTTATTAGTGGACACAAGCCTATTGTAACGAAAGATGGTTTGTCACGATTAAAATTGTATAATCGTGACAAACCTCGCTCTAAACAGCGATCTAAAAGGAGATACAAATGACGAAACGTTTTATCTACGTTACGTTATCTAAACGTTAATTTATAATATTATAGATTTTATTTTGCCATTTAAATTAATGTTTGACATTTATTTTATATAATTTTTGACATTTTCAATATTTTTGACAATCATTGTACACTCTGACATTTTTATATATTTTTTGTAATCTTGAAATTGGTACTATGAAATAAATAATCTAATTTTTTATTGTAAGAATGTTGTTGTGGTATAAGCTGGTATAAGGTTGTGTAAGAATATAACAATAAAAAAAATTAAGGTCAAAATTTTAAAAAATAGCAATAATTTAGGGTAGTGTTATCTGTGGCAGTAATCTTTCACTTCAAAGTTCAAGTCCTTCACAAGTCAACGTCAAATTTTTCTACCATGCATTGATTGTAAACACAAAGCCGCTTTTATTTAAAGTGTACTCAATTATCACATTAATTTAAAATGAGGGATGTATTCTTATCACATTGCGAAAAAAACTTTGTACAGAGAATAGTTTCGGAAGGCTATGTAAGTGAAAATAACCTCAAAACACTAAGTTTAAGCTTACAGTAATTTAATGTTTTCCTCGACTTACTTTTCAGCGACTGGACGGGAGAAATTATAATGAAAGCAGAAAATTAGAAATATCTTTTGGGTCCGAGTATGGCAGTTGTTTGGTCTCTTTAGGAGAAACAAAGTAAGTAGCAATTAATATATACTTACAACTTACTTTTTTCCAGATCATTTTCAAGCGATTGGAAGAACCAGCTGGTAATTTCAGCCAGCCTCTATATAACATATATTCCGCCAGTATAAATGTCGGTCATGTACTACTACTATATTATTTCCTTCACTTGGTACATTCTTGTTCTTTTGTTAAACATCAGTTTATTTAGAGTAATTAGTATGTTGCTTTTAAAGAAATATAAAGATTTTACTCATTTAGATATCCTCCTAAAAATCCTCCCAAAACATTGTAAACTTTAGCCCTGGTTATTGCTCCTGCTATCATATACATATGTGTACAATTTCACCATGTTTTCCCTCATGTTTCAGGGTGCTTGCTCAAGTATCCTGTGAAGTAGTCCAGCCCAAACAGATAAGGCCTAATGAAGGGATTCTGTTTATAAATGTGGAGATTGGTCCTATGGCTGCCCCTCATTTTGAGCCAAACCGTCAGACTGACCTCTCTGTGTATCTGAATAGACTATTAGAAAAGTGCTATAAGGACTCTAAATGCATTGACCTGGAATCACTTTGTATTGTTGTTGAAGAAAAGGTATGTATTTAATTACACATCATGTTTTCAAAAACTTGACATTTTTTCTTTTTAATTTTTTTTGAGTAGTGGATATTGTTGAATTTTAATTAAAATATGTTGTCCTTTTTACTTACCAGCAACTTCACATTATGGTCTCCTGACCAACCGTGTGCCAGTATATGGGGATTTTATTCCAACAGGTGGCTTTTCCACCCAACTGTGTATGCAATTTCATTTCACATATTTGCTATCTGCCATCCAGATCGTTTACAGCTGCACTAAAATATGTAATGAAAATTATTGTAGTTGTAACCCCTTCTGACAAATGTAAAAAAATATTTCAGGTATGGTCACTGAGAGTGGACATCAAAATTCTGAACCATGATGGTAATCTCATAGAATGTGCCAGTATTGCAGCTCTGACATCTCTAGCACACTTTAAAAGGCCTGATGTGACGAGAAGCGGGGACAGTGTAATCATACACACAATGGTTGAAAAGGATCCTATACCAACAGTGTTGTACCACTACCCTGTCTGCATTACATTTGGTATATTTGGTAATGAGTAAGTATAATGAAATCACACTTTAAGCTATTAATTGTTTGATCAAGGTTATTTAGGATATTAACTTGAACTCTGACCCAATTTATGAAACGGCTAGTACAGGCTTTGCACAGTAGATTATATATAAATATGACATAGGATTGTAATAATGTAGCAATGTCGGGAAATGAATATCTATCATAAACATAACTTCATAGGTAAATCACAAGTTTCATTTAAAACACTTTTCTGGGATTATTGTTCCATCGAGCTGGTCTGATGCTAGCAATGGAAGGTAGTCATATGAACTTCTAAACTACACATGATAAACCTGTGGTACTACCAGGTACTACTTAGTTTTAATTTCCGCTCATTATTTGAGAAAAGCGCTATACAAGCATTAGCCACAACTAGGCATTGATTGACAATGGATAGGCATCCATCAATGCCTATTTTGTTGTCCGCTGCTGTATATTTGTTTCTCTGCTGGTCTTTGCTGATGATAAAAAACCTTTGCTTTTTTATTTTCAGCATTTTGATATCAGATCCAAGCTGCTTAGAGGAGTCAGTATGCACTAGCAGTACAGAAGAAGGTCTCAACAGTGGCGGAGGACTTCTGGTAGTAGGAATGAACCAGTACAAGGAGCTGTGTCTATTAGATTTAACTGGTGCAGCGATATACAGCAGCAATATAGTACACAAAGCTACTCTTAATGCAGGAGACAGATGCAAGAACCTTGTTGACTTTGTAAAAAAAGCTATAGTGAGCGATGACACTTTAAGGTAAAGTTCTAGTTGAAAATTTCGAGTTTAAAAAATGATTAAGAACCGTGATAGTTCAGGCTTTTTTATCTCTGAAAAGTCTGGTATATCTCTGTTTGGGTTAGTTTATGGTAATGTTAGAGAATTTTTAGATGTCTGGCTAACTGGTGCTGGCAAAAAAGTTGTGTTAATAGCATCGTCGTGTTCCAGAAATGGATGATAATAAATTGAACTTCTCATACACCTTTTATAACTAAAAATATTGCTAAATCTAAACTGAAACCTAACAAACATAAAACCCCGGTAAATTAAGGCTGTCTTTGGTTTCTGGGCTAGAATTATTTCCATATTGCTTCCTCATCCCTTACCATTTGGTGAGATGAAGACCAGCAAACACA